>CM059426.1:50353635-50953635 GCA_030390025.1 Squalus acanthias
GCAGTAAGATGTCTTTTCTCTTATACTCAAATCCTCTTGTAATAAAGGCCAACATACCATTTGCTTTCCTATTGCTTGCTGTACCTCCGTGTTAACTTTCAGTGATTCGTGTACAAGGATACCCAGGTCCCTCTCAACACCAACATTTCCCAATCTCTCACTATTCAAAAAATACTCTGTTTTTCTACTTTTCCTACCAAAGTGGATAACTTCACCACATTTCTCCACATTATATTCCATTTGCCATGTTCTTGCCCACTCACTTAGCTTGTCTATATCCCCTTGAAGCCTCTTTGCATCCTCCTCACAACTTACATTCCCACCCAGCTTTGTATCATCAGCAAACTTGGATATATTATATTTGGTCCACTCATCCAAATCATTGATATAGATTGTGAATAGCTGAGGCCCAAGCACTGATCCTTGAAGGTATCCCACTAGTTACAGCCTGCCAACCCGAAAATGACCCGTTTATTCCTACTCTCTGTTTTCTGTCCGTTAACCAATCCTCAATCCATGCTAGTAAAATACCCCCAATCCCATGAGCCCTAATTTTGTTTAATAACCTCTTGTGTGGCACCACATCCACTGGTTTCCCCTTATCTATTCTGCTAGTTACAACCTCAAAAAACCCTAACAGATTCGTCAAACACGATTTCCCTTTCATAAATCCATGTTGACTCTGCCCAATTCTATTATTATATTCTAAGTGCCCTGTTACCATGTCCTTAATAATAGATTCTAGCATTTTCTCTACTACTGATGTCAGGCTAACTAGTCTGTAGTTCCCCATTTTCTCTCTCCCTCCTTTCTTAACTAGTGGGGTTACATTTGCTACTTTCCAATCCACGGGAACCGTCTAGAATCTATTGAATTTTTGAAAATGATAACCAATGCATCCACTATCTCTATTATCACCTCTTTTAAAACCCTAGGATGTAGGCCATCAGGTCCAGGGGATTTATTAGCTTTCAGTCCCTTTAATTTCTCCAGCACTATTTTTTTACTAATACTAATTTCTTTCTGTTCCTCATTCTCGCTAGACTGTTGGTTCTCCACTATTTCCAGGAAGTTTCTTGCGTCTTCTTCTGTGAAGACAGACAAAGTATTTGTTTAATTTCTCTGCCATTTCCTTATTCCCCATTATAATTTCTCCTGTCTCAGCCTGTAAGGGACCGACATTTACTTTTGCTAATCTTTTCCTTTTTACATACCTATAGAAGCTTTTATAGTCTGTTTTTATGTCTTTCACTAGTTTACTCTCATATTCTATTTTCCCTTTATTTATCAATTTCTTGGTCCTCCTTTGCTGAATCCTCAGGCTTACTATTCTTTTTAGAAACATTATAAGCCTCTTCCTTTGATTTAATACTATCTTTAACTTCTCTTGTTAGCCATGGTTGGACCACTTTTCCTGTGAGGTTTTTGTGCCTTAAAGGAATGTATATTTGTTGTAAATTATGGATTAATTCTTTAAATACTAGCCATTGCTTGTCTACCATCATACCTTTTAATGTAGTTTCCCAATCTACCTTAGCCAACTCGCCCCTCATACCTACGTAGTTTGCTTTATTTAGATTTAAGACCCTAGTTTCAGATTTAACTAAATCACTTTGAAACTCAATAAAAAATTCTACATATTTTGGTCACTCTTCCCTAAAGGCCCCTTTACTACAAAGTTATTAATTAACCCTTTCTCATTGCACAATACTAGATCTAAAATAGCCTGTTCCCTAGTTGGTTCCTCAACATACTGATCTAGAAAACTATCTTGCATACATTGCATGAATTCATCCTCCACACTATTACTGCAAATATGGTTTGCCCAGTCTATATGTAGATTAAAGTCCCCCATGATTACTGTATTACCCTTGCTACATGCATCTCTAATTTCCTGATTTATACTCTGCCCTACATTACAACTACTGTTTGGTGGCCTATAAACAACTCCCACCAATGTTTTCAGCCCCTTGCTGTTTCTTAGCTCCACCCAAACTGATTCTACTTCTTGATTTTCAGAGCTATGATCCTTTCTCTCTACTGTCTTTATCCCAGCTATCTTTATCAGGGCTACCCCTCCTTTTCCATTTTGCCTATCTCTTCTAAAAGTTAAGTATCCTGGAATATTTAGTTCTCAACCTTGGCCACATTGCAACCACAGGTTGAATTTTGCTGCCACTCAGAGTGCGGTTTTGGAGGTAGGTCCGCTGTTAAAATCACAAAGATTGATAGCGGGTCAGTATCCCGCTGTAAACCCGCCTCCTTGTCAGTTTCCCAAGTGTTGGGTCTGTCATCCCTGAACAGACCCAACACCAAACAGCAGGCCAGCCAATTTAGATAGTTAAAAGCTTATTAAAAGGTAGTTAAGAACCATTTTCCCATGTACTTAACATTTTACAAGGTTTTCAATGAGGTTCCTGGAGAGTGGGTATCATGTCAGGTAAGTATGTTGGGTTCTCAATGACTGTCGATTCCTGTGAATAGATGAAAGCTGCAAAAGTGGTATAAAATCTACCATTTCACAGCTGTTCACTTCCCAATCTTAGAAGCTGGAGCATTAATGATTTGGAACGCACTTTTGAGCTTTATGCACTTTTGAATTGTTTGGGGTAATCTCTCTATCCACTGTCACCTCCTTGGAACAACCTATCTCAACATTGACAGATTACTTCTGTCATCTCAACCTCACCTGCCATCTATTCCATCAGCATCAGTGCCCTTGAAAAAATCTCACCTTGGTCCTCAGAATCAGCCCCAACACCAGCATCACCAGGCACACCAGCAGCACTAACAACCATACCAACCTTCTCCGCAATCAACTGATGCTGCACTGGACACAGGGCATCATCACCCGTGCACATTGCTGCCCAGGACGTCAGCGATGGCCTCACCATGTCCAGATTTGCTTCACTTAACACTGAACACCCTGGCTGCCACATAATGCACCAGGTTGGCACCACCCCACACCAGCACCATAAAGCATGGTGCATCATCAAATGACGTCATCAGACCAGCTTCCTTTTAATTGGCCGGGAACCTTACAGGGCAGGCTTAACAAGCCAAATCAACGGAAAATTCTTCTCACTGGACGGGATGGAACCAGGAGCGGGGTCGCTGTCCGGCACCTTCCTCAGCCGCACTTAGCCCGCCTCGGTAGGCGAAATCGCAGTGCACGTCTCTGTAATTGCTATTAGATCAAACCCATTTAAATTCTATCTGCGTTATTAATTATTCTATCTTGTTGCGAATGCTTCGCGCATTCAGATATAGTGCCTTTAGCTTTGACTTATTTCTATTTTTCCCTGATGTCACCTTAGTCACTGATGCCTTATTACCTTTGTTACTCTCTCTGTCCCTTCCTGACCCACTCTGCTTATTTTTACCCAAAACTCTACTCTGCTCTAGAGCCTTGACATTTCTCTCGCTACTTTTAAATTTACTCTTTCCTGAATCCTCCCACCCCCCTTCATTAGTTTAAAGCCCTGTCTACTACCCTAGTTATTCAGTTCGCCAGGACACTGGTCCCAGCCCGGTTTAAGTGGAGCCCATCCCAATGGAACAGCTGCCTCTTTCCCCAGTACTGGTGCCAGTGCCCCATGAACTGAAACCCCTTCCTCCCACACCACTCTTTGAGCCACGCTCTTAAACCTCTAATCTGTTTGTCCCTATGCCAATTTGCGCTCAGGTAACAATCCAGAGATTATAACCTTTGAGGTTCTGCTCTTTAATTTGGATCCTAGCTCCTCAAACTCCCTCAGCAGAACCTCATTCCTAGTTCTACCTATGTTGTTAGTTCCTACACAACCTTCGGAACTCTCGGTCGCAGCTGCAGAGAACAGTATCTATCCCTCTGACTATACTGTCCCCTATCACAACTACATTCCCTTTCACTCCTCCCACTTGAATGGCCTCCTGTACCATGGTGCCATAGTTAGCTTGCTCATCCATCCTGCAGGCTTTTTCGTTATCCACACAGGCAGCAAGAACCTCATACCTGCTGGACAAGGGCAAAGGCTGAGGCTCCTTCAGCACTGCACCTGGGGTCCCCTTACCTGCCTGAGTTACAGTCACACCCTCCTGTCCCCGACCACTAACCAGACCTGTACTACTACCTAACCTAAAGGGTGTGGCTGCCTCCTGGAACAAAGTGTCCCGGTAACTCTCCCCATCCCTGATTTCCTGCAATGTCTGCACCTCAGACTCCAGCTCAAAAATTCTGAGCTGAAGTTCCTCAAGATACAGGCACTTACTGCAAACGTGGTTGTCCGGGATCACAATGCTCTCCACAAACTCCCACATGCTGCAGTTGCGGCACACCACCTGCAAAGACTGATGTACTAATTTTGATGATGGGTTAATGACGTATTTGCTATATTTTCTTTAATGTTGTCATCAGAAACAGAGACAGGATTTCTATGTTGGCCAGAGAGTTTGCAGATTGTGTTATCGTACATAAGGTTAATGCATTGCAAAAACCATTATGCAACCCACTCTTATCACCTGTTGGGTAAAAAGGTCAAGTCACATGGTTCCAAAAGCACTGAGTACTTTGCAATAATACTCATTGCTTGCTATTGGATGGATTTAATTTTCCATTTCCTGGTACATATTATAGTAAATATTATATAATTATAGTTGCCAACTGTTCACCTTTTGGACAAACACCTAGCACTGAAGCATCACACATGTAGTAGAAGCGATTACTATCTTTTATTTACCTTGGGTTGCTTGTCCAGTGCCAAAGCCACTACACTACATATGTCGCTACTACTATGTATCTCTGATGCAGAGCTAGCAGTGACATAGGTACAATGTGCCAAATGGTCTACATTTGAGTACATTGCTATGATTCTACCTGCAGAGGCTAATGAAAACATTTATTTTCTAGGAACCAATCAAAAACACTTACCTCATTTCTTTCCCACATGTCTTTCTAAATTCTTTCAGTGGTGCTTTACACCCCTTCCTCATCCCAGCTCCTCTCCCCACTCCAGCATTGCGTAACCTCACAGTGAGCAATGCTCTGCTTAAAAAAAACTAGTTGTGACAAGTAATTTTTGTGGTTGTTTGTGGGACTGAAAAATTGCTTGGTGGTTTTTAAGCTAAATTTCAAACAATGAAGTGGAGTAAGCAGAGAGAAAAAATAAATAAAAGATATTGTAAGAGACCATAGATGTGGTGAAGTGCGTCATGTAAATGTAGGCTATAACACAGTGGGGTGAAAGGAATTTAAATTACACAAATGCTTAACGTTTCTGTATTTCTGTGTTTGTAGGTAATTGCTGACTACTATGGCCTGAATGGAACCTTTGAACTTCGGCCAAATGTGAGGCTTCCCTGGGCAAATGGAATGCCACCCCCAGATGAGCCCTGCTGTGGTTTTTCCAAGGACCATACTGCCACCTGTAAATCATGTAATTTCTCTTCAAACATTAAACATTTTCTCCCATTTCAGAATGATTTTGAACTGCATTCTTTCTCAAACCAGAATCGTAATCTAACATGCCGAATCACTGGTAATATACAACCTCAGACAAACTGGAATCATTCTGCGGTGACATTTTTAATTTGCGTTGAGATCAGGCGATGTGTTCATAGCATTTTTCATTCAAATTGGAGTACAACAAAATTTGAAATGGATCAACAAAAAGCAGTAATCCTGAAAACAATGTTACTTATTTAATGTATTAACAAAAAATAGTTACTAGAGAAATGCATTTTCTGAATAGCAGCATTGTTTTATCTGAATAAATACTTGATGTGAACAGTAACCACTTGTCTTGTTCTGCGTAGGTGGGCTTGGAGAGTCTGCAGTCACAGGCATTGTAGTCGGCTCATTGTTGGGATGTGCATTGCTGCTGGCATTTTACTTGTTCAGGTAGGAAGTGCCATTTGGGAATGGAGCCTGGGGGAGGGAAGTAAAACAAAACATTTCTTTTCTTTTATTAACAAATGTATGCATAGAATTATTCTTTTACTTAAAGAGGAAGGACAGTTTAAGGAAGGAGCACTTTTTGCTCAAAGTGCTGCTCTCATTTGTACTTTAAAAAGAAATATGTTGGTGAAAATGTGCCATGGCATTTTGTTAAATGTTAAATTTCCTACGACAATGGATACAGGGTTCCCAACTAGTTGTATTTGCCTGGGCTCAGGTGGCTCTGCATGGGCCTCAAGGCTGGTTTGAATGAATGAATAAAGCTGCTCCAAAATACAAAGAGGTCCTCCCTGACAGTGATGTCATCAAGCAGTTGACAAGCCAGGTCTCTGCTGAGTTAAGAAATGTGATGTTTTTAAACCAAATGTCAAGGCATATTTTAAGAAGTAATACATATATCACTATATATCAAATTGATGATAAAGGAGTGTTTTAAGCATATAGCACTCCCTCAACTTTATTTTTCTTTGTAATAACTTATTTCATAAGTTTTATTTTTAAGCTAAAATAGCAAAAGGAATAAACAGAAATATCCTTCCAAAATCCTTCCTCGTGACCTTCCAAAGAATCTGTTTTTGAAATAGACTGACTTGGAATTAGCTTTATCATTTCATCTCCCCAGTGGATACCACACTCCAGTGTTAATGGTGGAAGGTAAACTGCAATGGAATGCAGTGTTACTGACTGAGGTCAGAGTGCTACAGCCTGAGGCAGGGTTCTATAATTTGGGAGCAAAGTGCAACGCAAGGGCAGCACAAAAGGCGAGGGTTTCCCATTCCCATTTATCAACACCACTTCATAAGCTTTCTGTGCCTTTCTTCTTCCTTTATTAACGTAGGCGTCATATAATCGACTATATCTATAGGAAGTAGGGGCCCATGTCTCCAAACCAGATCAGTAAATGTATTACTGTAGGTAGATGTTACTCATCACAGCAATCCTTAATTAAATGTGGCCTCCAAAGCTGTCTATCTGATCTGGGTGAAGTTAATAAATGGACACAATTAGAATACATGTCCAAGAAGTTGCCAAAGGCTTTTTTAGACTGAGCTAATCAAACTTCCACGTCACAGTATTTCTTGCTGCTGTCATTGTAGTGTACTTCCCAACAACCTGAATAGCACTGGAAAGGCAAGGAGGGAAAGCTGCAGGGGAAGAGATAGTTATCACAGTGGCATGAATACTTTCTCACTGAAAATTTCCAAAATAAGGAGGTTGAATTCATTGCATTTTCAAACAAGGGTCAGTGTAATTCAGTCACAGTTATAAAGACTCCTCCAACCCTGTCTTCTATATATGGGTGGCCTGGAGGACTTGGTGAGGTAGAACGGGAAGCCACAAGTTCAGTGACTACAGTGATGTTGTAAGGATGTGCTTTGATCTCCAGATGTGCTTAAAAGTTAGAGATTAAAGGTGTAATTATTGGATTTTGCACTCCCAGGCGGGAGGCAGCCTCGCCCTCTGAGAGCGTGAAGTCAGAAAATTACCTCTTAGAAGTATATATTCCTTTATTCATAGAAGAAGGCCCATTTAGATTCTTCAAAGCATTTAAAGGAGAAGGAACCCTATAAGGAACTCATTCAATACAAAGTATTTGGGTGAATGAAACCATTGAAGTGTATGAAAGATGGAGTATAGTGCAGTATTTTTACATTTTCTGACTGGCCAGATGGACTGCAGTGGACTGTTCTGGTCCTGTACTTCACTATCATCATAGAATCATAGAATGATACAGCACAGAAGGAGGCCATTCGGCCCATCGTGCCTGTGCCGGCTCTTTGGTAGATCTATTCAATTAATCCCACTCCCCGCTCTTTCCCCATAGCCCTGTAAATGTTTTCCCTTCAAGTATTTATCCAGTTCTTTTTTTTTTATTCGTTTATGGGATGTGGGCGTTGCTGGCAAGGCCAGCATTTATTGCCCATCACTAATTGCCCTTGAGAAGGTGGTGGTGAGCCGCCTTCTTGAACTGCTGCAGTCCGTGTGAAGGTACTCCCACAGTGCTGTTAGGTAGGGAGTTCCAAGATTTTGACCCAGCGACGATGAAGGAGCAGCGATATACTTCTAAGTCGGGATAGTGTGTGACTTGGAAGGGAACTTGGAGGTGGTGGTGTTCCCATGCATCTGCTGCCCTTGTTATTTCAGGTGGTAGAGGTCGCGGGTTTGGGAGGTGCTGCTGAAGAAACCTTGGCGAGTTGCTGCAGTGCATCTTGTAGATGGTACACACTGCAGCCACGGTACGCTGGTGGTGGAGGGAGTGAATGTTTAAGGTGGTAGATCGAGTGCCAATCAAGTGGGCTGCTTTGTCCTGGATGGTGTCGAGCTTCTTGAGTGTTGTTGGAGCTGCACTCATCCAGGCAAGTGGAGAGTATTCCATCACACTCCTTACTTGTGTCTTGTAGATGGTGGAAATGCTTTGGTGAGTCAGGAGGTGAGACACTCGCCACAGAATACCTAGCCTCTGACCAGCTCTTGTTACCACAGTATTTATGTGGCTGGTCCAGTTAAGTTTCTGGTCAATGGTGACCCCCAGGATGTTGATGGTGGGGGATTCGGCGATGGTAATGCCATTGAATGTCAAGGGGAGGTGGTTAGATTCCCGTTTGTTGGAGATAGTCATTGCCTGGCACTTCTGTGGTGCGAATGTTACCTGCCACTTATCAGACCAAGCCTGAAAGTTATTGAATCTGCTTCCACCACCCATTCAGACAGTGCATTCCAGATCACAACTCTTTCCTTTAATCATCTTAAACACCTCAAATAAATCACCTCTTATCTTCTATACTCAAGGGAATATAAGCCTAGTCTATGCAACCTGTCCTCTAATTTAACTCTTTTAGACCTGGTATCATTCTGGTGAATCCGCGCTGCACCCCCTTCCTGAGGTGCATTGTCTAGAACTGAATGCAGTACTCCAGATGTGGTCTAACCAGAGCTCTATACAACTGTAACATAACTTCCACCCCTTTGTATTCCAGCCCCCTTGAGATAAAAGCTCACATTCCATTAGGCTTTTCAATTATTTTTTTGTACCTGTCCACTAGTGTCTCGTAATTTCTGTACATGGACCCATAAATCTCTCTGCTCCTCCACAGTTCCTAGCTTCTTACAATTTAGAAAATACTCTGATCTTTCTTTCTTAGGACCAAAACGGATGACCTCACACTTCCACACATTGAAGTCCATCTGCCATAGTTTTGCCCACTCGCTTAATCTAGTAATGTCCCTTTGCAACTTTCTGCTCCCATCTGCACTATTTACTGTGCCATCTAACCTGGTGCCATCAGCAAACTTGGAATTATGGCTCTCTATTCCTTCTTCTATGTCATTGATAAATATAGTGAAAAGCTAAAGCCCCATTACAGTTCCCTGGGGAACACCACTAGTCACATCCTGCCAATTTGAGTACATACCCATTATCCCTATTCTCTGTTTTCTACCTCCTAACCAATTCCCTACCCTTAGTTCCATCTGAGTATATACTGGATGTCGCTGGGGAGTTTTTGGTTTTGAGCTAACCTGGGCCCTTCATGCAAGTGATGTTGAATTAACTGGGGGTAATTTTTGTGTCCCTACTTCCCCATAACGGGGCAGTTGTGAGGCTAAAATGTGTGCACAATGGAAGTGCCGACTTATTGCTAAATTCCCAACTGTAATATATGTGGGTAGAACAAATGAAGGACAGAGACACCATGAGCTGCTAGTCAAGGTGCTTGTTTACTAGGCCAGAGCGAACTGAGCATGCTCATACTAAACCATGTGACAAACCATCTGATAATACATTGCACTGCTTTCCCCTTAAAAAAAATGTACATATTCCCCTCTCAATTACAACAAAACTATGGTCCCACCTTTCCCAGCATTACGTGTACCACATAACAAAAACTCCTGGCTTTTTTTCTTTTAAATCAACTACAAATGCTACAAATGAACTACAAATCCAGTTTAATAACAGATTTGCGGAGCCTTCCTGATCTCCTTACAAAAGGTTTTGGTGTTGAACCAGTTTTCAGGCTGTTTTGTTTTGGTTCCGAACTCAAAGATGATCCTGTTTCTATCTCAGATTTGTTTGAACCTGGTACTTCAGCTTCTGAAGTCTGAACGGAATCAAACTCATGTATGAGTTCATGATCAAGTGGTTCAAGATCACGTCTTGGTTCATCTCTAGCAGAGATCATTTGATCTACATGAACACTTCGGGTGTTGTCACCAATTTCAACCAAATATCTCTTGGTTCCACCAACCTCTACTATGGTTCCTATATCCCACTTGTGTGAACTCGATTTGCCAGGGGGACTGAGAATACACACTCGTTTTGTCAGAAACACCGTTCTTTCTGATTGCTGTCATAATAACTTTTCTGACTCAATTGTTTCTATTCAACTCTTGATGCCAAATTTGATTGAACAAGACTCAATCATGTTCTCAATCTCCTCTTCATCAAGAGTTCTGCTGGGGTATATCCAATTGTAGTGTGCGGAGTAGTTCTGTACTTCAGCAAGAAATTTGCCAAATGTTGCTTCATGCGGAGTCCCGAACAACCCTGCAACACTTACTTTTTGAGAGCTTCTTTGACTATTCTGACTGACCTTTTGGATGCTCAGTTTGAAGCTGGATGATATGGTGGAACGAGAGTGTGTTTGATACCGTTTCATTTCATGAACTCTTGGAATAGAGCAGAAAGGAACTGAGGGCCATTGTCAGAAACAAGCTCTTCAGGTAAGATAGACCTCAACTCATCTATGGTACGTTCAGTATTTGAACCCATGTGTTTCACTTCAATCCACTTTGAGTGACTATCTACAAGTACCAGGAAATAATAATTTGCTTTCTCACAGAAGTCTACATGTACTCTCTGAAAAGGTCTACTTGGCCATGACCAGGGTTGTAGTGGAGTTTTGAGTGGTTTGTTTATGCAATTTTGGCAAATGCTGTATTTGCTGACAAGTGATTCAAGATCACTGTCCAATCCAGGCCAGTAAACAAAGCTTCTTGCAATTGATTTCATACTGACGATCCCTGGATGTTCAGTATGAAGTTCGGCCAGAATTCTATCTCTCAAAGAGGTAGGTACCACCACTCCGTTTCCCCACTTAATACAACCTTGCTCACAAGACAATTCAGTACGACGTTTATGGAATGATTTCAACTCTGTGTCCAGACACTGATCAGTCCATCCATTCAAGGTGTTTTCATACACTCTTTTCAGTCCTTTTGAGTCTTATTTGCAATCTCAGTTGTATTCACAGGAAGGTCTTTATCATAGTCATAGTCATAGTCATAGGGGGAAAAATTCAGTTGGTTGCGCCTCCCGTTAGCGCCTTAAGAGGGCGCTAATGGGGCGCAAAGCAACTAGCGCCCGGGCGCGGCGAAGTTTGCGCCGCTCGCGAAATTAACTAGACATTTTGCGGCGGCGCTAAACACTACCGCCACGATCTCCTGCGCCGGCAGATCGTGACGTCACTCGAGTGTGCAACGCCCCGGTATCGCGCCGGAGCGGATATTGAGTGGCGCCCCCTGCCTTACCGCCTGACGCTAGCAACGACAGGTTGAGGGGAGCGTTCTGCAGTCATGAAGGGAAAGGGGGAGCGCTATTTAAAGGTGACCGCTTCCTGCCTTTTATTGTTGGTGCCATTTTTGAACTACGCATTCTGAGAAAAGAGAGAGAGAGACTTCTGGAGAGATTCAACGTTGTGTGAAGGAGTTTTGGGTACTGAGCAGCACTTTGCAGGTTCATTTTGATTTTCCATTCCTTGTATTGATTTAGCAGAGACTGTGGGGGCTGCACTCTGAGCTCTTTGCCTGGTACTCTCAATTGTTCTTTCCAGCACATTTGATGTGCAAGTCTCTCCAGGCCGAGATTCAAGGCTGCAATGAGTAGGATGTGGATGGAAAGCAAGATTAACCATCCCCTTTAAGAACTGGCCCGTGCCATTGTGTGTGTGTTCCATTGCTGACTGACATTACATGAGCTTCGCCAGCGCTCTGAGTTAGCGCCTCACTCCTCGGCCTTTGCGCCTTAAGACAGGTGTGCAGCGCCTGATTTAGCACTCCACTCACCTCCCGGGGCGTTAAAAGTGAAGTTTCCAGTCAGTGGCGATAATTAGCGCCAGGCGCTAATTTTTTCGCCCGGACAATATTTGCGCCCCAAATGGGGCGCGACTGAATTTTTTCCCCATAGAGTTATACAGCACAGAAAGAGGCTCTTCGGCCCATCGTGTCCGCGCCGGCCATCAAGCCCTATCTATTCTAATCCCATTTTCCAGCACTTGGTCCGTAGCCTTGTATGCTATGGCATTTCAAGTGCTCATCTAAATGCTTCTTGAATGTTGTGAGGGTTCCTGCTTCTACCACCCTTTCAGGCAGTGAGTTCCAGATTCCAACCACCCTCTGGGTGAAAAGGTTTTTCCTCAAATCCCCTCTAAACCTCCTGCCCCTTACCTTGAAACTATGCCCCCTGGTTATTGACCCCTCTACTAAGGGGAAAAGTTCCTTTCTATCTACCCTATCTATGCCCCTCATAATTTTGTACACCTCAAACAGGTCCCCCCTCAGCCTTCTCTGCTCTAAGGAAAACAACCCCAGCCTGTCCAGTCTCTCTTCATAGCTGAAGCGCTCCAGCCTAGGTAACATCCTGGTGAATCTCCTCTGCACCCTCTCCAATGCAATGACATCCTTCCTATAGTGTGGTGACCAGAACTGCACACAGTATTCCAGCTGTGGCCTAACTAGCGTTTTGTACAGCTCCATCATAACCTCCCTGCTCTTATATTCTATGCCTCGGCTAATGAAGGCAAGTATCCCATATGCCTTTTTAACCACCTTATCTACCTGTCCTGCTGCCTTCAGGGATCTATGTACATGCACACCAAGGTCCCTCTGGTCCTCTGTCCTTCCTAGGGTCCTACCATTCATTGTGTATTCCCTTGCCTTGTTAGTCCTCCCAAAATGCATCACCTCACATTTTTCAGGGTTAAATTCCATTTGCCACTGTTCTGCCCATCTGACTAACCCGTCTATATCGTCCTGTAGCCTGAGGCTTCCCTCCTCACTATTTACCACTCCACCAATTTTCATGTCATCTGCGAACTTACTGATCATACCTCCTACATTCATATCTAAATCATTAATGTACACTACAAACAGCAAAGGACCCAGCACCGATCCTGCGGTACACCACTGGACACAGGCTTCCAGTCACAAAAACAACCTTCAACCATCACCTTCTGCCTCCTGCCACTAAGCCAATTTTGGATCCAATGTGCCAAATTGCCCTGGATCCCATGGGCTCTTACCCTCTTGACCAGTCTCCCATGCGGACTTTGTCAAAAGCCTTACTGCAGTCCATATAGACTACATCAACTGCACTACCCTCATCCACACACCTAGTCACCCCTTGAAAAATTTAATCATGATCTCCCCCTGACAAAGCCATGCTGACTATCCTTGATTAATCCTTGCCTCTCCAAGTGGAGACTAATTCTGTCCCTCAGAATTGTTTCCAATAATTTCCCTACCACTGATGTTAGGCTCACTGGCCTGTAATTCCCTGGTTTATCCCTACTACCCTTCTTGAATAATGGTACTACGTTAGCTGTCCTCCAGTCCTCTGGCACCTCCAGTTGCTTGCAGGATTTGAACCTTACAGGCTTCAATATTTAATGCCTTTGCTGCTTGGGTTCTCTAGTGGTATTGGCCACCCAATTTCTCACCTCCAGATTGGTGAGCTGCCTATTGGGGAGCACGCTTTGCAGTGGCAGCTCTACGAATATAGCCCATTTCAACCACCCACCCCCACCCAAAATGCTAACTGTTCGGTTTTCAATGGTGTGCACAACCTTAAAATCTGAAAGGAGGGGTTGAAGAAGAGAGGGGAGTGATAAATGATTTCTTGAAGATTTGTTCTGTTCAGTATTTCTGCAAAATTCATAAACACATTCCAAAAGGACGTGCTTAGGATTCTATTAGGAATACTGAACGGAGCAAATCTTCGTGAAAGCATTTTACAATGTTGCTACACATAACGACCAGAGGAATTCTTATTGCAAGGTAAAGGGGAATTTTCTTCTGGTTTTCATTAATCTTTATTTGAGAGGCCAATAAATACTTCATTTCATTAAAGAGTTCATGTGAGTATTTTGTTGCGCATCAAGGGGTAATTTTCCAAATATGCACTTGTGATGGGCAACCTCGCCCATCCCATATTGCAAAATCACAGGCAGCTTTTTTTAATATGTGCTGGTGGCAGGTTCCCTGTTGCCAGTCCGCACTGGAAAATTACCCCTATTATGTTAAAAATGCAAAAAAAAACACACAATTTGAGACATCTATATAAATTAAGAATGTCCTGTAGCATGCTTTATTGATTTTGGAAGTATTCTAGTAAAGAAACCCAGCACATCGGAAACAACCTCTGTCAAATATTTGTCCAGGAATGTGCTCTGAAGTCATTTCAAATTCAGATTGATCTGAAATGAAGCCAATTTGGATCTGTTTAGAATTATCCCAATTTGTCCAGTTTGGACCTGTTACAATTTGAGACACAGTTCACTGTCTGGTTCAGTTAAGTGCAGCTTCAGATTTTTGTAGCACAGATGTTAGGCTCAAACAATTTGAAGCTGGCTCCAGAAAGCTGGTCAAAAAACTTGCCTTCAAATTTGAACTCAGAAAGTTTTCTGCGGCTTTACAATCAGGATTCAATGGACCCTTCAGTTCAAATGGTCAGTTATTGAAGAAACTAAAAGGGGATATTTTCCTCTGGGTGTAAAGCTGGAGAAAACAATTCTTCCATTAAACATTTATGACTCTATTCTCTGAAAGCAGGACACTTTGAAATATATTGTGCTTATGTGTTCACTATAGAATGACTTGTGCAGAATAAAAACTTTATTTTCCTTGACAGTATACATATTATGGACTAGAAATTGGATCACCTGAAAAATGGGTGCTGTACAAACACATTTCTAGGCCTATGTGTTTAGGCGCATGTTCTCTTTCCTAGCAATCTGCTTAATTTTAGTTTGAGTTATCAATCCAGAAATAAGCACCCAGTGATCTATTTTATGTTTCTACTGGGATCCTCGCTACATGTAGGACTTTGTAGATAAATTAAGATTTTTTTTCAATTTTAAGTTCCACCGTTAAGCACAACAATTATGCACTCTACAGCTTTATTCACAGAATTTGCAGAATTTACACCTGTTAAATCGTCTCGTTAGTTGCTCGAGAGGCATTAAAAGATGATTATTATGGGTGCTATGTGATTGGCTGGTTTTTGGTAATTCGCACTATTGAAATTACACACAAAAAAGTGTGTGCTGCTGTCATGTGGTTTGCTAGTCCTAAATATCTATGAAAAAAAGCAAATCCCAGTGCTCTTTCTTCTTGCTTCTCATGTGGAAGCTAATGAACTGTTGTCGCCTCGCCAACAGTGCATCAGTGACCTGCCAGTTGGCCGTGCGCACAGCAAACTGACTGATGTTTCTGATGCGGAGATGTCGGTGTTGGACTGGGGTGGACAAAAATGAGAAGTCGCTGAAAGCAGTTTGGAAGCAGCCAGGGGCACAAAAGTTTTGCATCACGCTGACCTTCACTGCCACAGGCAGTGGTCCTGGTGTTGGGCTCCAATTCTCACTCCAACAAGTGTCACAGGTAAGTAATAGTCTCCCTGTTGAAACGCAGCCGCCTCAAACACTGTCCTGTGTACAGATAAAATACGATGTTCTATTTCTGTAGACCCAGATGCTGTAAGGCCTCCTGCACCCTCTTCTTGCAGCCTCTGCAGGTCTTTGGTGCTGCTCTTCCTCCTGATTTGGGAGCGGCCAGGACAAGCCCAGAAGCATTTCCATGTTCAGCAATTGAGAATAAGCAAACCCTAAGAAAGAGTACAGGACCTCCACAAACTCTCTCTTCTAAAGTGTTTCACAGCCAAAGCATGGACAAAGCAGCCAAAAGCTTGGCTTAAATGATGCCTGCATTTGTTTTAGAAGGCCGCCAGGAATGCCTAACAAGCACCTGAACCAATATGTTGTCGGGCGCACGGGATGTCACATTGTAAAATTAGACCTCTGGCTTCCGTTTTGGACCCGTAAAACAGGTGAAACGCATACCAATTAAAAAAAATTGTTTTTAAAAAGAAGTTCATGACCTCTGGATATCTGAAATAAAAACAAAATAAGTACTGAAAATGAACAGCTGTTCTGTCAGCATCTGAAAGAGGAATAATAGTTTAGCATTCCACCTGTGACCCTGAATCATGAGCCTTTATATCTTTTTTAAAATGCGGAATGAACTGCGTAAACTGGAGCACAAAATAAACCTTTTAACGTTGTTATCCTTTCTTTGTAGGAAGAAATACAGGATAACTATTGAGAGACGAGCACAACTGCATGAAGCTGACAATGGTAAGCACCACCACTTGCGAGAAGACTCTGTCCGATCCAATCTGTCAACAGCTTAAACAGTAGAATCGAATCTTCCTTTATAAACTTTCAATTTTTAGGGAGATTTACCAAAGGTGTCACTGCAAACAAAGAAAGGCTGATTAGAAATTAATTCTTTTGAAGAGTAGGCTATTAATTTGTCATAGTTTTTTCTTGCTTTTGAAAACTCAGGAAAGATTCACTTATTACACTGCACCACTGTACCGGAAGCTGCATCTCTGTGAAGATGATAAAATGTGATTCAGTCTGTTTCATAGAGGCCAGCAGTGACTTACACTGGCAACTGAAGAGAACCTTCAAAAGAAAATATTTTGTAGACGGTCGTTTACCCCAATATATATTTCATGGGAACTGTCCATAATAAAAGAAATCATTAAACCTTATTGAATAAAATTGATCTTAGAACCAAGACAGTATACCTTAGGAAGGTTCTGAAATTCATAATTCATACCAACAGATGTAAATTTAAAAATTGTGGTGGCTTCAAAGCCACTATAGGGTAGAAATTACTTTTGGAGATGCTATTGTATGAAGGCTTAATGCACTTAAATCAAATTTCTCACTTCGCTATTATAATGTTTATTTCAAGTGAGTCCATGCCTTCATTAAAATAGCAGAAAGAGAATTTGGCACAAGCATTAAGCATTCATACAATAACGTCGATGACTGAAATTTCTACCCTCCTGCAGCTTAAAAAATATATTGCTGTGCATTCATCTGTGTGAATACGTGTTTCCTATTTTACATGTAAAGCACTGCAATTTGTACTTTGCAGTTGCTGCATACACCAGAGAATGCTCACTGGAACTGTGCTGCTGTTTGCTGTGTTATAAAAGTAACTTGGTTTTTCTGACATGATTGTTAAAGCTTCAGTGATAGATAAATCACAACAATAACTTGCATTTATATAGCGCTTTTAATGTACAAACCGGCCCAAGGCGCTTTACCATTATTAATCCTGTAAACTTTATTGCTGTGTCCTATTTGTAAGATTGTAAACAGTAGCTCAATCACTGGCAGCTACAGATCATTTCTTTTACACAATAATTGTTGGCTTTATTTACCAAGGACTGTAATCACTGCAATTTTGAAAAGTGTTACACTTTTCATACTAAACTATATGGACTGTACAATGAATATTGACTTTCATCTTTGACAATAAACACCTTTGAAAAATTTGGGAATACTGTTTTAAAGGGGTATTCAGCAAATAAGTCAATATTTTTAGACTATAATAAGAAAAATTCTGAGTATTTTCAACAATATGCCAAACAATATTTTGTACATATTAAATAATATGGATACACTTGTACAGTATTAGAGCAGTTGAGCCTTTCATGCCTGGTTTAGAGAGGTTCTTGAAAATAATATTCTATTATTATACAAGTTGATTTATTTAGATGCTGCTATTAGTATTTTAGTGGGCACCTGAGAATATAAACCCTGCAGGAAAGACCCCAGTGAAGCTCTTATTGTGGAAGGCAGGGAAATTGGTTACATACATTGACAAATTTATATATACTTGTCACAGTGGAAAAGTTCTTGAATATTATGAGTTAATTGTGCCTTGTAATGTCTTCACTAGACTCTAATTGCAGCAGCAAAATCTGAGCAAGTTGTAACATTTTAACACGTGTTGTGAGCTGTATATATAAACACTTACTTCCACAGTACTGTGGTTCATTTTGCTCACTTTAGTGAAGGACTTAGTCATTTGTTTAGTTATGTATTTCTACAAGCAAATAATATTGTATTTGCCCCAGGAATACACTCAGTGCAAGTGTAAATACTGTACATCTGACGTGAGTGTTGTTAGTAAATGTCTGATGGATTATGTAATGGATTATGCCATCAGATTATGGCTGTGAGTTCATTGCATAACTCTCAACCCAACTGCAACAGAATCAAAACTGGCTTTTAAAAATGGAAACTCATTATCCAAGAAAACCAAACAGAAAAAAAAGTTTGAAATAAGTATGGAGTGCTGAAGTTGAATTGCAAATTAGGTGTATGAACATTTGCATCAGGCTTTCTTCAAATGAAATCATTGTTTTGAAATGAAAGAGCTTGGCACCTGAATTCAGAAGAAAAAAGACAGTTTATTTACTGAAGTAAAGATTTTATGAGTTTATATATTTTTGTCACTTCTAGCATGTATCACTAGAAACAATGTTAGCAACTGATGCTATGAAATGGACAATTGTGCATTTGCTGGTGCTGTCAATGTTCAGATTGTGAGCTGCTGTTTTTAATATGTAATTAAAAATGGAAAGAATGTGTGTATTAAGGTTTAGCGATTTGAGAATACTGGAAAAAAACCAAATGATTTGAGTTTTGATTGGTATGGATGTTTTAAGTGCAAATGCAAGGTGCCATACAGTATAACAGTAATATACTGGCATAAGTAGAAATATCTGCATATAATGTGATATTTATTTAACAGTTGTGTAGAATTTAATATTCATAACTGTAGATAGAGTTTTTTAAATTACTATTGTGTTATATTTTCATTCAAGATGAGTTGGTCAGTTTTATATTACCTATATGCTGTATTGATCCATTTTTGGTGTCTATGGACCTTAATGATGTGTAAATGTCTTTGTAAACTATTTTATTTTCTGTAAACCAATATGTCGTATATTCTTAATAGAATATTAAAGCAAGGCAGATATTGGCAATAAAATAATGTATAAGTGACAACCTTTGCTCCTTTGTCTGTGTAATTCTATAAAGTACATGATGCACACACTGTTTGCAAAATGCTTAGCATGCTACAGCTTCTACAATATGTTAGTAAGCTCTCTGTTCCAATGAGTAATGCACCTGATCAAGTAATATTTAAATGCCCGTGCAGGTTTACTTGTTCCGACTATGTATTCGGGGCTACCTGTGTCATTGGTATCATGTACATAGATCACTTTTAACTGCATGACTGGGAATGCTGTTTTGTATTTGTTAACTTACACCTACATGCTATACAGTAATTAAGCAATCTTGTCACCATTGCTTTTTTAATCTCTTTACTGCTGACTCTCTTATCAAAAATTCACTTCTTAGAAATGTAATATTTACAATATTTGTCACTTGCAGCAAGGGGGTTAACACATGCTTCCCATTTTATCCCCTTAGGTCCCCACTGCTGCCACAAACTGCTATGCTTCCTCCTTCAGCTGAGAGCACGGGATGATCTGGGTCACAATCTACTCCATAGCCACCATTAATGTCACACCGTAATTAGTCAACAGGAGGTGCACGTCTGCAGGATAGGACTGGTCCTGCCAGTTCTTCCTCAAGCTGAGATGAAATGTGCCATTGCTTCTAGGCCTAGACCTGGTCAAATTTGCCCACCGACTTATAACTTTCATAAGTGTTTAATTTTCACGTGGAATGTGAATATTTGCATGAGAGAAGTTTCAAAACTCTCATGCATTAAAATATTTGCTATGGATTCCTAACTTCCAAAACATCCTACCAACTGCTTTCTGTCAAGAAGATGCTCTCCCCAGGTAGCATCTAAAATATTTCTCACAATATTAGGTTGAACCAAAAGATCTTTGAACAATATCAACAGATTTTATAAACTCATACCTTGGTTCTGCCTCAAGGGACATTTTGTCAATAACCTTGTTCTAGCCCTTGAGCAGTCTTCAGTGTCATCTAACTGTTGACAGAGTCTTGATAAATATTAAAGTGCTGATATTTCTACAAATTCATTCCCATTCCTTCAACAAATTGGAAATTTCCTGAGTCGTGTTTGAAAAGCAACCCATGTCAGTGACATGCAGCAGGTCAGTAGTATGCTATACAAAAACTGACCGGAAAGCCAGGTTTCTGATATATCTATGATTGCTGACATCAGCTTCAGAATTAAATTATTTAAAGCTGAATTAGATTCAAAGACAATAAATATCCACTGAAAGCTTTAGAAAATTCTACATAAAGTTTCTTAGAGCAACAAAGGCAACAACAACTACTTACATTTATATAGTCCCTTTAATGTACTAAAGCATCCCAAGACGCTTCACAGGAGCAATTATCAAATAATATTTGACACCAAGCCACATAAGGAGATATTAGGACAGGTGTCCAAAAGCTTGGTCAAAGAGATAGGTTTTAAGATGTGTCTTAAAGGAAGAGAGAGAGGTAGAGAGGTTTAGGGAGAGAATGCCAGAGCTTAGGGCCTAGGCCACAGAAGACATGGATTCCAATGGTGGAGCGAAGAAAATCGGGGACATGCAAGAGGCCAGAATTGGAGGAGCGTAGTGATCTTGGAGGGCTGGAGGAAGTTACAGAGATGGGGAGGGACGAGGCCATGGAGGGATTTGAAAAAAAGGATGAGAATTTTAAAATCGAGGCGTTGCTGGGCTGGGAGCCAATGTAGGTCAACAAATCACAGAAGGTTAACATGCAGGTGCAGCAAGCAATTAGGAAAGCAAATGGTATATTTGTTATCGCAAGGAGGTTGGCATATAAGAATAAAGAAGTCTTGCTGCAACTATATAGGGCTTTGGTGAGACCACACCTGGAGTAATATGTGCAGATTTGGTCTCCTTACCTAAGGAAGGATATACTTGCCTTAGAAGGGGTGCATCGAAGGTTCACTAGATTGATTCCTGGGATGAGAGTGTTGTCCTATGCAGAGAGATTGAGTAGAATGGGCTTATATTCTCTGGAGTTTAACCGTATGAGAGATAATCTCATTGAAATGTATAAAACTCTTAGAGAGTTTGACAGGGTAGATGCTGAGAGGATGTTTCCCCTGGCTGGAGAGTCTAGAACCAGGGGTCATAGTCACAGGATAAGGGGTCGGCCAATTAGGACTGAGATGAGCTGAAATTTCTTCACTCAGAGGGTGGTGAATCTTTGGAATTCTCTACCCCAGAGGGCTGTGGATGCTTGGTTGCTGAATATATTCAAGATTGAGATCGATAGATTCTTGGGCACGAAGGGAATCAAGGGATATGGGGATAGGGCGGAAAGTGGAGTTGATGTAGAAGATCAGCCATGATCTTATTGAATGGCGGAGCAGGCTTGATGAGCGGCATAGCCTACTCCTGCCCATTTTTTAATGCTCTTTTGAGCACAAGGGTGATGGGTGAATGGGACTTGGTGTGAGTTAGTATACAGGTAGCAGAGTTTTGGATGAGCTCAAGTTTATGGAGGATGCAAGGTGGGAGGCCAGCCAGGCGAGCATTGGAACAGTCGAGTCTAGAGGTAACAAAGGCATGGATGAGAGTTTCTGCAGCAGAAGAGCTGAGGCAGGGGCGGAGACGGGCGATGTTACGGGGGTGGAAGTAGGTGCTCTTGGTGATGGCGAGAACTTGGGGTCGGAAGCTCAGCTCAGAGTCAAATAGAACAGCAAAGTTGCGAACAGTCTGGTTCAGCTTCAGATAGTGGCCAGGGAGGGGGATGGAGTAAATGGCTAGGGAACAGTGTTTGTGGCGGGTACCAAAGACAATGGCTTCGATCTTCCCAATATTTAATTGGAGGAAATTTCTGCTCATCCAATATTGGATGTTGCACAAACCGCATGACAAATCAGAGGCAGTCGCAAGGTCGAGAGAGGTGGTGATGAAGTAGAGTTGGGTGGCGTCAGCATACGTGTGGAAGCTGACATTGTGTTTTCGGTTGATGTTGCTGAGGAGCAGAAAGCAGTTCATGGGAATGGCTAAGTGTTCGGTATCCACTGCTACTTCTTTCTTGAAAACACATTGCATTCATTTTGATACCCTCATAAATATGATTGCTGTGCCTTCATGGAATCTGGATGGTGTGGCTCTGTGACTCTATCTAGTTGATTGTTGTCCTTTTGTATTGAACTCCTTAAACCTTTCAGAATGTTGGACAGCACTACCCTGATACGCCTATATGGAATTGAAGGGCTGCAATTCACATCAATTTTTCCAGAATTTAATAATTCAATTCATTCTGGAATTGTTCTCTTTCTGTAGTTTCTCTCCGATCTCCCCTCATGCCCTCTTCGAGCTCAGCTTGTCCATGTGACCCACCTCCTGCCCCCTTGACCATATTCCCACTAAACTGCTGACCACCCAACTTCCCTTCTTGACCAGAATGTTAGCTGTTAATGTCATGATATTGATAGAGGCCCACGTAACCCAGGGGCGCAGGCGGTTCGCAACGCCCCTGGGATCATGTGGGCCGGCCCAACCAATCAAAGAAGGGGGAGCCCCATTCATACTTATGGAGGTTCAGTTTTTACATCTGACACAGTTCGCAAGTTCCGGGTTTTAGCGCATGCACTTCGCATACCTAAACCCGAAACTTGTGCGGCCCCTTCGGGCGCGTGCGCACCTCGTACGCACCCGTAGGGGCCACAAATTATGGCCCAAATATGTTTCAGTGATGTTGATTGAGGAATAAATATTGGCCAGGACACCGGGGATAACTCCCCTGCTCTTCTTCGAAATAATGCCATGGGATCTTTTACATGCACCTGAGAGAGCAGACGGGGCCTCGGCGTAACATCTCATCTGAAAAGCGGCACCTCCGACAGTGCAGCACTCCCTCAGTACTGCACTGGAGTGTCAGCCTAGATTTTTGTGCACAAGTCTCTGGAGTGGGACTATGAACCCACGACCTTCTGACTCAGGCAAGGGTGCTACCAACTGAGCCTCGGCAGACATAGCTTTGTTTGATAACGCTCCTGTGAAGCGCCTTGTGATGTTTTACTACGTTAAAGGCACTATATAAACAACATGTTGTTGTTGTTGTTTCATTCTTATTTCAAATCTACCTGGTAAGTCTTAGAGAAAATTTCCATTTTCAAGTATCCCTGTTTGGGAACTTCACAATGATTACTTTAATCAATACAGATCTTATTTTACTATCACCTCAAGCTAATAAATATTGCAGGAAAAGGCTAATGTTTTATGGTAGATGTATACATTTGAATCTTAATAGCCAGAATAGTCTAATATCAGCACTTAACAGTCCTCCAATAATACTGATGTAGTACTGCTTCATCATGATTGAGTGCAATAGATTTAAGTAGTTCAGGGCTGGAATAGAGTCGGTTTAGGAAAGAATTCACATGAGATTAAGCAATGATAATGGAAATTGCACTGCCTCATCCAGACTATTCACGTTGAAAATAGTTTGACAGGAACTTGCTTTTAAATCAGATGGAATCATGAATTTGGCAGTGTCCTGCGAAAACGTTTGTATGGAGCTCATAAAGTGATAGCTACCATGCTTTCTTGATGAGCGCAGATGGAAGTGAAGTCACGCATTACACAAATAAAAACAGAAAACGCTGGAAATATACAGCAAGTCAGCCAATATCTGTAAAGAAAACCAACAGACTAAGATGTTTTGGGGGAGCAATTCTTCATCAGAACTAAAAACGGCATTACATATACATTTTGTCCAGAACCTTATCATCCAATGCATTATGGTACTTCAGCAAAGAAGGTACAAATTATATTTATTTGATTTAATAGGGAGAAAATACAGTTCTGGTCCAATGAAACAAAAATCTGCCAGTAGACCAGAACATCTATCTCTCACATCACTGACAACTGGTACACTTTCTGATTTAAATAATGCAACAGTACATGAAAAGGAAAAATAGTACTGTATGTGGAAAGATAGGTGGAAGTGGTAGTAATTCTCAGTTTAACAATGAATTGCATTAGTGTCATACTGTTGAGATCACGCAGAGCTTGCACAACATCCTAACACTTTCCACTGAAGTAAATGATAAATAGATTTTTAATTCTATTCATCTCAGTGTTGGAAATGAGAGGAGGGGGAGGGGCGGGGGTGTGTGAAACATAGCTTTTTATCTCTGTTAGTGTTAACAGGTGACTGGTCATGTGAGTAATAAAAATTGTCTGTTCCAAAGCTGCCCCGACCATTATTAAGGATGAGATCTGAGGGCAAACTGGGAATGTTCAAAATCTGAAAAAGAAGCATAAAATGCTGAAAATGAAGAGCTGCTCATATACTTATCTTTCCCTCACAGATGCTGATCAATCTGTTGTGTGTATATTAGAAATAATACCCTAAAACATAATCAAAGGCCATTAAATGAACTCTTTTCCTAATATTTTAAGTATTTCCAAAACTTTAAAAGAATACTCTTTCCCTCTACTTCATGCCTTTTTCATGTAAAATACAGGAGCATATTTTCCTCTTTTGCACTGAGCACACATGGGAAAAATCAGCGGGCAGGATTGCATGTAAATAATGGCGCTAGCTTCATTTCTCGTCCATTAAATTAATTGCCTCCAAGGTCAGATGTCCATGGATTGCCTACAGTTTGACAGATTCTGTAACCATAAGATGAGAAACCAGTGCAACATACACTGTAATCTGAAATGCCACCTGTAGACAAAGCTTACATCCTTCTTTGGATAGTGGACTCATGCTTGGTAACAGTAGAAATCCAGGCACAAGTCTAGAAATGGCATTCCCTAGGGACATGGAATTCTGGAGGAGTAGTGACCAAACAGTCAGAATTCGGAGTGGAACTCAGATCTGCCAGGTTGCCAACCCAGTAAAACTGCCCAAGAAATCCTGATCCAGCAGTTGAGGGAGTGGAAGCTTCTTCTGCTTACCCTCAAGCTAGCACTTTTGTGGTGCATCTGGGGAGAGGGTCGTTCCCAGGCTACTCTGCCACAAGCACCCCTGATAGGCCCAGCAGGATCTAGGTCAACTTAGAGGAGGTGTAGGTCATGTTTTGATCCTAATGAAGATCCCAAAAGTGTTCATACTAACGGTAATCGGTGGGCCAGCCATTTGGGAGATTTTTTTAAAGTCTCTCCTTTTGCTTTGATGCTATTTGGCTCCCCCGTCTCAGGCTCCACTCCAAGTTCAATTTCCTCCGTGGCTCAGGCACTTCTATTGTGGTCCACTGCTCCTATTATTTGAGTGGCCCCATACACAGGATTTGGGACAGGATTTCTAATAGTTCTAGTGGCTGGGGGAAGTTCTGCAGTGCCGCATTTCCACTGGCAAAATGGTGCTGCGCAACCTCTTCATTGGATAGATACTCTTAGACCATAAGGATTTTTACAAACAGGCCCAACAAGGCTATCCCCTTACCTCACAAATGGGTAGCTACAAGACTTGAGTAACTCAAGGTCATAATATGTTTGATGTTTGTCGCTTTGCATTTACAAATATTCTTAGAGTGGATAAGTATCTTGAATTTGTCCTGTGCTTACTGATGAATGCCTGAATGGACAATTTTATCAATCATATTAAAAATCTGTGTTAGTAAGATATTTGAAGAAACACATGTCACACAGAAAAATGTGTATATTTCCAATAATGAAGATTTAGGGGTAAAAATTGAGTCGCGCCCCATTTGGGGCGCTAACCTCGCCGGGGCGCGACTTTTAGCGCCCCGAAAAAATTAGCGGCCCCGCGCCGGAACTTCAGTGGTTGCGCCCCAAGAGGGAAGCGGGGCGCAACTGGAAGCACCCCGCATCCCTCTTGGGGCGCTGCGAGTGAATATCCTGGCGCTACGTGCCGCAGCGCCACGCGCTGCGGCACGTCGCGCCGCGGTATTGCAGGCCTTCCTCCCCTTCTTAAAGGGGAGGGGCCTTGCGCAGCGCGAACCGGGGCCCAGCTGGGCCCCCAGGGATCGGGAGTGCCGGCAAAAGAGCCCGGCACTCAAGAGAAGTGCCGGGCTCTTGGAGCGCAGCCGGCACTTCACGGTGGGGGGGCTTCACGGGGGCCGGGGACAGCAACGGGGGCAGGTGCTGGCAGGCGGCCAGCAACAAAAATGGCCGCCTGCCACCTCCCCTTTAAATATCGCCGCCCCGGCCGCACGTACGCCCCCCTGAACCCGTCGGACATAGCGTCTGGCGGTAAATCAGGGGGCGCGACTGAAGATCACGGCCGGGGCGCGAGCGGGGCGCTGCGCACGGCGATGACGTCATCGCCGGCGGCGCAGCGCCACAGGGCGCTACCGGCTGCCGCCGCCGCTAACCTCCCACTAAATTTTTCGGGAGGCGTGGGCGGCGCTGCGCCCGGGCGTTAGCTGCTTTACGCCCCATTAGCGCCCATTTAAGGCGCTAACGGGAGGCGCAAGCAGCTGAATTTTTCCCCCTTAAACTTCCAATTTTGATAAAACAGTCTTAAAATATATTTACGAGAAGTAATATGTACTTGAGTGTATTTATTCTTGATTTTCAAGAATAAAAAGCCAGAAACATTTTTTGCTAATATTCTATATTTCCTAAATTACAACAGTGACTACACTTCAAAAGTACTTTATTGGCTGTAAAGCGCTTTGGGACGTCCTGAGATCATGAAAGGAACTACATAAATGCAAATCTTTCTTTTTTTCTTTATTAAACAAGTTTTTTTGTTGGGATGAATGGTTGGTTCAATGTATGATCTGTTAAACTTCAAAAATATTTCGGTATCATTTTTATCAAACCAGAATATTAACTAGCTTGCATGTGTGACAAAACTTCAAATATCTACAAGCCATTCACAGACAATATATTTGTGATTTGATCTAGGAGGCCTGCTCTATAGTCATTTCTGTCACATTTTTACCTCAAAATTTTAGTAATTTGTTGTATGAATAGATATTTCCATTATAGCTCCAATGTCTAACAGCACAAACTAAGACACTTTGAAATTTTGTAATTCATTAAATGCAAGTGTATTGCATCAAAATATTTTTGGTCCTATCAGAACAGTATTTTATCATCAATGTATACAGCACATTAAATAATAAAGAATGTCCTTAAACTTTCTGCATGATACTATAATTTTTATTAAATTGCCTCTTTTCTCACATTAAATACTTAGTGGCTGTCCACTTCTTCAACTTTGGTTTTAAAGTTTAAAAAATTGGCTTCACTCAGTTGTAGTTATAGCAGCCCCAGACTGACGCCAGTACAGCTGCAGTCATACTGTGATTCTTGCACCACTGTGAAAAAGAAACTGCTTCTGAATGACACTAAATGTTAACAACTGCACTATAAGAATCACAGCACTTTGTTTAGGCTTCCTTTTGGTTTGCTGTAGCAATAGGTCATTTAGTTAAACAAAATGAAGTCGAATAATAGTTTAATTGCTTTGTCATGAAGCCAACTGGTGCCAAGGGGCACAGTATTACACACATTTTTGATTTGGTTCTTTGTTTCTTCAGAAGATTACAGAAATTGTTTCAGTTGCAGAAAAACTGTTCACTTAATTTGCTTTAATGGACATCAGGACTGGCATAACCCTGACAAGCTGAAGCTTATACGCTATGGAGTAAAGTTTTGTCCCCAGCACTCCCACCTCAGAGTTTTGCGTTCCAGGAATGCAGAAATGAAGATTTACCCATGTGGCAAAAACATGATCCTGTAAACAGGATTGGAATTGGCTACAATGCACAAACTGTTGAATAGCTTGCGAAACCTCACTGTCTGTGCTCACGAATAAATAACAATCAATTGGGTGAGATTGAGGGGGATGGTAAGCCCATGGGACTGCATTCCAGGAAAAATCCAGTGTCTGCAGGAGAGGAGCGGAGAAAAAAGAAAACGTTACTATACAAGACCTGAGTGCACATATAAATAGCAAATTTGAATATTTATATAATGGGCTTTTTTAACTAAATATATTTTACTAATTATTTCAGGAACAACAGCAACTTGTATTTATATAGTGCCTTTGTATTTATATAGTCACTGAACGGCTGCAGGGCATTCTGAAGGGGGAGGGCAAACAGTCAGAGGTCATGGTTCACATTGAATTTAGGGAGCTATGTAGCAGATTAAAAAGCAGGACCTCAAAGGTTGTAATCTCTGGATTACTCCCAGTGCCACGTGCTAGTGAGTATAGGAATAGGAGGATAGAGCAGATGAATGCGTGGCTAAAGAGTTGGTGCAGGAGGGAGGGCTTTAGTTTCCTGGATCACTGGGTCTGTTTCTGGGGAAAGTGGGACCTGTACAAGTCGGACGGGTTGCACCTGAACCGGAATGGGACCAACATCCTTGTGGGGAGGTTTGCTAGTACTGTTGGGGGGGGGTTTAAACTAACTTGGCAGGGGGATGGGATACGGAGTGGAGCTATAGTAGGGGGTGATGCACAGCCAAATATGGAGGAAAAAACAAGTCAGCCTGGAAGGCAGAGAAATATGTAACAGCACAAGGGAGTATGGCAAGGCTGGATGGCATTTATTTTAATGCAAGGAGCCTTGCGAGTAAGGCAGATGAATTGAAGGTGTTGATGAACACATGGGAGTATGATATTGTTGCTATCAGAGAGACATGGTTGAGGGAGGGGCAGGACTGGCAGCTCAATATTCCAGGGTATAGAATCTTCAGGCGAGACAGAGGGGGTTGTAAAAGAGGAGGGAGTGTCGCAATATTAATCAAGGAGTCAATTACTGCTGTAAGGAAGGATGATATCTTAGCAGGTTCCTCTAATGAGGCCATATGGGTAGAACTTAAAAACAAAAAGGGGGCAAGCACTTTGCTGGGAGTGTACTATAGGCCCCCAAACAGTCAGGGGGAGATAGAGGAACAGTTATGTAGGCAAATCTCAGTGAAGTTTAGAAATAATAGGGTAATAATAGTAGGGGATTTCAACTTCCCCAATATTAACTGGGATAGTCAGAGTGTGAAAGGCTTAGCGGGTGCGGAATTCTTAAAGTGCATCCAGGAGAGCTTTTTGAGCCAGCATGTAGAAAGTCCTACAAGAGAGGGGCGGTACTGGACCTAATTCTAGGGAATGTAGCCGGGCAAGTGGTAGATGTGTCAGTAGGAGAGCATTTTGGTGACAGTGACCATAATTAGGTGAGATTTAAGGTA
This sequence comes from Squalus acanthias, assembly GCA_030390025.1. Lineage (NCBI taxonomy): Eukaryota > Metazoa > Chordata > Chondrichthyes > Squaliformes > Squalidae > Squalus > Squalus acanthias. The sequence goes on from CM059426.1 coordinate 50,382,798, forward strand.
GTCATGGAAAAGGACAAAGATGGACTGGAAATAAAGGTTCTAAATTGGGGGAAGGCCGATTTTAATATGACAAGGCAGGATCTGGCCAAAATGGAATGGGATCAGCTACTTGTAGGAAAATCCACAACAGAGCAATGGGAGTCATTCAGAAAGGAAATAGAGAGAGTACAACGCCAACATGTTCCCGTAAAGGTCAAGGGTGGGACCAACAAGCCCAGGGAATCCTGGATGTCAAGGGATATACAAGAATGGATTAGGAAAAAAAGGGAGGATTTTGGCAGATACAAAGGACTAAAAACAGTGGAAGCCCTAGAGGGGTATAGAAAGTGCAGGGGGGGTAGTTAAAAAAGAAATTAGGAGAGCGAAGAGGGGGCATGAAAAAACACTGGCGGGCAAAATAAAGGAAAATCCCAAGGTGTTTTATAAGTATATTAAGGGCAAGAGGATAACCAGGGAAAGAGTAGGGCACATTAGGGACCAAAGTGGCAATCTGTGTGTAGAGCCGGAAGATGTAGGTGAGGTTTTAAATGAATATTTTGCATCTGTGTTCACTATGGAGAAGGGTGATGTAGGCATAGAAATCAGGCAGGGGGATTGTGATATACTTGAACAAATTAATATTGAGAGGGAGGAAGTACAAGCGGTTTTAGTGGGTTTAAAAGTGGATAAATCCCCAGGCCCTGACGGGATGTATCCCAGGCTGCTGTGTGAGGCAAGGGAGGAGATTGCAGGGGCTCTGACACAAATTTTCAGAACCTCTCTGGCCACAGGGGAGGTACCAGAGGACTGGAGAACAGCTAACGTAGTACTATTGTTCAAGAAGGGTAGTAGGGATAAACCAGGGAATTACAGGCCAGTGAGCCTAACATCAGTGGTAGGGAAATTATTGGAAAAATTTCTGAGGGACAGAATTAGCCTCCACCTGGAGAGGCAGGGATTGATCAGGGATAGTCAGGATGGCTTTGTCAGGGGGAGATCATGTCTGACCAATTTGATTGAATTTTTTGAGGGGGTGACTAGGTGTGTGGATGAGGGTAGTGCAATTGATGTAGTCTACATGGACTTCAGTAAGGCTTTTGACAAAGTCCCACATGGGAGACTGGTCAAGAAGGTAAGAACCCATGGGATCCAGGGCAATTTGGCATATTGGATCCAAAATTGACTTAGTGGCAGGAGGCAGAGGGTGATGGTCGAAGGTTATTTTTGTGACTGGAAGCCTGTGTCCAGTAGTGTAGCGCAGGGATCGGTGCTGGGTTCTTTGCTGTTTGTAGTGTACATTAATGATTTAGATATGAATGTAGGAGGTATGATCAGTAAGTTCGCAGATGACACGACAATTGGTGGAGTGGTAAGTAGCGAGGAGGGAAGCCTCAGGCTACAGGACGATATAGACGGGATGGTTAGATGGGCAGAACAGTAGCAAATGGAATTTAACCCTGAAAAGTGTGAGGTGATGCATTTTGGGAGGACTAACAAGGCAAGGGAATACACAATGAATGGTAGGATACTAGGAAGGACAGAGGATCAGAGGGACCTTGGTGTGCATCTACATAGATCCCTGAAGGCTGCAGGACAGGTAGATAAGGTGGTTAAAAAGGCATATGGGATACTTGCCTTCATTAGCCGAGGCATAGAATATAAGAGCAGGGAGGTTATGATGGAGCTGTACAAAACGCTAGTTAGGCCACAGCTGGAATACTGTGTGCAGTTCTGGTCACCACACTATAGGAGGGATGTGATTGCATTGGAGAGGGTGCAGAGGAGATTCACCAGGATGTTACCTGGGCTGGAGCGCTTCAGCTATGAAGAGAGATTGGACAGGTTGGGGTTGTTTTCCTTAGAGCAGAGAAGACTGAGGGGTGACCTGATTGAGGTGTACAAAATTATGAGGGGCATGGATCGGGTAGATAGAAAGGAACTTTTCCCCTTAGTAGAGGGGTCAATAACCAGGGGGCATAGTTTCAAGTAAGGGGCAGGTTGTTTAGAGGGGATTTGAGGAAAAACTTTTTCACCCAGAGGGTGGTTGGAATCTGGAACTCACTGCCTGAAAGGGTGGTAGAGGCAGGAACCCTCACAACATTCAAGAAGCATTTAGATGAGCACTTGAAAAGCCATAGCATACAAGGCTACGGACCAAGTGCTGGAAAATGGGATTAGAATAGACAGGGCTTGATGGCCGGCGCGGACACGATGGGCCGAAGGACCTCTTTCTGTCCTGTATAACTCTATGGGGTAAAAATTCAGTTGGTTGCGCCTCCCGTTAGCGCCTTAAATGGGCGCTAATGGGGCGTTAAGGCGCTAACGCCCGGGCGCAGCGCTGTTTGCGCCGCTCGAGAACTTAACTTGAGATTGTGCGGCGGCGCTAAAACTTACCGCTGCGACCACCTGCGCGCGCAGATTGTGACGTCATTCCGTGGTGCAACGCCCTTGGGGCGCCCCGGAGCGGAAATTGAGTGGCGCCCCCTGCCTTACCGCCTGGCGCTTCCAACGACCGGAAGACTGGAACGTTATCAATCGGTGTGGGGCTGGGGGGGGCGCTATTTAAAGGGGGCCTCTTCCTGTCTTTTTCTGTGGTCGACATTTATGCACCACTCGTTCTGAGAGAGAGAGAGAGATTCGGAGAGAGAGAGAGAGAGACTTCTACATTGACTCAACGCTTTGTGAGGTAGTTTTGCCTAGTTCATCCTAACTTTGCTGCTACTTTCGTTGCTGTACCTCATTACTTTTCTGGCAAAGAGAAGATGGGGGCTGCAATGATTGGGGGCGTCGTCCTGCTCCAGCTCAATCGGAGGAGAGTGAGACGCAGACAGAGAGTGGCAATGATGGCCAGACGGAGGAGGCCCATCAGGCGCATGTACAGGAGAGCTTACCCTCCCAGGGTATATCGTGAACAGCTCTCCTACATCCACATGTCCGAGGAGCTGTGTTTGCGAAGGCTGCGATTCAGCAAGGAGGTGGTCACTGAGCTCTGCCACCTGCTGCAGCCAGATCTGCAGCCTCAGCTGAGGTCCAGGACGTCTCTGTCGGTGGCAGTGAAGGTCACAGTGGCTTTGAACTTCTACGCCACTGGCTCATTCCAAGCTGCTGTTGGGGACCTCGCCAATATCTCCCAGTTTGCGGTGCATCGCTGCATCCGGCAGGTCACCAATGCCCTCTTCACAAGGAGACGAGACTTCATCTCCTTCCCTATGACCCCAGACAAGCAGCATGACCGTGCTATGGGCTTTGCGAGGGTAGCGGGCTTCCCCATGGTGCAGGGCGCCATTGACTGCACGCATGTGGCTTTGCGTGCTCCGCGAGAGAATGCAGAGGAGTTCCGGAACAGAAAGGGGTTCCATTCCTTGAATGTGCAGTTGGTCTGTGACCACAGACAGGTGATTCTCGCTGTCAATGCCCACTATCCGGGCAGCTGCCACGATGCTTTCATCCTGCGCCAGAGTACTGTGGCAGAAATTTTCGAGGCACCGCATCAGCCAGTTGGTTGGCTTCTGGGGGACAAGGGGTACGCATTGAGCACCTGGCTGATGACACCGCTCCGTGCGCCAAACACCCCTGCTGAGCTGCGGTACCAGGAAAGCCAACAAGCAACGAGGAACATTATTGAGCGCACAATCGGCGTGCTCAAACAACGATTCCGCTGTCTGGACCATTCCGGAGGAGCCCTGCAGTACTCGCCTGAGCAAGTTTCCAAATTCGTAGTGGTGTGCTGCATGTTGCACAACATGGCAATCCTCAGGACGCAGCCAATGCCACCAGGCCTTGCAGCACCACAAGAGGAGGAGGAGGAAGAGGAGGAACAGGCCGAGGACGATGATCAGCAGCAGCACCAAGGCAGGAGGGCGGCCCACAATGGTCAAACTGCAAGGGCCGTCCGTCAACGACTAATAGCAAGCCGCTTCTAGGGCCCCTGCCAGTGCTACAAACACGAATCAACCCAGCACGCAACCCCTAAGCCGGCCAAGGCACCAATAATTCCAACCACCAGCCATGTATATTTTGAATACAGAAACTTATTTATTGTACAAACTCTGTGTGTGTCAATTCCTCATGACAAACTCATAGAAATAAACACAAAAAAACAGTCAATAACATAACTGGTTCTCACAACCTGGAGATAATGTCCAAAACACTAAACAAAAGTTGGGCCATGAACCTCGGCCTTTAATAAAAAAATGACCAGCATTTTGGCACACCTCCTACTTTTTGCCCTTCGAGGGTGATCTCCTTCCCTTGCGCACTTCCCCCCTTCTAACCCTACTGCTCCTCCGTAATGGGACCTCAGTGGCTGCAGCAAGGCTGGTGGAAGGCTGCTGCTTGTCAGACCCTGACACTGCAGATGCCCCTGAAGGACGGCCTCGACCACTTCTGGGCCTGGAGGGCCCGGCTGCAGACTGCACCAACTCTGCATGGGCGGCAGCAGTCTGTCCTACAGGCGGTGGCAAGTGCAGTGGAGAAGTGACAGTGTTGGCAGCAGGAATGCTGTCATCGTGAGAGAGGACAGCAACTCCCTGCTCGCCCGACACACTGGCACTCCCACGGGGCAGCACTTCAGCATCCGGAGCAATTTGCCGGAGAACAGATTGCTGGCCTGCTGCGGCGCGGTGACAGCCCCGGGGACATGTGCACGAACCATCGAGGATGGCAGCAGTCAGTGCTCGCGTGGCCTCAATCTGAGTCTGCATGAGAGTAGGCTCAGATGGGTTCCTGGCAGCCAGTGACTGAATTGCAGCAGTAAGCTTTAGTGTGGCATCCGCCTGTGCTACAGCGAAGTGCTCCACACTCCTTGCCAGTGCCTCAATGCATTCGGGCACCCTTCCCACTGCACCCATGAGCTCAGTGTGCATGACCACCGCCTGGCTGTTCATTTCTGCAATCAGCCGCTCCTCCTCTGCGTCCATTGCATTAGGAGTGTCTGGCATACTCTCCCTCTGGGGAGAAGGCTCCCGTTCTTCCCTCCCCCCCCCCATGGCGTTGCTGCAGCCCGCTGGGTCCTGGAACTTCACCATCATCAGCCCCTTCCCCCCTGCTCCCCCGTTCTTCCCTCCCCCCACCATGGCGTTGCTGCAGCCCGCTGGGTCCTGGAACTTCACCATCATCAGCCCCTTCCCCCCTGCTCCCCTCCGGGGAAGGCGTGTTCCCAGTGTGGCCATGGGCTTCCTCGGGAGAGGGTGGCACTGATGCTCCGGCTTCCTCTTCCTCCTCAGCTGCAGCATCACTCCCAGTGGCAGCTTCAGGGACCATCTCCTCAGCTGGTGAATCACCATCTGAAAGCAGGGAGGTACAAGAGTGGCTTTAGCGTGAGGACAGGGTGGCAGTAAGGGAGGAATAAGTGCAGCGAGTTAGCAAGTTGGATTGAAAGTGTCAAAGGCTGGTATTGTGAGGGACAAGTGGAAGGACAGAGGACAAAAAGGTGATGACCTTACCATTGCTGTCCACAACGGGGTCGGCGTCTCCAGTGGCGACGGGACCGATCACCCGGCTTGCCACAATCCTGTGGACGCGCTCCTCCAGATCGCTGAGGGGTTGCAGCTGAAGCCGCCCTCCACCCGTCCGTTGCTGCTGTCTCCGATTATGAGCCAGCTTAGCCTGCAAGAAAAAGGACAGCATCTGAGTCAATATACAGCCATGGTCTTGCCTGATGTGCCTCCCATAGGTGAATAGCCCTTACTGTATGCAGCCATGGTCTTGCCTGATGTGCCTCCCATAGGTGAATAGCCCTTACTGTATGCAGCCATGGTCTTGCCTGATGTGCCTCCCATAGGTGAATAGCCCTTACTGTATGCAGCCATGGTCTTGCCTGATGTGCCTCCCATAGGTGAATAGCCCTTACTGTATGCAAAGTGTGGAATGTGTGTGTGTGTTTGATGAAAGGGCCATAGGTGTTGCATGAGTGTTGTGCATTGGGGTTTTAAGACCCTCTGGCCATAGAGTGAGGTTGAGATGGAGGGATGGAGAGGTATTGAGAAAAAGCCACTCACCCTGACGACCCGAGTGAGGTCGTTGAACTTTTTGCGGCACTGGACATGGGTCCTGGGCACCATGCTCCTGGAGGAGACGCTCTGAGCCACCTCCCTCCACACTCTTCTGAACTCGCGTGGCAAAGGCCTCCTGCCACTCTCCGGGAACAGCATGCATCGTCTGCGCTCCACTGCGTCAACCAGAGCATCCAAGGCCCGCTCGGTGAAGCGATGAGCGCGTTCTCTCACCCTCTCCATGCTTGGCAGCAAAATGGATTACAGGTCTCTCCAGGCTGAGATTCAAGGCTGCAATGAGCAGGGTGTGGCTGGGGAGCAAGTGGCCCCCCCCGCTTTAAGAAGTGTCCGGCGCCAGTGTGTCTGTGTTCCCTCGCTAACTGGCAGCAGCTGCGCTGCGCTCGTGCGCTGAGTTAGCGCCTCACTCCTAGGCCTTTGCGCCTTAAGAGAGGTGTGCAGCGCCTAATTTAGCGCTCCACTCACCTCCCGGGGCGGTAAAAGTGAAGTTTCCTGTCAGTGCCGATAATTAGCGCCAGGCGCTAATATTTGCGCGCGGACGATATTTGCGCCCCAAATGGGGCGCGACCTAATTTCTACCCCTATGACTCTATTAACATAGGGAACAAAGTTTTTGGTGGGGACCGAAAACAATGGCTTTAGTCTTCCCAATATTTAGTTGCAGGAAATTTCTGCTCATCCAGTACTGGATGTCGGACAAGCAGTCTGAAAATTTAGAGACAGTGGAGGGCTGAGAGAGGTGGTGGTGAGGTAGAGCTGGGTGTCGTCAGTGTACAAATGGAAACTGATGCTGTGTTTTCGATGATGTCGCCGAGGGGCAGCATGTAGATGAGAAATAGGAGGGGGCCAAGGATAGCTCCTTGGGGGACACCAGAGGTAATGATGCAGGAGTGGGAAGAGAAGCCATTGCAGGTGATTCTCTGGCTACGATTAGATAGATAAGAATGGAACCAGGCAAGCGCAGTCCAACCCAGCTGGATAACGGAGGAGAGGCGTTGAAGGAGGATGGTATTGTCAACCATCTGAAAGGCTGCAGACAGATCGAGAAGGACGAGGAGGGACAGTTTACCTTTATATGAACAACAACAACAACAACTTGCATTTATATACTGTAGCGCCTTTAATGCAGTAAAACGTCCCAAGGCGCTTCACAGGAGTGTTGTAAGACAAAAAATTGACACTGAGCCACATAAGAAATTAGGATAGATGACCAAAAGCTTGGTCAAAGAGATAGGTTTAAAGGAGGAAAGAGAGGTAGTGAGGCGGAAAGGTTTAGGGAGAGAGTTCCAGAGTTTCGGGCCTAGGCAGCTGAAGGCATGGCCACCGATGGTTGAGTGATTATAATTAGGGATGCTCAAAAGGGCAGAATTTGAGGAGTGCAGATATCTCGGGGGATTGTGGGGCTGACGGAGATTACAGAGATAGGGAGGGGTGAGGCCATGGAGGGATTTGAAAACAAGGATGAGAATTTTGAAATCGAGGTGTTGCTTAACCGGGAGCCAATGTAGGTCAGCGAGCACAGGGGTGATGGTTGAACGGGACTTGGTGCGAGTTAGGACATGGGCAGCTGAGTTTTGGATGACCTCAAGTTTACGTAGGATAGAATGTGGGAGGCCAATCAGGAGTGCGTTGGAATAGTCAAGTCTAGAGGTAACAAAGGCATGGATGAGGGTTTCAGCAGCAGATGAGCTGAGGCAGGGGCGGAGACGGCCAATGTTAGGGAGGTGGAAATAGGCGGTCTTAGTTATGCCACAGATATGTGGCCGGAAGCTCATTTCAGGGTCAAATATGATACCGAGGTTGTGAACAGTCTGGTTTAGCTTCGGACAGATGCTAGGGAGAGTAATGGAGTCAGTGGCTAGGGAACGGAGTTTGTGGCGGGGCCCGAAGACAATGACTTCGGACTTCCCAATATTTAATTGGAGAAAATTTCTGCTCATCCAGTACTGGGGTGATGACAGGCAGATTTGAAGGAGAGGGGGACAGTACCTGAGGAGAGCAAACCGTTAACAATGTCAGCTAACATGGAAGCCAGAAAAAGAAGTTGGGTGGTCAGCAGTTTAGTGGGAATAGGGTCGAGGGAGCAGGAAGTATGTCTCATGGACAGCATGAGCATGGAGAGGTCAAGAGGGGAGATTGGAGAGAAACTGGAGAAAGATGCGAGTTCAGGACTAGGGCAGGGGTGAACCTTAGAGGAAGTTTGGCCCGGTGGGCTAGGGGAAGGAAGGGAAGTGGAAGAGGCAGCTGATCGGATGGTCTCAATCTTAGAGACAAAGAACCACTGAAATAACTTGTGTTATATATAAAATAGTGTGCAGATCGCACAAGATTTAAAAAAATGCCCATTCCAAATATTTCATAATTCCTATCAATCTGCACAGAAGCTTCAGTAAGGATGTGAAATTGCGTTTTCAATATTAAGCAAACCAGGTGCAGAAAACAGCAGCCACACATCAGATGGAATATAAGACTTTGCTTAAGAATTCCTCATGGACTTACAAGTTACTGTGGCAATAATTTCTGGACTGCAAAACCGTTTTTGTACAGGCTGGCATACCAGTCCTAACAGTGACAATCTGACAGAGCCTGCATAACAAAGAAACTTATTATTCAAAGAATGAACTTTTCCACTATATAGTCTACATGCTAGCTGACACTTATACGCAATGTTACACAGGAAATTTTCGTCAATCCTGTACCTTGCCTTTAGCAATCAATGTTTGCTGATATAATGTGGATGTCACAAGGAACAAATATTTAAAACTATTAACAAAATTCTTTCAAAGCTAAGCTCTCTTTGATGAGCTTCCCTGCTCTGGAGTGGTTAAGATTAATTGGAGCTAATTTTGACTTTGGGTGCTAGTGTAAAATGGGTGATATCGATTCAGTCATGCATTATACAATCCTCCCGATTTTCATTTCCATTAACTTCAGGAGAGATGTATAATGGGAAGCTGAATCGATATCGCCCATTTTACACATAACCCAAATTCAAAATGACCCCATTGCGTGATGAATTTGGAATAAACATCCATCGTTATCACCAAAGCACTTTTCCACATGTAAATGAACAGCTTATGGTAAATTAATGAATCAAATTAAAGGTCTTAATAGATTCATTTGAAAATTACTGAATTTGGAACAACGGAAAGAGGCTTGGGTAGATCCTCACAGTTCAAATTAGAACAAAAATGAATGGATTTGTTTAAATATATTTTCAAGTAACGAAGGGGTATAGTGTATTCCAGGTTTCAGGCTATATTAAAACAGAAATGTTGGGTTCCATTGCTCGATATCCCTGGCCATAATTTATCCCTCAATCCACATAACAAAAACAGATTATCTGGTCATTATCACATTGTTGTTTGTGGGAGCTTGCTGTGCGCAAATTGGCTGCCGCGTTTCCCACATTACAACAGTGACTACACTTCAAAAGTACTTCATTGGCTGTAAAGTGCTTTGAGATATCCGGTGGTTGTGAAAGGCGCTATATAAATGCAAGTCTTTCTTTTTCTTTTCTTTCGATGTCTGCTTAATAGTGCACTGGACCAATATTGAGTGGGCTCTGATGCAGACCACAATTAGTAGGCACATGGGTGGGCGCAGAATTAGGCAGAATAAGGTGAGTTCAACATAATGTAGAAGTTTAAGCCAAAAAGGTATTGCTGTTAGGAGACTCCTGATACAAGTACAGACAAAATTAATCAGGTAACCTGTGGTGAAAGGTCAGGACTGACTGAGTTCCAGTGCTGACTGAATTAAAGATTAATTATGGGCTAGGTTTAGGATAGTTTCTGTTATCAGCAACATTATTTTTTATTTGTTCCTGGGATGTGGGCGTCGCTGGCAAGGCCAGCATTTATTGCCCATCCCTAATTGTCCTTGAGAAGGTGGTGGTGAGCCGCCTTCTTGAACTGCAGCAGTCCGTGTGGTAAAGGCACTCCCACAGTGCTGTTAGGGAGGGAGTTCTGGGACTTTGACCCAGCGACGATGAAGAATCGGCGATATATTTCCAAGTCAGAATGGTGTGTGACTTGGAGGGGAACTTGGAGGTGGTGGTGTTCCCATGCGCCTGCTGCCCTTGTCCTTCTAGGTGGTAGAGGTCGCAGGTTTGGGAGGTGCTATCGAAGAAGCTTTGGCGAGTTGCTGCAGTGCATCTTGTAGATGGTACACACTGCAGCCATGGTACGCCAGTGGTGGAGGGAGTGAATGTTTAAGGTGGTGGATGGGGTGCCAATCAAGCGGGCTGTTTCGTCCTGGATGGGGTTGAGCTTCTTGCGTGTTGTTGGAGCTGCACTCATCCAGGCAAGTGGACAGTATTTCATCACACTCCTGATTTGTGCCTTGTAGATGGTGGAAAGGCTTTGGGGAATCAGGAGGTGAGACACTTGCTGCAGAATACCCAGCCTCCGACCTGCTGTATGGTGCAAATTAAATCAGATTGCCAATGATAATCTAAAGCCTCTAACGCCATATTGTTTGCACGCAGTGGGTATAATTATTACTAGTCAATGGAGGAAGAGTATAAGACAGTGGCAGGATATTACTCGGTGGGCTCTGGATTGATCTTTAATAGAAGGAATATCCTGGGCCTACAATTGGGAGGTGGTGGGGTTATTGTCCACTGAGGATATTGCATTGCCTAGAATTGCATAGTACATTAATTTCATTAATACAAAAGCAAAATACTGCTGATGCTGGAAATCTGGAATAAAAACAGAAAATGCTGGAAATACTCAGCAGCACATGCCCTTTTACCTCCTCCCTTCCCACTGTCCAGGGCCCCAAGCACTCCTTCCAGGTGAAACAGCAATTTACTTGTACTTCTTGCAATTTAATATACTGTATTCGCTGCTCACGATGGGGTCTCCTCTACATTGGGGAGACCAAACGCAGATTGGGTGACCGCTTTGCGGAACACCTCCGTCCAATCTGTTAGGGTGACCCCGAGCTTCCGGTTGCCTGTCACTTTAATTCTCCGCTCCACTCCCACTCTGACCTCTCGGTCCTCGGCCTCTTACACTGTTCCAATGAAGCTCAATGTAAGCTCGAGGAACAGCACCTCATCTTTCGATTAGGTACTTTACAGCCTTCTGGACTCAACATCGAGTTCAACAATTTCAGACCATAACCTCTGCTAACCTCTGCCCCTATCTTGTTTTTCTCTCTCTCTCACATGGCAGCTGTCGATCATTCTGCCATTTACACTTCATCTTGAGTCATCTTTTGTTTTTTAACTTGTCCCATTACCATTTCCTTTTGCCTGCACCATCATCCCTTTTGTCTCTTAATCTCTCCTGCCTTCCATCCTATCACAGACCTTCCCTTTTGTTCTTTCCTCCTCTCCCCCCTTTCTCTGCCCCTACACTTGCTTAAAAACCTGTTCCATCTCTGACTTTTTCCAGTTCTGACGAAAGGTCATCGACCCGAAACGTTAACTCTGTTTCTCTCTCCACAGATGCTGCCTGACCTGCTGAGTATTTCCAGCATTTTCTGTTTTTATTACATTAATTTCATTGTGTGTTTTCTTTTAGAAGTTTATAGATTTTCTAGGATACTATCACAAACAGGACAGCAGTATCTAGTATCAATATTATTGCCTCTTGAACCGAGGAAACGAGAATCTATCTATTGCATTTGTAACATCAATGCATGCCTAAAACCTATATGATAAATAACTGATTGGTATACTACAATAACAATACTCATACTAATTAGTACAAAGTGGGGAACCATTAGTTCTAAAACAATACTTTTATATTTTAAAAGAAAGAATTGAACTGGCATTTTTGAATTTTTGTTATTTTATAATGAGGAGTCTTTTCAAGTTTTTTTTAAGCACTTGCACCAACGGTCAAAAGTAGTTCTAGTATTTCTTCAACAATTGACCCACATCTGTTCACCATTTCTCCAACCAGCAGGGAGAAAGACTTATACCAAAGTGCACAATCTACATTCTTTATTTTGTTTTCTGGAGCTGGCCTTTGTTAAATGCCCTTGGAAGAGAGAATGCAGAGAGCACAACTCATTAAATATCATTGTAATGATCTTTCAAGCATGAAATGAATTTGTCTAAATTATAAGCCAAAGCCTGAGTTATTGGCACATCGATGACTAGATGGCCAATGACCAGTAATAAAATCTATTTCCTTTAAAAAAATATTAATCTACACTTTTATAATTTATCATTAAGATGTACAGAATAGGTTAGAAGGATTCCAGCACAACTAACTGAGTTAATCTAACAACTATGAATCAGATTCATCGGGTCAATTGAAAATACCTGTAAATATTAACTTCACCAGTAGCACCCCATGATTCAGGAAGATATAATTATCGACCACGAAACTATGTTGTAGAAATTTTGATCAATGCAATTAATGTATGAATGATTAATGCTTTATTTTAAACAGGTTAATCCCTATGTAAAAATAGCACACACAATAGAATAAAATGCTCATATGTGAACTTCGCCAATGAAAATTTATAATCTTATACATCTGCTGACAGTATATAAAAAGTGGATGCTATGTGGATTCTCTTCTGAACCTGAGAAAAAAGAAAATACTTAAATTTATATTATGCCTCATCAAATCTCTCAGAAGCATCTCAAAGTACTTCACATATGATTAATTGCTTTGAAGTACAGCGACTGTTGGTATGTAGGCATAGCTGGCTGCCAATTGCCATACACATAATTTAAATTCTATCTTCATTGCATTAGTTGAACTAATAGATCTCCCTGCTGTCCTTCAAATAGCAGCATGGGATCTTTATGTCCATCTGAACAGATAGTCAGGGCCTTAATTTAAATTTTCGTCCGAAGAATGGCACCTCTAATATTGCAGCACCTTTTCAGTACTGCACTAGAGTGCCAGCATAGCTCATAGGTTAGAAATTGCTGTTGGTGGACTAATCAAGAATTACTGGGCGGGAAATTGGACCAGTTTGCACCGACCGTTAAGGCCGGTTTGGAAGAAAAAATGGCAGCTGCCTCGCTTCCGCTCGCTACCAGCGGGACCCGCGGTGTCCACCATTTTGGGCAGGTCGGCAGCGCTGCCGTTGCCTGATCTCACTGCAGAAATGAAAATGAGACGGATCGTAACGTCAATGAGTGCGCAATGCTGATTTCACGCATGATCTGCCATTTTGGACGTCGCCACTCCATTGAACGCCCTCTCCTAATCATGGCCAACTGACCATGCGTTCAACAGCAGGAAGGGCATCCCGCCAGCGCTATTTAAAGGGATCATCAACATCTTGCAGCTGACTTGCTTTTTTATTTCTACTGGCTCTGTGTAAGTTTGTGCAACCGTTTGGAGATTTCTAGGGTTGTTTAAAGTTGGTGACATGACAGGAAATGGTGCTGCAAGTAGAGAACGCCTTGCTTCTCCTTTCAAGGGTCCTGCTCACATCATTTGCTCCCAGTCATGGGGGCTCTACTTGCAGACGCCCTCGTGCTCGGGTATGACAGGGAGATGGAGCGGAGGCAGCGAAGAAGAGGACAAGATGCTCGAAGAGAGAGGAGGAGGGGCAGGAGGGCTCTCAGCAGGAGGCCTTACCCACCTAGGGTCTTCCGAGAGCACTTCCCCTACCTGCACTTAAGCCAGGAGCAGTGTATTAGGAGGCTCCACTTCACCAAGGAGGTGGTTGCAAAACTCTGCCACTTCCTGGAACCAGACCTGCAGCCTCAGAGCAGGGCAACGATGGCACTGCCAGTGGCCCTCAAGGTCACTGTGGACCTCAATTTTTTGGCCACCGGATCCTTCCCGTCTGGAGCAGGAGTCATAGCTAATATCTCTCAGTTTGCCATCCATCGCTGCATCTGGGAAGTCACAGAGGCTCTGTACTCCAGGAGAAGGGACTTCATTGTCTTCTCTCTGAACAGAAAGAAGCAGGAGGAGGGTGAATGTGGCTTTGCCAGAATATCGGGCTTCCCCATGGTGCAGGACGCCATCGACTGCACACATGTGACTTTACGGGTGCCACGTACCAATCCTGAGATCTTCCATAACCGCAAAGGCTACCACTCATTTAATGTGCAGTTGGTGTGCGACCACGCCCAGTGCATCATGATGGTGAATGCCCAATATCCTGGCAGCAGCCATGATGCCTTCATCCTGTGCCAGTCCAGTGTGCCAGCAATCTTCCAGCCACCACGTCAAACCTGAGGGTGGCTGCTTGGAGACAAGGGCTATCCGCTCTGCACCTGGATGATGACTCCCCTCCGCAACCCCACCGCTCGTGGCCAGCACTCATATAATGAGAGTCATGCTGCCATGAGGAACCTCATCGAGCAGACCATCAGGGTGCTAAAGCAATGGTTCAGCTGCCTTGACTGCTCAGGAGGAGCCCTCCAGTGCATGCCTGAGCGGGTGTTCCAATTCGTGATAGTCTGCTGTACGCTCCCAACCTGGCCATTATGAGAGTGCAGCCCCGGCCACCACAGGTTCTGGGAGCACCTTAGGTGGAGGAGGAGGAGGAGGAAGAGGAGGAGGAGGAGTTGGGGAGACTGCAGACGGCCTTGTAGGACAACCTCGAGCAGCTCTGGGCCTAGAAGGCCCGGCTGTAAACTGCACCACCTCGGCATGGGCGGCAGCAGTCTGTGCTGGCTGGATGACAGGCAGCGGCAAGGGCGGAGTAGCAGTAGTGAGAGTACGAATGCTGTCATCCTGAGAGAGGACAGCAGGTTCTTGCTCCACAGAGCCACTGCCATTCCCGGGGTGGCGCTTCAGCATTTCTATCCATCTGTTGGGGGGCAGATTGCAGGAGTTCTGTGAGACCCTGCAAGGCCCTTTCCACATTCGTAAACCCAGCCACAATGGCAGCACTGAGATGTTGCGTCGCTTCTGCCTGTGCTGCAATGGAAGCTGTGACATCGCCCATCACACGCAGCATTGTGGCTGTGTCCACAAGGTCTCTCATGGAGTTGTCATCCTGGAAATCACGGGTTTCATGCTCCGCGCAAAGCCCCAGGCACTGTTGGAGCCGGACCGCTCCATGCTCTTTGGCACTGACAAGAGGCTCTCTGGCAGACTTGCCATTGCATCTAGCAATTCTGTGTGCACGCCCATCACCCTTCTTCTGAAGCCGCCCCATTGAGGTCATCGTCTGAGTCCTATGCACCAGAACTCGTGCGCGAACTCGCCCTCCAGCAAGCTGGCACCCGAGCTACCCGTTCACCCTGGCCTGGCTGCAGCCCATGCGTGTCGGGTGACTCACCACATGCAGAGTCCGCCTCTATACTACCCTCTGAAGTCCACGCAGTGCCATTTTCTGAGCTGGTGTCTGCGAGTGTCAGATGCAGTGATAGTGTGTCTTCTTCTCCTCCTTCACTGTCCTCCTCCATCACTTTGGGGACTGGCTGGCCAGGTTGGAGTTCTTGGGTATCTGAAAGGAGAAAGGCACAAGGGTTCGGCTGCGGTGAGGGGAGGGGGGCGGAAAGCAAGATATCCATGCATACACCATCAGCAACTAGTAAGTGAGAAGAGATTGTGGGATGAGGGGGAAGTGGGATATGAGAACAAGGATTAGGTATGAGCATACCATCATCATCAGCAATGCATTCAACTTCCCCGCTTGCCACGGACTCTGTAACTGTCCCTCCAGCACTGCTTCCTCCAGATCTGTCAGGTTCTGCAGACGGGCTTCCCCTCTACCCATCTGCTGCTGCTCCCGGTGGTTGTGAGCGACCTTTGCCTGCAAGAGAAAGTGAAGTGTGTCAATGAGTGTGGTGCAATGTGTTTGGGTGATGTGCCTGTCATGGTGAATAGCTGGCAGTGTGTGCAAGGTGTGAGATGTGGGTGTGGTTCTCACAGCAGTGACAAGCGTGTGAGGGTGAAGTGAGTGGTGATTGCTAGAGATTGTTGGTAGGTGAGTGCTGGGGGTGTGGTGCATTGAGCAGTGTGTGAGGTTTGTGGTGCAGATGGTGGGATATGGCAATTTTGCTTGCTGCCTGCACCACTTTGAATGGGCGCAGGTGCATAGCTATTTGCGCTGCCTGTGCACTTTTCAGGGCTTATCCAATTTCTAGGCCAATGACTTTTACTTTATATTTTCTGAGCTGTTTTAACACTTGACTTTTCTGATTTCAGTAGGTGTGCTAAAACATTCAGGAGATTCTTTCGGTCATGTAAAGTAGAACTTGTTAAGTGCACTGAAATACTCCACGGGAACCTAGACTGACTGTTACTGCAGGAATTTTGCTGAACAATTCAGGCAGAAGATAGCCTGATTGATGGATAAGACTATGGAATCCCTGTTTGAAGCAGTGAGGGCAAGGAAGGACACACTATGTGACAGTTGTGTATCCCCCTTTTCCAGAAGCACTTGTTGCAACAGGTACAGGAGCAAATTATTGAAAGATTCAGTGCTTCTTCCTGAATCGCCAAGACATGAAAGAATGAGACTTGAAGAAATTTGTTAAGCAACAATATTGTAATGCATGGCAAGTATCTACTGCAAGGTGACATGTAGAAGTCATCTCTATTAACTTATTAGTGCAAGAAATGGTGGAATTTGAATGGGAACTGTGAGGATATATAGTCCCGTTCACCCATCACTCCTGTGCTTGCTGACCTAAATTGGCTTCCGGTTAAGCAACACCTCGATTTTAAAATTCTGATCTTGTTTTCAAATCCCTCCATGGCCTCGCCCCTCCCTATCTCTGTAATCTCCTCCAGCCCCACGACCCTTCCAGATATCTGCGCTCCTCTAATTCTGGCCTCTTGAGCATCCCTGATTTTAATCGCTCAACCATTGGTGGCCCTCTCTTCAGCTACCTAGACCCTAAGCTCTGGAATTCCCTCCCTAAACCACTCCACCTCTCTACCTCTCTTTCCTCCTTTAAGACAAACTTTAAAACCTTCCTCTTTGACCAAACTTTTGGTCATCTGCCCGAATTTCTCCTTATGTGGCTCGGTGTCAAATTTTGTTTTATGACACTCCTGTGAAGCACCTTGGGACACTTTGCTATGTTAAAGGTGCTGGATAAATGCAAGTTGTTGTTGTTGTTTACTTAAAATTACCAAGTGCTTATGGCAACATGTGTTCACAACAACAATCTTCAATGGGGTTCATGCAAGGAAAATGCATCTTAAATTGCTAGCATGCATACACCATTGCCATTGTACTGTGTACCCTCTGTTTCCTTTGGGACAAGATTGCATTTAGTTTGCACAGGTAGGT
Organism: Squalus acanthias; assembly: GCA_030390025.1. Classification (NCBI taxonomy): domain Eukaryota; kingdom Metazoa; phylum Chordata; class Chondrichthyes; order Squaliformes; family Squalidae; genus Squalus; species Squalus acanthias. The sequence continues at coordinate 50,399,975 of CM059426.1, forward strand.
GGCCCAAACATTTCAATCCTCCAAAGATGCCACCCTGAAAATTATAGTCTGGAAGAACAGAGACAATAGGGGACAATGGAGTTGAAGGCATCTCTTGAGCTCATGACTAGGACAATAATGTGCTCTGTGAATGAGCCCATGCTTTCAGAGTCTAAGCCTCATTCAATTTGGCCATTAGGTGAGAGTGCTGGATTCAGTGATTTAAAAAAATGTATGTACTTTAGAATGTCATGCAAACAACACGCGAGAATCTCACTAGAGATTTTAGTTTGTTTGAAGCTTATTTAAATTAATTCCAGCAGTCGCAGCTAGTTATAGTCAAATCAGAGTGGGGTTGTGGGCGGTCGAAGTTGTCACGTTAGTCGGCACTGCAAATGCTTTTTAGCTGTTAACTGAGCTCAAGGCTGAAGGTGACAGCCTGGGCTCAGTGGCAGCACTGAGTCAGAGGGTTATGGGTTTAAGTTACACTCCAGAGACCTGAGCACATAATCTAGGTTGATGCTGCAGCGCAGTACTGAGGGAGTGCTGCACTGTCAGATGTGCCATCTTTCTCTTTGTTTTTCTATTTCTATTTGGAACGATCTGAATTGTGCAGTTCTCCTGAAGGGAGTATCGGTGACCTTCTTGATACAACAGTGAGTAGCTGCTTGACTAATATGGCAAAGATCACCTGATGCTGCCTGGAAACAAAAAAAAAATCAAGGCAGTGGTGACCTTGACTGGTAGCGATCATGCTGTTCTCTTGGTGGAAGTGGGCTCCAGGTTTTTAGTCACCCATTACCATATTTCCTCAGGAGAGAAGCACAACCTTTTGAAGTCAGAAAAGTCTTTTTTTATTCATTCTGGGATGTGGGCGTTGCTGGCAAGGCCAGCATTTATTGCCCATCCCTAATTGCCCTTGAGAAGGTGGTGGTGAACTGCCTTCTTGAACCGCTGCAGTCCGTGTGGTGAAGGTACTCCCACAGTGCTGTTAGGTAGGGAGTTCCAGGATTTTGACCCAGCGACGATGAAGGAACGGCGATATAACGTCTAAGAAAGACCTTCTTAGTAAATGGATACTGATGAGCAATGTTCCCTATAAGCTGCACGGCCACGCAGCTCTCTGAACCTCCCACGCAGCTGGCTCACCAGCTTTTCAATCGGAAATTTTGTGCATGAATAGTATTTTGATTGGGCTGTGTATCCTCTTAAAGGGGCCATGCACCCAGAAAAAAATAAACGGGAACATTGCTGGTGAGTAGGAATAAGTGCATAGGGAAGGTATCCCTTCTGTGAAGCCTGATTCTAAGAGCCGCCAGTCTAGCTTCTTCAATTTCCTCATCGTCCTCCTTCTCATAGCATCAGAATCGAGGGATTCCCATTGAGAAATCCACGTCCCCAGTAAAGAGCAGTACTTTGAGCAGAACCAACAGTAAAAGTCCTGACTGAATCTCCAAAGTACTAAAGTGATCGAAATAGCAGGCAAAGTAGCAGGAATGAAAAGTATTCCTTTATCTCACTGTTTGTGGGACTTACACATTAGAAGTAATTAATTGGCTGTGAAACACCTTCAGACATCCTCAGGATATAAGAATGCACTTCATAGGTACAAAGTTGGAATAGTAGTAATTGAAGTCTTAATGTAAATGCTGTAGCTTGCAAACTTATTCTACAGGCTGGATTTTACCAAACTCGGAGGGTCCGTGGCGGGCGACGCCGGTGGCGGGTCCCAACCCCACTGCTGGATCCAGCCTGCTGTCCAAAATGATTTTGCCCTGATTGGGCTTATTAAGCCCGTCCAGCGTGTTTCCCAGTCAATTGAAGGAAGCTGGCCATTTGATGACACGTCATCAGCCGGTTTCCTTAAAGGGACAATGCGCTAATTGATTTTGACAGTTGTGCTGTCAGTGTTCTACAGCATTGAGGTGCTGCAAACGCTGACAAGCATTGCACAAAGGTGCACGGCTGCACCCAGGTTCTCCCATGATTCCCTCCATATGCTTATGGAGGGAGTCACAGCACACAGGGAGGTTCTCTTCCCTTCCAATGGGCGGAAGAGACCTCCCCAGGAGACAAACGCAGCCTGGTTGCACATTGCACAGGAGGACACAAGCAGGGATGTTGTCAGGAGTACCAGTGGCACAAACCTTTCAATGATCTCAGTAGATCACGAAACGTGAGTACAAAGCCACACTCAACCTCATCCTGCTGTGCCTCTCATCACATCCCCATCAGTCTGCCTTCCCTACCCTACTCCTGCACATCTTTACTCACACCAACTTACCTTGCACCTCCACCCATCCTTCTCTATCTACATTATCACTTCCCCATCTCACTAGCCACCCCTCACACTCATCCGCATCCTAGTCCAATCATACCAACTAACAACACATAAGGGTAGGCACTTGGGTGATTTATGCAATGTTCATGTAAAATTTCTGGTAATGTGCTGTCAAACATTGAAACCTTTATTTTCAACACTTTGCGTTCTTGGACAGATTTGTGTGCACCTTTAGAAGAGGCTTAGTGAGTTGCAGTGAATGGTGAAACATAATGGTAAACCCCCCCCCGCCCCACCCTGCAAAGGTGATGAGTGTGAAAGGAATAGCTTGATAGCTTGGGCATTGAAGGGATGCTTTATGGTGTTGGTGTGGGGTGGTGCCAACCTGGTGCATCATGTGGCAGTCAGGGTGTAGAACGTCAAGTGAAGTAAATCTGGCCATGGTGAGGCCATCCCTGGCCTCCCAGGCAGCAATGTGGTCGGGTGCTGATGCTCTGTGAACTGTGCAGCATCAGGTGATTGCGGAGAAGGTTAGTGTTCTTGTTGGTGCTGCTGGTGTTGCGGCTGATCATGATCAGATTCTGAGGACCAAGGTGAGAGAGTATAAAACATTCCCATTCTGATATAATAGATGGCAGATGAACTTGAGATGACAGAATCAATCTGTCAATGGTGAGAGAGGTTGTTCCAATGAGGTGACACTGGATAGAGAGTTTACTCCAAACACTTGCAACCTGCATAAAGCTCAATCTGTCTTCCAAATGCAGTAAGCAACAGCTTCTGAGCTTGGAAAGTGAACAGCTGTGAAATGGGAGCTTTTATAGCACCTTTCCAGCTGTCAAGTAATGAGATGATTCCATGGCCATTCACCTCATGCCATGCTTACTTGACGTGATCCTCGAGCAGCGTGGACCCCGTGGGTGACCTGGTAAACTCTGAAGGTGAGCTGAAAATAGTTCGTAAAGACCTGAATTGCCTCCCCCACTGATGCGTGTCGGGTCTGCTCAGCGCTGACAGACCTGACATTTGGGAAAGGCGCGTGGTGGCGCGTTGACAGCGGGGTCCTGACATTTTCCCACCCGACCCACCACTGAACCCCCACAAAATTCCCCCCTACATTTTTAAGTTTTCTTTTACTTTCAATTGCTGGTATTATAACCATCAGTATCTTTTTGAAACTAATTAAGTACATATTTGGAAACCTGCTAATTTAAATCAAGTGCTAGTCACCTTTGACAATGAGCTGCAGTTCTGCTTATAAAGCTAGGAAATTATTTTGATCTCTGGCAATTTCACTTTAGAGTGGGGATAGAGGATAGCCAACAGGGAACAGCAATACAAAGAAAAGGTCTTAGCTGCTGTTGCTTCTTCTGGCCTATGAATTCCTGATGTCAGTTTTGTTTGGTTTCGGGCCACGTGAACATCAGTCATGTGAGATGTGTGATGAAACATAGAAACATAGAAGATAGGAGCAGGAGTAGGCCATTCGGCCCCTCGAGCCTACTCCGCCATTCGATGAGATCATGGCTGATCATCCAAACTCAGTACCCTGTACCTGCCTTCTCCCCATTTCCCTTGATACCTTTAGCTTTAAGAAATATATCCAACTCATTCTTGAATATATTTAATGACTTGGCCTCAACTACCTTCTGTGGTAGAGAATTCCACAGGTTCACCACTCTCTGGGTGAAGAAATTCTTTCTCATTTCTGTCCTAAATGGTTTACCCCTTATCCTTAGATTACAACCCTTGGTTCTGGACTCTCCGACCATCGGGAACATTCTTCCTGCATCTAGTTTGTCCAGACCTGTCAGAATTTTATATGTTTCGATGAGATCCCCTCTCATTCTTCTATACTCCAGCGAGTATAAGCCCAATCGACCCAATCTCTCCTCATATGTCATTCCTGCCATCCCAGGTGTCAGCCTTGTGAATCTTCGCTGAACTCCTTCCATGGCAAGAACATCCTTCCTCAGATAAGGCGACCAAAACTGCACACAGTACTCAAGGTGTGGTCTCACCAAGGCCCTGTACAACTGCAGCAGGACATCCTTGTTCCTGTACTCAAACCCTTTCGCTATGAAGGCCAACATACCATTTGCCTTCTTCACCGTCTGCTGCACCTGTATGCTTACCTTTAGCGACTGGTGCACAAGGACACCCAGGTCTCGTTGCACTTCCCCTTCTCCCAATCTATTGCCATTCAGATAATAGTCTGCCTTTCTGTTTTTGACACCAAAGTAGATAACCTCGCATTTATCCATGTTATATTGCATCTGCCATGCTTCTGCCCACTCTCCCAACCTGTCCAAATCATCCTGGAGTTTCTCGGTATCCTCCTCGCAGCACACATGCCCACCCAGCTTTGTGTCATCTGCAAACTTGGAGATATTACATTTAGTTCCCTTATCTAGATCATTAATGTATATTGTGAATAGCTGGGGTCCAAGGACCGATCCTTGTGGTACCCCACTAGTCACTGCCTGCCACTCGGAAAAAGACCCATTAATTCCTACTCTCTGCTTTCTGTCCGTCAACCAGTTCTCTATCCAAGTCAATACCTTGCCCCCAATCCCATGTGCCTTAACTTTACACGCCAATCTCTTATGCGGGACCTTATCGAAAGCCTTTTGAAAGTCCAAATACACCACATCTACTGGTTCTCCCTTATCTATTTTCCCAGTTACATCCTCAAAAAATTCCAGTAGATTAGTCAAGCACGATTTAGCTTTTGTAAATCCATGTTTGACTTTGTCCGATCCTGTCACTGTTTTTCAAGTGCTCAGCTATTACATCCTTTATAATGGACTCTAGCATTTTCCCCACTACCGATGTCAGGCTGTAATTCCCCGCTTTCTCTCTACCACCCTTTTTGAATAGTGGGGTAACATTAGCTACCCTCCAATCCATGGGTACTGTTCCAGATTCCATCGAATGTTGGAAGATGATCAGCAATGCATCTACTATTTCTAGGGCCTCTTCCTTAAGTACCCTAGGATGTAGATTATCAGGCCCTGGGGATTAATCTGCCTTCAATCCCATCAATTTCCCTAACACCATTTCCCTGCAAATTTTGATTTCTTTCAGTTCCTCCCTTTCATCAGACCCTATGTTCTCCAACATCACTGGGAGGTTATTTGTGTCCTCCTTTGTGAAGACAGAACCAAAATATGCATTTATTTGGTCTGACATTTCTTTGTTCCCCATTATAACTTTCCCCGCTTCTGACTGCAAGGGACCTACGCTTGATTTCAATAATCTTTTTCTCTTCACATATCTATAAAAGCTCTTACAGTCAGTTTTTATGTTCCCTGCAAGTTTATTTTCATATTCTATTTTCCCCTTCTTAATTAATCCCTTTGTCCTCCTTTGTTGAATCCTAAACTGCTCCCAATCCTCAGGGTTACCGCTTTTTCTGGCCAATTTATATGCCCTCTCCTTGGATCTTATGCTATCCCTAATTTCCCTTGTTAGCCACGGTTGAGTCACCCTTTTTGTTGTATTCTTATGCCACACTGGGATGGACAAATTCTGTAGTTCATCCATGCAGTCTTTGAATGTTTGCCATTGCCTATCCACCGTCAACCCTTTGAGTGACATTCCCCAATCAATCCTACCCAATTCGCGCCTCATACCATCGTAGTTTCCTTTATTTAAATTCAGGACCCTAGTCTCTGATTCAACTACTTCACTCTCCATCCTAATGAAGAATTCTATCATATTATGATCACTCTGATCCATGGGGCCTCGTACAACAAGATTGCTAATTAATCCTTTCTCGTTACATAATACCCAGTCCTTTAATGGAATGTGACAATAATGAGAAAGACTAGACAGACTAGATGCAGGAAGGATGTTCCCGATGGTGGGGGAGTCCAGAACCAGGGGTCACAGTCTAAGGATAAGGGGTAAGCCATTTAGGACTGAGATAAGGAGGAATTTCTTCACCCAGAGAGTGATGAACCTGTGGAATTCTCTACCACAGAAGACAGTTGAGTCCAATTCATTAAATATATTCAAGAAGGAGTTAGATATATTTCTTAAGGCTAAGGGGATCAAGGGATATGGGGAGAAAGCAGGGACAGGGTACTGAATTTGGATGATCAGCCATGCTCGCATTGAATGGCGGAGCAGGCTCGAGGGGCCGAATGGCCTACTCCTGCTCCTATCTTCTATATGTTTCTATGTTTCTATGAAAACAACAGAACTCAGGTTCTGAGATCAAATTCTTTCCTGAGGAGGAAAATTATATTTTGATTTACCAGGGTGTTATGCATCTACGTTCTGACGAAAGGTCATCGACCTGAAACGTTAACTCTGTTTCTCTCGCCACCAATGCTGCCTGACCTGCTGAGTATTTCCAGCATTTTATGTTTTTATTTCAGATTTCCAGCATCTGCACTATTTTGATTTTGTGTCATGCATCTATGTTTTTTCAAGGTATATATTGACGTGCCAGTAATACAGATTGAAGAACAATTCTTAGGAAAGGATGGACAGATATACTTTGACATCCTCTACTAATACTTTGCTATATACTTTGCCTGATGGGAAATGTGAGCTAGATTGACATTGGGCCATAATTTGCAGCCCCTACGGGTGCATCCGAGGTGCGTACCCGCCTGTAGGGGCCACGCAAGTTCCAGGCATGCGCTAAAACCCGGAACTTGCGATCTGTCAAGTTTCATCTTGACAGGTCATAGCCATCCACGGGAAAAGGGCCTCCGCAGGTGGAGAGTTGCGCTATTTGCCCAACTTCTGCCCAGTGAATGCCCGTGAAATTCTTACGCCTGGTAAAAGCAGGCATAAGGCCTGCTTTTACCAGCGTAAGAGTTTTAAAAAATATAAAAATATTTTTTTTTCATTCATTTAAACATTAAAAAACCTGTACAATAAGGTAAGGTTATTTTTAGCCCCTTAAAAACATATAAATTTATTTTCCAAATAATTACATTTTTGTTTTAAATGTTTAATTATAGTGTATTTTAATTAATTTTAAATGTGTAATTTTTTAATATTCATCTGTAATGTTAAATCTATTTTTTATGTCATCCCCATTCATGCTTATGGAGGTTCCGTACATACGGAATCTCATAAGCATGAATGGGGATCCCCTTCTGTCATTCGTTGGGACGGCCCACATGATCCCAGGGGCGCTTGCGAACCGCCTGCGTCCCAGGGATACGTGGGCCTCTAAACATTTCTATGCATAAAGGCCCAGGAGCGCGAGTCTCCGTGGTTCCCGAGGCAGAAGGAGATTTTGTAGATTTTTAGCAGGTCTATTCTATAGAAGGCCCTGTTTTATTGTTCCTGTTTTTTTCATTCATTCATGGGACGTGGGCGACGCTGGCAAGGCCAATATTTATTGCCCATGCCTAATTGCTCTTAAGAAGGTGGTGGTGAGTTGCCTTCTTGAACTGCTGCAGTCCGTGTGGTGAATGTACACCCACAGTGCTTTTAGGGCGGTAGTTCCAGGATTTTGACCCAGCGACATTGAAGGAACCGCGATATATTTTCAAGTCAGTATGGTGTGTGACTTGGAGGGGAACTTGGAGGTGGTGATGTTGCAATGCGCCTGCTGCCCTTGTCCTTCTAGGTGGAAGAGTTTGTGGGTTTGGGAGGTGCTGCTGAAGAAGCCTTGGCGAGTTGCTGTAGTGCATCTTGCAGATGGTACACACTGCAGCCACGGTATACCGGTGGTGGAGGGAGTGAATGTTTTTTAAGATAGTAAATAGAGTGCCAGTCAAGAGGGCTGCTTTGTCCTGGATGGTCTTGAGCTTCTTAAGTGTTGTTGGAGCTGCACTCATCCAGGCAAGTGGAGAATATTCCATCACACACCTGACTTGTGCCTTGTTGATGGTGGAAAGGCTTTGGGGAGTCAGGAGGTGAAACACTCGCCGCAGAACACCCAGCCTCTGACCTGCTCTTGTAGCCACAGTATTTATGTGGCTGGTCCAGTTAAATTCATGGTCAATGATGAACCCCAGGATTTTGATTGTAGGGGATTTGATGATAGTAATGCCGTTGAATGTCAAGTGGAGGTGATTAGACTTTCTCTTGTTGGTGAATTAACTCTTAGCAGATTGATGGCATGGTGGCACATCACATTCAAACACCAAACACCGTAGAATAATGATTCTCCAGTCACTGTACGGATGTACCTAGTACAGTGCAACTGCTTCCCCACAGAGACAGAGGGAAGATCAGAGGGACTGTCATCCCCAGGCACTCTTGCACATCACCTAGCAGCCAGCCAAAGAGCAGAATTGGCAATGACCTGGGAACAGGTTACCTATCTATGCTCACACCTTTGTTAAGGGAAGGTCGTGTCTGACAAACTTGATTGAATTTTTTGAGGAGGTAACAAGGTGGGTAGATGAGGGTCGTGCATTTGATGTAGTGTATATGGACTTTAGCAAGGCTTTTGATAAGGTTCCACATGGCAGACTGGTCACGAAGTTAAAAGCCCATGGGATCCAGGGCAAAGTGTCAAGTTGGATTCAAAACTGGCTCGGAGACAGGAAGCAGAGGGTAATGGTTGATGGTTGCTTTTGTGACTGGAAGGCTGTTTCCAGTGGGGTTCCGCAGGGCTCAGTACTAGGTCCCTTGCTTTTTGTGGTATATATCAACGATCTTGACTTGAATATAGGGGGTATGATTAAGAAGTTTGCAGATGATACTAAAATTGGCTGTGTGGTTGATACTGAAGAAGGAAGCTGTAGACTGCAGGAAGATATCAATAAATTGGTCAGGTGGGTAGAACAGTAGCAAATGGAATTCAATCCGGAGAAGTGTGAGGTAATGCATTTGGGGAGGGCTAACAAGGAAAGGGAATACACATTAAATGGTAGGACACTGAGTAGTGTAGAGGAACAAAGGGACCTTGGAGTGCATGTCCACAGATCCCTGAAGGTAGCAGGCCAGGTAGCTAAGGCATACGGAATGCTTGCCTTTATTAGCCGTGGCATAGAATACAAGAGCAGGAGGGTTATGCTTCAACTAGTTAGGCCTCAGCTAGAGTACTGCATGCAGTTCTGGTCACCACATTACAGGAAAGATGTGATTGCACTAGAGAGGGTACAGAGGAGATTTGGAAGGATGTTGCCGGGAGTAGAGAATCTTAGCTATGAGGAAAGACTGGATAGGCTGGGTCTGTTTTCCTTGGAACAGAGGAGGCTAGGGGAGACCTTATTGAGGTGTATAAAATTATGAGGGGCATAGATAAAGTGGATAGAAAGGACCTATTTCCCTTAGCAGAGGGGTCAAAAACCAGGGGGCACAGATTTAAAGTAATTGGTGGAATGTTTAGAGGGGATTTGAGGGGAAATTTCTTCACCCAGAGCGTTGTGGGGGTCTGGAACTCACTGCCTGAAAGGGTGGTAGAGGCAGAAACCCTAACCACATTTAAAAAGTACTGGATGTGCACTTGGGATGCTCTAACCTGCAGGGCTACGGACCAAGAGCTGGGAAGTGGGATTAGGCTGGATAGCTCTTTGTTGGCCGATGCGGACACGATGGGCTGAAATGGCCTCCTTCCGTGCTGTAACTTTCTATGATTCTATGATTCTACCTGCAGCAGGTACATGGCCTAAGAGACCAGAATTGGGGAATTGGATGGTTGTACTGTTTAAATTCTAAACCCATCATAAACCTTGAAATGACTTTGTTAGAGTTTTTAACCAAGTAACCATGCTTTAATATTTGGCTACCTGACTACACAGCAGCTCTGTATGTCTCTCTGAAATGAAGACCCAATTTGCACTAATTATTTCCCTAGCCTGATGCATGTTATGCTTTTTGAAGTCCATTACTATCAATCAATATTCCAGGGATAAGAGACCAGAAAAACGATAGTACCACAGTGACAATTATGTATTTTCATCTGTCAACAAAACACTTTGCCGCCTCTCTGATAGTTTAATTGATTAATGTCATTTAGACTAGAAAGTGGTGGTGAAATTGATGAGACTTTCTGCCAATTCATTGTTTTTTGCCCAATTTTCCTTTAAAAGAGGCAATGGTCTCTGCCTCAACTATTCCCTGTGGCAAAGCATTCCATGCTTCAACAACCCGCTGCGTAAATTTATTTCTTTTAACCGCTCTCCTTCCTTGTTTAGTAACATGCAACAGCTGAGATACTTTCACCACGGGGGATGGGGAGATATTAGACAATGTTAGTGAGGAAGTGGCATGAGGTGATTCACAGAGCCTTTTGTAGCTGAGGAGCAGCCACCCGCCTCTCGCGACACTGGCTCTCGGGTTGCACCTAGGAGAAAGAGAAAGAAAGGCAAGGTGTGAGGAAGGAGTGGGATGGCTTTTGATCACCTTTGATTTGCTTGTAGTAAGAGAGACCGTAGCGATTATTTTCACAGTGTTCTGAGTCCCTCTGCACATGTGCCCCTGTTGGGGGTGCCTGAATAATGTCTGGGGAGCCTGAAGACCGTTTTGGTACCGCGCATGTGCACCCGACGCTGTGGCGGCTGCGGCCTGCGGCCTGTGGCCTCAACCGTCACGCTTTCCTCAGCTCCCTGTGGACAAGGTCAGGGGATTGAAGGGCGGGGGAGAGCGGAGCTCAGTGGAGGGGGAGAGGGGATCGAAGGGGGGGAGAGAGGAGCTCAGAGGCGGAGAGAGAGGAGCTCAGAGGCGGGGACAGAGGAGCTCAGAGGCAGGGGAGAGAGGAGCTCGGAGGCGGGGGAGAAGAGCTTGAACATAGGAGAAAGAAGAGCTCGAAGACGGAAGAGAGGAGCTTGTAAGCGGAGGAGAGAGGAGCTCAGAGGAGGAGAGAGAGGAGCTCGGAGGCGGGAGAGAGAGGAGCTCGGAGGTGGGGGAGAGAGGAGCTCGGAGGGAGAGAGAGAGGAGCTCGGAGGTGGGGGAGAGAGGAGCTCAGAGGCGGGAGAGAGAGGAGCTCGGAGGTGGGGGAGAGAGGAGCTCGGAGGGAGAGAGAGGAGCTCAGAGGCGGAGGAGAGTGGAGCTCGGAGAGGGGACAGAGTAGCTCGTGGGGGTCAGGGGAGAGAACATCAGGAGCTCAGTGGGAGAAGGTCAGGAACTCGGGGGAAGCTCATGGCGGGGGAAGGTCTAGAACTCGGGAGGAGAGAAGGTAAGGTGCTCGGGGAGAGAAGGTCAGGAGCTTGGGGGAGAGAAGGTCAGGAGCTCGTGGGGTGGGGTGCTAAGAGCATGGAGAAAACAATGGGGATGGAGGAAGAACGTAATCTAAGTCTAAAGGCAGGGAGATGAAAGCAAGAACGTGAGCCAAATGGGAAGACGTATCATGTTCTCCCCTCTCTGTAAGATATGGATCACGTTCTTCAAATCAGATGAATTAGTGAATCCCATCTCACACACGGAGAAGGTGAACGGCCTCTCCCCAGTGTGAATTCGCTGGTGTGTCAGAAGGTTGGATACACAGATGGACCCCACACACACACGGACCCCACACACACGGACCCCACACACAGACCCCCACACCTGGTTCCCTTCATTCAGAATTAAAGAAGTTTTATCATTTCCAGAAGGAAATAAAAATATAAAACTCCAAAGAATTAACTAACCCACTAATTACAGTATGAAGTCTTTTATTTTACAATCCAAGGACAACTATAATTACAATTGCAGAATACTATTAACAGAGGATCTTCACAAAGCTAACTATACTTCCACATTCTGTAGGCTCACTGGCAAAACTGGATCGAATTACACATTGCAGGGTTGTCTATAGCAGGTGGGATCTAATTACACATTCCAGACAAACTGTTGGGTGTGTCTTGTCCTCCAAGGGAACCAATCAGAAATCTGGTGTTGCAAATAGACGCAGTCAAGAGAGAAGGTGCACTTATTTTGTGTTCAGTATTTCACAGAGATCATAGAATCATAGAATGGTTACAGCACAGAAGGAGGCTATTTGGCCTGTTGAGCCCATGACTGCTCTCTGCAAGAGGACCTCAGCTTGTCCCACTCCCCCGCCCTGTCCCCACAGCCCTGCAAATCTTTTTCTTGATTGAGTCTGCCTCCACCACCCTTTCAGGCAGTGCATTCCAGATCCTAATCACTCGCTGATGTCGCCTTTGGTCCTTTTGCCAATCACTTTAAATTTGTGTCCTCTAGTTCTCAGCCCTTACGCCAGTGGGAACAGTTTCTCTCTATCTACTCTGTCTAGAACACTCAAGATTTTGAACACCTCTATCAAATCTCCTCTCAATCTTCTCTGCTCTAAGGAGAACAATCCCAGCTTCTCCAATCTATCCACGTAACTGAAGTCTCTGATCCCTGGAAGCATTCTCGTAAATCTTTTCTGCACCCTCTCTAAGGCCTTCACATCCTTCCTAAAGTGTGGTGCCCAGAATTGGACACAATACTCCAGTTGAGGCCGAACCAGTGTTTTATACAGGTTCATCATAATTTCCACGTTTTTGCACTCTATACCTCTATTCATGAAGCCCAGGATCCCGTAAGCTTTTTTAACTTCTTTCTCAACCTGCCCTGCCTCCTTCAACGATTTGTGCACATATACTCCCAGGTCTCTCTATCATGCACCCCCTTTAGGATTGTACCCTTTAGTTTATATTTCCTTTCCTCATTCTTTCTACCAAAATGTCTCACTTCACACTTTTCTGCATTAAATTTCATCTGCCATGTGTCCACCCATTCCACCAGCCTATCTATGTCCTCTTGAAATCTATCACTATCCTCCTCACTGTTCACTATACTTCCAAGTTTTGTGTCATCTGCAAATTTTGAAATTGTGCCTTGCACACCCACTTCCAATGTGAAGGAATAGCCATATTCAGAAAAATACACCATCCTATGAAATATTCTGGCTTTAAAACATGACATACTGGGATTGAAAATCTGAACGCCTCAACAAGGAAAAGCTGTAAACAGAATGCAGGCTTTTGAGATAAGATAAGTTGTTGACACTGAAACAATAGCCCTATTGAAGCAGAGGGTTAGAGCTTCCAGAAAGTCTGAAGTTTTGGAAAGAGCACAATGGTATAATGTTAAGGTGTCATAAACCAACACTTCGAAATGAAACACAGAACATTAAAGAAACATATGCCTTCGTAAATATAACATCAAATGAAACACAGGAGACATCAAATGAAACAGGAGACACGATTATGTGTTGCAACCAGTTGAGGTAGCTAAGAAGACAATGAGATACCCGGTTGAAGTGTTTTTAATTTACATGTTGTAAAAAGATACAAACAGAAGACTTTCATAAATATGACATCAATAGATGCAACAGCCATCACATTGTTTTTGTGTTGAACTTGGAACACCTAGGAGACACGAAGTCTGTAATACAACCAGCTGAGGTGACTTAAGAATTGAATAGAAGACCTTGCTAAGAATGGCATCAAATAGATACATCTGTTACAACCGTTTTTTATGATGAACTTGAAACACCTAAAGGAGAGACACGAGTCTGAAAGCTACAAGCTGAATAAACTGTAAGAATAGCAGGGGTCAACAGAAAAATGACGAGAGATAATTAGCTTACATCAGCAGAAAACTTCAAAGGATATACCACTGAGAAAGAGTATAAAGATTGGATTTTCAAATAGAAGACAGAATTCGCTGGAAGGGGCAAAGCGGTTCTCAGACTTCAGAGGCAAGCTCTGTAAGTTTTCAACTCTTTAAGACTCGGGTATCAAAGGTATTTGATTTTGGTGGATATTCTGGAATAGACTAAGAAATGTAAAAATGTAACGAAGTTAAGATTTGAGAATAAGGATCTCTGATAAAAGAATTGTAAGCTTTTGTATTTTGAACTGTTAATGTTGCGACTGAATCACCAACTGTAATTACATGTCAGTTCTTTAATAAATCTATATTTTTTTAGAATTGTCTCAAACAGTACTTCTGTATCAAACTCACAAACTCAATCTCTGTACACTCTTTGGTGAGGAGTTGCAGAATTCTGGGGGAGTTTTCCGGACCCTCATAATATCCGGAAGGTTACAGTCTAGCTAAATTTATTAAAAGTGCTATCTGGAGGATGGTAACCTTTTCAGGTTGTTCCTTTCCTTTAGGGAGAGATAGTCTGGACCTTTAGACCCAATTAAGCGTCTTTAGGATGCGACTACCTCTAACTTTAGTTGAAGGTGAACGTCTGGGGAATATGCCTGATCCGGGGTAGCCCGAAAAGGGCTAGGACTAGTAATAATCCCTTTCACCAAGTCATTAATATATATCAAGAAAAGCAGTGGCCCTAGTACCGACCCCTGAGGAACACCACTGTATACCTTCCTCCAGTCCGACAATTAACCGTTCACCACTACTCTCTGTTTCTGTCACTTAGCTAATTTCATATCCATACTGCCACTGTCCCTTTTATTCCATGGGCTTCAACTTTGCTGGCAAGCCTATTATGTGGCACTTTATCAAATGCCTTTTGGAAGTCCATGTACACTACATCAACTGCATTGCCCTCATCAACCCTCTCTGTTATCTCATCAAAAAACTTGATTGAGTTGGTTAAACATGATTTGCCTTTAACAAATCCGTGCTGGCTTTCCTTAATAAATCCACACTTGTCCAAGTGACTGTTAATTTTGTTCCTGATTATTGTTTCTAAAAGCTTCCCCACTACCGAGGTTAAACTGATTGGCTTTTGTTGCTGGCTTTATCTTTACACCCTTTTTTGAATAATGGTATAATATTTGCAATTCTCCAGTCCTCTGGCACCACCTCTGTTTCTATGGAAGATTATGGTCAGTACCTCCACAATTTCTTCCTTCACTTCCCTCAGCATCCTAGGATGCATCCCTGGTGACTTATCTACTTTAAGTACTCATGATGCGGAGATGCCGGCGTTGGACTGGGGTGGACAAAGATGAGAAGTCGCACAACACCAGGTTATAGTCCAACAGATTTATTTAAAATTACAAGCTTTCGGAGCTATCCTGCCCCTTCTTCAGGTAAAGTTACAATGAGTGAATCTACAAAAGTTCACAGAATATAAACACAGATACTACAGAGATACAGGGCTGGATTTTGAATGACCCATGGAGTCGGGTTTGGAGGCGTGCGGGGGGTTAAATTTGCGGGGTCGGGGTTTCCGACCCCATCCGAACTCCATCCCGCCTCCACGCAATTTTGACAAAATGAGTCGCGGGGTTCCCGACTCTCTCCCGCCTCCAAGAGGCGGGAGAGGCCATTACAGCCCTTAACAAGCCCTAAATTGGGTCTGTAATGCTATTTTGAAACGTTGCAGCTAGTTTAACCCTTTTCTGACGTGAAGCACGCCTGGTGTGAAACACTCCAGTGAAACCTGGCAGGAGCACAAATGGATAGCTGACTATCGGCTGCAAGTCCACTATTACAACGGAGATGTGATGAAGGTAGTAGTAGTATTCGGTGTGAAAGTCACCTCTGATGCTGCTGCATTGAATGTCTTCAGAGACTGCATGGCCTTTGCTGTGAGAGCACTTGGATGCAAAAATCTCTCTCTCTCTCTCTCTCTCTCTCTCTTGCTCTCTCTCTCTCTCTCTCTCTCTCTCTCATATATATTTGCATCCAGGTCCACTCACATCAGAAACAATGCAGAAAGGTCCTCTCTCACCAGCAACCAGACAATCTCTGAGAGCAGGCAGTCAGCAATGATGACATCATCAGAGGTGGGTTTCAGACTGAAACCACTAATTAGGTCATGGGTTCCCACATGCTGGAACTCAATTGCCCAATTAAGTGAAAATTGCATCAGGCATCCACATTAATCTGAAGTCGGGGGGGAAACACAAAATGCGGATTACACGACCCCAACCCGACCCCAAGACAAAATCCAGCCCACAATCTTTCCTTACATCAAAGACACACCAAGAGCACAGTACAGCCAGCCTTTCTAGTACCTCATCTTTATCAATTCTCCTCTACCTCCTCCTTTACTATGTCTATGGCAGCATTCTCTTCCTCGGTGAAGACAGATGCAAAGTACTCATTTAGTACCTCAGCCATACCCTCTGCCTCCATGCGTAGGTCTCCTTTTTGGTCCCAAATCGGCCCCATCCCACCTCTTACTACCCGTTTACTATTTATATGCCTATAGAAGACTTTTGGATTACCTTTTATGTTGGCTGCCATTCTATTCTCATGCCTTCTCTTTGCCCCTCTTATTTTCTTTTTCACTTCTCCTCTGAACTTTCTATATTTAACCTGATTCTCAGATGTATTCTCGACCTGACATCTGTCATATGCGCTCTTTTTCTGCTTCATCTTACTCTCTATCTCTTTCATCATCCAGGGAGCTCTGACTTTAGTTGCCCTACCTTTTATCCCTTGTGGGAATGTACCTTGACTGTACCTGAACTATTTCCTCTTTAAAGGCAGCCCATTGTTCCACTACAGTTTTGCCTGCCAGTCTTTGATTCCAATTTATCCGGGCCAGATCCATTCTCATCCCACTGAAATTGGCCTTCCTCCAATTAAGTACTTTTACTCTAGATTGCTCCCTGTCCTTTTCCATAACTAATCTAAACCTTATGATACTATAATCACTGTTCCCTAAATGTTCCCCTACTGACACTTGCTCCACTTGACCCACCTCATTCCTTAGAACCAGATCCAGCAATGCCTCCTTCCTCGTTGGGCCAGAAACATACTGATCAAGAAACTTTTCCTGAACACACTGCAGAAATTCTTCCCCCTCTCTGCCCTTTAACTATCCTAATATAGACTGTGATAGTGTTAGAATTTCAACCCCTTCTCTCTCTAGCACTGTAACATTCTCCTTAACCAATACTGCCACCCCCACCTCCTATATTTCCTTTCCTATCTTTCTTGTATATCCAGGAATATTTAATACCCAATCCTGCCCTTTTTTGAGCGAGGTCTCCGTTATTGCCACGACATCATATTCCTATGTGGCTATTTGTACCTGCAGCTCACCAACCTTGTTTACTATGCTTTGTGTGTTCACATACATACACTGTAAACCTAACTTAGACCATCCTGTGTTCTCTCTTAGTCTGACCCCACCCAATACACCTTACTATTTCTTGCTTTAGTGCTATCCGTCTCTCCCAATACTTTGTGCCCTTTGTTTCTCCTTTCTAATGCTACATCCTGGTGCCCATCCCCCTGCCAACTTAGTTTAAACCCTCCCCAACAGCTCTAGCAAACCTCCCCATGAGGATGTTGGTTCCGGCCCTGTTGAGGCGCAACCCGTCCGGCCTATACAGGTCCCACCTCCCCCATAACACGTGGGTGTCCAGGACAAGGGAAGCGTCCTGGAGTTCACACATGGCTCAGGATGTGCTTTCCGCTGGACCGAGCTGCTCTGCCATGCCTTTATTTATTCGACTATTAACTAACTTCTTTTTTTTCAGTAACTTAACAGAAATAAACTTAAGACTTAAAAAAAAAAATCACCAACTACTCACCAATCAGCGCCTTCCCTTGCGCTGATGTCACTTACCTCGCTCCCTGATACTCACGCTCCCTCCGGGCTCTTGGGCCTACCTTTATCTGCAGCCACTCCTCTCGCTGTCCCGCAGGTCTGCTCTCGTGTCTATTAACTTAGAGACCTTGGGCTCAGTGGCTCCACTCCTCCTTGTCAGTCAGACGTCTCCACTGCCTTCCTCCTCTCCACCAATTCCTGCGCTCACAAAATTCCTCACTCTGCTTGTGAATCACTCCGTTTGTGAATCTCCCAGCTTTGTCTCCAAGCTCTATGCACGGTCATGTAGGATCAAAGTAGTCTGATGTACTGTGAGTTGCTAGGATGGATACTGGATTGAAAGAATTGGAATTTATTTGAAGGCGGGAGAAACGGAGTGAAGGCAATAGGTACAAATATGAAATACTTCACTGATAATTTGAGTTTTGATGCCTCTTTTAGCTGTCATTGAGGAGTCCTCTGAGTGATGGGCTTCATGATGGTCTACGCCATAATCTTCTCCCTCCAAATTTCTCACTCAGGGTGGAACACCTTCTGCATTCAGAGCAAACCAATTTCCACTTTGAGTCCTAAAACAGGCTTTAGGCATCTTAGTATATTTAAGGGGCCAACGTTTGTTTCAGCCAGCCGCCAGGGAGTCCTCTATAGTGCCCAAATCAACATGACATTAGATGTGTTTCCGATGCTATTTAGGCATGGGAGGCTGGCCCCCTAATTTGGACATCTTTGCACCCATTTCCTGCCTGTGTGGGAAATACACATACACATGCTCATACACACACATACATGCACACATATACATACACATACACATTTAAACATACACATACTCACATCAAAACACACAAACATATACAGAAGCCTCAGAAAAATCCCCACACACATCCACACAGACCCAAAATCACACACATCCACATTCACAGACACACACCGTCACACAGACTGATACATGCATACATAGACAGGATCCCATAGTGTAGGACTGAAGTACTTTCTGCACCTCATGCCTGTGCACCAACTATGTGCAAAGTTCATTAAGGCCCCCCAATTCTATGTAAATTAGGAAAAAACATAAGGCAACTGGAGCACGACAGACACCAACATCCATTTGAAATGGGTGCCTCAATGGAAGCCAGATTTAATAAATGGAAGGCTTACATTGCTGGATGGCTCTCCACTCCACATACGACAACCTTTCTTTGGAGGACCTGCTGTCACATGGCCTCCAACATGTAATCAGTGAATTGGAGCTTTTTCGTAAACAATTAAACAAAAAATCAGAAGCACTTCATTAAAGACAGCCAGCGGAGCTTTTAACAGCCAATGGCGCCCAATAATCTAGTCCCATTACCTCAGTGCTCTCTCAGCAACTCAGAACACCATGGTTTCAGGAGCCATTGCACCAGGACCACATTATCAGCCCCTAAATCTGCCTTGCGATGCAATATTAAAGCCCTGTTTGGAAGGCTCCTGTGCTCAGTAAGGTCCAAAGCCATGCAGACCAGTGAACTGGATCATAAAACCAAAATGTTTTGCAGTGCAGATGGAGGCCAGTTGGCCAATTGTGCCTGTGCCAGCTCTCTGAAAGAGCTATCCACACAGTGCTATTTCTGATCCCTTTCCCCAGACCCTTTTCAGTTTTTCAAATGTTTTTTCACTTTACTTTTAATAGCTGTTATGGATTCTGCTTTCACTGCTGGTTCTGGTAAATCATTCCAAGTCCACACAACCTTCAGTGTAAGAATGTCTCCGAATCTCTCTCTTCATTCTTTTGATGGCGATCTTAAACTTATGAGCCCAGAAATTCTTGGTGCCTTGCTCTGCCACTGCAAATGTGGCAGGGTGGGACTTACACCTGCCTTTCTGCCCTGGCCCTGGACCCATCCCAAATCATGGGGATGAGGTTATTTGCATAATAGGACTGGGATATCAGCCTGAGGCAACTTTGGAATTCCAGAGCAACAACAACAACTTGCATTTATATAGCACCTCTAATGTAGTAAAACATCCCAAGGCAGAGCACCACCTTCCCATTCCGTCAGGGGGCAGGGGGAGTGTGGGCTACCAGCAGCAAAGCATTATTTTTTGCTTCTCCGGCACATAAAACTTTTCCAGGTTATTTTGGAACTCTGCCCTTTGCACATAGTAGGTCAAATAATGGGCCAGAAATTCAGCTTTCAGGCTTCCTGTGGGTGCAAGCATCGCGCGCGTACTTGCCTACCGCGCCTGCAGTTGTGCTTTGGGCCCACGAGGACTTCGGGTCCTGGGCCTCCTCCAGCTGCCGGCGCGCAGTGCTTGCGTATCCCAGGGGCGCAGTTAGTTCGAAGCGTCCCCTGGGATCACGTGGGCCATGGAGAGCCAATCCTAGCAGGGCATTTTCATTCATAGATTTGACAGGAAGACCTGTCAAATCTATGAATAGAGATCGGCCCCAAAACCACACTTAAACTTCAAATAAATTTAAAATAAAACATCATATTTTTAAAATAACTATAAGTTACATAAATTAACTACTTTAAACAAAAATTTAAATTAAAAAAAAAATTAATTATACTTTTTAACGGTGCTAAAAATAAACTTACCTTTCTTTAAAGTATCTAAAAAAGATAAACCTGTTGAAAAAATGTTTAAATTGTAATTAATTAACCACTTACCTTGTTAAAAACAGGCCTTGCGCCTCCTTTTTAAAAGTGTAGCTTCTCCATACTTACCTTCCCAGAGAAACCTGAAAAAAAAAACGAAGTTTGCTGCGTGCGCGCTGCCTCTCCCGCGCACGCGTTCGACTTCTGAACCCCTCCCTTCAGGGGAACGGAAGTTCCGGTTTCCCACGCATGCGCAGTGCATGCAGGAAACGACACTTCAGGTGGCCTTAGGGGTGAGTACACAGCGCGTACTCACCCGACAACAGCCAAATTTCTGGCCCAATAAATTAACCATCAGGAGCTAAACCAAGCTGCAGAATAGGGCATTAGACTTTGAGAGAGCCCTGGTTTCACTGTTGGTTGCCTGGTGTAATTTCTTCCAATCCTTTTGTGCTCCCAGCAACCACCAGAATCAAAGACATAACACATCTGACTTCATTACAGTTGCCTCCTTTTGCACAGTTATTTTATACCATCTGAAGCGCGTAGTGAATTTGCAAGAATTAGATAAATTGCATCCCAAAAGATAAAAATATTTTTTCAAATTAATTTTTTCTAAAAAGAGAAATAAAAAACTTACCACAAAGGCACATCATTGGATCTGATGGAAACTATGTAGAGTCCACTAGACCACCAGAAATGGGGCACATGCGATCGGAATACCAACTATATATTACAAAAAAATGCACATACCTTTGTTACCATGGCTGCAGGCACAGACAACAGCTGCTCATCTGCCATGCACTATGATAGCAGAGAAGCACAGCAGAGTAAAGAAAATAACTGGAACTAAAACACAAAGTCCTGTAATTGGAAAAAATGTGTGTATTTACCTAAATTGGAGCAATTTAAGTCACTTTCTGTCTAAAATTCAGTCTATCACTGTCTCTAACAGCTGTGTTTAAAATTTGATTGAAGTAAGTGACAACATATAAGCTCATTATTCAGATTACCTTTTGCGGTTACTTAGAAACCTTCAGGAGTTATTCTGCTTACTCCTGCATCTCATTATTAAATTCAACAATTTTTTTGGAAGACACAGCTAACTGGCACACTTCCCAAATGCACCCTGGTACTCTTAAAAAATCTGATACTTATAAATTCGAATGCCAAATGGGATAGATTCAGAACAGATCTAGCAGCTCAAAACTGGGCATCCATGAGGCGCTGTGGGCCATCAGCAGCAACAGAATTATATTCCACCACAATCTGTAACCTCATGGCCCAGCATATCCCTCATTCTACCATTACCATCAAGCCAGGCGACCAACCCTGATTCAATAAAGAGTGTAGAAGAGCATGCCAGTAGCAGCATCAGGCGTACCTAAAAATGAGGTGCTAACCTGGGGAAGCTGCAACACAGGACTACATGCATGCTAAACAGCAGAGGCAATATGCTATAGACAGAGCTAAGCGATCCCACAACCAACAGATCGGATCAAAGCTCTGCAGTCCTGTCACATCCAGTCATGAATGGTGGTGGACAAATAAACAACTAACAGGAGGAGGAGGCTCCATGAACATCCCCATCCTCAACGATGGCGGAGCCCAGCAACTGAGTGCAAAAGACAAGGCTGAAGCGTTAGCAACCATATTCAGCAAGAATTGCCGAGTGGATGATCCATCTCGGCCTCTTCCTAAGGTCTCTACCATCACAGAAACCAGTCTTTAACAAATTCGATTCACTCCACGCGATATCAAGAAGCAGCTGAGCGCACTGAATACAGCAAAGGGTATGGGGCCGACAACATTGCAGCTGTAGTGCTGAAGACTTGTGCTCCAGAACTAGCTGCACCTCTAGCCAAGCTGTTCCAGTACAGCTACAACATTGGCATGTACCTGACAAAGTGGAAAACTGCCCAAGTATGTGGGCCTAGGAGTTTGGGTGGTTTGCGTCACCTGTTACCGCCATGAAATGGTGAAAAAACGGCGGCCAGCACTTTTCCGCCAGCTGGTGGCAGGTCCCACAGCGGCTGTCAGTTTTGACAGGTCAGCAGTGCTGCCGTCGCCTGCCATTGGTTAAAGTATTTTAATGAGTTGGAGCGTGACGTCAATTGGCGTGCAACGCCGAGTTGACACCAGCTCATCCATTTTAGAGTTCGCCGCTCCCATTGCCGCCCACTCTAAATCACGCCAGTGAGTGCTGCCGCTAAAAGGTGTTTCAGCAGCGTTAACGGCTATGAGGCGTCTGGCAGGACTTACGAGGTTGGACGCTGACAAGTGGAAAACACCTCAGATGGACGCCGAAACTTCAAACACCTCCTTTGCCAAGGATCTTATTAAAACTTTCATTTTTTGCCCATCAGTGGCGGGGTGGGGGGGTTGCATTTTCTGGCAGCTTTCTGGGATGCCTACTGTGTTTGTGGGTCAGTAAATCAATGGGTGAACTCCATTGCAACGATTGAAGATGATCTCCAATAAGATCTCTTTAATCTTTATGATAGTGTTAGGGTATCACAGGCCAACATAATTAAACACAGAGTGTGCTGGGAAGCTTGACTTAAAAACTGTTAAAATGCTGAAAAACAAAATAATAACATGTCTAAATGGAACAATTGTGACCCAGATAACAGAAACCACAAAGTGGGTAGATAAGTGTCTGAACTATAGGTGATAGACAAATGACTGTGACAAGCAGAAACCACAGTCAAAGCGTATGTCTGTGGTTTTTCAAAGTAAGACATGGCATGTTGATTTTTGTCGCTTCTTGCTATAAAATTAGAAATCCTCTTGACCAGAGATTTCTCCCTGTGCACTTGAATAAAGCGATCGTTGTACCGTACCGAAGTCTCCACTGAGTCCTTTTAACCACAACAGTTTTGGCGTAGTCGGCAGGATACCCTTATCGGATCCACAACACCTGAGGTCGAGTGAGTATAATTTTTATATCTTACTTGATCGGAACGGTAGAAAGGATAACAAGGGGGTATCCGTAAATCTGTAAGTTGTGGGGACTGGCCAGGTCGGACGGTACAGAGACTGAGGCGCCTCATAGAGGTGCTCAGAACCAGTCCACGGCAATGGGCCGAGAGAGCCTAACCGAGGGAGGTGGTGCGAACCACAAAGATAAGGTAGAGGTGATCAGAACTGACCCACGGTGAGAGGCCGAGAGAGCCTAGCTGAGGGAGGTGGTGAGAACCACAAAGATAAGGTAGAGGTGATCAGAACTGACCCACGGTGAAAGGCCGAGAGAGCCTAGCCGAGGGAGGTGGTGAGAACCACAAAGATAAGGTAGAGGTGGTCAGAACCGACCCACGGCAACGGGCCGAGAGAGCCTAGCCGAGGGAGGTGGTGCGAACCACAAAGATAAGGTAGAGGTGGTCAGAACCGACCCACGGCAATGGGCCGAGAGAGCCGAGCCGGGGGAGTTGGTCAGAATAAAGCCAGGCGGGTTGCAGATGCTGGTTAGAGTAAAACCAGGCGGGTTGCAGACGCCGCGCGCCGGTTAGACATTGCGCAGGCCCGGAAGTGTAATCGAGAATTTAGAGAAGAAGCCATGTCACAGACAGAAAAGTCAGACCTGGACTGGGGCCCCGAGGGCTCCATAACAGGTTATCTGGCGGATAAGAATAAGAAACAAATTGAGAAAATAAGAAAAGATGGCTGGGACCCGGACGAATCCCCGGAAGTCCAGAAAGCATAAAAGAAGGACAAGGAAGGGAAAGCCGCAGTAATACTCACCAATCTATATTTAGGACTATGTAGGCGAGTAAAAAAATCGGCTCCGCAAAACCCAAGAAAGGACAGAAAAGGTAGCGGCGTTGTCGGCACCATACGACAGTAGTGACGATGACGAAGACATTGACTAGAATAACTTAGCGGAGGAAAGGAAGGACAGGGACCTTGGCAAAAGGGGCCAAGGGAACTCTGGACCCAACACCGGACTAACAGAACAACCGGTCTGGGAACTGGTGGGCGAGCTGACTCAGAAATAGGTAGCAGCGGCCCCCATCGAGACAAGTGAAGAACTAAACCCCCGCCTATTTATAGAAGCAAATCTGGGGGGCCACCAGTGTCAGATGTTAGTAGTTACGGGGGCATCGGTCTCAATTACAGATTTAGACCACCCGACCACCTCACAAACTATTCAGGTGACTGGGGTGGGGGGAAGTAACATTAAAGCTAAGAGAAGTGAACCAGTACTGCTGGAAGCGGCCGGGGTAATGATCCCCGCCCGCATCTGGGTATGTAAGAATACTGAAGGTACTATCCTAGGGATGGACCTATTAAGGGAATTAGGGACCATTATAGACCCAAAAGTGGGGAGGATCATCTTGCAAACCCCTGAACGTAGAAAGAGGAAGGGAGGCACAGTGGCCGCCTTAACGGCCGTTAATGAAGACCCTTGGGAACAACATAGACTCTGGGGAATCTTGTGTCAACAAGTTAGTGGGGTGTGGGCAAAACATAAACAGGACTGTGGGCAAGTGGTAATGGAACCCCTCCACGTCCCTGGACTAGAGCACACCTCGCGCAAACAATACCCTATAAAACGGGAAGCACAGGAAGCGATGGTTAGAAAGTGAAAGAATTAGAAGAACGAGGAGTAGTGAGAGAAACCCAATCCACCACGAATTCACCGGTGTGGCCATAGGGAAGCTGGATGACTCATACCGTTTAACGATAGATTATACCTCCTTGAATGAGGTGACACCAAGAGAATACCCCATAGTAGCTAGTCCTGCCACCATTTTTAATGGATTGTCACCTGAATATTGCATAACCAAGTATTAGAAAGAGTCCAGTTGGAGGACGGGAGTACAGTCATCCAATATGTGGACGACCTACTCATTGCCTCCAAAACCAAGAACGGTCATGTGCAAGCCGTGCTGACCATACTACAAGCCTTAGACGAGGCAGGACTGAAGGCAAGTCCAAGAGAGTCCAGGTAGGGAGAAGTCAAGTGCAGTATCTGGGGTATAACATCGCACAAGGGCAGCACAGCATGCCCGAAGACCGCAAAAGGGCTATTGAGGGAATACCAAGACCAATAGATGTGAGGGGGGTAAGGCAGGTTATGGAGTTGTTTAATTATTGCAGGAATTTTGAGGAAGGATTCGCCGAAAAGGCAGAACCTATCAAGAGACTAGTTAAGGGGGGTCATCCACCGGGCACCCTGGTAGAATGGGGAGAGGAGCAAGATATGGCTTATAGTGAGTTAAAACGGCTTTAGTACAGGCCCTGGCATTAGGACTCCCTTGTATGGGAAAGCCGTTCCATCTGTTTGTACATAATGAGTGTGGCTATTATAGTGCAGTACTAGCCCAGGAACATGGGGATAGAATGAGACCTGTAGCATACTTTTCCACCAAAGAATCAACAGTGAACCAAGAGTGATGACAGGAGAAATTATATTGCACACCAGACACACCGTATTAGAGTTGCTAAACACTGGGAAACTGAGAACGGTCTCAGACAGCAGACGAGCAGCATGGGAAGCCATCCTGTTACCTAGGGATAAATCAATCTTGATAGTGAAAGACAGTAGGTTTAACCTAGCGGAAGGTACGTTAACAGAAGGAGAGGAGCACAACTGTGTGACTGAATTAGAAATGGACTTCTACAGTATACTGAAGGAGGAGGAATTAGAGGAGGCAGAAATGACGTTGTTTGTCGATGGGTCTAGACGATATGTGGACGGGAGTCCACATACCGGATGGGCAATCATAAACGGAGAAGGAGAAATAATATTGCAAGGAAAACTGCCAGGGGAAATGTCAGCCCAAATAGCAGAATTGATAGCGCTCACAGAAGCCCTGAAACTGACTGAGGGCAGGACAGCTAATATTTATACGGACAGTAGATATGCCTTCGGAGTGGTACATGACTATATGACAGCCTAGAGTAGGACAGGGTACATCACCTCAAGTGGAGGAGCGGTACAGCATGAGAAAGTAGTAAAGGCGTTAGTGGAAGCTGCAAACCTACCTCAACAAGCAGCAGTAATTAAGGTGAAAGCTCATCAGAAGGGAAGCGATCTCCTACAGATAGGCAACAGAAATGGCGATGTAGCGGCAAGACGAGTGGTGCTAGAGGCGCCCATGTGTCGGGTGGCAGCGGCCGCCATAGGACCAGAGGAAGTTAACATAGTAAAATTACACAAATACCCCAGAGGGGGAAGTTAGGGAATGGGAACAAATACAGATCAGACAGGGGAGCACATTTTACAAGGCAAGTTGTAAAGGCAGTGTGCCAACTAATGGGGATATAACAGAAATTCCACATACCCTACCACCCCCAGAGTTTGGGGATGGGAGAACGCATGAATCGGACCCTAAAAAGAACAATATCCAAGGCCATGACAGAGACAGGTAAAGGATGGGCGGACTTACTGCCAAGTATATTGATGGCGCTGAAGGCCACACCAAATAGGACTGTAGGACTAACACCCTACGAATTGATGACTGGGCGAGCAATGAGACTGCCAGGGATGTTGTGACAGGGAGTGAGGATGTAGGACCAGCCCGAGAACGGGTCAAGAGGTTTGTGAGGGAACTATGTCGGCAGTTGCATGGTTTACGGTGTGAAGTTGCGGACCAACAGGCGATTTGGAAGGTGCCAGAAGTAGGACAAGTAAATAACTGGGTCCCGGTGACGACCGGATGCCCGTATGCATTTTTGCTTTCCAGATATCACCAGGATGAACCAACGAGCGCTGTTGCTTCTGCTGTGCCAGGTGGCTTTCGCTGAAGGAGCATGTGTGACTTATTTTATGAATGCCATGCATGGCAAATTTGATGTTATAGGCATCTACGAGGAACTCGCCTTTAATCAAGCAGGGACCGGGAAAAGAATAGTGGTGCAGCAAGTAGTATCCGTGGCCGTGAGTAACTTCATCTGTATTGAGTGTCCATTCGGGCACGAGCATCCCACAACAGCAGGAGGTGCAGATCTGTGGCATACATGGTATTGGAACCAGGACAGGATTGGACATTCTGAATATGATAATGTGACAATGTGCACTCGGCCGGTCAGAGGAACCGGAGAATGGACTTGTGTTAGTAAAGGAAGATAAGATTGTGTATGATAATGTACACCATGAGTTGGTACCCATAGTGTTGAACATTACAGATGTAGGGTTACCGTCCTGGTGCTCGGAAAAAACCAGAGCATTACCCTCCACCCTGTTGGGCAGGGTAATGAACCAAATGGCACAATTCGATGGGGGAAGGGCACCAAGTCGGGCAGGCCAAGGGACTCCCAATGATCACTAACGAACAGCTTATCAAGCTTACAAGGAAAACAGGGTCCAACACAACCGGTTGCCAACTCAGGGGATTAGTGCGTGTGTATTCCACTAATACTGACTGTATTGTAAAGGAAGGAATGTTATTGGGAATGGTACTTGCTATACCAGTGCTCACTGACTCAACCCCACCTCGAGAGGTTTATAGAGTAGAGAACATAGGGGTGATCAGGGAAGGATATAGTGTTAAACATCACAGCACACTCCCATATGCAGTAAAGATGCGAGGAAAGATGTTAGGGACCACTCTGGAAGGATGTAGCATCGGTCGCTCCACAATTGTGTACCCTCACCCGATGTATGAGACAGAGGAGGCGAAGTGCGGATTTAATACCACAGCCAATTGTACCATGCCAGCCAACATGGAACCAACTCGAGTAGCCTACGTGAGTAAAGGCAAATACTGCGGCACCACATCCCAGACGTTTTTCTGGCACGGGTATACCCGATGTCAGCTGGGAAACCAAACCGTGTGCTTTTAACCACAGTTGCCATCATGGGTGGGTAGGGTAGAGCTGGTGGGCATACATCAACGAGAAGTAGTTAACCTGGATGTCAAGGAGGACATTCGAGATGAGCTCGAACAGTACATTAACCAGTTCACCTACCCAATACCCCCACTGCCTGAGCACTTGGATCAAATCAAGGCAGTATTAGATAAGGCCTACAAGATCTATTATAACCTCAGTCAGAAGAGCGAGGATATAAAGGACCAGGTCGAGGAAATCCAAGTCACAACTTGGTGGGAGGCCTTGTGGAACTAGGGGCTTAATGTACAAATTCACCCCTGGATCAGAATAGTCTCCCATGTTTTGGTGGTGGTACAACTGGTGGTGATGAGATACATGATTTGTCTCACCTGCATGCTCCGGAGAAAGAAGAAGAATAAGGACTTGGCCAAAGCCCTACGGAAAACTGAAATAGAACCGTTGAGAAATAAGGGAACAGATTGGGAGGAACCGGTGTGAAACTACATATGAGTATAGGGAAAAGCTAGGCTTAAGTTGCTATTTGCTGGCATTATACCCAGACCTCGCGGAGGCGAGTAGAGTCAAAGCGAAGTCGTTAGGGGCTTGATTTTGCCAGGCCCGAGGAGGCGGGATTGGAGGCGGATGAGGTGTTAAATTCACGAAAAATGGCGAGCGGGCCCGATCCCGCCTCCATCCCGCCTCCGAGCAATTTTCCCAAATGCGAGTTTTCTGACCCCGTCTCCATCCCACCTCCAAGAGGCGGGAAAGGCCCTTAAGGCCCTTAACAACCAGTTAAGTGCCTCTATAATCCCATTGTGAGAGGCCTTTCTGATTTTAACACTTTTCCCACGTGGTTCACTTCTCCTCTGAAACACGCCAGTGAATAATGGCTTCAGCACAAGTGGAATGCTTATGAACAGCTGCAGCTCCACCATTAAAAAGGAGTTTTCAGCCATCATCATTTGCAGGTGGTAGAACTTTGTTGTCTCAGGTCTGGGGGAACTTTTAGCAGGCATACCCATTGTTGTGGAAGTTTGGAGCCTGACACCGATCTCCAGTGTGACCTCCTGGGAAGCCCCTCTTGCCACCTTGAATGAGTGCTTCCTCAACTGAGGCATATACCAGAAGCATGGGAACCATCTATTTCCTTTCCTCCTGGACATCAGATTCGGACGAAGACCAGCCGTGGCAGCAACAGATCCATGAACAACAGCACCACCAACAGCAGCAGCAACAACAGGAGCGTCAAGCTGCTACTCACCCACCTGAAGCTGCACAGGCCAGAAGGCGCCAGCGCGCGACCACATTGCTGCCCGGGATGCAAGAGACGCACTCCTCTTGGCCAGATTTGCTTAGCCTGCACAATCAAACACTTTTGCCTCGCACCTTCTTATCAGACCATCGACAATGGCCAAGAACCTACGGATTCCTATCACTCTGACCACCATACTGACAATTGCAAGTCATCCTAAGCCCTCAGTGTGGAAGTCCCATTAGCGATATGACAGACACCGCAACTGCAACAGTTGCCATCAGAATTTTTTATTTACAATAACCAACTGATGGCTTTTCAACATTAAACATGACATTTCACCTAAGTGACTACCCTTGTGACTACTTGTGCATTATCTTCCTCTTACGCATGCTCCTACGTGGTGCTTCCCCTGTGGCTTCAGCAGATGTGAAGGCCCCTTGCTCACTTTCTTGCTGCTCCTGTCTCGACACCTTTGGCGGCTGTCCTCTGGGGTTGCGAACCTGTGAGGGCTCGGCAACAGTCTGCTGCTCCTGCGGCTGTACAGGGGTTGAGACGCCGATCTCAGTTGGGTGGGGACTCTGGTGGGGCTCTGACCGAGGACTTTGCAGTGGCATGGTCGTGTGAGCGCTTGGAGAGGAGCCCCCATTTCCTTGTTGTCTACCACTAACATCCCTCTCATGGGTCAGCCCCACTTCAGAGCTAGCAAGTGGCTTGACAGCACCTTGCTGCACTTCAGGGGGGCCATGAGGACCCGTTTCTACACTGGAAGTCCTACTCCCGAGGACTTGCCTGAAGGTCTGGTTTGTTTGCTGAATAGCTAACCATCGCTCCTCAATAGATATCAGTCTATTCTGAACAATGACCATGTTTTCCATACCCTGGCGACTAAGCTCCTCGATGGACGTAGCCATCCTCTCCTCTACCGTAGCCATCCTCTCCTCTACGGTAGCCAGCCTTACCATGGAGATAGCCACACTTTCCACGGAGGTTGCCATCCTTTCCGTGGTGATGCGTTCATGCGCCAATGCCTCCACAAAGGCTCTGCTCATGTTAGTGATGGACTCCTCCATTCGCTCCACACTCGCAGCGATCCTGGAGACAAAACCTGCCAGAGACTCCTACACCTCTTCCTGGAGTTCCAGCACTGCTCTTCTTCTAGATGGACCCGGAGGCAGAGGGTCGACATGCAGCTGAGCCAAGCTGGCAGAGTCCTGCGCCCTCCGACTAGGACTCTCCACTGCTGTCCCTGTCTCCACCATCTGCTGATGCTCACTTGTGAGCTGTGATACACCAGGTGACAACACTACACTTTCTCGCGAAGGTACCACCGAGGTGTGAGTGTCTGCGCTGGTGCTGGGTGCGCTGAATTCTGCTGACGCTGCGCCCTCAGAGGTTGCAGCTGCCTCTGAGGTGTCTGGAGGCTCAGGCTGTTCCACCTGGATAGTGGGGATGGGAGCTTTCGATGGTCCTGTGGGGGAGTAAAGGAAAGAGTCAGAGATGTGAGGCCAAGGTTACATGCACATTGAATATTGCAGATGATCATAAGTCAATCTGTTAGAGCATCAGAATCATTATCAGTGACTCATGCAATGTCAATGAGAGAGATGAAAAACTATTCTGTCACCAGCTTGCTCTGATGCACCTGTCTGTCCGTCCCCAACTTGCGCATCGTCCTCCACTCCCACGATCTCCAGGGCCACCTCCTCCGAGGGGATGAGCTGGGCTACTGAGGGTGGCCCTCCTCCTGTCCTCGCTCTTTCCCTCTTATTGTGAGCTCTCTTTTCCTGCAATGAGGGAGACAAGTGGAGTTTGAGTGAGAATGAAGAGTGAGTGTAGAGAATCCATAGCATAGATGCCTAGAAGGAGACAAAGATTCAGTGAGGTGGCAAGACCAAGGTCCCTCCCTGTGTGTTATAAGTTGTTTTCATAGCATCACAGCGATAGGGAGTGTGAGGGCTGCATATTCGAATAGTTAAGTGAATGTGAACATACAGAGAGAGCGAATGGGTAAGGGTGCAGGGATGTCAGTGTCAAGTGGGATGTGGAGGAAGAGGTTGTCAAAGCTGAGTGCTGGTGAGGAGAGGCAATGGGGATCAGATTGAGGGTGATGTGAAAGTCATACTTACTTTTCCAGTGCGCAGAATGTCATGAAACCTCTTCCTGCACTGCAGCCAGGTTCTGCGGCACATAGATAAGGAGTTGACCTCCTGGGCCACTTGCATCCACACAGCCTTCGTCTGCTGGGGAGACTTCTTCCTCCCTGAAGAAGGGAAGAGCACCTCCTTATTCCCTCTTGCTTCCTCCACCAGAGCTTGCAGGGCGGTGTCATCAAACCTCGGTGCAGACTTAAGTCTACTGCTGGACATTTTGTCTGGAAGAAACTATCAGAGCAAAGGCCAAAAGGTTTGCAGTCTGCAGAAGAAGCAAGGCTGCTTGCAGGCCTTAAATCCAGCAGCATTGATGACGTCATCGGAGGCGAGTTTCAGGATGGAAAGACTAATTGGGTCAGGGGTTCCCACACACTGGAAATCAATTGCCCAATTAGGGGAAAATCGCATATTTTTCCCACATCAAATTGGAGTCGGGTATATTTCTTAAGGCTAAAGGGATCAGGGGATATGGGGAGAAAGCAGGGACAGGGTACTGAATTTGGATGATCAGCCATGATCTCATTAAATGGCGGAGCAGGCTCGAGGGGCCGAATGGCCTACTCCTGCTCCTATCTTCTATGTTTCTATGGGTGCCTAACACGAAAAGCGGATGACACACCCCTGGCCCGCCCCAATGACAAAATTGAGCCCTTAGAGTTAGTAGAATCCGAAGCTTATGGAACCCAGAGGATCCCTGGGACACTCCATAGGCGGAGGAACTATGGGCATGGCTGCCTTGGGCCAGGCGCTGGCCAAGGGCCAAAAGGGGGGATTGTTAGGGTATCACAGGCCAACATAATTAAACGCAGAGTGTGCTGGGAAACTTGACTTAAAAACTGTTAAAATGCTGAAAAACAAAATAATAACATGTCTAAATGTAACAATTGTGACCCAGATAATAGAAACCATAAAGTGGGTAGATAAGTGTCTGAACTATAGTTCAGACAGCCCAGGTGATAGACAAGTGACTGTGACAAGCAGAAACCACAGTCAAAGCGTATGCCTGCAGTTTTTCAAAGTAAGACATGACATGTTGATTTTTGTGACTTTCGAGCATAAAAGAAGCTCGCTTCTTGCTGTAAAATTAGAAATCCTCTTGACCCTTGGTGGAACAGAGATTTCTCCCTGTGCACTTGAATAAATCAATTGTTGTACCGTACCGAAGTCTCCACTGAGTCCTTTTAACCACCAGAACACCACCCCCTAGCAAATCTGGACTTAACTGCTTATGATTTTAAGGAATTAAAAATAATTTATTCAAAATTCCACAACCAATTATTTATCAAATAATTATTTTCTGTCGAGTATGCAAGACACACTGAAAGCTGCCACGATGACTACACATTTAAACACTTTCAAGAGTAAACATTGGGGAAAGATTTGTGTTACAGAGAATGCAGATGCATTCATTTCATAAACTATCAAAAAATCCATAAACTTCGGGTGGCAGCTAATATTTTTGGAGCAAGTACAGGCAACTGTTCGGGTCGCCCCTTTCTTCCGCGTTCCCCTACACTATAAGTGGGAGACAGAGGCAACCTTTGGCCTCCTTCTGAGATTAGAGCTGCAAAGAGCGCATTACACTAGAAAATTACCGCCACACTGATGTTAATGAGCAGGCAGTACCAAAATCCCAGTAATGCTTGCGGTCACTCAGCCAGCACACATTATCCTTGGCCACCGATGTTACCGGCAGGTTTCCAGTGATCTCCAATTTCTAAGCCGTCCTGTCCACAAAAAGCAGGACAAATCCAATCCGGCTAATTACCGCCTCGTCAATCTACTCTCAATCATCAGCAAAGTGATGGAAGAGGTCATCAACAGTGCTATCAAGTGGCATTATTCACCAATAACCTGCTCACCGATGCTCAGTTTGGGTTCTGCCAGGACCACTCGGCTCCAGACCTCATTACAGCCTTGGTCCAAACATGGACAAAAGAGCTGAATTCCAGAGGTGAGGTGAGAGTGACTGCCGTTGACATAAAGGCAGCATTTGACCGAGTGTGGCACCAAGGAGCCATTGTAAACTTGAAGTCAATGGCGATCAACAGGAAACTCTCCACTGGTTGGAGTCATACCTAGCACAAAGGAAGATGGTTGTGGTTGTTGGAGACTAATCACCTCAGGGCAGCGTCCTAGGCCCAACCATCTTCAGCTGCTTTATCAATGACCTTCCCGCCATCTTAAGGTCACCAGTAGGGATGTTCGCTGATGATTGCACAGTTTTCAGTTCCCTTCATAACTCCTCAGATAATGAAGCATCTGTGCCCATATACAAACCTGGACAACCTTCACTTGCTGATAAATGACAAATAACATTCACGCCACACAATGAACATAAAGAAAGACTTGCATTTATATAGCGCCTTTCATGACCACTGGACGTCTCAAAGCACTTTTGAAGTGGAGTCACTGTTGTAATGTGAGAAACACGGCAGCCAATTTGCGCACAGCAAGGTCCCACAAACAGCAATGTGATAATGACCAGATAATCTGTTTTTGTTATGTTGGTTGAGGGATAAATATTGGCCAGGACACCGGGGATAACTCCCCTACTCTTCTTCAAAATAGTGCCATAGGATCTTTTACATCCACATGAGAGAGCAGACAGGGTCTTGGTTTAACGTCTCATCCGAAAGACGGCACCTCCGACAATGCAGCACTCCCTCAGTGTTGCACTGGAGTGTCAGCCTAGCTTTATGTGCTCAAGTCTCTGGAGTGGGATTTGAACCCACAACCTTCTGACTCAGAGGCGAGAGTGCTACCAACGGAGCCACAGCTGACACTGATGATCTCCAACAAGAGAGAGTCTAACCACCTCCCTTGACATTCAATGGCATTATCATTGTTGAATACCCCACCATCAACATCCTGGGGATCACCATTGACCAGAAGCTTAACTGGACCAAACACATATGTGGCAACAAGAGCAGGTCAGAGGTTGGGTATTCTGTGGTGAGTGTCTCACCTCCTGACTCCCCAAAGCCTTTCCACCATCTACAAGGCACAAGTCAGGAGTATGATGGAATACTCTCCACTTGCCTGTATGAGTACAGCTTCAACAACACTCAAGAAGCTCGACACCATCCAGGACAAAGCAGCCCGCTTGATTGGCACCCCATCCACCACCTTAAACATTCACTCCCTCCACCACCGGCCCAACGTGGCCGCAGTGTTTACAAGATGCACTGCAGCAACTCGCCAAGGCTTCTTCCGTAGCACCTCCCAAACCTGTGACCTCTACCACCTAGAAGATCAAGGGCAGCAGGAGCATGGGAACACCACCACCTCCAAGTCCCCTCCAAGTCACACACCATCCTGACTTGGAAATATATCTCTGTTCCTTCATCGTCGCCGAGTCAAAATCCTGGAACTCCCTCCCTAACAGCACTATAGGTGTACCTTCACCACAGGGACTGCAGCAGTTCAAGAAGGCAGCTGACCACCACCTTCTCAAGGGCAATTGGGGATGGGCAATTAATGGTGGCCTTGCCAGCGATGCCCACATCCCGTGAATGAAAATTTTTAATGAAAATGTTATTAAAAATTACTAAGGAGCTGAGTAGTGTACCCAAATCCAACTAGAAAATAGATTTGTATATTTTTTTAAAAGTCATTTTCAGTCATTTAAAATCGGTTACTCACAGGGGTTGGATTGACACTGTGATTAAAAATGCTTATTTTTTGTGCTAAACCCATTGCTCAGCTGTATTAATCAAACTTTACCAAGTTATCACTATTAAATATATCAAGGAATATTTTTAAAGTAATTTTTTTTTTAATTACGTTTTAAAACACTATCCGATTGCGCTGGTTCATGACAGATTTTGTGTTTGGCGACATTGTAGAATTCGCAAAATTATCGCGATTTTATAAAATAAGAAGGAGACATAAAGTTTCGTACAAACAGCTTTATTTCAGCAGAATGCTGTCAGGTTTTCAAAGCGGACACAAACAGTCTGTAAAATGGCCGCCACGCCTCGTGGCAGAACGTTCTAGACTTTCAATGAGCAGACAAGATGGCGTTCCAATAAACATTTGTGCAAGATCGTACAGGACTCAGCACATTTGAGATAATTGACAAGACATGATGGGTTTGCATTTTATACATAAATACTGGAATCGGTCTCCCAGGTGCGAATAAGGGCTATTGTACCGAGCGATCAAGAACCCATCCAAAGACATTAATATGCAAAATCCCCACAACTCTACGATGAGAGAGCCGTTTGCGGGTAGTTACAGAAAGCATTCGGAAACCCCAAAACCCCTCCAGGGAGACTACTAGCCGGTTACACAATGGGAGAAGTATTAACGGGTACTCAGACAGTTACAAGTATCACCGAAACCCATTAAAAACGGAGATCACCCTAATACAAGAAGTTTGAGCGCCAAAAACCTGACAAAAGATAGACATTAAGATTGGGCGGGAAAAGAGGAATTACAGCACTATAACTGTAAGGTACAACCGTCCATCTGTCTCTTCGCTTGCTACTCTTGCTGCTGACTGCTGTCTCTTGCTTCTTGCACTCGCTGTTTTGACTCGCTGGAAGACTGTTGAACTTTTATTCTCTTGCCTGACGGCTCTGGACTCTGATCCGCTAGGATCAACCTCGTGGCTTGCCGCGAAGATCTGTGTAGAACTAGGCTGTGAGGCCTTGAAACGGGCACACCATCCCGAGAAGTCGGTAAACGGTGTTGGAACCGAAGGCCCGAGATGAGATGAGATGAGATGAGATGAGAAGAGAAGAAGACGACAATACGTATCGCCACGGTCAGTAAGCCCCGACCGCGCCTGTAGGTCGAATAAACACTTTCCTTGCCCAGGAAGACCATTCTTCGAGTTTTATCGAACCGGTGTGAGGGCACAGGAAGACTCTTCTTTGAGTAGTATCGGAACTCCGAGGACAACACAGATCTTCATGACAGCAGACGGTCCAGCCTGCTAGCCGGAGCAGAAACGAGTAAACAAGTGGGGTACAGAGACCCCTGATCAACACGTGAATAGTCAGGTGCTGC
Organism: Squalus acanthias; assembly: GCA_030390025.1. Lineage (NCBI taxonomy): Eukaryota > Metazoa > Chordata > Chondrichthyes > Squaliformes > Squalidae > Squalus > Squalus acanthias. Next base: position 50,436,408 of record CM059426.1, read on the forward strand.
GGTAAAAACATCCGAGCAGAGTTTCGGAATTCTCCGAGTTATCACGAGTGGTGAGCATGAGTCTCGATCCTACAAATATAGTTTAGGACAGGTATTGATAGGGGAGGGTTTAAGTTTTAAGGATAATTGTAATGTGTGTCCCCTTTTACGATGTGTCATGCGCTCCTCGTTTCCCTAAAATTAGTTACATAACTGTGTGTAAGATTGTACTGTCATTAATCTGTGCTTATGACATGTATCTCGTAATCTTGAATAATATGCAATAAAGATTTTCCAGTTCGCACTATTCGACCGTGTCTACCTGAGTTTTCTCTGCATTATTGCTCTCGCACCTAAGTCCAGTGTCAGAACCGTAAGGGCGAGTGGGTCGAACCACTCACAGGTGTCTAGTGTTACCAGGCTGGCTGGAGACCAGAACAGGCAACAAGGTCTAACCTCGCACTAGCACCCAGGCTAAGCACAGAGCCGCAGGTCACCCCTTACAATATACAAATGAGTTTGAGTGGAAACGCAGGGAAAAGAGGCACAAATTTGGGCGCAATTTGCACGGGAATCGCTGATTGTGCCTAAAATGAAACTCTACCCCACTGTGTGTAATTATGTCGAAGAGATATCTGTTCTGTAGGCAAGCTGGATATGAGTTGCAGCCACACTGCTTGACTGCATTCAGTAGGCAAAGCTTTGGAAGCTTTTTTTAATACCGTGGATTTTAAAAGTCAACTCCTCATCAATTACAAAGCCTCAACAGTGCTTTTTTCCCCATTGTGAATCTTGTATGTTCCAGCATATAAAGAATTACATTTTGGCAAGGAGGTGTTTGTTTTAATCACTATTTCATGGCAATCTGTGAATTCCATTCTATTATTCTGTCCAATTTTAATACAATCTAGTTTTTCCTATTATTTATTGTCACCTACTTTGTGAATGGCTTGGCTTAATGTTCCATGTTTGTTGAATCTAGCCAACTGGGATTGGAATTTAAGAGATTTACATCATTTGTCATCACTAAACACAACTGTAGCCCATTTACAGTTCCTTGTGGCGAACATCTGGATTTAATTTGATGGGAAGAATAGTGCGATTGTAACTTTACTCAATGTGTTTGATCTTGCAGGAATGATCACAACGGCAGTAAATAACAATGGATCTCTGGAATCTCCTTCAGAATTTTATACTTTTTTTTTACATGTAGCTGTGAAAGAAATTCTGTTGTTACATGGGCTAGTGTTTAATTAATTCTGTTAGCATATTCACGTCATCATATGAAAATCAAAAGGCATAAGCACACTGATAACATCCAGTTAATTTAATAATTCTTTCATAATACCTATAGAGAAATGTGTTCATCACGAAATCTGGAAAGTTGGCCACAGTGACACTTCAAGCTTCTGTCTGACAAACTGAATAATCCACTGAAAACATTGAAGGAAAATGCCACAAACTGATTGATAAGAAGTAACTAAAGTAGCTGTTTTCCTCTTTGTTTGAGGAAAGTGTTAATGACTTTTTAATAGTTTTTTGATGCCCCGTTAACAAAATGGCAGATGCTCATGATTTATAAATGGAAAGCGATTGAGTGTGCGAATAACATAAAAATCAGCTGATAAAGATACTTCTCAAGCAGCTAATAAACCACTTAACTAGTGTAGATGATAGAAGATTTGGTAAATCTAACTGTGGAGTGTATGATATCATGAAATTTGTTTTATGGACCAAGCCCTGACTGTCTTAGTAGACTGCGGAATATAAAACCGCCAAGACCTTTTTGATGGGCACGACCACAATTCGTCAAATTACAAAGACAAGGGGCTGGATTTTATCAATGGGGACGTGATGGAGGCGGGACTCCCACTTTTTGGGTTGTAGTCCCGCCTCCATCGATTTGTGGCCAACCCACGCTACTTTCCCTTGATTGACCTTGTTAAGCTCGCCCAGTGGGCTCAGCAGGCCAATTAAGGGACACCTGGATACTGGTGATGTCAGCGATTGACATTTCATCTGTCAAGAGCTTTTGACAGATGAAATATCAGCGTTTGACAGCTCTGTGAAGCTGTCAAACACTGACAATCTGTCTTCTAACTTGAGTCCTTCTACTCAGACTCAGTTAAAGAGCTGTCCAGACCAGAGAGCAGAGGCTGCAGCTTTTGACAGCTCAGCGGCCATTCTGCTTTCTGTGCCGATGAGCTGAGGGACTCCCGAGACCCGAAGGGAGGAAGCCTGGAGGAGAAAGTAAAGGTAAGTAAAGCTTATTAAAACACTTTACACACACCAAACACACTTACCTCTGCACTCATGCACCCATCACTCACCTGTACACCAGACATCTCGACCCCTCCAAGCCCTGCAGACCGACGGTCCGCCTCGCTAACTTGGCGTGGTTTGGAGCCATCGGGCAGCCCACACTTCAGGGCTAAAAATAGGGATTAGCCAAAAAACTGCCTGTTAACTACCTGTTAACAGGCAGTTAATTGGCACTAATCCCCTTCCCGCCTCGGGGAGGCGGCTCCCAGCACAGGTCGGGTACCCGCCTCCTGGGACATTGGCATGGAGGCGGGTTGGGGGCGGGATGGGTATGTGCCCCCCAAATCTGCAATTTTCCCACCATTCCCGCCTCCAAACCTGCCTCCACGGGGCTTGGAAAATCGAGCCCAAGATGTGTGGTGGTACATCACAGAGCATGAGACCTCAGTATCCTACACATGGAGGAGCCGGTGAGAGGTCTGCAAGAAGTTGTGTGACTTGAAAAGGGCATAAACATGGTCAGAAAAATCACATGTAGTGTATACCTGAATTTCTGGTCTGTGCTACTGGTGGGGCAGGAATAGTTTGAAAATGACCCCGATGGCGTCTGTTATGGGGATGGTGTACTAATGGCCTAGAGTTTATTTATTGACTGTAATGAGAGCCAATGCTTCTGAGGAGTGTGGGAACCAACAAAGAGCCACCTGACTTGAAAACATTCCTGGTTAGCTGGGTACTGCTGAATATTCAGATGTTGGAGAGCTGGTCCATTACTTTCCCATCCACCATACAACAAAGTCAGACATCTTTAAAGGCCCATGGCGACTAAACTGGCATATTATTAGGACAACCTCAATTGCCAAGTTAGCTAACGTGGCATTCCAATCAAAGGCTGACCCTTTGGAAGTGCCACCTAGTGATGCATTTTCCAAATATTTCATTCCATACATCTGTAGATACTTTTGCTCAATCAATTTGGCCCATCGTGAGATGCACTTCAGTCATTTATGTTTAATGTATAAATATATGGATAAATTCTGTTTGTTTTTTACTGATTGCTTGTTAAATATAAACTCCTTTTCACAGCATTTTTGAGCTTCTTTTCTGTTTGCAAGTGGAAATCAGATATCAAGTGAAAATACCAAAAGAAACAACGAGAACTATTTAATGTGTGTTGCGTGGTGGTTCTGTGGTTGGTACTTCCATTTTTTCATAAGGCCTATTATGCTTGCAATGCCTAGTTCTTTGGGTTTCTTATACGCTTGTTTGCCTTGTGCCTGGTGATTCAACAAAATTAATCTAAGAAAGTACCGCTGTTTTCCGTCAAATTGTGGACACTTTCTTTTAGAGTATTAGGGGGCGATTTTCTCAGCCCCGAGGAGGTGGGTTTGGAGGTGGGAAAGGCGGGAAAATTGGAAAAGCTAAGTGCGGGTTCAGAACCCGCCTCCAACCCGCCTCTGCGCAATTTTGCTGGAGGCGGTTTTGCTGGGTGGAAATCGGTCCCACCTCCAGCATGCCAGAAAGGTTGTTAAGAGCCTTAAATGGTAGTTAAGGGCCTCTCTAATCCTATTTTGAGAGGCCCTCGTTATTTTTCCACATTTTCAGCGTGTTCCACGACCCTCCTAAACCACGCCAGCTAAACCTGGCGGGTTGACAAGTGGGTGGTCTCCTCACAGCTGCAGGTCTACCATTAAAACAAAGCTTTCATCAGGGATTAGTTGCAGGTGGCAGAACTTTGCTTTAAAAGGTCTTTCAGCACTTTTAGCAGGCCTTCCGAAGTCTGAGGTGCTGCAGCTTCTATCTATCAACTGTGGGTCCTCCTTGGGAGACCCTCTCCCCGCTTGGACTGAGCGCTTCCCCAACGGAGGTATCTGCCAGCAGCATGGGAACCATTTATTTTCTTTCACCACAGACCTCAGATTCGGATAAGGAGCAGCCACGGCAGCAGCAGAACCAGGCAGCTCAGCAGCAACAGCAGCAGGAGCCCCAACCTCCTGCTCAGCCACCTGATGCTGCACAGGGCAGAAGGCGCCAGCGCATCGAGGCACCTCGCCGCAGGAGGTACCCCCAACAGAGGGTTTACAGTCAGAGGATGAGCTACCTCAACATGAGTGAGCAGCAGTGCCAAAGGAGGCTGAGACTTTTGCGAGAGGTTGTCTGAGACATCTGCGCACTGCTGAACCAAGACCTGGTGCCCAGAGGAACGGGTGGACACCCCTTACCAGTGGATGTCAAAGTCACCACCGCACTCAACTTCTTTGCCTCAGGCTCCTTCCAGGGATCATCAGCAGACATCAGCGGCATCTCCCAGTCGGCCGCCCACAGTTGCATCACGCAGGTTACCGATGCCCTTTTCGCAAAAGCCCACAATTACATCCAGTTCTCAAGGGATCAAGCAAGTGTAACCGTGCGTTCGGTTGGCTTTGCAAATAAGACAGGCATGCCAATGGTGCAGGGCCTCATAGACTGCACACATGTGGCCCTTTGGGCACCCCATCACAACCCAGCTATCTTTGTCAACCGAAAGGGCTTCCACTCCCTCAACGTACAGCTGGTGTGTAACCACAAGAAGGAGTTTTTGCATGTTTGCGCCAAGTTCTGTGGTAGTTGCCATGACTCTTCATCCTGCGGAACTCTAGTATTCCTCCGTTTTTCAATCCGCCAAACCAACTTAACGGATGGCTCCTTGGTGACAAAGGCTACCCCCTGAAGAAGTGGCTAATGACGCCGATCAGGAGGCCAGCTAACGAGGCTGAAGAGCGCTACAACGCCAGCCACATTTCGACCAAACCATCGAGCAACCCATTGGGTTATTGAAGATGCGCTTCTGACGCCTTGACCGATCAGGTGAAGCCCTGCAGTATACACCAGACAGGGTCTCCAGAATGGCCGTGGTCTGCTGTGCACTGCAGAACATGGCACAGCGTCGTGGATTGCAGCTTCCTGATGAGCAGGTGGCTCAGTTCCAGGCCTCCTCAGATGAGGATGAGGAGGAGGAGGAGGAGGAGGAGGAGGAGGAGCAGGAGGAGGAGGAGGAGCTGGAGGATGAGGAGGAGCAGGAGGAGGAGCAGAAGGAGGACCGAGCGCCAGTCTATCGACCAGCAGCAGCGGCAGCATGCGAGCACATGGCTGCCCGTGATGCAAGGGATGAACTTATCCTGGCCAGATTTCCATAGGCTGCCCATGTTGGTACATGTCCTTGGCGGAGCCTGCAATGTGGAACTGCCGAAGGCGAAAGAACAGATGCCACGACGCCAACATTTTGCCATCAAATAATTTTAATGCTTTCCAACAGGGATGGCATTTCATCAATACACATAAACATTCATCCAATCTGCACACAGATCTGGAGGTTATATCCCTTGCCAGCTGGACCCACACAGCCTTGGTTTCTTTGGGAGTCCTCTTCCTCCCAGATGAGGAGAAGAGCACCTCCCTGCTCGCTCTCGCCCCCTCCAACAACATTTGCAGTGCTTCATCCGAGAGCCTTGGGTAGGCCCTTGCCTTGGAATTGGACATAGTGGTTTCTCAAAAGATGTTGCTATATCTACCAATTTAAAGTGGCCATTAAAGGCATTATAGACATTATTGCCTGTTGGCAAGAGGGCTCTTAAAGATACATTGGGCCGTATATTCCGATGCCTACGGGTGTGTACGAGCTGTGTACACACCCGTAGAGACATCGGAAATGCCGGTTTCAGGCATGCAAAGCGCATGCGCTGTAAACCAGTATTTCCGATCTGTCAAGAATGCTCTTGACAGATCGGATGCCTGCTCTGGAGAAGGGCCTTCGTGGGCAGAGAGTTCCGCTTTCTGGAGAACCTTCGCCCGCAGAAAACCCTTAGAAATCTTACGCCTGGTAAAAGCAGCCATAAGGCCTGCTTTTACCAGCATAAGAGTTGAAAAAAGTAAAACAAAAATGTTTCACTGATTTATAATTTAAAAATACTTTTAAAAAAGGTAAGTTTATTTTTAGCCCCGTAAAAAACTTGAATTATTTTTTTCAAAAAATTAAATTTTTGTTTAAAATATTTAATTTATTGCAATTTCAACTCATTTTAAAAATATGATGTTTTTTAAAATTTATTTAATGTTTTACTAATGTATTTGGGGTGATCGCCATTCATATATTTGACAGGTCTATCTGTCAAGTGTATGAAGGGAGATTCCCTTCTCCTATTGGCTCCCCATGGCCCACGTGATCCCAGGGATGCTTGCGAACTGCATGTGCCTCTGGTATACGTGGGCCCTGCGCATTTCGAGTTTGGAGAGGCCCAGGAGCGGAAGTGCCCTCAGGTAAGTCCGTAGATTTTTTCCAGATCGGAGGCCTCTGCACACAGGGATGGCATTTCATCAATACACATAAACATTCATCCAATCTGCACACAGATCTGGAGGTTATATCCCTTGCCAGCTGGACTCACACAGCCTTGGTTTCTTTGGGAGGCCTCTTCCTCCTAGATGAGGGAAGAGCACCTCCCTGCTAGCTCTCGCCCCCTCCAACAACATTTGCAGCGCTTCATCCGAGAGCCTCGGGGAGGCCCTTGCCTTGGAATTGGACATAGTGGTTTCTCAAAATATGTTGCAGGTGGGGCAGCATCGACAGAAATCCAGTGGAATGATCCAAGGCCGCAAGCAGCCCTTAAATGAGGCTGGAAAAGTGATGTCAGCAGAGGCGGGTTTCAGTCCCAAAACACTAATTGACCAAGGGCTACCCACACCTCTGAAATCAAGTGGCCAATCAGGGGAAAATCGCAATTTTTTCAAACCTATCAGTGGAGGCTGGTTTGGAACCCACCCAAAACGATACCCGCCTCCAACCCGCCTCCAGTGGGAAAATCGCCCCTTTAAGGGATATACATTGAGCATTATAACATCTTACTTCAAAGCAGAGGGAGCTTAAATGTACTGACACCTGGACCGTCACTTAAAATGATACCAGACCTGGGGGGATGGGGTGGGGGGCTGAGGGGAAGCTCTTATGTGTGGCAGAATGAAAGCATTAAAGACCTCTCAAAATCCTACTCTCTGTCAGACAACAAATTTCTGCACCTGTAAATGTAGCTTTTCTTGTTTAATTTAGGTTGAGTCTATGTTCCTGAGTACTTAGTAGCAGTTTTAGTTTATAATATATTCATATCACAGAGGGAACGGAATAAAAAATGCATTTTTCATAAGGTATTGAACAAAACCATAAGCAGGAGCAAGCAAACTTAATTCTTTAATACAGCAGAATATTTGAAATATATTAGTACAAGCCCCATCATGATTTATAATGATTTTACCTAAAAAAAAAAGGTTTTAAAAAAAGATGTAAAATGAGGCAGGATCACTTCATCACACCAGGTAACAGACTTAGTTTATTCTGTGAGAAAATAAGGATTTCATTGTATTGTAGAATCAACAACTGTTCAGTGATGTCTCCATTAATTATACTGGGGAACTAATGTAAAGGCAAGTCTATCAGCTTTGACTTAATGATACAAGGCTGTGGATGCTGGATCAATTAAAATTTTCAAGACTGTGATCAATATATATTTGTTGTTAGGTAAGAGTATCAAGAGATTTGGAGAAAATGTGGTTAAATGGAGTTGAGATCAGCCATGATATATATGAAAGTCTCAAGTGTTGTTCAAATTCTACGCTAAAGATAGCATTTTGATGCAGCCCTCAATTTTGTGCTTTGGGCACAATTGCCGCCCAATGCTATGTCTACCAATTTAAAGTGGCCATTAAAGGCATTATAGATATTATTGCCTGTTGGCAAGGGGGCTCTTAAAGATACATTGGGCCGTATATTCCGATGCCTACGGGTGTGTACGCGCTGTGTACACACGCGTAGGGACATCGGAAATGCCAGTTTCAGGCATGCGCTGAAAACCGATATTTCCGATCTGTCAAGAATCGACAGGTCGGACGCCTGCCCTGGAGAGTTCGGCTTTCTGGAGAACCTCCGCCCGCAGAAAACCCTTAGAAATCTTACGCCTGCTAAAAGCAGCTGTAAGGCCTGCTTTTACCAGCATAAGAGTTGAAAAAAAGTTAAAAAAAAAGTTTCACTGATTTATAATTTTAAAATACTTTTAAAAAAGGTAAGTTTATTTTTAGCCCCGTAAAAAACATTAATTTTTTTTTTCAAAAAATTACATTTTTGTTTAAAATATTTAATTTATTGTAATTTCAACTCATTTTAAAAATGTGATTTTTTAAAAATTTATTTAATGTTTTACTAATGTTTTTGGGGTGATCTCCATTCATATATTTGACAGGTGTATCTGTCAAGTGTAGGAAGGGAGATTCCCTTCTCCTATTGGCTCCCCATGGCCCACGTGATCCCAGGGACGCTTGAGAACTGCATGTGCCTCTGGGATACGTGGGCCCTGCGCATTTCGAGTTTGGAGAGGCCCAGGAAAGGAAGTATACATACCTCGGGAGCCCTCAGGTAAGTCCGTAGATTTTTTCCAGATCGGAGGCCTCCGCACACAGGAAGCCTCCGATCGGAAAATACAGCTCATTATCATTTTTTAAATGGCCATTTTAGCTCAAGATACAAGGATTGCCTCATCACAGTATTTCATGCTGAAAGTGAAAAAGATAAAAGAAGGCATATCAAAGATCAAAGGAGATCAGTTGGCATTGTAAATGGCCTTCCCATACATACTATTAAATCACCAACTGTTTCTTTCGGCTCATGCATAATTGCTTGGCAGAGACTGAGGAGATCTCCAGTTCAGCAGGAAAGCAGCTGTGGAGCTGTACCATCCTCTGCAAGAGACCTGCAGCTAATCTCCACCATATAGGTGGTACTACCAGTCAAGATCACCTCCTCCCTCAATCTTTCCACCTCCAACTCCTTCCAGGCTAGCATAGGAATCATTTGCAGTATCAAGCAATTTGATGTCCAAAGATATGTTAAGCAAGTGACTGATGAAATTGTTGAGAAGGGTCAGCACTTCCACTGAATAGCAACAGGATTACGACATAGTTGTCCTTTATCTCAATGGCCCAGAAATTAGACTTCGATGGTTGCCGCGGGGGTAAGGATCGTGCGCGTCTGCCTTTATGGTTCGGGCCCACACAAACTTCTGGTCCTGGGCCTCTCCCTGGTGCCGGCACGCAGTGTGTGCGTGTCCCAGAGGCGCAGTTAGTTCGATGCGACCTCTGGGATCACGTGGGCCAGTTAGAGCCAATGGCAGCACACCATCTTTCATTCATAGTTTTGACAGGAGAACTGTCAAAACTATGAATACAACTTGCCCCCAAAAGAACAGCTAAACCTCAATTAAATTTAAAAAAAAAACCATCACATTAATAAAATAACTATAGTTAAATAAATTAACCATTTAAATTCTTTTTAAAAGTTATAAAAATAAACTTACCTTTCTTTAAAGTCTCTAAAAAAGATAAATCTGTTGAAATTTTTTAAAAATAATACTTAATTAACTACTTACCTTGTTAAAAGGGGGTCTTACGCCTCCTTTTTTCATGTGTAAAATCTTCCATACTTACCCTCGCGTTCAAACCTGAAAAAAAACCTAAGTGTGCTGCGTGCGCACAGCCTGTACTGCGCACGCGGTTCACTTAGGAACTGCCCCCTTCGCAATATCGGAAGTGCCGGTTTCCCGTGCATGCGCAGTGCATGCAGGAAACCGGCACTTCGGGACCGAATACGGGTGAGTACACAGTGCGTACTCTCCCGTATTCGGCCGAATTTCTGGGCCAATGTATCAGCACCTCAAAGGCACCATCCATAAACGTGACTTTCCATTTTCAGGAAGTCTCCATTGGAAAGAATCAAAACCTTTAACCCCTTCCTGTCAGTTCATTTTTTATGGGAGTTTAATTTAGAGGATATATTGATTTGAATTTCAAACGTTCTTTTTATTTCTTTAATCAATGTATTCTATTTATTTGTATGTCATGAGAGAAATCCTGAATTAAGACATTTGCTACAGTTTGCTTACCACTGCATTTATGAGTGACTTTTTAATGAAATCTCACCATCTTATCAGACTTAAAAGACAATGGGGGTGGGTGGGGAACAGAAACTGGGCGGGTGGGCAGTTAAAATGCTCCAGGTTACTTATTCATTGGAAAATCTTCTGGATCCCACTGACCACAGTTTTCAATTAGGATTCTGGAATGCCAGTAGGAACTTTCATAAAATATGCAGATCGGGGTCCATGACATCATCAGATCCTGAATGCGATTTTAACTCAGACCTGAGCAGCGAAGTTGGTGCAGCATTCCTGCCAGGGAAAAAGAATCAGAATTTGACTATTCCAATGCACGCCTGGCTGGCCTCCCACGTTCTACCCTCCGTAAACTTGTGGTCATCCAAATCTCTGCTGCCCGTGTCCTAATTCGTACCAAGTCCCGTTCACCCATCCCCCTGTGCTCACTGGCCTACATTGGCTTCCAGTTAAACAATGCCTTGATTTTAAAATTCTCATCCTTGTTTTCAAATTCCTCCATGGCCTCACCCCTCCCGATCTCTGTAATCTCCTCCAGCCTCACAACCCTCCAAGATATCTGTGCTCCTCCAATTCTGGCCTCTTGAGCATCCCCGATTTTAATTGCTCCACCATTGGCGGCCATGCCTTTAGCTGCCTAGGCCCTAAGCTCTGGAATTCCCTCCTTAAACCTCTCCGCCTCTCTACCTCTCTCTCCTCCTTTAAAACACTCCTTAAAATCTACCGCTTTTGGTCATCTGCCCTAATTTCTCCTTATGTGGCTCGGTGTCAAATTTTGTTTAATAACGCTCCTGTGAAGGGCCTTGGGACATTCTACTTTATTAAAGGCGCTATATAAATACAAGTTGCTGTTGTTGGAACCTGTCAGGAAGAGGAAGAGGCGCAAACAGATAAGTTGTTTACTTTCTTTGGTGAAGCCAGGAGGAGCAGGACTTCTGTTTCAGGCCCCACAAGGAAAGTCACAGCCTCCCTTGCTCCGCACTCCCACTTCTTCCTTCCTGTGAGACCCCACTGGAACTCTGTTCCCCACACCTACCATCAGGTGGGAGGGTAGAGTGAGGTTTGGAGGGTCGGGGGGTGGGGGGGTGATCGTGGGGGGGTCGGCGACAGATCGGGGGCAGAGATGGACCACTGTTTTCAATACAAATTACAAGCAAATGAGTTCAAGAAATTACAGTGTGACCTTGTGATTTGTCACTCTGTAAAACAGGTAACACTGAATAATGATTATGCACTTTTTGGGGGTAATTTTTACTTTTGAATTTTGAAGTCAATGGAAATGAAACTCAGCAGACATGTAAAATGGGCTGCCGATTTGCTGTCACTCATTTTACACGATCGCACAAAATCAAAATGACCCCTTTATCTTATTCAATGGCTGTAATTTTCATTTTCCTACCAATTCTACAATAAAATCCGTGACTGTAGCATGACAAACTTTAAACAGCAGCAGCAGCACTTCAAAACTCTGCCTCTTTGTCTGGAAGTTCACCATACGTAGTTGGTGATTAGCAAAACATGTACAATATGTCACGAGGATATCATTTTGTGCACTGTTCCTAACCTGGGAATGCTGAAATTAGTTATTTATTTCCCCATATAAGAAAATAATTATTAACCAGATATCGTGGTTATTATTACATTAATTACAACAATAACTCACTAAATTAATGTGAAATAATTTGTATCATAGAATCATAGAATGGTTACAGCAGAGAAGGAGGCCATTTGGCCCGTTGAGTCCGTGCCAGCTCTTTGCTAGTCCCACCCTTTCCCCTAAGCCCTGCACATTTTTTTCCTTCAGATACTTATCCAATTCCCTTTTGAAAGCTACAATTGAATCTGTATCCACCACACTTTCAGGCAGTGCAATCCTGATCATAACCACTTGCTGCGTAAAAAACTTTTTCCTCATGTCGCCTTTGGTTCTTTTGCCAATCACCTTAAATCTGTGTCCTCTGGTGGTCGGGAAAGGCACTATATAACCTTCCTTCCTCCCTTCCTCCCTCCCCAGCTTCTCCAGTCCATCCACGTAACTGATGTCCCTCATCCCTGGAACCATTCTTGTAAATCTTTTCTGTCCCCTCTCTAAGGCCTTCACATGTTTTATAAAGGTTCATCATAACTTCCTTACTTTTGCACTCAATGCCTCTATTTAGGAAGCCCAGGATCCCGTATGCTCTTTTAACCACTTTCTCAACCTGCCCTGCTTTAATGTTACACAGATACCACCATCACACGTGAGGACACTACCCACCAGGTACATGGTACATACTCATGTGACTCGGCCAACGTTGTCTACCTCATACGTTGCAGGAAAGAATGCACCGCGGCATGGTACATCGGCGAGACCATGCAGACACTGAGACAACGTATGAACGAGCACCGCGCAACAATCGCCAGGCAGGATTGTTACCTCCCAGTCGGGGAACACTTCAGCAGTCAAGGACATTCAGCCTCGGATCTGCGGGTAAGCGTTCTCCAAGGCAACCTTAGAAACACACGACAACGCAAAATCATCGAGCAGAAACTGATAGCCAAGTTCTGCACTCATGAAGACGGTCTCAATCGGGATCTTGGGTTTATGTCACGATACATGACGTGATCCGGACTCGAGTCGTCGTTAGCTTGTTCACAGATGTGATTCCCAGTAAAAAAGTAAAAATTTTCCCAGTAAAAAAGTAAAATTTTTTTTTAAAGCTTTTCGTTTTACATACAGACGGCAGCTTTTGACACGTTAGAACCCCTGCGACTTCATCTCATTGTCTCAGTTGTATCTTGCTATGTCTTTTGATGTGGTACCTTCCTGGCTGACTTAATTAACTTTATCACACCTCGGCAGATAGTCAGGATGATTTAATTTATTGGTCTGCAATTGTAAAGTACACATGCTTTTTTTTCCATCTATATATGCTCTGACGATTCTGTATCCAATTTACTTCACCTGAGGAAGGAGCGATAGTTCCGAAAGCTTGTGATTTCAAATAAAACTGTTGGACTATAACCTGGTGTTGTGCGACCTCTCAATTTTGTCCACCCCAGTCCAACACCGGCATCTCCGCATTAATGTTAGTTGCCAATCTATTCTCATACTTTCTCTTTTCTCCTCTTATTTCCTTTTTCACTTCCCCTCTGAACTTTCTATATTCAGCCTAGATCTCACTGGTAGTGTCAACCTGACATCTGTCATACGCCCCCTTTTTCTGCTTCATCTTACTCTCTATCTCTTTCATCATCCAGGGAGCTCTGACTTTGGTTGCCCTACCTTTCCCCCTTGTGGGAATGTACCTCGACCGTACCCAAACCATCTCCTCTTTAAAGGCAGCCCATTGTTCGATTACAGTTTTGCCTGCCAGTCTTTGATCCGTTCTCAACCCACTGAAATTGGCCTTCCTCCAATTAAGTATTTTTACTCTAGATTGCTCCCTGTCCTTTTCCATAGCTAATCTAAACCTTATGATACTATGATCACTGTTCTCTAAATGTTCCCCTACTGACACTTGCTCCACTTGACCCACCTCATTCCTCAGAACCAGATCCAGCAATGCCTCCTTCCTCATTGGGCCAGAAATGTACTGATCAAGAAAGTTCTCCTGAACACACTTCAGAAATTCTTCCCCCTCTCTGCCCTTTACACTATTACTATCCCAGTCTATATTAGGATAGTTGAAGCCCCTCATTATCACTACGCTATAGTTCTTGTACCTCTCTGTAATTTCCCTACAAATTTGCTCCTCTATATCCTTCCTACTAGTTAGTGGCCTATAGAATACACCTAGTAGTGTAATGGCACCTCTATTGTTTCTTAACTTTAACCAAATAAATTCTGTCCTTGACCCCTCCAGGACATCCTCTCTCTCCAGGACTGTAATATTCTCCTTAATCAATACTGCCACTCCACCTCCTTTCTTTCCTTCCCTATCTTTCATGAACACCTTATATCCAGGAATAGTTAGTACCCAATCCTGCCCTTTTTTGAGCCAGGTCTCCATTATCGCCACAACATCATATTCCCATGTGGCTATTTGCGCCTGTAGATCACCAACCTTATTTACCATGCTTCGTGCATTTACACACATGCACTGTAAACCTTTCTTAGACTTGCTTGTATTCTCTCTTAGTCTTACCCCACCTAATACTGTACTATCTCTTACTCTAGTGCTATCTGTCTCTCCCAATCCTTTGTGCACCTTGTTTCTCCTTTCTAATGCTACATCCTGTGCCCATCCCCCTGTTAAATTAGCAAACTAGCAAACCCCCTGTGAGGATATTGGTCCTGGTTCTGTTGAGGTGCAACCTGTCCGGCTTGTACAGGTCCCACCTCTCCCAGAACCGGTCCCAATGTCTCAGGAATCTAAAGCCCTCCCTCCTGCACCATCTCTCCAGTAACGCATTCATCTGCTCTATCCTCCTATTTCTATACTCACTCGCGCATGGCACCGGGAGTAATCCAGAGATTACTACCTTTGAGGTCCTGCTTTTTAATCTCTTTCCTAGCTCCCTAAAATCTGCCTGCAGGACCTCATTCCTCTTTCTATCTATGTCGTTGATACCGATATGGACCACGACCTTTGGCTGTTCACCATCCCGCCTCAGAATGTTCTGCAGCCACTCAGTGACATCCTTGACCCTGGCACCAGGGAGGCAACATACCATCCTGGAACATGTCTGTGGCTGCAAAAACACCTGTCTGTTCCCCTAACTATTGCATCCCCTATCAATATTGCTTTCCTGATCTTGCTCCTCCCCCCGTACAGCTGAGCCAGCCGTGGTGCCATGGACTTGGCTCTGGCTGTACTCCCCAGAGGAACCATTGCCCTCACCAATGGTTAGAGAGTGCGATGCACTCAGGGGACTCCTGCACTAACTGCCTGGTCCTCCTTGTCTGTCTGGTGGTCACCCATTCCCTCTCTGCCTGTACACTCTTACGCTGCGGGGTGACCACCTCCTGAAATGTGCTATCCACGTAGCTCTCAGCCTCATGGATGCACCGCAGTGGACACCAGCTGTTGATCAAGCTCCGAAACCCAGAACTAGAGCTCCTCCAGCTGACGACACTTCCAGGACACTGGAAGCGTCCTGGTGTTCCCACATGTCACAAGATGTGCATTCCAATATTGCTTAATATTCTCGGTTAATAGTTTCACCAACTGTAACACTTAAATGGAAAATTGTTTCATGCATGAAGTCAGAGTGTTGCATTTTCACCACAGCAAGTTAACTTTGAAATCAGCCCAGGAACTGGATAACAGTCTCTTCTTTCTGATTGTTCTGATGACAAAATAATTTTGACGAATGTGAGCCCATTTCCAAATGGACATGAGTTCACAGCACGAAATGTCCTGAAATGTGGCACAATTACAATATTTCAGTAATCTCACTTAGCAAAGCCACAAAAGTAGATAATTTGGAAAATGTAAGTGTTAGATGGATGTCATAGTAATGGGTACTCTGTTGAGACTCAGATTTAGGCATATTGTTAAAGTAGCATAGAACATAGGCTATACTTTATCTGGGAGTGCTTGATGCTTTAATTAAATGCAAAATGGGAAATTTTCCCTTCCCCAGTACTGTTATCTGTTCATAGTTACCCATGATGTATCTAAAGGAAGAGCTTGTTTTATATAGAGTATCGAATTGATAGGCTTGAAAGTGACACAAATACTTTAAAGAGTAAAACAGATGAGGATTAAAGGCAAACCCGTGATATTAGCATGAAACTCTTCAGTTTAATTTGAAGCAGGTGGTTCACATTGATAAGCTGCTTCAGAGAAAGCACCACCACCCATTTACAAGAGAAAACTAGCCAGAGGGTCAGAGACCTTGACAGAGCCTTGGGATCAGATTACTGTGTTATCTATTACAAGTGGAGATGTACTGACATTGGCTTCCGATCAAAGCAATTAGGGCATAGAAGTGGACAGATCAGATTAGCCAATATATTGCTTGTTTTAAAGTCCCCATCTATTACAGAAAGAAGTGGAATTTTTGTGAAAATCACTGCATTCCATTATATAGTAATTGAACTTTGCAATAAAAATTATACACATTAATTATGCAAATCTTTGCACTATCAAACCTACTTTTCCTCGCCATTTGAGCAAATATGATTTTTAATTGGGTAATAAAAACAATGTCTATACCAACTGTTATGGTTCAAACTTTATTCAGCAATTTTCTCTTGCATGAATAACTTCAGTTTCCATAAGCAAGCTGCATCCAAGACAAACTGAAACCTATAGCTTTTCTTCGCTGCAGCACGGAATTAATGTATTCCCAGCCTAGCAATTAACCTTGAATGCAGTAGATTGCTTACTGGAGAATATGTAGGATGCTGACTACAGTGCCTGTGAATTCCTAAAACAAAAGAGACAGATTGCTTTATACAGGATATACTCTGCAGATTCATTTACAATTTAAAAAATGATTCACAGATGCAAAAAAGGAGCAAAATACCAAATAGGAAAATACTTAATGAGAAAACTGGAATCAACCCACGCGAATTTAGTATGGCCTTTTCAGAAAGCTGCCTATTTACATTTTCTTGGAACGGAAGTTTCTAAGGATCAATTAGCTTTGCATGAATCTTCTCTAATTCTTTGGTACACAGTCTAGTGTCTCAAAGTGTATCTTTCAGGATGAATTGTTACACATTAGTTATGTGAGCTTCAAACACCTAAGGAAGTCGGTGCATCCTTGCCCAAATTAAAACTTAGCAGCCTGAACTGGGATAGTTATCCCTCAGAATTTGTTGATGTAAATCACAGTCATGCAAATAAAATGGAAACCCTCTTTACGCCTTGGTAGATAATGGCCCGAAAATTAGACCTAATGCGGGAGAGTACGCACTGTGTACTCTCGCGTATTAGGTCCTGAAGTGCCGGTTTCCTGCATGCACTGCGCATGCGCGGGAAACCGGCACTTCGGGTATTGCGAAGGGGGCGGTTCCTAAGTGAACCGCGTGCGCGCTACAGGTTGTGCGCACGCAGCACACTTAGTTTTTTTTTCAGGTTTGAACGCGCAGGTAAGTGTTGAAGATTTTACACATAAAGAAAGCAGGCGTAAGACCCCCTTTTAACAAGGTAAGTAGTTAATTAAGTATTATTTTTAATTTTTTTCAACAGGTTTATCTTTTTTATAGACTTTAAAGAAAGGTAAGTTTATTTTTATAACTTTTAAAAAGAATTTAAATTTTTTCAAAAATTTAAATTTTTGTTTAAAGTGGTTAATTTATTTAACTATAGTTATTTTATTAATGTGATGGCTTTTTAAAAAAAAATTAATTGAGGTTTAGCTGTTCTTTTGGGGGCTTGTTGTATTCATAGTTTTGACTGCTATCGTATGAATGAAAGATGGTGTGCTGCCATTGGCTCTAACTGGCCCACGTGATCCCAGAGGTCGCATCGAATTAACTGCGCCTCTGGGACACGCACACACTGCGCGCCGGCACCAGGGAGAGGCCCAGGAACTGAAGTTCGTGTGGGCCAAAACCATAAAGGTAGGCGCGGAGTGCGATATCGCGGGGGATCCTTACCCCCGCGGCAACCATCGAACTCCAATTTCTGGGCCAATAGTCTGCAACAATGAACTTCCTTACTGGCATTTCAAGTTGTCCATTCATAAACATTTTCATCCTTCCTCCCATCAAAGAGAATTTTTTATCACTAAATTCGCAGGCAGAAACCCTGACTAGTTCATGCTGATGGCGTTTCTCTGCTCCACCATTTTTACTCAGTAGACAGTCAAGCCTCCATTTTAAATCTTCAGTCTTTGAACAATACACATCCAAAGGCAGAAATTCCCTTTTTGTCACACTACCTTTACAATGAATGCTATGCTTCTATAGGGATCAAGGGATATGGGGAGAAAGCAGGGACAGGGTACTGAATTTGGATGATCAGCCATGATCTCATTAAATAGCGGAGCAGGTTCGAGGGGCTGAATGGCCTACTCCTGCTCCTATCTTCTATGCTTCTATGTTAGTGTAAAAAAAGAGAATCTATAATGACCTGAATTCCTCTTGAATAAAGCTATACAATGATAATTAAGAAATGTAAACTTTTGAAAATGGATGGAAAGGAAGGGAGAGAGCATGGTAGCATAGCATATAGGTCTTCCAATTTGCTGGTGGGAGAGTAATATCCCAGCTGGCGTGCCGATTTGCTGTGATTCTTCAGGGGGAGACAGCAATCAAAAACAAAGCGCTTACCTACAAAGAAGAGTGGAGGACTGGAGTGAGTCACCCCCAATCCCGTTTGTGCTGGTTTAAGCAGGTTATTTATAAAAGGCACTGGAACAAGCTCGTGGTGGCTTTATCTCTGTTGCCACCGAAAAATATTAATTTTACTCCCATTAAGAAAATCATAAGAATCGTACCCTTTTTATTTATTTTGCTGATTTATAAAAGGAAGAAATGGTTGTTGGATTTACTCGCTCTATGAGGGACATTCTAGCAAGTTTAATGGAACTTTGAAACATTTCCACCTGCTTTTGCCAGAAATTAAAATAGAACTGCCTTTATTGTTTTTCTATTTTCTTCCCTCAAGGTTGCTGTTGCTGGGGTGCATATCCAGAGGCATCAGCAGCAGTCTGGTGTCTTCCCCAAGTGACCATTCTTCACGGACGAGTTTGAAGTTTGGAAGGTGGTAGAATTAAAAACTTCATTACTCTGTGGCTTAGGCTACAGGCTGCCAAACAGGATTATTAAACAGTAAATTTTATAATTAAAAATAGCTACCATGCACTGTAGATTTAATGTGCTTATAGGCTTAACTATCCCTCCTTGAAAGACGTGATGATCCTTGAAAGACAGCAAATCGTATCTGCTGCACTAAACTTTGAAGTGAACTGGGCCTGGCTTTAGGTCCTTAAATACTAACCTTATGTGGTGGTTCTCTGCTGAGTGTACATGGAGTCTGTCTGATGAACCTATATTGCTCTGATGGCTTCAGGTGAACAGCTCAGTTGGCGCATGTCAAGCTGAGATATGAACCCTGAAACTTCTCCATTCTGGGGACTTAAAGTCAGTTTTCCTGGCAAGGTGGAGGGGACAGAATGTGGGGCAGTTACACTGAATCTCTGCCCCTTTTTGACCTGACCAGGTTTTTTGAGCGGGTGAATAATACGCTCACCCACAAATGTGTGACTATATTATGACACTAAGGGGGAAAAATTTAGTATCACCCCGTTTGGGACGCAATTATCGGCCGGGCGCAAAGATTTGCGCCTGCCACTAATTATCGCCTCCGACTGCAAACTTGACTTTTATCGCCCCTGGAGCTGATTGGAGCGCTAAATCAGGCGCTACCCATCTGTCTTAGGTGCAAAGGCCGAGGAGCGAGGCGCTAACTCAGAGCGCTGGCGAAGCTCGTGTGATGTCAATCAGCAATGGAACACAGACACAATGGCCCCGGCCAGTTCTTAAAGGGGAGGGTTGATCTTGCTTTCCATCCACATTCTGCTCATTGCAGCCTTGAATCTCGGCCTGGAGAGACCTGTACATCAAATCTGCTGGAAAGAACAATAGAGACAACCAGGGAAAGAGCTCGGAGTGCAACCCCCACAGTCTCTTCTAAATCGATACAAGGAAGGGCAAATCAAAATGAACCTTCAAAGTGCTGCTCAGTACCCAAAACTCCTTCACACAGCATTG
This sequence comes from Squalus acanthias, assembly GCA_030390025.1. NCBI lineage: Eukaryota > Metazoa > Chordata > Chondrichthyes > Squaliformes > Squalidae > Squalus > Squalus acanthias. The sequence continues at coordinate 50,456,271 of CM059426.1, forward strand.
AATCTCTCCAGAAGTCCCTCTCTCTCTCTCTCAGAATGCGTGGTTCAAAAATGTCACCAACAAAAAAAGGCAGGAAGCGGACGCCTTTAAATAACGCTCCCCCAGTCCCTTCCTGACTGCAAAACGCTCCCCTCAACCTGTCGTTGCTAGCGGCAGGCGGTAAGGCAGTGGGCGCCACTCAATATCCGCTCCGGGGCGCTACCGGGGCGTTGCGCACTCGAATGACGTCACGATCTGCTGGCGCAGTAGATCGTGGCGATAGTGTTTAGCGCTGCTGCAAAATGTCTAGTTAATTTCGCGAGCGGCACAAACATCGCCGCGCCCGGGCGCTAGTTGCTTTGTGCCCCATTAGTGCCCTCTTAAGGCGCTAACAGGAGGCGCAACCAACTGAATTTTTCCCCCTAAGAGAATGAGGGAAATTAATCATATGATGCAGAGCAATGAATTGCTGTACAAAATCCGTTTCTCAAACAAATGGGAACCTTTTAAACTTGCAATTTCTTCGAACCAGCATTGTCACGTTGAAACCAGGCCTCGTGTTTACTTTCCAGTTACACCATTAAAGGTGTGAGCACCCTCCCTATCCATGCAAGTGCCCCTGACTCTGACAAGTGGGACAGGGTCAGGTGGACTGGCAGATGTTCCAGATCAGGCTCAAAATGTCTGCCAAAGAATTTTGGGGCTATATACAAAATTTGACCAGTAAAAAGGAAAATTGAAGCAGTAGCTCTTAAACTCAAAACAAGAGTTGCCAAACAAACATATTCAGATAAACCCACAAGATAACTGTAGTTGAGCTAAATGGCTTGGCCCCTCCATTGGATACCTGACACAGGCGCAATGTCTGCTCAGAGGCTATTATATATCACAACAAGCTAGTCTATACTTTTTGTGAGTGAACCTGATTTTTAAACCTCGTATGTACTGTGACGGACTGAAAGAAACAAGCAATATGATACATTATGGACCAAAATATTTCATTTTTGCTATATATAATGGTTAGGATTTTAAAGCCCAAGTACTATGAATCATTTACTCACTACTCCCTGATTTGCCTTGTCTTCTCTTACTCTTTTCAACCTTGGTGGTCTCCTGCACTATGGACCTTGGCCTTTCACCTTGGTTTCACAGTTTAAAAAAAATCAGGGACATTTGGATGATTTTCCCCGTCCCTAGCTCAGGAGTACCGAGGCCATCTGTAGTAGTTTCTTCACCACCACCCCAATTGAAATCAGCTAATTCAGCGTAGAGCAAATCTTGTCTAAGGAAGGGTCTGTTATTCAGTGATCCAAGACACAGTAAGAGTATCACAGCTGAGTCCTCTATGCCAGTTTTGCCTGGCTTTTTTTTTATTACTATTTATCTATTTCTGTATTGCCAGGCTTCTCTGCTGCTATTTAGCTACAAACCGCTGTGTAAAGCCACTCCTGTTTAAACAGATGGTAAGCATACCAGGGTATCGCATACAACAAAGCATTCAAGCAGTAAAAGGCTAATGGAGTCATTGTCTACCTGCAGACAGTAACCTTTGTGAAGCAGATCATGTATGAGAAACCAGCTCGGTATCATTTCCTATGCATACCCACAGTACTTTAAATAGCACAGGCAGCTGGATGCTATGTTTTGCGGAGCTGTATGGCTTCAAACTAAAGCAACCCCAGGCCATTGAACAAGAGCCAAAGCAAAGTGTTACAACTACTATTTCCTGTGCAGACATGCACAGGCAAAGTACTAATTTAATAAAAGACACAAATGAGGTCAATGTTTTAGTGTAAAATAGAGCATTACTGCCTGTGACACAATTATCTGTTGCTGCCTATGTAATGGTACATATTTTCCAGTTATACCAGTTTGTACATGCTAGTTCTACAACCCCTCTAAGATGTTATGCATACAACTTACAGTTCTACAGTGCTCCTCAAATAAAGAAATATCTCAGACAGCTTGACAAGGGAAAATAAGTTCAGCACTGAGTACCAAAAAACCAGATGAAAGATTTAGAAAGGGAGTGAAGGCTGTCAATGATAAATGTTTTTAGGAGGTTTCTGAAGGCAGGGAAGGAGATATAAATTGGCAGGGCTATGGGGAAAGGGCGGGGGAGTGAGACTAGCTGAAGTGCTCTGGCGGAGAGCCGGCATGGGCTCAATGGGCCGAATGGCCTCCTTCTGTGCTGTAACCATTCTATGATTCTATGATTCCATGATAAACATAAAATGGTACAGCACAAAAACAGTCTATTTAGCCCATCAAGTTTGTGTCAGTATTTTTTTCCACATGAGCCACCCAGTCTAATCCCACTCTCCGTCTGCCTCCTCATGCTCTTTAATATTCCTCTTATTCAAGCACCTGTCTAATTCCATTATAAAAGAATTTATGGACTCTGCTTCAACAATGGTATGTGACAGAGAAGTCCAGATTCTAACCATCGTCTGTATAAACAACAACAACAACAAAGACCTTTATTATTCCAATCTCCCCATTAATTCTTTTTGTAATTATCCTAGATTTTTGCCCTCTCATAACAATCCTTCAAGTGACAAGGTGGGAGGGCTCCAAATGGCAGGAGTGTAATTGCTCAAAATTCAGCCACCAATGGTACTGTAATATACTTGGGTAGAACAAATGAAGGACAGAGACACGATAAGTTGCTTGTCCATGTGCTTGCTTTATTAGGCCAGAGCGAACTGAGCATGCTCATACCAAACCATATGATAATACATTACACAGCTTTCCCCCTTTAAAAAAATGTACATATTCCCCCCTCAAATACAACAAAACTATGGTCCCACCTTTCCCAGCATTACATGTACCACATAACAAAAATTCCTGTTTTTTTTTGTTTTAAATGAACTACAAATTCAGTTTAATAACAGGTTTGCGGAGCCTTCCTGATCTCCTTACAGAAGGTTTTGGTGTTGAACCAATTTTTGGGCTGTTTTGTTTTGGTTCCGAACTCAAAGATGATCCTGTTTCTATCTCAGACCTGTTTAAACCTATATGATTTACTTCAATCCAATTTGAGTGACTATCTACAAGTACTAGGAAACAATTATTTGCTTTCTCACAGAAGTCTACATGTATTCTCTGAAAAGGTCTACTTGGCCATGACCAGGGTTGTAGTGGAGTTTTAGGTGGTTTGTTTCTGCAATTTTGGCAAACGCTGCATTTGCTGACAAGTGATTCAAGATCACTGTCCAATCCAGGCCATGATGCACTTCACCTGACGAAGGGGCAGCAGCTCCGAAAGCTTGTGATTTCAAATAAAACTGTTGGACTATAACCTGGTGTTGTGCGACTTCTCACTTCAATCCAGGCCAGTAAAGAAAGCCTTTTGCAGTTGATTTCATACTGACGATCCCTGGCGGTTCAGTATGAAGTTCGGCCAGAATTCTATCTCTAAAGAAGTAGGTACCACCACTCTGTTTCTCCACTTGATACAACCTTGCTCACAAGACAATTCAGTACGACGGTTATGGAATGGTTTCAATTCTGTGTCCATACACTGATCACTCCATCCATTCAAGGTGTTTTCATACACTCTTTTCAGTACTGAGTCCCTTTGAGTCTCATCTGCAATCTCAGTTGCATTCACAGGAAAGTCTTTGTCAATTGCACCTAACGTGAAAATTGTACCTTCACTCCCAACACACGAGTCCTTATGTGGCAACCTGGACAAGGAATCTGCGATTGCGTTTTGCTTTGAAGTGCGATATTCAAACATATAGTCATAGTGTGACAGCAACACTGCCCAACGTTGCATTCTTGATGCGACCATTGCAGGGATGGCAGATGTGGGCCCCAATATTGCCAGGAGCGGTTTGTGATCGGTTATCAGGATAAACTTCCTGCCAATCAGGAACTGGTGGAACTTCTTGATTCCAAACACTATGGCGAGTGTTTTCTTTTCAATTTGTTTGTAGATTCTTTCGTTCTTTGTGAGGGTTTGCGATACGAACGCGATTGGTTTCTCTTGGCTGTCATCCATTACGTGGCGTATGACAGCTCCCACACTGTAGCTGGAAGCATCACACGCTAACTTAAGCTCACACTCTGTGTCATAGTGCACAAGTAGAGCATCGCTAGAGAGACTTCTCTTACAAACGTCGTAAGCTTCCTGTTGGGCTTTTGTCCACTTCCACTGGACATCCTGCTTGAGGAGCTCATGCAATGGAGCTAACATGATCGCTAACTCAGGTAAGAAACGTATGTAGTACTGGACCATTCCAAGGAAAGATCTTAACTCAGACACGTCCTGTGGCTTTGGAGCATTGATGACAGCATCAACCTTTTTCTTCACTGGTTGCAAGCCATTTGCATCAACTTTCACATCAAGGTACACCACCTTGGGCTGCACAAAAGCACATTTGCTCCTTTTCAATTTGACGTTGTGGGCATTCAACCTTTGATGCACTAAATCTAACACTTCTAGATTTTCTTCCTCACTGCTTGTTGTGATCAGCACATCGTCTTGATTGCATAAGCAATTTGGAACTCCTTGCAAAATCTTATCCATCGTAGCCTGGAAGATTTTGGGGGAGGACTTTACACCATACGGCAGCTTGGTGTATAAGTACAGTCCCTTGTGTGTGTTGATAGTGAGATACTGCTGACTCTCTTTGTCAACATTCAGCTGAGCGTAAGCGGCGACAGGTCAAGCTTGGAGAAAATCTTTGACCCAGAGAGTGCTATATACAAATCTTGCGATGTAGGTAACGGGTACGGCTCATCGTCAACTCTCTCTCTCTCTCTCTCTCTCTCTTAGGCAGTCCCTCAGAACTGAGGATGACTTGCTTCCATATTAAAAATGAGTTCTCAGGTGACTGATGAGTCCAATACAGGACCTACAGTCTCTGTCACAGGTGGGGCAGACGGTGGTTGAAGGAGCGGGTGGGTGGGGTGCTTGGGTTGACGTGCGCTCCTTGCGCTGCTTGCGCTTGGCTTCCGCTTGCTCCCAGCGAAGAGACTCGAGGTGTTCGGTGCCTTCCTGGATGCTTCTCCTCCACTTTGTGCAGTCTTGGGCCAGGGATTCCCAGGTGTCAGTGGGGATGTTGTACTTTTTCAAGGAGGCTTTGAGGGTGTCCTTGAAGCATTTCCTCTGCCCACCTGGGGCTCTCTTGCCGTGTCGGAGCTCCGAGTAGAGCGCTTGTTTTGGGAGTCTCGTATCGGGCATGCGGACGATGTGACCTGTCCATCGGAGCTGATCGAGCATGGTCAAAGCTTCGATGCTGGGGATGTTGGCCTGAGCGAGAACACTGACGTTGGTGCGCCTATCCTGCCAGATTGGTCGCCTGAGGAAGAGAGTGTTTGAAGACCAGGACCTCAAACCCGGCACTAAGCTCATGGTCTACAGAGCAGCAGTGATACCCGTCCTGCTGTATGCCTCAGACACATGGACCATGTACAGCAGGCACCTCAAAGCACTGGAGAGGTACCACCAATGCTACCTCCGCAAGATCCTGCAAATCCATCATCAACTGCTTGGTTGATAGTAACTTTGTAGTCACCGCACAAGTGTACAGTTTTGTCTGCTTTGGGCACTACCACAATCGGGGTAGCCCATTCACTTTTGTCAGTTTTTACTAGCACTCCATTCTCTCTGAGCTTCCCTAGCTCTTCCTCCACCTGACTTTTCAACGCATAGGGGACCGGCCTTGCCTTACAATAGAGAGGCTTCGCGTTGGACTTGATGTGGATATGCGCATCATACCCAGTGATGTCCTCATAACTGTCTGTGAACGTGCTTTTGTACTTCTTCAGCATTGTGTCGAGTCGCTTCTTTGAAGCATCTACACTGAAGACTTTTTCCAGTCTAGTTTTAACTTTCTCAACCAGTCTTTGCCCATGAGAGTTGGCCTGTGGTTGTAGCTCGCTGCAATAATAGGCAGCTTTACTGACTGGCCATTGTGTTGAACTGTACATTCCACTTGTCCACATATCTCTAGGATTTTTCTGGAATAGGTTTTTAACTCTACGGTACACTTTGTAAGTGGTATTTGATTAAACTTACTCTCATATGTGTCCTTACTCATGATAGAGCAGTCTGCCGCTGTGTCAATACACATATCAATGTATTGCTCGTTGATCAAAAGTTTTGATGGAAGTCTTTCTCACGACTGCTAGCATTGCTGCTAGTGGCATAGATACTGTAGATGAATAGTTCTTCAACAGCAGGTGTGTTCACTTCAAGATTGTGACTTCCTCCCTTTTGTTGTTGCTGCTTTGCATTGCCACTAGAATGGTTCTTACTTCCTGCTTTAGATCTAGCTCTGCAAGCTGTTGAAATATGGCCTTGCTTCTGGCAGTGAAAACACTTCGCATCTCGGCATTGGCAGGTCTGTGGTGAGTGATTTCCATTGCAGCAATAACAATTCACTGAACTACTCTCACCGACATGCTTTTGACTTGGTCTCGCAACTTTAGGTTTGGCGGTGGCTTTGTGACTGTAGCCCTCAGCTGCTCTAGTCACCTGAGTTGGATGGAGCTCCCTAGCATTCTTAGATGCCATTTCCATAGATAGGGCAATTTTGCATACTATGTCAAACGTTAGGTTCGGAGTGTTCAGTAACTTGGACTGTGTGCGCTCATCCACCAGTCCACACACAAACTTATCTCGCAATGCACGATCCAAAAATGTGCCGAAGTTACAATGCAAAGACAGGCTCTTAAGAGCTACAATGTACTCACTGATGGTTTCACATTATTTCTGGTACCAAATTTATTGCTCTCTGCTATTTCTAATGGCTTTGGGTCGAAATGGTCCTCGAGGTCTCGACAATGTTTTCAAATGATGCATCCTTCGCTTCCCCTGGCGCGAGTAGGTTTGTGAATCTTCTATGGACATCTGGCCTGATCTCCGTTAGAAAAATTGCTTTTTTACGTTCACAAATTATTTTATTTTGAGCTTGAACATTTTCATGTGTACCTTCGGTCTCAATAATGTTCTTGGCCCTAAAAAACATCTCCATCTGCTCAATGTAAGGACTGAAAGGTTCGCGAGCTCGGTCATACATGCCCAGGCTTCCGATGAATGGTTAACAAAATTGAGGCTCATGGAATAGGTGGGTCAGTGGCAGTTTGGATAAGGAATTGGCTTAAAGACAGAAAACAGCGGGTTGTGGTAAATGGCTGTTTTTCAGACTGGAGGATGGTAGACAGTGGTGTTCCCCAAGGGCCAGTGCTGGGGCCACTGCTTTTTTTGATATATATAAATGACCTGGATATTGGAATACAGAGTAGAATATCTAAATTTGCTAATGACACCAAATTTAGGGGTATGGCAAACAGTGATGATGATACCAATCGACTGCAACAGGACATAAAAAGGTTAGCCGAATGGGCAGACAAGTGGCAGATGGAATTTAATACAGAGAAGTGTGAAGTGATGCATTTTGGCAGAAGGAACAGGGAGAGGCAATATACACTTAATGGCACAGTTTTAAGTCTTAAGAGCTACAATGTACTCACTGCTAGTTTCACTTTGTACAATGGCACAGCAGGGACAGGGTACTGAATTTGGATGATCAGCCATGATCTCATTAAATGGCGGAGCAGGCTCGAGGGGCCGAATGGCCTACTCCTGCTCCTATCTTCTATGCTTCTAAAGAGTGTGCAGAGACAGAGGGACCTGGGAGTTAATGTGCATAGGTCCCTGAAGGTGGCGGGACATATTGAGAGAGTGGTTTGCAAAGCATATGGGATCTTGGGCTTCATAAATAGAGGTATTGAGTACAAAAGTAGAGAAGTTATGCTGAACCTTTATAAAGCGCTGGTTAGGCCACAGCTGGAGTATTGCATCCAGTTCTGGTCACCACACTTTAGGAAGGATTTGAAGGCACTTAAGAGGAGGCAGAGGAGATTTACCAGAATGATTCCGGGGATGGGGCATCTTAGCTACAAGGACAGGTTGGAGAAGCTGGATTTGTTTTCATTAGAGCAAAGGAGGTTGCAGGGTGATTTGATAGAGGTGTATAAGATTATGACGGGTTTGGATAGGTTAGACGTGGAAATGCTATTCCCACTAGTTAATGGTACAAGGACTAGGGGACACAGATTTAAGGTTTTGGGCAAGAGATACAGGGGGGATGTGAGGAAAAACTTTTTTACGCAGCGAGTGGTGAGGACCTGGAACTCGCTGCCGACGGAAGTGGTGGAAGTGGAGACACTCAATGTTTTCAAGGGGAGACTGGATAGGCATTTGAGGGAAATAAACTTGCAGGGCTACGGGGATAGAGCAGGGGAATTGGACTGACTGGATTGCTCTACAGAGACCCAGCACGGACTCGATGGGCCGAATGGCCTCCGTCTGTGCCGTTATGACTCTATGACTATATGATTCCCGTAGGTGTGGCCATGATTGTCCCGATCCCGTTGTACAGTGACTCAGTACGCAATCTGTGTACATGTGAGAATCAACGCCGCTGTTGCTGTGTATACATACACGTGAAGGCAAAGCACAGACAATTCTGCATCAGCATTAACGGTGAAACATAGCAAAAATTCAGTTTAGGTGTCACAAATTCACCATAAACTTGTCCACTTGAAGGTTGAACACTGTGTCCTTCCATGATCCCTAAAAATGGCTTTGGGATCCCATCCTCGTCAGCAAAATGTAATATACTTTGGTAGAACAAATGAAGGACAGATACAGAATTAGTTGCTAGTCCATGTGCTTGCTTTATTAGGCCAGAGCGAACTGAGCATGCTCATACCAAACCATGTGATAATACATTACAGGTACAGAGCATTGAGCAAGGTAAGGATGCGCGGTGATGGGTGGGCAAATAAGCCGATGAGAACCCTCCTGGTATGTTTCCAGAGTAGGCAGCCTCCGGTGGGATTACCTGCCTTCCCAGCCAGACAGGTGTCTGAATGACACCTTTAACGATGAGGGCGCCCACTGACAATAGTAAAATGAGGTGACCTCCTCCTGACCCTGCATACTCTGCCGGCACTGGTGTTAGACCCATCGAGTTTTGGCTCTGTTAAATGCAATTATACATATTTCAACCCGTATGCTTCTGTATACCTGTATATAGAAAATGAACTAAATATTTCTCATACCAATGAAAGTGCTCGCATTTTTTCAAAGCTACCAATTCAGGACCAGCAAATGACACCAAACGAACTGTTAGGAATTTGAATTTTGAAATACTATAGACAAAGGCTGCTGTCCTGTGCCAATATTCCAAGAATGAATTCTTGGACGTGGAGTGAAAACTTGTCGCTCATTAAAAATGAGATGTTACATAATTATGACCAACACTGAGATTACAAAGGATCCTTTGCCGCAGAAGATACACACATTACTGTCGGGGGAGCTCAACCCTCCAGATGTCTCCCTTTTTCATCCCCCAACCTACGGCTACAATTTTACCCCATTTGATACTGTTTCTAGCTGCATTAATTCCATAGGCATTCCATAACCCTTTACCCACTTTCAGCACTAGACCTATCAGAAAAGCCTGAAGAGAGAACTGAGTCTCCAGTTGGGGGGTCATAAAGTGAATCTAAATGTAAATATGTGCCAGCTGGCCTTAGAGAATGTTGCAGTAACCTTTTGTACAGATGCACTGTCAGCCTTTTTGCAGTCTTTCAATTTTTTTTTAACTACAGAAATAAGCTGAAAATGGAACATAATATAGACTAGTAGTAATTATTTAGTGTAAAATGGTTTCCCTTATTATATGTGAATCTTAATCTCTAACAGAACCAACCAATTACAATTTTTCCTTGCTTATTCAGTTGAGCATATACAACTAAACATATAGGGGTAGAAATTGAATAACCCCCGGAAATGGGCGTGGGCATCACGGTATGAGATTAATCCACGCCCGTTCATTGCATTGCAGGCAGCATGTTAAATTGGTGCTGCCTGCACTTTTAAATCAATGCTGTGTGCAGCCAACACTTCCTGTGCTGTTCATTGGCTGCACGCATCAGCAGGGAGCTAGATATCGCGAGTGGCTAATGCTACATAAAGGCAGCCTGCAACTCTTAAAGGGGAGGTGCATTGTGGCTGCAAAAAGTGGTGGGAGCTTTTTCAAAAGACAATCTGTACTGTGATATGTTGAGTGATGGCTGAACATGCGAGAGAGCAAACAACAAGGTTTTCAGACAGTGCACTGGAGGTCTTGGTGGAAGAGGTGGAAAGAAGGAGAGACATCCTATATCCGCATGGGGTGGTGTTGGGGTGGGTGGGGGGAGGCAGGAGGTCCTCCAGACATATACTCAGGAGGAAGTGGGAACAAGTAGCGGCAGAGGTCAATGCCAGGAGTGTTGCTCCAAAAACATGGATGCAGTGCAGGAAGAAGTTTAACGATCTCACATGAGTTATCAAGGTAAGTGAATTCATCTTCAAATGGCATCTCCTACCACCTGCACCACTAGCCTCATCCACTGCTCAATTCACTACACCTCCATCACCCACCTACCAACAATCTCTATCAATCAGTACTCAACCCTAAAATTCATATGCTTTACCTCACCCTCACACACATAGAACCCTTGCATCCACAACTCACAGCTTGCACACACTGGCAGCTATTCAACCATGAAAGCCACATCACCCAAACATATTACACAACACTCTTCCTTCTTTCTTGGAGGAGACAGTGGTGGCCATCATGGGAAGGGGCATCAGTGAGGCCGAGGCCATTGGCAGGGCTGGAGGGATCGATGATGAGGGTAACTGCATACCTAACTCTCCTGCTCTCATCCACTTCTCCCTCATCCCACAATCTCTTCGAACTGACAAGCTGCAGATAGTGTAAGCACATACTTCTTACTTTCTGCTCTCCCCTCACCACAACACAACCCTTGTCCTTTTTCATTTCAGATACCCAAGAACTGGAACCTTCCCAGTCAGAGAAGGAAGAGGAAGACAGTGAAGATGAAGAGACACCGTCACACGATCTTTCACGTGCAGCCAGCAGCACAGACACTGACGCTGCGTGTATTTTAGAGGATAGGATAGAGGAAGGATCTGCAGGTGGTGAGACACCGGGCACCAGTGCGCAGGAGCTAGGGCAGGGGGAAAGGATAGCGCAGGTACCAGTTCGCCAGAGGGCGAGCTCGCACACTAGTTCAGCTGCAGAGCAGTCAGATGAACACTTCAATGGGCCAGGCTACAGAAGAAGGTTGATGGGTACATGACGTAAGAAAACTACTCGGCACTTGGTCTAAGCATTAAACAAAGCTTTAATCAACTGTTTTACAACATGGAGGTCTAGTTGTGTCCTTCACTAGTTCCTGTTAAGAATGTCTCGCGCAAGCTGGGCCCGAGCCCGAGTATTTATACTCTCCCTGGACAGCGCCACCAGCAGGCCGCCCAGTATTATTTCATAAGTCATTTCCACATGAATGACAAGATTCATGTCAGTACATATAACCAAATGCTTGGTGCACTGAAAAGCCTGCGCTCGATGTCAAGGAGCATGGAGGAGTTCAGTACCAAGCACAGGGCTTTGCGCAGACCTTGGAGCCCATCCTGTCCAACATGGAACGGGTGCTCACCACCATCAGCACAGCTGTGGAACCCACCGTGATACAGCATCTGATAGCAGTGTCACAGCTTCCATTGCAGCACAAACAGCTTCCATCAAAGGTCTGAGTGCTGCAGTGGAAGCTCAATCTGCTGCCAACATGGCTTTGGATACCACTGTTCAAAGGGGCTTCCAGAGCATCACAGCAGTCCATCAATCTGTTCTCCAACAGATCAGTAGGATTGCTGAAGTGCCACCCTGGGAGAGTGGTAGTGGCTCGATGGAGCACGAACCAGCTGTACTCTCTCAGGGTGACAGCATTCCTGCTCTCACTCCTCTCACTCCGCCAGTGCCCTTGCTATTGCCTGTGAGCCAGCCAGCCCAGACTACCACAGCCTAGGCTGAGACTGCTTGTCCAGATGAGCAGAAATTTCCTCCATTGGAAAGTATTGGGAAGATCGAAGCCATTGTCTTTGGTCTCCGCCACAAACTCCATTCCCTAGCCACTGACTCCATCCCTATCCTGGCAACTGTCTGAAGCCGTTTGCAACCTAGAGGAAAGGTAAGGAGCTGGTATTGCTCATGAATTATTTGATCATGTAGAGCCCGGGCAGAAAGGGGCTGTCTACGTTGTATCCTTCCTTCCTCTTCGTGTTCCTCCACTTCCTCCTCCTCCTCCTCCTGCTCTTCCTCGTGCTCCTGAGCTCCTCACCTGATAGGTGGTGGGAAGGGCTGTTCCCTCATAATGGCGAGGTTTTGCTGCATGCAGCGTACCACCACACATCTCAATATCTGCTCAGCTGAGTACAGCAGGGCACCTCCACAATGGTCCAGGCAACGTAAATGTGACTGGAGGATGCCGACGGTTTGCTCCATAATTTCCCTCGTGTCAGCATGGCCAGGAAAGCATTGGAATAATCAACTCTAGAGGTAATAAAGGCATGGATGAGGGTTTCAACAGCAGATAAGCTGAGACAAGGGCGGAGTCGTACGATGATACAGAGGTGGAGGTAGGCGGTCTTGATGATGGAGTGGATATGTGGTCAGGCGTTTATCTTGGGGTCAAGTACGACACCAAGTTTGCGAATAGCCTGGTTCAGCCTCAGACAGTTGCCAGGATCCCTTTAAATAGTGCTGGTGGAGGAGTCCTTCATATCGTTTAACGCGTGTTGAGCTGTGCGAGGTTAAGACAAGGTGTAGGCTGGAGCGTGGCGTCCAAAAATGGTAGCGCTGGCATCAAATCAATGTTGCACACTGATTGACGTCATAATCTGCCCGCTCTGCATGCTGCCGGCAGTCGTTAGGTACGCGCATGTAACCCCCTTCACCAAGGTGACGTCCGGCGGACTTCCCGTCGGAAGTGTGCACGCGCATCTTGGGCCCCATTTTTAAGCGTTAGGAGGCTGTGTTCCACCTAAAAAATGGACACTTCAGAATCCAATTTCTCCTCCATAAAGTATTACAAATACTTAAAAAACACACAATTCCAAAAAAAATGTCCTAATGAAATTAGTAATTTAATCTTAGATCTGTCTACAAGAAGATTCCCCTACATAAGCCTACCATTTCTCTAGAACCTGGAGCTTCAGATCTGTATTAGTCCTAAGGTTGTAAATTGAACCTAGCCCTTGGGTAATGTCCAGCACCTGAGAGTCGCATCATGGGATCATGGGATTGCAGTTTTTAACATCCTCCTGTGAGACTACAATACCCAGAGTGCACCATGACCACCTGCCTCACATTACAACTCAGCAGAAAATTTACAAATGAGCCCACAAAAATAATCTGGGCCGCTGATGCCCAGGGACTCCCACATTCCTCGATCACACTCCCTGCCCGCAACTTAGGCCCCAGCCTGAACCTGGGGCCTTAATCCAGTCATCAGCTTGACATAGTCATATTCACAGAATCATACATTTCAGCCAATGTCCCAAACTCCTCCATCACCATTCCAGGGTATGTCCTGTCCCACTGGCAGGACAGACGCACCAGGAATGGTGGCACAGTGGTATACAGTCAGGAAGGAGAGGCCCTGGGAGTCCTCAACATTGACTCCGGACTCCATGAAGTCTCATGGCTTCAGGTCAAGCATGGGCAAGGAAACCTCCTGCTGATTACCACCTACCGCCCACCCTCAGCTGATGAATCAGTACTCCTCCACGTTGAAAACCACTTGGAGGAAGCACTGAGAGCAGCAAGGGCACAGAATGCACTCTGGGTGGGGGACTTCAATGTCCATCACCAAGAGTGGCTCAGTAGCACCACTACAGGCTGAGCTGGCCAAGTCCTGAAGGACATAACTGCCAGTCTGGGCCTGCGATAGGTGGTGAGAGAACCAACACGAGGGAAAAACCTACTTGACCTCGTCCTCATCAATCTACCTGTCGCAGATGCATCTGTCCATGACAGTATTGGTAGCAGTAACAACCGCACAGTCATTGTGGAGACGAAGTCCCGTCTTCACACTGAGGATACCCTCCATCGTGTTGTGTAGCACTACCACCATGCTAAATGGGATAGATTCAGAACAGATCTAGCAGCTCAAAACTGGACATCTGTGAGGCGCTGTGGGCCATCAGCAGCAGCAGAATTGTATTCCAGCACAATCTGTAACCTCATGGCCCGGCATATCCCTCACTCTACCATTACCACCAAGCCAGGGGACCAAACCTGGTTCAATAAGGAGTGTAGAAGAGCATGCCAGGAGCAGCACCAGGTGTACCTAAAAATGAGGTGCCAACCTGGAGACGCTGCAACACAGGACCACATGCATGCTAAAAAGCAGAAGCAGCATGCTAGACAGAGCTAAGCGATCCCACAACCAACGGATCAGATCAAAGCTCTGCAGTCCTGCCACATCCAGTCGTGAATGGTGGTGGACCATTGAACAACTAATGGGAGGAGGAGGCTCCATGAATATCCCCATCCTCAATGATGGTGGAGCTCAGCACATGAGTGCAAAAGACAAGGCTGAAGCGTTTGCAACCATCTTCAGCCAGATGTGCCGAGTGGATGATTCATATTGGCCTACTCCTGAGGTCCCCACCATCACAGAAGCCACTCTTCAGCCAATTCAATTCACTCTACATGATATCAAGAAACGGCTGAGCGCACTGGATACAGCAAAGGCTATCGGCCCCGACAACATCCCGGCTGTCATGCTGAAGACTTGTGCTCCACTAATACAGCCACAACTAAAGGGCTGGTAGCTACCTACAGATTAGGCAAAGTAGTTACACAGGATAACTGGGACATTGTCCATGGTTGCCTGGCCAATCAATACCAAAATACAGCCCTCAAACTTGCCTGTGAGGGTGCTCTAAACGATTATCGAGATAACCAACAAAGATGGGATAATGTCAATCGCATTATCCAATTAAGTCATGACCTCTTAGGTCTATCCCAAACTAAACTTATTATGAGATCAGAAACTAGGGATAAAAAAACCGGAGAAGGTACCTTTGGTACTCTGAAAGAAGGACTGTATAGACCCAAGTCTCAAGTCACTCCACCCAGACATAAACTCGTGGCTCAGGAACCCCAAGAGGGTATTCCAGAAGGTTTACACCCCAACTCGCCCACAATACGAGAAAGATTTCTCCCCAGAAAGATGAGATAGACGAGGGGCTAGACCTCAAAAGGAAAGTGAAGGACAGTGGACTCCCTATGGGGACAGCTTTTACACTGGCCAAAACTATCAGAGAGCCATGGGAGGATACCGGGAAAACCGAAATGGGGATCAAAAAGATTCCCGGCAGAACCAATGTCCACCCCAACAGGAGGATCATCAAGATAATAAATGTTCCGACAAACCCCCTCAGGGATCTGGAAAACATGATCCCCCAAGAGGGAGGAACAAAAATCAGTTAAAATAATTGAAGACAAAGCAGCAAATGAAACTCAGGATCCTGAGGATGAACAATCCCAGGATTGAAGGCCTGGCACCCAGCCAGGGCCTCTTGAATTCCCCTATGCCCTGGCAACCTTGCCCACAAACACACAAATGAAGGCCCTGTTTGATATGGGAGCTGATTACACTGTAATAGATCCTGCAATTATAAAAACTAAGTGGACAGATTTGGGGAGCCCAATTTGTAAAAGACCATTAGGGGGATTCACACAAGACAAAACCAAAATAATTAATGTTTATAAAATACCTATTACTATATATGGAATCATGGTGGCCCTAGATGTAGGACTGGTACCACAATTGGCCTGTTCCCTCATTATAGGACAACCAGACATGAAACATTACCTTAAAATCTCAACCAGACCTGTAGAAGCATCCACAGACCAGGATGACAGGGAAAAACATGTTCGGAAACAGCTTGATTGAACTTGCCTAGAGGGGGGAGGCAAAGACCACCTCGAGCAACTCATTAATAGATACTACCCTTATCTACAACGCCATCCAAATCAATGTGGAAAGATAGACATCAAACCCCACCCACTTGATGCTGGCTGGCACAAACCTAAAAAACAGTGGCCTATTCAAGACCACAAAGGAAAAATCGATCTCCTAACAACGCTCAAAGAACTAACAGAACAAGGTGTCTTAATCAAAATGGCATCTAGAACTAATTCACCATTGTTTGGTGTTGCTAAACCAGATGGGAGGTGGAGATTAGTGGTCGATTTTACAGCCTTAAATAGGGTAACGGCCCCTGCACAACTGCAACATTCCACAGCCCTTCTCTCTGGAATCACGAGGGAAAAATATAAATCTTGTATTGATCTAGCAAACGGCTTTTGGTCACATCCAATCGAAAAAGCTGATTGGCCAAAAACAGCGATGACTGGACCCGATGGTTATCAGTATTGCTGGACCAGATTGCCCCAGGGATTTCAAAACAGTCCCGTTCTCTTTTCAGCCCACATCATTGACCTTTTAAAAGACTTACCTAACATCAATTCTTACGTGGACGATATATATCTGTCGCATGACAATCTCCAAGAGCACTTGAAAGCCATTGATAGTGTTTTATCCAGACTTACAACTGCTGGGTACTTAATCAACATAAAAAAGAGTCAACTAGTTAGGGAAGAGGTAGATTTTCTGGGCCTGCGAATAACTGGAAACGGTAGAGGATTAACTCAATCCTATAAAGAAAAATTAGCCACCATTCAATATCCTAAAACTCTGAAAAATCTGCAAGCCAGTTTAGGACTCCTGAATTTTGCTCGATCCTTTACGCCAACCTTTGCTGAGCTCTCAGCACCCCTGTATGCTAGAGTGGGCGAAGCAGCAAAAGGACCATTCATATTTTCACCAGACGATTACTCAAAATTGCAACAATTATGCCGAGAGGTACAAAAGCCATAGACCTGGAACAGAGGGACCTACAAGTTCCCCTCAATATTCATCTCAGGTCATCACCTAAAGTGGCAGTTGCAGTTTTCTACAATGAAAAGAACATAGTGCCCATTCAGTTCCATTCTTATAACTTTTCCAATGTCGAAAGGAGGTACATTAAAAAAGAAAGGGTCATGAATATGGTAGTCCAATGCCTCATCAAGGCATGAACCCTTCAAGGGAATTACCCCATTACTATCTATACTGAGATTCCCGATTTAAGATCAGTATTGAGGATGGCCTCTGATGAAAAAAGAGCCACCCAGATCCGATATGATAAATGGGCATCATCCTTGAATGATCCTACACTCATTTTTAAATTCCTCTCCCCGGAAATGGACTTAGAGCATCTCCCCATCATGGAGGATGATGATACGGAGGAGGGAATCAGACAAATACCTATGAGACCGCTTGCAGAGTACCATCAAGTCATTTACTGTGATGGATCTTCAATGACGATTAAAAAAGGGACATCCCAACAATCCTCAGCTGAGATGGGGACAGTAGTAGGGACTTTGAGATTCCTATTCTTTTTATCCAGAAGAATTACTGTCCATACCCCTTGGCCATAAGACAGCGCAATATGCTGAAGCCTCAGCACAATGGTATGCTTGAGAAAAGGCAGACCCTATTAAACCCACACTAATCTATATGGATAGTGACTACTGTAAAAGAGTATAGAACCAAGATCTAGTTTTCTGGGAACAAACAAATTTTACCAATCATAAGGGTAAACCCATAAAACATAAGTCATTGTGGGAAGACATTCTCCATTCGAGAATGGAGAAACAGAATTGTCAGGTGATTCATGTAAACAGGCATACCACTGGGACAGTACACTCAAAAGGAAACAGTCTTGCAGACGAACAAGCGAAACGTTCGGTCTGCATGACACCCCCTCGAGAGGGGCCTGCCAATATTAGTGTAATCACTAGGACAGAACGGGCAGCTAATCAGGATGAGGAACTGATTCAGTTATTAGACCCAACAAAAGAGAATCCACCAGGATATCCACCAAAGTACTTTTACTCGGAAACCCCTACGGGTATTGTGCTAGTTAAATTGCCCAAGGGAAACCGAGAAGTACCCCCGAGACACAAACGAGAACAGCTTGTAAAAGAAGCTCACACGGGCATAGGTCAAGCACATTGTGGTGCCAGAGCAACATTTTGCAAATTGACCCTCTTATATTGGTGGCCAGGCATGCTTAAGGCCTGTAAAACATACGTGGCAAATTGTGAGCCATGCTATTTAACCAATAAGTCATCACTAATTAAGCCACCACCATTGGCTCCTGTGAAAGCTGATGAGCCAATGGGAAAATTCTTTATTGACTTTATTGGACCACTTTCCCCTTCTTTGGGATACAGACATGTTCTCGTTTGTGTAGATGGATGCACTTCCTTCTGCTGGCTGGTCCCCACAAAAACTGTTTCGGAAAACGCACTCACCAATGCTATTTCTGAAATAATTACTGTAGCTGATACACCCAAAATCTTACACTCCGATCAAGGCGGAGCCTTTGTCTCCAAGGTCTTCACAGACTACTGCGAACAAAGGGGGATTGGGTTAGAGCACAGCACGCCACGGCAATCAGCAGGGCTGGTGAAACGTAAAAACCAGGAAGTAAAAAAGCTATTGGTCAAACTGTTGAGAATCAGGGGAAATAAGTGGACCACCATCATTCTGGAGGTGCAGCTATCACTTAATAATGTGCCCGCATCTGCATCAGGGACAGTGTCCCCTAAAACTCCATATTATCTGATGTATGGGGTTGAGATGCATACACCGCTTACCCATAGTTCTTTTATTGCCTCTACACTCTCTGAGACCTGACAGCAACAGTTAGATTTAAAAAAGAAGTAACGGAGGAGATTCATCAAATTGATCAGAGGATAAGGGAGGCAAATAGGCAGAAAAAATTGACAAACAAAGCATGGCAACCACTAGTAGGAGAATGGGTACAGGAAAAGAAGTTCGAGCAAAAATCTGGTTTAAGACCGAAGTGGAAAAAACCTGTTGAAATACATTCTTTTATTAACGAAAGAACAGTTAAAATACATATTAATCAGCCGAATGGCAAGCATATTCTTAAAACTGTCTCCATAGACAATCTCAAAAGATATCCTGCGGGATACCGGAATGGAGGAACAATACAAGGTGCAGTCGTACACTGTCTTTCAAGACCCAGCTTGGAGCACGACACAGGAAATGGATGCGATCGAATTACTGACAATGGTCAGTCAGACGGTGTCGCCGACTCCTCCACACGATGCTTGGCAACGGCTAAGGAATTGGATTCGCGAAAAGCCACAACCAAAACAAGGAAAGATCAACGAGTTACTTCAACGAAGGAGGAAGACACCGCAGATGAAGAAGGAATCAACTGAGTGCCTGGCAAGGCCTTTACGAAAACAAGAATCTGTCCACACGCCGGATCGAAGAAACAGTGTGTCAAGCTTCAGCTAGTTCTAAATGACGTCTCCTTGGCTCGTATGGATAACTCACCTCTACGGAACGTACATCTGCCAATTGGACATTCTAAGTACATGCTGTTTGGCTAATTGCATGACAATGTACCTATCATCCTTTTAAATTGTGTTCAATTTAAAATAAGGCAAAACATTGTCCTAGGATGACTAAAAAGGAATTTTCATGTAACACATGATTGTGAATCTCGTGAAATTAATGTGCTATTGTAACCTTATTAGTAACATTGACCAAACTCTGTCTTGATGCTCCAGTTCATTTTTTGGTCAAGAGTGGGTGTGAAGGAATACGCCATATTCAGAAAAATACACCATCCTATAAAAGAATTCTGACTTTATTAAAACATGACAAACTAGGTTTGAAAATCTAGAAGCCTCAACAATGGAAAAGCTGTAAACAGCATACAGACTATTAAGATAAGATAAGTTGTTGACACTGAATCAATGACATTATTGAAACAGAAGTTTAGAGGTTCCTGAAAGTCTGAAGCTTTGGAAAGAACATAATAGTATACCCTGTTAACGTGTCTGAAACCAACACCTCGTAAAGAAACACAGAAAATTAAAGAAACATATGCCTTCGTAAAAATGACATCAAATGAAACACAGGAGACATGATTATGTGTTGCATAGAAGCATAGAAGATAAGAGCAGGAGTAGGCCATTCGGCCCCTCGAGCCTGCTCCGCCATTTAATAAGATCATGGCTGATCATCCAAATTCAGTACCCTGCCCCTGCTTTCTCCCCATATCCCTTGATCCCTTTAGCCTTAAGAAATATATCTATCTCCTTCTTGAATATATTTCATGAATTGGCCTCCACTGCCTTCTGTGGTAGAGAATTCCACAGGTTCACCACTCTCTGGGTGAAGAAATTCCTCCCCATCTCAGTCCTAAATGGCTTACTCCTTATCCTTAGACTGTGACCTCTGATTCTGGAATTCCCTGCCATCGGGAACATCCTTCCTGCATCTAGTCTCTCTAGTCCTGTTAGAATTTTATAAGTTTCAATGAGATCCCCTCTCATTCTTCTAAGCTCTAGCGAATATAAGCCTAATCGACCCAATCTCTCTTCATACGTCATTCCTGCCATCCCAGGTATCAGTCTGGTAAATCTTCGCTGCACTCCCTCCATGGCAAGAACATCCTTCCTCAGATAAGGCGACCAAAACTGCACACAATACTCAAGGTGTGGTCTCACCAAGGCCTTGTACAACTGCAGCAAGACATCCTTGCTCCTGTACTTGAATCCTCTCGCTATGAAGGCCAACATACCATTTGCCTTCTTAACCGCCTGCTGCACCTGCATGCTTACCTTCAGCGACTGGTGCACAAGGACTCCCAGATCTCGTTGCACTTCCCCTTTTCCCAATCTATTGCCGTTCAGATAATAATCTGTCTTCCTGTTTTTGCCACCGAAGTGGA
Organism: Squalus acanthias; assembly: GCA_030390025.1. Classification (NCBI taxonomy): domain Eukaryota; kingdom Metazoa; phylum Chordata; class Chondrichthyes; order Squaliformes; family Squalidae; genus Squalus; species Squalus acanthias. The sequence goes on from CM059426.1 coordinate 50,477,017, forward strand.
TAACCTCGCATTTATCCACATTATACTGCATCTGCCATACATCTGCCCAATCACCCAACCTGTCCAAATCATACTGGAGTTTCTCTGCATCCTCCTCACAGCACACACGTCCACCCAGCTTTGTGTCATCTGCAAACTTGGAGATATTACATCTAGTTCCCTCGTCTAGTTCATTAATATATATTGTGAATAGCTGGGGTCCGAGCACCGATCCCTGCGGTACCCACTAGTCACTGCCTGCCACTCGGAAAAAAGACCCGTTTATTCCAACTCTTTGCTTCCTGTCTGCCAATTAGTTCTCTATCCAAATCAGTACCTTACCCCCAATCCCATGTGCTTTAACTTTGCACGATAATCTCTTATGCGGGACCTTATCGAAAGCCTTCTGAAAGTCCAAATACACCACATCCACTGGTTCTCCCTTATCTATTCTACCAGTTACATCCTCAAAAAATTCCAGTAGATTAGTCAGGCATGATTTACCTTTTGTAAATCCATGTTGACTTTGTCCAGTCCTGTCACTGTTTTCCAAGTGCTCTGCTATTACATCTTTTATAATGGACTCTAGCATTTTGCCCACTATCGATGTCAGGCTTACCGGTCTATAATTCCCCATTTTTTCTCTACCACCTTTTTTAAATAGTGGGGTTACATTAGCTACCCTCCAATCCATGGGAACTGTTCCAGAATATATAGAATTTTGGAAGATGACCAGCAATGCATCTACTATTTCTAGGGCCACTTTCTTAAGTACCCTAGGATGTACATTATCAGGCCCTGGGGATTTATCGGCCTTCAATCCCATCAATTTCCCTAACACCATTTCCCTACAAATACTGATTCCATTCAATTCCTCCCTCTCATTAGACCCTATGTTCCCCGACATCACTGGGAGTTTATTTGTGTCCTCCTTTGTAAAGACAGAACCAAAGTATGTATTTAATTGGTCTGCCATTTCTTTGTTTCCCATTATAAATTCCCCTGATTCTGACTGCAAGGGACCTATGCTTGACTTCATCAATCTTTTTCTCTTCACATATCTATAGAAGCTTTTACAGTCAGTTTTTATGTTTCCTGAAAGCTTACTCTCATTCTATTTCCCCCCTCTTAATTAATCCCTTTGTCCTCCTTTGCTGAATCCTAAACTGCTCCCAATCCTCAGGTTTGCTGCTTTTTCTGGCCAATTTATATTTCCTCTCCTTGGATCTTATGCTATCCCTAATTTCCCTTGTTAGCCACATTTGAGTCACCTTTTTTGTTTTATTTTTATGCCAAACAGGGATGAACAAATTCTGTAGTTCATCCATGCACTCTTTAAATGTTTGCCATTGCCTATCCACCGTCAACCCTTTAAGTAACGCTCCCCAATCCATCCTAGCCAACTCGCGCCTCATACCATCGTAGTTTCCTTTATTTAAATTCAGGACCCTAGTCTCTGAGTCAACTACTTCACTCTCCATCTTAATGAAGAATTCTATCATATTATGATCGCTCCGCCCCAAGGGGCCTCGCACAACAAGATTGCTAATTAATCCTTTCTCATTACATAATACCCAGTCTAAGATGGCCTGATCTCTAGTTGGTTCCTCGACATATTGGTCCAGGAAACAATCCCGTATACACTCTAGGAATTCCTCCTCCACAGTATTGTTACTAATTTGGTTAGCCCAATCTATATGTAGATTAAAGTCACCCATGATAACTGCTGTGCCCTTATTGTACGCGTCTCTAATTTCCCGTTTAATGCCATCCCCAACCTCAGCATTACTGTTTGGGGGTCTGTATACAACTCCCACTAACGTTTTCTGCCCCTTGGTATTTCTCAGCTCTACCCATACAGATTCCACATCATCAGAGCTAATATCCTTCCTTACAATTGTGTTAATCTCCTCTTTAACCAGCAATGCTACCCCACCTCCTCTTCCTTTTTGTCTGTCCTTCCTGAATATTGAATACCCCTGGATGTTGAATTCCCAGCCTTGGTCACCCTGGAGCCATGTCTCCATAATCCCAATTATATCATATCCGTTTACATCTATTTGCGCAGCTAATTCATCCACCTTATTACAAATGCTTCTCGCATTAAGACACAAAGCCTTCAAGCTTGTTTTTTTACCACTCTTAGTCCTTTTAGAATTGTTATTTACTGTAGCCCTGTTTGATTTACACCCTTGATTTCTCTGCCTTCCACTTTTGCTTTTCTCCTTCCTGTCTTTTGCTTCTATCCTTGCTTCCCTTTCCTCTGTTTCCCTGCACAGGTTCCCAACCCCTGCCATTTTAGTTTAAACCCTCCCCAACAGCACTAGCAAACACTCTCCCTAGGACATCGGTCCCGGTCCTGCCCAGGTGCAAACCGTCCAGTTTGTATCCACATTGGATACAAAACTGGCTCAGTGGCAGAAGGCAGAGGGTGATGGTCGAAGGTTGTTTTTGTGACTGGAAGCCTGTGGCCAGTGGGGTACCACAGGGATCGGTGCTGGGTCCCTTGCTGTTTGTGGTCTACATTAACGACTTGGATATGAATGTAAAAGGTAGGATCAGTAAGTTCGCGGATGATACAAAAATTGGTAGGGTGGTAAATAGCGAGGAGGGTAGCCTCAGTCTGCAGGACGATATAGATGGGTTGGTCAGATGGGCGGAACAGTGGCAAATGGAATTTAATCCGGAAAAGTGCGAGGTGTTGCGCTTTGGAGGGACTAACAAAGCAAGGGAATACACAATGAATGGTAAGACCCTAGGCAAGACGGAGGGTCAGAGGGATCTTGGTGTGCAAGTACACAGATCCCTGAAGGCGGCGGAACAGGTGGATAAGGTGGTAAAAAAGGCATATGGGATACTTGCATTCATTAGCCAAGGCATAGAATATAAGAGCAAGGAGGTTATGATGGAGCTGTATAAAACACTGGTTAGGCCACATCTGGAATACTGTGTGCAGTTCTGTTCGCCACACTACAGGAAGGATGTGATCGCTTTGGAGAGGGTGCAGAGGAGATTCACCAGAATGCTACCCGGGCTGGAGTGCTTCAGCTATGAAGAGAGACTGGGCAGATTGGGTTTGTTTTCCTTGGAGCAGAGGAGGCTGAGGGGGGACATGATTGAGGTGTACAAAATTATGAGGGGCATAGATAGGATGGATGCTAAGGAGCTTTTTCCCTTAGTAGAGGGGTCTATAACAAGGGGGCATAGATTCAAGGTAAAGGGCGGGTGGTTTAGAAGGGATTAGAGAAAGAACTTTTTCACCCAGAGGGTGGTTGGAGTCTGGAACTCACTGCCTGAAAGGGTTGTGGAGGCAGGAACTCTCACAACATTCAAGAAGCATTTGGATGAGCACTTGAAATGCCATAGCATACAAGGCTACGGACCAAATGCTGGAATATGGGATTAGATTAGACAGGGCTTGATGGCCAGCGCGGACACGATGGGCCGAAGGGCCTCTATCCGTGCTGTATAACTCTATGACTCTATGGGGGAAAAATTAGGTCGCGCCCCGTTTGGGGCGCAAATATCGTCTGGACGCAAAAATTAGCGCCTGGCGCTAATTATCGCCACTGACTGGAAACTTCACTTTTACCGCCCCGGGAGGTGAGTGGAGCGCTAAATCAGGCGCTGCACACCTGTCTTAAGGCGCAAAGGCCGAGCAGTGAGGCGCTAACTCAGCGCGCGAGCGCAGCGCAGGTGCTGCCAGTTAGCGAGGGAACACAGACACACTGGCGCCGGCCAGTTCTTAAAGCGGGGGGGCCAACTTGCTCCCCAGCCACACCCTGCTCATTGCAGCCTTGAATCTCGGCCTGGAGAGACCTGTGAATCCATTTTGCTGCCAAGGATGGAGAGGGTGAGAGAACGAGCTGAGCGCTTCACCGAGCGGGCCTTGGATGCTCTGGTTGGCGCGGTGGAGCGCAGAAGATCTATACTCTTCCCTGAGAGTGGCAGGAGGCCTTTGCCACACGAGTACAGAAGAGTGTGGAGGGAGGTGGCTCAGAGCGTCTCCTCCAGGAGCATGGTGCCCAGGACCCATGTTCAATGCCGCAAAAAGTTCAACGACCTCACTCGGGTCGTCAGGGTGAGTGGCTTTTTCTCAATACCTCTCCATCCCTCCATCTCAACCTCACTCTATGGCCAGAGGGTCTTAAAACCCCAATGCACAACACTCATCCAACACCTATGGCCCTTTCATGAAACACACACACACATTCCACACTTTGCATACAGTAAGGGCTATTCACCTATGGGAGGCACATCAGGCAAGACCATGGCTGCATACAGTAAGGGCTATTCACCTATGGGAGGCACATCAGGCAAGACCATGGCTGTATACTTACTCAGATGCTGTCCTTTTTCTTGCAGGCCAAGCTGGCGCATAATAGGAGACAGCAGCAACAGACAGGTGGAGGGCGGCCTCAGCTGCAACCCCTCAGCGATCTTGAGGAGCGCGTCCACAGGATTGTGGCAAGCCGGGTGATCGGTCCCGTCGCCACTGGAGACGCCGACCCCGTTCTGGACAGCAATGGTAAGGTCATCACCTTTTTGTCCTCTGTCCTTCCACTTGTCCCTCACAACACCAGCCTTTGACACTTTCAATCCAACTTGCTAACGCGCTGCACTTATTCCTCCCTTACTGCCACCCTGTCCTCACGCTAAAGCCACTCTTGTACCTCCCTGCTTTCAGATGGTGATTCACCAGCTGAGGAGACGGGCCCTGAAGCTGCCAGTGGGAGTGAAGCTGCAGCCGAGGAGGAAGAGGAAGCCGGAGCATCAGTGCCACCCTCTCCCGAGGAAGCCCATGCCCACACTGGGAACACGCCTTCCCTGGAAGGGAGCAGGGGGGAAGGGTCTGATGAGGGTGAAGCTCCAGGACCCAGCGGGCTGCAGCAACGCCATGGGGGTAGGGAAGAACGGGGGCCTTCTCCCCAGAGGGAGAGTATGCCAGCGACTCCTACTGCAATGGACGCAGAGGAGGAGCGGCTGATCGCAGAAATGAACACCCAGGCGGTGGGCATGCACACTGAGCTCATGGGTGCAGTGGGAAGGGTGCCCGAATGCATTGAGTCACTGGCAAGGAGTGTGGAGCACTTCGCTGTAGCACAGGCGGATGCCACACTAAAGCTTAGTGCTGCAATTCAGTCACTGACTGCCGTGATCCCATCTCTGACTGCTCTCATGCAGACTCAGATTGAGGCCACGCGAGCACTGACTGCTGCCAACCTCGATGGTTCGTTCACATGTCCCCGGGGCTCTCACCGCGCCGCAGCAGGCCAGCAATCTGTGCTCCAGCAGATTACTCCGGATGCTGAAGTGCTGCCCCTTGGGAGTGCCAGTGTGTCGGTCGAGCAGGGAGTTGCTGTCCTCTCTCACGATGACAGCATTCCTGCTGCCAACACTGTCACTTCTCCACTGCACTTGCCACCGCCTGTAGGACAGACTGCTGCCGCCCATGCAAAGTTGGTGCAGTCTGCAGCCGGGCCCTCCAGGCCCAGAACTGGTCGAGGCCGTCCTTCAGGGGCATCTGCAGTGTCAGGGTTTGACAATCAGCAGCCTTCCACCAGCCTTGCTGCAGCCACTGAGGTCCCATTACGGAGGAGCAGTAGGGTTAGAAGGGGGGAAGTGCGCAAGGGAAGGAGATCACCCTCGAAGGGCAAAAAGTAGGAGGTGTGACAAAATGCTGGTCATTTTTTTATTAAAGGCCGAGGTTCGTGGTCCAACTTTTGTCTAGTGTTTTGGACATTATCTCCAGGTTGTGAGAACCAGTTATGTTAATGACTGTTTTTTTGTGTTTATTTCTATGAGTTTGTCATGAGGAATTGACACACACAGAGTTTGTAAAATAAATAAGTTTCTGTATTCAAAATATACATGGTTGGTGGTTGGAATTATTGGTGCCTTGGCCGGCTTAGGGGTTGCGTGCTGGGTTCATTGATGTTGTTAGCAATGGCAGAAGCCATTTCCACAGCAGGGGCCCTAGAAGCGGCTTGCTATCAGCCGTTGACGGACGGCCCTTGCAGTTTGACCATTGTGGACCGCCCTCCCGCCTTGGTGCTGCTGATGATCATCCTCCTCGTCCTCTTCCTCCTCTTCCTCCTCCTCCTCTGGTGGTGCTCCAAGGCCTGGTGGCATTGGCTGGGTCCTGACGATTGCCATGTTATGCAACATGCAGCACACAACTACGAAGTTGGATACTCGCTCAGGCGAGTACTGCAGGGCTCCTCCAGAATGGTCGAGACAGCGGAACCGTTGCTTCAGCACGCCGATTGTGCGCTCAATGATGTTCCTGGTAGCTTGATGGCTCTCGTTGTACCGCAGCTCAGCAGGGGTGTTGGGCGTATGGAGCGGTGTCATCAGCCAGGTGCTCAATGGATACCCCTTGTCCCCGAGAAGCCAACCAACTGGCTGATGCGGTGCCTCGAAAAGTTCTGCCACAGGATGAAAGCATCGTGGCAGCTGCCAGGATAGTGGGCATTGACAGCGAGTATCAGCTGTCTGTGGTCACAGACCAACTGAACATTCAAGGAATGGAACCCCTTTCTGTTCCGGAAATCCTCGGCATTCTCATGTGGAGCACGCAAAGCCACATGCGTGCAGTCAATGGCGCCCTGCACCATGGGAAGCCCGCTATCCTCGCAAAGCCCAGAGCGCGGTCACGCTGCTTGTCTGGGGTCACGGGGAAAGAGATGAACTCTCGTCTCCTTTTAAAGAGGGCATTTGTGACCTGCCGGATGCAGCAATGCACCGCGAACTGGGAGATATTGGCGAGGTCCCCAGCAGCAGCTTGAAATGAGCCAGTAGCATAGAAGTTGAGAGCCACTGCGACCTTCACTGCCACCGACAGAGACGTCCTGGACCTCAGTTGAGGCTGCAGATCTGGCTGCAGCAGGTGGCAGTGCTCAGTGACCACCTCCTTGCTGAATCGCAGCCTTCGCAAACACAGCTCCTCAGACAAATGAATGTAGGAGAGCTGTTCACGATATACCCTGGGAGGGTAAGCTCTCCTGTACAGACGCCTGTTGGCCCTCCTCCGTCTGGCCATCATTGCCACTCTCTCTCTGCGTCTCTGTGTCCTCCGATTCAGCTGGAGCAGGACGACGCCCCCATTCAGTGCAGCCCCCATAGTCTCTTTGCAAGCAAAGTTATGAAGGACAGCAACCAAAGTACCAGCGAAGTTAGGATCAGTAGGCAAAACTACCTCACAAAGCGTTGACTCAATGCAGAAGTCTCTCTTTCTCTCTCTCCGAATCTCTCTCTCTCTAACAGAACGAGTGGTGCAAAAATGTCAACCACAGAAAAAGACAGGAAGAGGCCCCCTTTAAATAGCGCCCCCCCCCCCCCCAGCCCCACAGCGATTGATAGCATTCCAGTCTTCCGGTCGTTGGATGCGCCAGGCGGTAAGGCAGGGGGCGCCACTCAATTTCCGCTCCGGGGCGCCACAAGGGCGTTGCACCATGGAATGACGTCACAATCTGCGCGCGCAGGTGGTCGCAGCGGTAAAGTTTAGCGCTGCCGCACAATGTCTAGTTAAGTTCCCGAGCGGCGCAAACATCGCTGCACCCGGGCGCTAGCGGCTTTGCGCCCCATTAGCGCCCTCTTAAGGCGCTAACGGGAGGCGCAACCAACTGAATTTTTCCCCCTATGACTCTATGTACTGGTCCCATCTCCCCCAGAACCAGTTCCAATGTCCCAGGAATTTGAATCCCTCCCCCTTGCACCATTCCTCTAGCCACGTATTCATCTGAAATATCCTTCTATTGCTACTCTGACTAGTACGTGGCACCGGTAGCAATCCTGAGATTACTACCTTTGAGGTCCTATTTTTTAATTTACATCCTATCTTCCTATATTCAGCTTTTAGGACCTCATCCCATTTTTTACCTATATCGTTGGTACCTATATGCACCACGACAACTGGCTGTTCACCCTCCCCCTCCCGAATGCTCTGCATCCGCTCTGAGACATCCTTGACCCTTGCACCAGGGAAGCAACATACCATCCTGGAGTCTCGTTTGCGGCCGCAGAAACGTCTATCTATTCCCCTTACAATAGAGTCCCCATCAGTATAGCTCTCCCGCTCTTTTTTCTCCCGTCCTGTGCAGCAGAATCACCCATGTTGCCAGGAAGTTGGCTGCTGCTGCCTTCCCCGTATAAGTCATCTCCCTCAACAATATCCAAAGTGATATATTTGTTTGAGAGGGGGATGTCCACAGGGGACCCCTGCACTACCTGCCTGCGCCTACTACTCTGCCTGGTGGTCACCCATTCCCTTCCTGCCTGTGCAGCCTTTACCTGCGGTGTGACCAACTCCCTAAACGTGCTATCCACGATGTCCTCAGTGTCGCAAATGCTCCAGTATGTATCCATTCGCAGCTCCAGTGCCGCAATGCGGTCTGCCAGTAGCTGCAGCTGGATACACTTCCCGCACACATGGTCAACAGGGACACAGGAAGTGTCCCTGATTTCCCACAAAGTGCAGGAGGAGCATGCCACGGGGCTGAGCTGTGCTGCCATGACTTACCCTTTAATTAATTTAAATTACCTCAAATCAATACCACAAATTACACTACAATTAAATGATGTACTCAAGGGCCCTTGTATACTAGCACTCCCTGATACTCAACAGAGACCTTAGAAACTATAACCACAAAAATTAGGACCTTCTAAACTTTATAAACTATTAACCTTAACTGTCAAACTACAGAGTAGTATAAATACTCAACTGGCCGTACTCACCCAATCAGCTGCTTCCTCTTGTCTGCATCACTTTTTGAATTGTGACGTGGCTCTGGAACACCGCCGCCGGTCTGTGAGATTGGTAAGCCTCTGTAAAAAAGCCCACGAAAGTGAGTTTAAATACTCACTGTGCTGCTGCTCTCTCTGCTCCCAGCAACCAACTTAGGTAACTAAGAAGACAATGGTGCAACCGGTTGAGGTGTTCTATATGAAAAAGTTACAAACAGAAGACCTTCATAAAAATGACATCAAATAGATATACCAGCCATCACATTGTTTTTGTGTTGAACTTGAAACACCTAAAGGAGAGACACGAGTCTGCTTGCTACCAACTGAACTAACTGTAAGAATAGAAGGGGTCAGCAGAAAAATGACTAGAGATAATTAACTTACATCAGCAGAAAACTTCAAAGGAAATACCACTGAGAAAGGGTATAAAAATTGGACTTTCAAATGGGAAGATAGATTCGCTGTAAAGGGGCAATGTGATTCTCGGCTTCAGAGGCAAGCTCTGTAAGTCTTCAACTCTTTGTATCTCGGGGATCAAGGTACTTGTATTTGATTTTGGTGGATATCCTGGAATAAACTAAGAAATGTAACAATGTAACAAAGTTAAGATTTGTGAATAAGGATCTCTGATAATAAAATTGTAAGATTTTTGTATTTGGAACTGTTAATGTTGCGATTGAATCACCTACTGTAAATTACATGTCAGTTCTTTAATAAATCTATATATTTTTAGAATTGTCTCACATAGTACTTCTGTATCAAACTCACAAACTCAATCTCTGTAAGCTCTTTGGTGAGGAGTTGCAGAATTCTGGGGGAGTTTTCCGGACCCTCATAATATCCGGAATGTTACAGTCTAGCTAAACTTATTAAAAGTGCTATCTGGAGGATGGTAACATCTTCAGGCTGTTCCTTTCCTTTAGGGAGAGATAGTCTGGACCTTTAGACCCAATTAAGCGTCTTCAGGATTCGGCTACCTCTAACTTTAGTTGAAGGTGAACATCTGGGGAATACGCCTGATCCGGGGTAGCCCTAAAGGGGCTAGGACTAGTAATTATCCCTTCATCCTGACTTAGAAGTATATCGCCGTTCCTTCATCGTTGCTGGGTCAAAATCCTGGAACTCCTTATCTAGCAGCACTGTGGGAGTACCTTCACCACACGGACAGCAGCAGTTCAAGAAGGCGGCTCACCACCACCTTCTCAAGGGCAATTAGGGATGGGCAATAAATGCTAGCCGTGCCAGTGATGCCCACATCCCATAAACGAATAACAAATAAATAAAACACTTTCAGGCTAGATATTTTATGAGTTTGATGCAGAATATAGCTCTCTCCATGCCATTATTCCAATGATTATTATAATTACTGCAGATCATCACAAATTTGTAGGAAAAATAAATACACATTAATTTGTAAAGATACGGCCTTAAGTTAGTTAGAGGAGATGAGTTATAATTTAGTTAGTTAGAGGAGGTGAGTTATAATTTAGTTAGTAAGAGGAGGTGAGTTATAATTTTATTATTTTCCTCAGATGTAGATAATTATGTTTTAATTTGCTGCATCACCCAGTTCTCAGAATCATGCTGATTTTCAACTCCCACACCATTCCTCTGCCTTAAAATTGAACAATTATACAATTTTGGAAGATACCCACTAGTATATCTGAGGTATACCTTTATCTCTGAACTATCATTACACAGGAAAGCCAAGCTCACGGTATTGCTTAAATTAATGGTACAATATTCTTCTGTATTTTCACAAGAAGATATTTTTAGGCCTCCATTGTCAAACAAATGCTGTTTCTATAATTGTAAAGCGTTCTCCAAGGCGGCCTTCGAGATACACGACAGTGCAAAATCATAGAGCAGAAACTGATAGACAAGTTCCGCACTCATGAGGATGGCCTCAATCGCGATATCGGGTTCATGTCACGATACAGAATGTGACTTGACATCATGGCCGGTCTTCCCAGGGGTTTTTTTTTTTTTTTTTTTTTTTTAAAAGGGCTAACACAAGAACACAAATTGACAGGATATGCAGCCAGCAGGTGGTTTGACACGTTGGACCCCCTGGAACACATCTCATTGTCTTGGCTGTGCTCTTTGTTGTAGCGAATAATGTGAATAGATTTTGTCTGGGTTTAAATTGTGAATTCTGGGAGATTCTCTCATTGCTAACTTACCTGACGAAGGAGCGACAGCTCCGAAAGCTTGTAAAATTAAATAAATCCGTTGGACTATAACCTGGTGTTGTGCAACTTCTCATTTCTATAATTGTAGTTCACAGTGTGGAACACTTCTGCAAAACACGCATTAGCCTTTACGGAAATGTTTGTGAATCCACAATTTCACAAGAATGAAATAGCAATGGGTATGATATACGATCCAAATGAGTCAGTGATGAAGGGTCATCAATTTAATATTGTCACTCAGAGAGTGCAGAGAGAGGTTAGAAGAAATGTCTTTACACAGAAAGTTGTTAAGAGTATGGAATGTTTTGCCACAGGGAGTAGTTGAGGCACAGACTGTTGGAATCTTTTAAAAGAAGAACAGAGAAATATTTTAAGCAGAGAAAATATACAGGACTATGGGGATAGCATGAGCCAATGGGATTCGTTTTTGATGCTCCAGCAAAGAGCCAGCACAAACATGATGGGCCAAATAGCTTCCGTCTGTTTTGTAAACATGTAAGAATAGAGTTTCCGCTATGGGCGCAATCTGAAAATCGCACCAAAAATGCGCTGGAAATTGTTAGTTAAGTTACGCTTCAAGTTGCCGCTAAAATCCATTTGCATAATCACAAATGTAAAATTTTCCACGAACCAACACCATCAGGCAGCATAATAGAACGGAATTGTTTCTTTTTTTTCTGTTTCCATTAACAAGTATTCTTTGATGTATTTAACAGTGGTAAGCTGGTGCATTTTTATTAACATAAACTGAAAGGGCAACACGGTGGCATAGTGGTTAACACTGTTGCCTCACAGCGCCAGGGACCCAGATTCGAATCCAGCCTCGGGTGACTGTCTGTGTGGAGTTTGCACATTCTCCCCGAGTCTGCGTGGGTTTTCTCCGGGTGCTCCTGGAGAGACCTGTAATCCATTTTGCTGCCAAGAATGGAGAGGGTGAGAGAACGCGCTCATCGCTTCACCGAGCGGGCCTTGGATGCTCTGGTTGACGCAGTGGAGCGCAGACGATGCATGCTGTTCCCAGAGAGTGGCAGGAGGCCTTTGCCACGCGAGTTCAGAAGAGTGTGGAGGGAGGTGGCTCAGAGCGTCTCCTCCAGGAGCATGGTGCCCAGGACCCATGTCCAGTGCCGCAAAAAGTTCAACGACCTCACTCGGGTCGTCAGGGTGAGTGGCTTTTTCTCAATACCTCTCCATCCCTCCATCTCAACCTCACTCTATGGCCAGAGGGTCTTAAAACCCCAATGCACAACACTCATCCAACACCTATGGCCCTTTCATCAAACACACACACACATTCCACACTTTGCATACAGTAAGGGCTATTCACCTATGGGAGGCACATCAGGCAAGACCATGGCTGCATATTGTAAGGGCTATTCACCTATGGGAGGCACATCAGGCAAGACCATGGCTGCATATTGTAAGGGCTATTCACCTATGGGAGGCACATCAGGCAAGATCATGGCTGCATATTGTAAGGGCTATTCACCTATGGGAGGCACATCAGGCAAGACCATGGCTGCATATTGTAAGGGCTATTCACCTATGGGAGGCACATCAGGCAAGACCATGGCTGCATATTGTAAGGGCTATTCACCTATGGGAGGCACATCAGGCAAGACCATGGCTGCATATTGTAAGGGCTATTCACCTATGGGAGGCACATCAGGCAAGACCATGGCTGTATATTGACTCAGATGCTGTCCTTTTTCTTGCAGGCTAAGCTGGCTCATAATCGGAGACAGCAGCAACGGACGGGTGGAGGGCGGCTTCAGCTGCAACCCCTCAGCGATCTGGAGGAGCGCGTCCACAGGATTGTGGCAAGCCGGGTGATCGGTCCCGTCGCCACTGGAGACGCCGACCCCGTTGTGGACAGCAATGGTAAGGTCATCACCTTTTTGTCCTCTGTCCTTCCACTTGTCCCTCACAATACCAGCCTTTGACACTTTCAATCCAACTTGCTAACTCGCTGCACTTATTCCTCCCTTACTGCCACCCTGTCCTCACGCTAAAGCCACTCTTGTACCTCCCTGCTTTCAGATGGTGATTCACCAGCTGAGGAGATGGTCCCTGAAGCTGCCACTGGGAGTGATGCTGCAGCTGAGGAGGAAGAGGAAGCCGGAGCATCAGTGCCACCCTCTCCCGAGGAAGCCCATGGCCACACTGGGAACACGCCTTCCCCGGAGGGGAGCAGGGGGGAAGGGGCTGATGATGGTGAAGTTCCAGGACCCAGCGGGCTGCAGCAACGCCATGGGGGGGGGAGGGAAGAACGGGGGAGCAGGGGGGAAGGGGCTGATGATGGTGAAGTTCCAGGACCCAGCGGGCTGCAGCAACGCCATGGGGGGGGGAGGGAAGAACGGGAGCCTTCTCCCCAGAGGGAGAGTATGCCAGACACTCCTAATGCAATGGACGCAGAGGAGGAGCGGATGATTGCAGAAATGAACAGCCAGGCGGTGGTCATGCACACTGAGCTCATGGGTGCAGTGGGAAGGGTGCCCGAATGCATTGAGGCACTGGCAAGGAGTGTGGAGCACTTCGCTGTAGCACAGGCGGATGCCACACTAAAGCTTACTGCTGCAATTCAGTCACTGGCTGCCAGGAACCCATCTGAGCCTGCTCTCATGCAGACTCAGATTGAGGCCACGCGAGCACTGACTGCTGCCATCCTCGATGGTTCGTGCACATGTCCCCGGGGCTGTCACCGCGCCGCAGCAGGCCAGCAATCTGTTCTCAGGCAAATTGCTCCGGATGCTGAAGTGCTGCCCCGTGGGAGTGCCAGTGTGTCGGGCGAGCAGGGAGTTGCTGTCCTCTCTCACGATGACAGCATTCCTGCTGCCAACACTGTCACTTCTCCACTGCTCTTGCCACCGCCTGTAGGACAGACTGCTGCCGCCCATGCAGAGTTGGTGCAGTCTGCAGCCGGGCCCTCCAGGCCCAGAAGTGGTCGAGGCCGGCCTTCAGGGGCATCTGCAGTGTCAGGGTCTGACAAGCAGCAGCCTTCCACCAGCCTTGCTGCAGCCACTGAGGTCCCATTACGGAGGAGCAGTAGGGTTAGAAGGGGGGAAGTGCGCAAGGGAAGGAGATCACCCTCGAAGGGCAAAAAGTAGGAGGTGTGCCAAAATGCTGGTCATTTTTTTATTAAAGGCCGAGGTTCATGGCCCAACTTTTGTTTAGTGTTTTGGACATTTTCTCCAGGTTGTGAGAACCAGTTATATTATTGACTGTTTTTTTGTGTTTATTTCTATGAGTTTGTCATGAGGAATTGACACACACAGAGTTTGTACAATAAATAAGTTTCTGTATTCAAAATATACATGGCTGGTGGTTGGAATTATTGGTGCCTTGGCCGGCTTAGGGGTTGCGTGCTGGGTTGATTCGTGTTTGTAGCACTGGCAGGGGCCCTAGAAGCGGCTTGCTATTAGTCGTTGACGGACGGCCCTTGCAGTTCGACCATTGTGGGCCGCCCTCCTGCCTTGGTGCTGCTGCTGATCATCGTCCTCGGCCTGTTCCTCCTCTTCCTCCTCCTCCTCTTGTGGTGCTGCAAGGCCTGGTGGCATTGGCTGCGTCCTGAGGATTGCCATGTTGTGCAACATGCAGCACACCACTACGAATTTGGAAACTTGCTCAGGCGAGTACTGCAGGGCTCCTCCGGAATGGTCCAGACAGCGGAATCGTTGTTTGAGCACGCCGATTGTGCGCTCAATAATGTTCCTCGTTGCTTGTTGGCTTTCCTGGTACCGCAGCTCAGCAGGGGTGTTTGGCGCACGGAGCGGTGTCATCAGCCAGGTGCTCAATGCGTACCCCTTGTCCCCCAGAAGCCAACCGACTGGCTGATGCGGTGCCTCGAAAATTTCTGCCACAGTACTCTGGCGCAGGATGAAAGCATCGTGGCAGCTGCCCGGATAGTGGGCATTGACAGCAAGAATCACCTGTCTGTGGTCACAGACCAACTGCACATTCAAGGAATGGAACCCCTTTCTGTTCCGGAACTCCTCTGCATTCTCTCGCGGAGCACGCAAAGCCACATGCGTGCAGTCAATGGCGCCCTGCACCATGGGGAAGCCCGCTACCCTCGCAAAGCCCATAGCACGGTCATGCTGCTTGTCTGGGGTCATAGGGAAGGAGATGAAGTCTCGTCTCCTTGTGAAGAGGGCATTGGTGACCTGCCGGATGCAGCGATGCACCGCAAACTGGGAGATATTGGCGAGGTCCCCAACAGCAGCTTGGAATGAGCCAGTGGCGTAGAAGTTCAAGGCCACTGTGACCTTCACTGCCACCGACAGAGACGTCCTGGACCTCAGCTGAGGCTGCAGATCTGGCTGCAGCAGGTGGCAGAGCTCAGTGACCACCTCCTTGCTGAATCGCAGCCTTCGCAAACACAGCTCCTCGGACATGTGGATGTAGGAGAGCTGTTCACGATATACCCTGGGAGGGTAAGCTCTCCTGTACATGCGCCTGATGGGCCTCCTCCGTCTGGCCATCATTGCCACTCTCTGTCTGCGTCTCACTCTGCTCCGATTGAGCTGGAGCAGGACGACGCCCCCAATCATTGCAGCCCCCATCTTCTCTTTGCCAGAAAAGTAATGAGGTACAGCAACGAAAGTAGCAGCAAAGTTAGGATGAACTAGGCAAAACTACCTCACAAAGCGTTGAGTCAATGTAGAAGTCTCTCTCTCTCTCTCTCCGAATCTCTCTCTCTCTCTCAGAACGAGTGGTGCATAAATGTCGACCACAGAAAAAGACAGGAAGAGGCCCCCTTTAAATAGCGCCCCCCCCAGCCTCAGACCGATTGATAACGTTCCAGTCTTCCGGTCGTTGGAAGCGCCAGGCGGTAAGGCAGGGGGCGCCACTCAATTTCCGCTCCGGGGCGCCCCAAGGGCGTTGCACCACGGACTGACGTCACAATCTGCGCGCGCAGGTGGTCGCAGCGGTAAGTTTTAGCGCCGCCGCACAATCTCAAGTTAAGTTCTCGAGCGGCGCAAACAGCGCTGCGCCCGGGCGTTAGCGCCTTAACGCCCCATTAGCGCCCATTTAAGGCGCTAACGGGAGGCGCAACCAACTGAATTTTTACCCCTTAGTGTTAGGGGGATTAAATACAAGGGGTTACAGGGGTAGGGTGGGATATGTGTCAGTGCAGGCTCGATGGGCCAAAATGGCCTCTATCTGCACTGTGGGGATTCTGTGATTCTGAAAATGGGTTTATCGCCAAAAACTAAACATTTTTGATAAGTGTGCCCAGTCCTCTGCCTGTGAGTAACTTGATTTAAAATCATTGAAAATCACTTAAAAAACGACACTGAACCGTATAATAGTTTCATTGGTGTACATTAGTCAGTTTCTTAATAAATTAAATATTTTGCGGCATGAAAAAACTGTCAAAATGTGCCTACTAGTGTCTGTACGCCTAAGAAAATGAATACAATTTGAAGAGCCTTCCTGAACCAGCGCAATCGGTGGAATCTCGCAACTTCGACCCAGGGGCAATGTTCCCTCTAATTTATTTTGGGTGCGCGGCCCCTTTAACTGGCTGCGCAGCCCATTCAAATTTCTGCGCATGCGCAGTTTTTCCATTTAAAAGCCTGGTGAGCCAGCCTGCGCGGCACCTCCAGACTGCTGCCCAGCTGTGCAGCTTAACAGGAACATTGCCTGAGGGCGTGGTCAGATTTGTAGGCGGGTGTCGCACTATTAATCAAGGAGTCAATTACTGCTGTAAGGAGGGATGATATTTTAGCAGGTTCCTCTAATGAGGCCATATGGGTAGAACTTATAAACAAAAAGGGTGCAAGCACTTTGCTGGGAGTGTACTATAGGCCCCCAAACAGTCAGGGGGAGATAGAGGAACAGATATGTAGGCAAATCTCAGAGAAGTGTAGAAATAATAGGGTAATAATAGTAGGGGATTTCAACTTCCCCAATAGTAACTGGGATAGTCAGGTGTGAAAGGCTTAGAGGGTGCAGAATTCTTAAAGTGCATCCAGGAGAGCTTTTTGAGCCAGCATGTAGAAAGTCCGACAAGAGAGGGGGCGGTACTGGACCTAATTCTAGGGAATGTATCCGGGCAAGTGGTAGATGTGTCAGTATGAGAGCATTTTGGTGACAGTGACAATAATTCGGTGAGATTTAAGGTAGTCATGGAAAAGGACAAAGATGGACCGGAAATATAGGTTCTAAATTGGGGGAAGGCCGATTTTAATATGACAAGGCAGGATCTGGCCAAATGGACTGGGATCAGCTACTTGTAGGAAAATCCACATCAGAGCAATGGGAGTCTTTCAGAAAGGAAATAGAGAGAGTACAGCGCCAACATGTTCCAGTAAAGGTCAAGGGTGGGACCAACAAGTCCAGGGAACCCTGGCTGTCAAGGGATATACAAGAATGGATTAGGAAAAAAAGGGAGGCTTTTGGCAGATACAAAGGACTAAAAACAGTGGAAGCCCTAAAGGAGTATAGAAAGTGCAGGGGGGTACTTAAAAAAGAAATTAGGAGAGCAAAGAGGGGGCATGAAAAACACTGGTGGGCAAAAGAAAGGAAAATCCCAAGGTGTTTTATAAGTATATTAAGGGCAAGAGAATAACCAGGGAAAGAGTAGGGCCCATTCGGGACCAAAGTGACAATCTGTGTGTAGAGCCGGAAGATGTAGGTGAGGTTTTAAATAAATATTTTGCATCTGTGTTCACTATGGAGAAGGGTGATGTAGGCATAGAAATCAGGCAGGGGAATTGTGATATACTTGAACAAATTAGTATTGAGAGGGAGGAGGTACTAGCGGTTTTAGTGGGCTTAAAAGTGGAAAAATCCCCAGGCCCTGACGGGATGTATCCCAGGCTGCTGTATGAGGCAAGGGAGGAGATTGCAGAGGCTCTGACACAAATTTTCAGAACCTCTCTGGCCACAGGGTTCAAGAAGGGTAGTAGGGATAAACCAGGGAATTACAGGCCAGTGAGCCTAACATCAGTGGTAGGGAAATTATTGGAAACAATTCTGAGGGACAGAATTAGTCTCCACCTGGAGAGGCAGGGATTAATCAGGGATAGTCAGCATGGCTTTGTCAGGGGGAGATCATGTCTGACCAATTTGATTGAATTTTTCGAGGGGGTGACTAGGTGTGTGGATGAGGGTAGTGCAGTTGATGTAGTCTACATGGACTTCAGTAAGGCTTTTGATAAAGTCCCACGTAGGAGGCTGGTCAAGAAGGTAAGAGCCCATGGGATCCAGGGCAATTTGGCACATTGGATCCAAAATTGGCTTAGTGGCAGGAGGCAGAGGGTGATGGTCGAAGGTTGCTTTAGTGACTGGAAGCCTGTGTCCAGTGGTGTACTGCAGGGATCGGTTCTGGGTCCTTTGCTGTTTGTAGTGTACATTAATGATTTAGATATGAATGTAGGAGGTATGATCAGTAAGTTCACAGATGACACGAAAATTGGTGGAGTGGTAAATAGTGAGGAGGGAAGCCTCAGGCTACAGGACGATATAGACGGGATGGTTAGATGGGCAGAACAGTGGCAAATGGAATTTAACCCTGAAAAGAGTGAGGTGATGCATTTTGGGAGGACTAACAAGGCAAGGGAATACACAATGAATGGTAGGACCCTAGGAAGGACAGAGGATCAGAGGGACCTTGGTGTGCATCTACATAGATCCCTGAAGGCAGCAGGACAGGTAGATAAGTTGGTTAAAAAGGCATACGGGATACTTGCCTTCATTAGCCGAGGCATAGAATATAAGAGCAGGGAGGTTATGATGGAGCTGTACAAAACGCTAGTTAGGCCACAGCTGGAATACTGTGTGCAGTTCTGGTCACCACACTATAGGAGGGATGTGATTGCATTGGAGAGGGTGCAGAGGAGATTCACCAGGATGTTACCTGGGCTGGAGCGCTTCAGCCATGAAGAGAGACTAGACAGGCTGGTATTGTTTTCCTTAGAGAAGAGAAGACTGAGGGGGGACCTGATTGAGGTGTACAAAATTATGAGGGGCATAGGTAGGGTAGATAGAAAGGAACTTTTCCCCTTAGTAGAGGGGTCAATAACCAGGGGGCATAGTTTCAAGGTAAGGGGCAGGAGGTTAAGAAGGGATTTGAGGAAAAACTTTTTCACCCAGAGGGTGGTTGGAATCTGGAACTCACTGCCTGAAAGGGTGGTAGAGGCAGGAACCCTCACAACATTCAAGAAGCATTTAGATGAGCACTTGAAACGCCATAGCATACAAGGCTATGGACCAAGTGCTGGAAAATGGGATTAGAATAGACAGGGCTTGATGGCCGGCACGGACACGATGGGCTGAAGGGCCTCTTTCTGTGCTGTATAACTCTGTGGGGGAGAAATTCAGTATCGCCCCATTTGGGGCGCAATTATCGGCCGGGCGAAAAGATTAGCGCCTGGCGCTAATTATCGCCACCGACTGCAAACTTGACTTTTATCGCCCCTGGAGGTGATTGGAGCGCTAAATCAGGCGCTTCACACCTGTCTTAAGGTGCAAAGGCCGAGGAGCGAGGCGCTACCTTTCAGAGCGCTGGCGAAGCTCATGTGATGTCAGTCAGCAATGGAACACACACACAATGTCCCGGGCCAGTTCTAAAAGGGGATGGTTAATCTTGCTTTCCATCCACATCCTGCTCATTGCAGCCTTGAATCTCGGCCTGGAGAGACCTGTACATCAAATCTGCTGGAAAGAACAATGGAGAGTACCAGGCAAAGAGCTCAGAGTGCAGCCCCCACAGACTCTTCTAAATCGATACAAGGAATGGCAGATCAAAATGAACCTGCAAAGTGCTGCTCCAAAACTCCTTCACACAACATTGAATCTCTCCAGAAGTCTCTCTCTCTCTCTCTCAGAATGCGTAGTTCAAAAATGGCACCAAGAATAAAAGGCAGGAAGCGGTCACCTTTAAATAGCGCTCCCCCAGTCCCTTCATGACTGCAGAACGCTCCCCTCAACCTGTCGTTGCTAGCGTCAGGCGGTAAGGCAGGGGGTGCCACTCAGTTTCCGCTCCGGCGCGATACCGGGGCGTTGCGCACTCGACTGACGTCACGATCTGCCGGCGCAGGAGATCGTGGTGGTAGTGTTTAGCGCCGCCGCAAAATGTCTAGTTAATTTCGTGAGCTGTGCAAACTTCGCCGCGCCTGGGCGCTAGATGCTTTGCGCCCCATTAGTGCCCTCTTAAGGCGCTAACGGGAGGCGCAACCAACTGAATTTTTCCCCCTATGACTCTATGGGGGAAAAATTAGGTCGGTTAGTGCCTCCCGTTAGCGCCTTAAGAGGGCGCTAATGGGGCGCAACGCAACTAGCGCCAGTGCGCAGCGATGTTTGCGCCACTCACAAAATTAACTAGACATTTTGTGGCGGCGCTAAACACTAGCACCACGATCACTTGCGCCGGCAGATCGTGACGTCAGTCGAGAGTGCAACGCCCCGGTAGTGCTACCGGACCAGATATTTGAGTGGCGCCCCCTGTCTTACCACCTGCCGCTAGCAACGACAGGTTGAGGGGAGCGTTTTGCAGTCAGGAAGAGACTGGGGGAGCACTATTTAAAGGCGACCGCTTCCTGCCTTTTTTTGTCGGCGAAATTCTTGCACCACGCATTCTGAGTGAGAGAGAGAGACTGCAGGAGATACTCAAAGCTGTGTTGAGGAGTTTTGGGTACTGAGCAGCACTTTGCAGGTTCTTTCTGATTTGATCTTCCTTGCATCGATTTAGAAGAGAATATTCTGGCTGCACTCTGAGCTCTTTCCCTGGGCCTCTCCAGTGTTCTTTCCAACAGATTTGATGTACAGGTGTCTCCAGGCCGAGATTCAAGGCTGCAATGAACAGGGTGTGGATGGAGAGCAAGATCGACCCTCCCCTTTAAGAACTGGCCAGCGCCAGTGTGTCTGTGTTCCATTGCTGACTGACATCACATGAGCTTCGCCAGCGCTCTGAGGTAACGCCTTGCTCCTCGGCCTTTGCACCTTAAGACAGGTGTGTAGCGCCTGATTTAGCGCTCCATTCACCTCCAGCGGTGATAAAAGCCAAGTTTGCAGTCGGAGGCGATAATTAGCACCAGGTGCTAATCTTTGCGCCCGGCCGATAATTGCGCCCCAAATGGGGCGATACTGAATTTCTCCCCCTATGACTCTATGACCTGATTCGGGCAAATTGAATCTTGAACCAACGTAAAAGATCGGGGAAAACACAAGCGCAAGTGGTTTTGGGTGTAACTCAGATACGTTTTAAATTCCCTGATATTTTGCACTGGTTAGGCTGCTTCTGCCCGGATTGCGCTGAAATGTGGGTGCAAAATTGGCAGAAACAAGCAGAAACTTCCCCCCCTATTATTCTATGTTCCATGGTCTCATCGCTATGAATTAATAAAAATATATTTCTGAAATACCATATAAAAAGTGGAAGAGGATAAAGTTGAAACAATATGGATGGAACTAAGTAATGATGAACTATGCAAATCTTTAATTGATAACTGCTGTAGGGCACCAGCACAAAGTGACAGGGAGGTATTTGGACAGATAAAGAGGACTGCAGAACATGGTAATGGAATAATTGTAGGACATGCCAACATCCCACAGGTTGAATGGTCAGATCAACACAACCTGAAGGGAGGGTTATGATTACAACAATTTCACTGAAGCAGTCAGGGATGGTTTCCTCATGCACAATGTGAGCCACGCTACTAAAACAGACACTGTACTGTATCTGCCAGTGCTGATTATTAACTTGGAGATTGGTGAGCACCTGGGATCTAATGATTGTTGTATTGTTTGATTTGATATTGTTGTCAAAACTAAGGCCAAATATAACAATGGATAATACACAGGACTT
This sequence comes from Squalus acanthias, assembly GCA_030390025.1. Classification (NCBI taxonomy): domain Eukaryota; kingdom Metazoa; phylum Chordata; class Chondrichthyes; order Squaliformes; family Squalidae; genus Squalus; species Squalus acanthias. The sequence continues at coordinate 50,498,743 of CM059426.1, forward strand.
TAGAAAAGCAGACTTTTTTGAGTTAGGAGAAGAATATTAGGCAATATTAATTGGGAAAGTATACTCAAAAATAGGACAGCGTTAGAAAATAGAACGTTTTTAATGCTATTGATGAGGAAAAAAGGTGTCAGCCGTAGCTCTGGTAACATTTTCAGCTCTAAATCAGAAGACCCTTATAGCCCACCCTCAAGTCCACTCCAGAAATATGAACACAAAATCTAGGTGCAGTACTGAGGGAGTGCTGCATGGTTGGGAATGTTGTCTTTCGGATGAGACATTAAACCGAGGCCCCATCTGCCCTCTCAGCTGAACGTAAAATATTCCTTAGCACCAGTCAAAGAAGAGATGGGGAGTTCTCCCGGATGTCCTTTCCAGCATTTATCCCTCAACCATCATCACTAAAACAGGTTATCTGGTCATCAATCGCATTGCTGTTTGTGGGATCTTGCTGTGCAAAAATGGGCTACAAAAGTGACTATACTTCAAAAGTACTTCATTGACTGTAAAGTACTTTGAGATGTCCTGCGGACATGAAAGACACTTGATAAATGCAAGTTCGTTCTTTCTTTCTCTTACATGCCATTTAAAAAAAATAACCATAATTATTTAACAAAGAGGATATAGAGAACATAAAAAGAAGCATTTTTTTTTAAATACAAAGAAATAATAAATAGGGAGTTCTTGGGAAAGCAACTGGAGATAGCTAAAGAAATTTTTCCAAAAAGTAAGAGGTAAATAGGGGTAGAATTTATGCAGGGTTTCTCTCGATCATCTGTATAACTTTGGCGGAAGATTGGCAGGAACCCCAGAAAAACAGCATAAACAGTTTCCGCTAAAGCTGCAGCTGGAAGATCCCCCACTGAAATTCTACCCTTGAGTTAAATTGCAGGGGCAATGAAAGAGTTTTACCAATAGGTCAATGGACAGGTGGGTCCAATTAAGGATAAATTGGGTAAACTGTCACAGATGATCAGGAAATGGCAGAAATATTGAGTGGATTCTTCACATGTGTTTTCACAAGGACAGATTCCAACCAAAGTAAATGGGGCTAAGCAAACAACAACAGATGTAGCAGTTAGTAAACAACAACTTTCATTTGTATTGAACATTTAATGTAATAGAATATCCTCCCACCCCCCATGCTTCACATTAGGATGGAGCGCGCTGACAGTAGTAGATTTGCAAGAAGTAACCGAATGAATAGTGGAAAAGATTTTTTGAGGAGCCTATTAAAGTGAGGAATGTCAGAGCAAAGTAAAGGGGCTTAGGAGGGAGTTCCCGAAGGTAGGACCACTTGTGTAGGGAGGAACATGGAAGCCGGGTGAGGACAGTGATAAAAAAGTCAAAACGTAATGTTGTCCATAACTATTCATGGATGTCCAGTTTTGGACTGCAAGATCTGTCCTTAGTCTGTCCCACTTAGCACTGTGGTAGTACCTCACTACACAATGGAGGATGTCTTTACTTTGTCTTCACAAGGACTGTGTGGCGGTCACTTCTACCAATGCTATTCATGGACAGAGGTGTTTGCGACAGTTAGGTTGGTGAGAATGTGGTTAAGTAGGTTACTTTCTGATATTCGTTCACATATCACCTGACTCAGGCTTCATCTGACAGATGTATCCTACAGGACTCAGCTGGCTCAGTGATGATACTGAAGGTCATGGGTTTTATGGTTATTTTTCAAGTGCTAGTCCACAAATTACCAGATTGATTGAATTCCATTTCACAACTTGTTATTGCGGGATTTAAACTCCTTGGGCCATAATTTGCGGCCCCTACGGGTGCGTACGAGGTGCCAGGTTCCAGGTTTAGCGCATGCGCTTCACATGTCTAAACCCAGAACTTGCGATCTGGCAAGAATCTTCTTGACAGATCCTCTGCATCCCTGGGAAAAGGGCATCCAGGGGCGGAGAGTTGGGCTATTCTGCCCAGCGAATGCCCATGAAATTCTTATGCCTGGTAAAAGCAGGCGTAAGGCCTGCTTTTACCAGCGTAAGACTTTCAAAGAACAGAAAAATATTTTTTTTTCAATAATTTATACATTAAAAAATTTGTGAAATAAGGTAAGTTTATTTTTAGCCCCTTTGAAATATGTACATTTATTTTTCAAGAAATTAATTTTTTGTTTTAAATATTTAATTAAATGCCATTTTGATTAATTTTAAACATGTGATGGTTTTGTTAAAATTTATTTAAAGTGTTTGTGTATTTTTGGGGGTATTCCCATTCATACTTATGAGGATTCCGTACATACAGAAGCCTCATAAGTATGAATGAGGATTCCCTTTCTTTCATTGGTTGGGCCGGCCCACATGATCCCAGGGGCGCTTGCAAACTGCCTGCACCCCTGGATACGTGGGACTCTACGCAGGCCTATGCATAGAGGCCCAGGAGTGCTTGTGTCCGAACCTTCGGGACCATCAGGTAGTAGATTTTTTGCTGGTCGGCGGCGTCCGTCCGCGGGAAACCTCCGACCGCAAATTCAGGGCCATAACCTTGAGGTTGCTAGTCCAGTACTATGACCGCTAGGCTTCTGTACTGTTCTGTTATATCAAGGTCAACATCTGCCTGCTTACATGGTCATTAAAGATCTCACAGCACTGAAGGAGAGCAGGGAGTCCTCCTGGTGTCCTGGCCAACATTTCTCCCTCAACTAATACTACCAAAGGCACATAATCTGGTCATTCTAATCTTGGCTGGGATCTTGCTGTGAAAGAAAGAAAGACTTGCATTTATATAGCGCCTTTCACAACCACCGGACGTCCCAAAGTGCTTTACAGCCAATGAAGTACTTTTTGAAGTGGGGTCACTGTTGTAATGTAGGAAATGTGGCAGTCAATCTGCATAAAGCAAGCTCCCACAAACAGCAATGTGATAATGACCAGATAATCTGTTTTATAGTGATGTTGATTGAGAGATAAATATTGGCCAGGACACTGGGGATAACTCCCCTGCTCTTCTCAAAATAGTGCCTTGGATCTTTTACGTCCACTTGAGAGGGCAGTTTAACGTCTCATCCGAAAGATGGCACCTCCGACAGTGCAGCACTACCTCAGTGCTGCATTGGAGTTTCAGCCTAGATTTTTGTGCTCACATCTCTGGAGTGGGACTTGAACCCACAACCTCTGACTCAGAGGCAAATGCACAAATTAACTGCCACATTTGATTGCATAACAATAGTTACTGTACTTTAAAATAATTAATTGTAATGGAAAGTGCTTTGAGACGCTTCTAAGAGATCTGAGAGGGTGCTATAGAAATAAAATCTTCCACCCTTCCAATCACATGCTCAAGCTTGTATGCGACCTTTGTATGGCATGACCTGTTGTTCCTTCATCTCATTGCTTAGTAAATTTTAAGACTGACCTTTTTCTCTCTGTACTGCAAGTCCATAATTATTATGGAATAGAGACTATATCAGTTGTCTAGTAGCTCTTTTTACTTCTCTGATTGATATATTACATTTCACTCTCATTTTAAAAACTCTTTTAAAGGTTATAACTTCTCTTCACATTGATTAGCGTCAAATTCCTGTGTACACTGTATTAGTTTAAATCTTCTGGTATTATATCTTTATTTTACAATTTCAGCAAAATTATGGGATTGTTACTGATACCTCATACCTTGTTATAACATGAAACCTTCTTGTTTTCCAAAGGCTGTATTATCATGAAGGTGGAGTTGACTTTCAAAGCCAGTCAGGCAATGTCATAACACATCCATTTCAGTTCCCTTTTTAAATTAGGAATGCATCTGGTGTGTTTTATTTTAAACTGGTAGCACTGTTAGGAATATAGTAGTTATGCAAGAATATCACGGGAAAACTGTTATCCTATTAGCATGTTGAATCTGATTAACTGTGGTATGATTACATGACATGAGGGTTTCCGATGTTGTTTGAATAAATTGCCACTTCAGCCCTATAACCACAAAGTAACAGCTTTACATTAATTATAAATGTCAGGGAGAATCAGTTCCCAAAGTGTTGGCTGCAAACGCTACGTGTTTTCTTTATAAATACACATATCTACTTGACTCAGCAACATGCTGAACTTGAAAGCAATTTCCTGGTTATATAAAAGTTACTTTTTTGGGTTACTGAAGAGCTTCCTTTTTGGATTAAATTGTAGTGAAGATTATTTCTACAAGCCTCAAGAGCTAAGGTTTGAGCTATAATTGTATCCGGTCAAATATCAGTTAAAGAATCAAGACTTCCAATCTTTGGGATATTAAACGCAAGACTAATGTGGGCATCAATATATCAATTTGTTAAATTCATTGCAAAATAGGTGTTCATAAAAACAATGGAACTTGAGTAGGAAACACTAATAGACCTTTTGACTGCACTTAGTGCTCTCTCATGATCCCCTACCACCGCTCCCCCCTCCCCCCACCCCCAAAATAGAGAATAACAAACCTTGGCAAAAGATATGACAAAATTAATTTTATGTTTGTTAAGGCTTTGTTATAGATTTGAGTCAATCATGAAAATTCATGCAAAAATATGAAACTGAGGTGGCTGTTCCAAAGTGAATATTTACCACCACATCACAACTTGCATTAGGTTAATGATTGAGAAGACTACAAAGTATCACCACAGTGATAAAGTACATTGTACAGAGGACCATTGGTGCAGCAGCTGCAGCCAGGGTTGTCTTTGTGGTTCAAAAAGAGGAAGAGGAGGAAAGGATTATCTGGAGTGTGGTGGGCTTAGGAGGTGCATAATTTAGATCAAGAACTATTCTAACAGCAGGGCAGCTGTAGTTGATGTGTGCTATGCACTACCTGTGCCAGTGGATGTCACCAATGTTTCAACTCTAATACCACAGGATTCTTTTTGGCAACGACTGGGGACATCAAAAGAGTCACCATGTATTTCTCCATTACATCCATCTACATGCACACCAGCTGCAGTAGACACAGCTAGTTTTTAAAGGTACAGGGAGGTATAGCTATTGCATATAACCATTCATCCATCACCTCTCCTTCAGATGTTGCTACCCCTCACAGCAGGACCTTCTGTTCCAGATCCTCCAGCCATCAGCTCTGTACCAGTCGCTGGATCCCGGTGTCATGTGCTTCTCATTGTTGACTGCACAGAAGATTAGCTTGAGAGGCTGGGGGAAGCACTCCTGTTCCTCCTGGCCCACAAACAGTGCTCTAAAAAGCACTTAACCTGCTGGATCCTGCTGCTCCCATCTCCCTTTCGCTTCGGGAAACCCGACGGCCAGCGTAGAATTCAAATGGCTGCCAAAATCTGAGGAACGGAGCCTCATTAGCATATTCTAATCATGGACCCGCCTCTCCAGAGTGGGTAATGCGACTGCCCCCAAACCCGCCGTGGTTAAAATGGAAGTAGGCACATTCGTGGCAGATAGGGGTCGGGTTTCGCATATTTGCCGATTTAACCTCCCACCCATGACCCTCTCCTGCCTGTCTTGGGGGGGCTCAAATTCCCTCCAATATTTCTATTGGTTTTTATTATTTTTTCAGTAAGAATGGTCCTTCAAAACGCTTTCCTTTGCTTCCTTTCCAACTCCAAGTTCACAACCTTCAAGTTCCTGTAGCTTTGCACCCTCCATTGTGAACATGCATGTCCATTTGTTTGAAAAATGGAGGGTGAAATTCTTCTTTGACCAAAGATAATGCCTGTTTTTCTTCATAATTAATAACCTGTTCATGAAATTCTATTCTCAGAAATTGAGTGTTTAAAGCCACATGTTCTCATGATCTTTCAATAAAACAGGAATTTCAACCCCCGCCCTCCCGGGCCAGGTCCCACCCCCAAAACTATTGCTATATTGTATGGCCAAATTATGCAGGACACAGCGGATGATGAATTGCTTGGGTACCCTTTGACGAGTGCACTGAAAGTTAGCTCCCGATTATCTCATGGTTTTAATAATATCCTTCCACTAGATTATGTAATACCTTCATCAGATATTACTTGATTTCATGTACAATTGTTATGTAGAAGCTATTCACAAATTCTCTCAGCTCGTTTCAGATATTCAGTTTAGAATGAATGATCCCAGAAGTTGGCATTAATTTGCATGATGAGATTTTGCACACTGCATATTAATCAAATATAACTTTTTAGATTCATAAAGACAACCACTTTCTGGATAGCTGCACAAATCTCAACATGGAGGTAGTCAACTATATCTAAAACTCTTGAAAGCCCACTACTGATTGGCTAAGTGCTGCTTTTCATCCTTCTGGAAGGAATTTGTAACCCGTCATCAGCATCTTTGAACTTCTGATTACAGTTGGATATAGGGACAGTGAGCGTTTGGTGTAATGTTGGCCCAGAAATTGATCTCGCTCTGTTCCCGCGGGGGTAAGCCTTTCCCGCGATGTCTCACCTCGCTTATGCTTTTTCTGATCCAGCTCGCACGAAATTGATGTTCCAGACATCAGCTGGGCAGTGCTTGCGTATCCCAGCGGCGTAGTTAATTCGTGCGAGCTGTGGGATCACGTGACTCAGTTAGAGCCAATGGCAGCACACCATCTTCCATTCATAAGTCTCACAGCATGGCTGAGAGACTTATGAATCTTACACCCCCCCAAAATAACAGCTAAACCTCAATTAAATTTAAAAAAAAAACCATCACATTAATAAAATAAGTATAGTTAATTAAATTAACCATTTTAAATAAAAAATAAAATTTTTGAAAAAATTTAAAATCTTTTAAAAAGTTATAAAAATAAACTTACCTGTCTTTAAAGTCTATAAAAAAGATATACCTGTAAAAAAAAATTCAAAAAAATACTTAATTCACTACTTACCTTCTTAAAAGCGGGTCTTACTCCTCCTTTTTACATTTCCAAAATCTTCCCTACTTACCTGCGCGTCCAAAGCATGAAGTGCACAGCGTGCGCGCAGCCTGTAGCGCGCACGCGATGCACTCCGGCCCCGCCCCCTTTTCGGAAGAGCAATTGCCGGTTTTCAGCGCATGCGCAGGGCATGCAGAAAACCGGCAATTGGAGTGGGAATACGCGAGAGTATGCAGTGCGTACTCTCGCGTCCCGGGATCAATTTTCGGCCCAATGTCGTGGAACTTGAAAGGAGTCTGTCATGTAAAGACTTATGGCTGCATTGACCTTCATAGTTGCAGGTAATGAAGCAAAGTAAGTACCTGCAAATGGTGACACGCACGAGTAAAAGTATCTCTGCTGAGGTGCAACCAACACAAACAATGATTGGGCCATTATTATAGAAAGGGTTAATACTTCACCTACTACATTTCCTTGTCTTTCTTTCTGTTCTTTTTCGAAAGCTGTAAGTTGCTGTCCATCAAAACAAAGACTCCACTCACATGAGCTTCCTTTACTAATGTGGTTAAAGGATTTAGGGGGAAAAATTCAGTTGGTTGCGCCTCCCGTTAGCACCTTAAGAGGGTGCTAATGGGGCGCAAAGCAACTAGCGCCTGGGCGCAGCAATGTTTGCGCCGCTCGCGAACTTAACTAGACATTTTGCGGTGTCGCTAAACTTTACCGCCGCGATCTCCTGCGCACGCAGATCATGACGTCATACGAGGGTGCAACGCCCTTGTGGCGCCCCGAGCGGAAATTGAGTGGCGCCCCCATCCTTTCCGCCTGGCGCTACCAACGACCGGAAGACTGGAACGCTACCAGTCGCTGTGGGGCTGGGGGGACACTATTTAAAGGGGGCCTCTTCCTGTCTTTCGCTGTGGTTGACATTTTTGCACCACTCGTTCTGAGAGAGAGAGAGAGAGATTCTGAGAGAGAGAAAGAGAGACTTCTGCATTGAGTCAACGCTGTGTGAGGTAGTTTTGGCTACTGATCATAACTTTGCAGGTACTTTGGTTTTTGGCCTTCATAACTTTGATTGCTAAGAGACTATGGGGGCTGCACTGATTGGGGGCGTCGTCCTGCGCCACCAGAATCGGAGGACACAGAGACGCAGAGAGAGAGTGGCAATCATGGCCAGATGGAGGAGGGCCAACAGGCCTCTGTACAGGAGACCTTACCCTCCAAGGGTATATCGTCAACAGCTCTCCTACATTCATATGTCTGAGGAGCAGTGTTTGCGAAGGCTGCGCTTCAGCAAGGAGGTGGTCACTGAGCTCTGCCACCTGCTGCAGCCAGATCTGCAGCCTCAACTGAGGTCCAGGACGTCTCTGTTGGTGGCAGTGAAGATCACAGTGGCTCTGAACTTTTATGCCACTGGCTCATTTCAATCTGCTACTGGGGACATCGCCAATATCTCCCAGTTCACGGCGCATTGCTGCATCCGTCAGGTCACAAATGCCCTCTTTAAAAGGAGACGAGAGTACATCTCTTTCCCCATGACCCCAGACAAGCAGCATAAACGCGCTATGGGCTTTGCGAGGATAGCGGGCTTCCCCATGGTGCAGGGCGCCATTGACTGCACGCATGTGGCTTTGCGTGCTCCGCATGAGAATGCCAAGGATTTCCGGAACAGAAAGGGGTTCCATTCCTTGAACGTTCAGTTGGTCTGTGACCACAGACAGCTGATACTCGCTGTCAATGCCCACTATCCTGGCAGCTGTCATGATGCATTCATCTGCGCCAGACTACTGTGGCAGAACTTTTCAAGGCACCGCATCAGCCAGTTGGTTGGCTTCTCGGGGACAAGGGATATCCACTGAGCACCTGGCTGATGACACCGCTCCGTACGCCCAACACCCCTGCTGAGCTGCGGTACAACGAGAGCCATCAAGCTACCAGGAACATCGTTGAGCACACAATCGGCGTGCTCAAGCAACGGTTCCGCTGTCTGGACCATTCTGGAGGAGCCCTGCAGTACTCGCCTGAGCGAGTTTCCCACTTTGTAGTTGTGTGCTGCATGCTGCATAACATGGCAATCCTCAGGACCCAGCCAATGCCACCAGGCCTTGGAGTACCACCAGAGGAGGAGGAGGAAGAGGAGGAAGAGGAGGAGGAGGATGATCATCAGCAGCACCACTTCAAGGGCCGTCCGTCAACGGCTGATAGCAAGCCGCTTCTAGGCCCCTGCTGAGGAAATGGCTTCTGCCATTGAGAACAACATGAATGAAACCAACCCGCAACCCCTAAGCCGGCCAAGGCACCAATGATTCCAAAGGCCAAACATGTATATTTTGAATACAAAAACTTATTTATTTCACAAACTCTGTGTGTGTCATTTCCTCATGACAAACTAATAGAAAGAAACACAAAAACACAGTCATTAACAGAACTGGTTCTCATAACCTGGAGATAATGTTCAAAAGTCTGACCACGAACCTTAGCCTTTAATAAAAAAATGACCAACATTTTGTCACACCGCCTACTTTTTGCCCTTCGAGGGTGATCTCCTTCCCTTGCGTACTTCCCCCCTTCCCACCCTACTGCTCCTCCGTAATGGGACCTCAGTGGCTGCAGCAAGGCTGGTGGAAGGCTGCTGATTGTCAGAACCTGAGACTGCAGATGCCCTTGAAGGACGGCCTCGACCAGCTCTGGGCCTGGAGGGCCCGGCTGCAGACTGCACCAACTCTGCATGGGCGGCAGCAGTCTGTCCTACAGGCGGTGGCAAGTGCAGTGGAGAAGTGACAGTGGTGGCAGCAGGAATGCTGTCATCTTGAGAGAGGACAGCAACTCCCTGCTCGACTGACACACTGGCACTCCCACGGGGCAGCACTTCAGCATCCGGAGCAATCTGCTGGAGCACAGATTGCTGGCCTGCTGCGGCGCGGTGAGAGACCCAGGGAAATGTGTACGAACCATCGAGGATGGCAGCAGTCAGTGCTCGCGTGGCCTCAATCTGAGTCTGCATGAGAGCAGCCAGTGACTGAATTGCAGTACTAAGCTTTAGTGTGGCATCCGCCTGTGCTACAGCGAAGTGCTCCACACTCCTTGCCAGTGATTCAATGCATTCGGGCACCCTTCCCACTGCACCCATGAGCTCAGTGTGCATGTCCACCACCTGGGTGTTCATTTCAGCGATGAGCCGCACCTCCTCTGCGTCCAGTGCAGTAGGAGTCACTGGCATACTCTCCCTCGGGGAGAAGGCCCCCGTTCTTCCCTACCTCCATGGCGTTGCTGCAGCCCGCTGGGTCCTGGAGCTTCACCCTCATCAGACCCTTCCCCCCCTGCTCCCCTCCAGGGAAGGCGTGTTCCCAGTGTGGGCATGGGCTTCCTCGGGAGAGGGTGGCACTGATGCTCCGCCTTCATCTTCCTCATCGCCTGCAGCTTCACTCCCACTGGCAGCTTGAAGACCCGTCTCCTCAGCTGGTGAATCACCATCTGAAAGCAGGGAGGTACAAGAGTGGCTTTAGCGTGAGGACAGGGTGGCAGTAAGGGAGGAATAAGTGCAGCGATTTAGTAAGTTGGATTGAAAGTGTCAAAGGCTGGTGTTGTGAGGGACAAGTGGAAGGACAGAGGACAAAAAGGTGATGACCTTACCATTGCTGTCCAGAACGGGGTCGGCGTCTCCAGTGGCGACGGGACCGATCACCCAGCTTGCCACAATCCTGTGGACGCGCGCCTCAAGATCGCTGAGGGGTTGCAGCTGAGGCTGCCCTCCACCCTGTCCGTTGCTGCTGTCTCCTATTATGAGATAGCTTGGCCTGCAAGAAAAAGGACGGCGTCTGAGTAAATATACAGCCATGGTCTTGCCTGATGTGCCTCCCATAGGTGAATAGCCCTTACTGTATGCAGCCATGGTCTTGCCTGATGTGCCTCCCATAGGTGAATAGCCCTTACTGTATGCAAAGTGTGGAATGTGCGTGTGTGTTTCATGAGAGGGCCATAGGTGTTGGATGAGTGTTGTGCATTGGGGTTTTAAGACCCTCTGGCCATAGAGTGAGGTTGAGATGGAGGGATGGAGAGGTATTGAAAAAAAGCCACTCACCCTGACGATCCGAGTGAGGTCGTTGAACTTTTTTCGACATTGTACATGGGTCCTGGGCACCATGCTCCTGCAGCAGACGCTCTGAGCCACCTCCCTCCACACTCTTCTGTACTCGCGCGGCAAAGGCCTCCTGCCACTCTCAGGGAAGAGTATAGATCTTCTGCACTCCACCGCGCCAACCAGAGCATCCAAGGCCCGCTCGCTGAAGCGCTGAGCTCGTTCTCTCACCCTCTCCATAGTCCTTGGCTGGAAGATTTAGGCACAGGTCTCTCCAGGCCGAGATTCAAGGCTCCAATGAGCAGGGTGTGGCTGGAGTGCAAGATCGACCCTCCCCTTTAAGAACTGTCTGGCGCCAGTGTGTCTGTGTTCCATCGCTAACTGACAGCACCTGCGCTGCGCCCGCGCTCTGAGTTAGCGCCTCGCTCCTCGGCCTTTGCGCCTTAAGGCAGGTGTGTAGCGCCTGATTTAGCGCTCCAATCACCTCCAGGGGTGATAAAAGTCAAGTTTGCAGTCGGAGGCGATAATTAGCGCCAGGCGCTAATCTTTGCGCCCGGCCGATAATTGCGCCCCAAACGGGGCGATACTGAATTTCTCCCCCTTAATGTTTTTATCTGTGTCAGCTGTGGGTCAGTTGGTAGCACCCTCTGAGTCAAGTCCCGCTCCAGCACACAAAACTAGGCTGACACTCCAGTGCAGTACTGAGGGCATGCTGCACTGTTGGAGGTGCCGTCTTTCAGATGAAACTTTAAACCGAGGCCCCGTCTGCTCTCTCTGGTGGACGTAAAAGATCCCATGGCACTATTTTGAAGAGCAGGGGAGTTATCCCCGGTGTCCTGACAATGAATCGGCACTGAGGCAGGTGAAGGGACAAGAGAAGTGGAGGAGAGTAGAGCTGGGCATCAATGATGTACATGTGGAAGTTGTCTCCTGCTTGCGGATGATGTTACCAATGGGCGACATGTAGATGGGGAAGAGGAAACATAGAAACATAGAAGATAGGAGCAGGAGTAGGCCATTCGGCCCCTCGAGCCTGCTCTGCCATTCGATGAGATCATGGCTGATCATCCAAACTCAGTACCCCGTACCTGCCTTCTCCCCATATCCCTTGATACCTTTAGCTTTAAGAAATATATCTAACTCATTCTTGAATATATTTAATGACTTGGCCTCAACTACCTTCTGTGGTAGAGAATTCCACAGGTTCACCACTCTCTGGGTGAAGAAATTCTTCCTCATTTCTGTCCTAAATGGCTTATCCCTTATCCTTAGATTACGACCCCTGGTTCTGGACTCTCCGACCATCGGGAACATTCTTCCTGCATCTAGTTTGTCCAGACCTGTCAGAATTTTATATGTTTCGATGAGATCCCCTCTCATTCTTCTATACTCCAGCGAGTATAAGCCCAATCGACCCAATCTCTCCTCATATGTCATTCCTGCCATCCCAGGTATCAGCCTTGTGAATCTTCGCTGAACTCCTTCCATGGCAAGAACATCCTTCCTCAGATAAGGCGACCAAAACTGCACACAGTACTCAAGGTGTGGTCTCACCAAGGCCCTGTACAACTGCAGCAGGACATCCCTGTTCCTATACTCAAACCCTTTCGCTATGAAGGCGAACATACCATTTGCCTTCTTCACCGCCTGCTGCACCTTCATGCTTACCTTCAGCGACTGGTGCACAAGGACACCCAAGTCTCGTTGCACTTCCCCTTCTCCCAATCTATTGCCATTCAGATAATAGTCTGCCTTTCTGTTTTTGACACCAAAGTGGATAACCTCGTATTTATCCACATTATATTGCATCTGCCACGCTTCTGCCCACTCACCCAACCTGTCCAAATCATCCTGGAGTTTCTCAGTATCCTCCTCGCAGCACACACGCCCACCCAGCTTTGTGTCATCTGCAAACTTGGAGATATTACATTTAGTTCCCTTATCTAGATCATTAATGTATATTGTGAATAGCTGGGGTCCAAGGACCGATCCCTGCGGTACCCCACTAGTCACTGCCTGCCACTCGGAAAAAGACCCATTAATTCCTACTCTCTGCTTTCTGTCCGCCAACCAGTTCTCTATCCAAGTCAATACCTTGCCCCCAATCCCATGTGCCTTAACTTTACACGCTAACGCTAATCTCTTATGCGGGACCTTCTCGAAAGCCTGTTGAAAGTCCAAATACACCACATCTACTGGTTCTCCCTTATCTATTTTCCCAGTTACATCCTCAAAAAATTCCAGTAGATTAGTCAAGCATGATTTACCTTTTGTAAATCCATGTTGACTTTGTCCGATCCTGTCACTGTTTTTCAAGTGCACAGCTATTACATCCTTAATAATGTACTCTAGCATTTTCCCCACTACCGATGTCAGGCTTACCGGTCTGTAATTCCCCGCTTTCTCTCTACTACCCTTTTTGAAGGAGGAAAGATTCTTGGGCAAATGTGGAGGTGCAGGGAGGGAATAGAATTTATTTCTGGAGATACGCTGGCTTTGTTCGGATTGGTAGGAATGTAACTGAGAGCAGTTCTACAAAGCTGGATAACGTAAAAATGATATTGACTATGATGGTGTGGTCATCTGTGTTGAACGATGCAATGAGGACAGGAAGGGATAAAACACCATGGTATGTCTTCCAATACTTTGGTTAAGGCTGATTCAGTGTCGGGAGATGGGAATGAGATGGGAGGGGACAACATGTTCAGGCACCCTGGAGAGAAGAGGAAAGGATGGTTGAAGATAGGGTAATAATTTCAGTTCTAATATGATATTAAAGACTATAGAATAAAGCCTTTTTGTGCTACACTTATCTTGTCATTCTTCCATTCTGTAGGCATTTTCAGCCCAACATTCAATAGTTAGGGGAGCAGACAGGCGTTTCTGCGGCCGCAGACATGACTCCAAGGTGGTATGTTGCCTCCCTTGTTCCAGGGTCAAGGATGTCACTGAACGGCTACAGGGCAATCTGAGGGGGGAGGGTAAACAGCCAGAGGCCGTGGTCCATATCGGTACCAACGACATAGGTAGGAAGAGGGATGAGGTCCTGCAGGCAGAGTTTAGGGAGCTAGGAAAGAGGTTAAAAAGCAGGACCTCAAAGGTAGTAATCACTACCAGTGCCATGTGCTAGTGAGTTCAGAAATAGGAAGATAGAGCAGATGAATGCGTGGCTGGAGAGATGGTGTAGGAGGGAGGGCTTTAGATTCCTGAGGAATTGGAACCGTTTCTGGGGGAGGTGGGACCTCTACAAGCCAGACAGGTTCCACCTCAACGAGAACGGGACCAATATCCTCATGGGAGAGTTTGCTAGTGCTGTTGGGGAGGGTTTAAACTAGCTTGGCAGGGGGATGGGAGACTAAGTATAGAGTCAATAGGGAGGGAAAAAAACTGGAATTGGAAAACAAAAACGTAGAAAGTAAATTGGAAGGACAGAGGAATCAAAGGCTAGATAATAGTCAACAAGGAGGTTTGCCTGTACTAAATGGTATATACTTCAATGCAAGGAGTATAGCGAACAAGGCAGATGAGCTGAGGGCACAGGTAGATACTTGGGACTATGATATTATAGCTATTACAGAGATGTGGCTGAAAGAAGGGCAGGTATGGCAGCTCAACATTCCTGGTTACAGGATTTTCAGATGGGATAGAGAGGGAGGTAAAACGGGAGGGGCGGTCGCGGGACTGATTAAAGAAACTATTACAGCTGTGAGGAGGGATGATATGTTGGAAGGATCATCAAACGAGGCCATATGGGTCAAATTGAAAAACAAAAAAGAGGCGATCACACTGTTGGGAGTGTAATACAGACCCCCAAACAGTGAGAGGGAGATAGAAGAACAAATATGTTGACAAATTTCTGAGAAGTGCAAAAACTATAGGGCAGTAATAGTAGGGGATTTCAACTACCCCAATATTAACTGGGATAAAATTAGTGTGAAGGGTATAGAAGGTGCAGAATTCCTAAAATGCATCCAGGAGAACTTTTTTAGCCAGTATGTAGCAAGCCCAACAAGGGAGGGGGCGGTTCTGGACTTAGTTTTAGGGAATGAAGCTGGGCAGGTAGAAGGCGTATCAGTGGGAGAGCATTTTGGTGCTAGTGACCATAATTCTGTTAGATTTAAGGTAGTTATGGAAAAGTTCAAGGATAGACCAGGAATAAAAATTCTAAATTGGGGAAAAGCAAATTTTGCTAAGCTCAGAGGGGATTTAGCCATAGTGGACTGGAAACAGCTACTTGAAGGTAAATCAGTGTCAGAGCAGTGGGAGGCATTCAAGGAGGAGATCCGGAGGGTTCAGACCAAACATGTGCCCTTAAAGAAAAAAGGTAGGATTAACAAATCTAGAGCCCCCTGGATGTCTAGGGACACACAGGGTAGGATAAAGAAAAAAAGGGAGGCATATGACAGATACCGAGGGCTAAATACTCCAGAATCTTTAGAGTACAGAAAGTGCAGGGGTGCAATTAAAAATGATATTCGGAAAGCAAAGAGAGAGCATGAAAAATTCTTGGCAAGTAAAATCAAGGAAAACCCAAAGATGTTTTATAAATATATTAAGAGTAAGAGGATAACTAAAGAAAGGGTAAGGCCTATTAGAGATCATGAGGGTAATCTGTGTGTGGAGGTGGGAGACGTCGGTAGGCTTCTTAATGAATATTTTGCGTCTGTTTTCACAAAGGAGAGGGGCGAAGCAGACATTGCTATCGGGGGGGAGGAGTGTGAAATATTAGATGAAATAAACATAGTGAGAGAGGAAGTATTAAGGGGTTTAACAGCTTTAAAAGTGGATAAATCCCCAGGCCTGGATGAAATGTATCCCAAGCTGTTAAGCGAAGCAAAAGAGGAAATAGCAGAGGCCCTGACCATCATTTTTCAATCCTCTCTGGCTTCAGGTGTGGTGCTGGAGGACTGGAGGACTGCTAATGTGGTACCCTTGTTTAAAAAGGGAGAAAAGGATAGACCGAGTAATTACAGGCCAATCAGCCTAACCTCGGTGGTGGGAAAATTATTGGAAAGAATTCTGAAGGACAAGATAAATCTTCATTTAGAAAGACACGGATTAATCAAGGATAGTCAGCACGGATTTGTTAAGGGAAGGTCGTGTCTGACAAACTTGATTGAATTTTTTGAGGAGGTAACAAGGAAGGTAGATGAGGGTAGTGCGTTTGATGTAGTGTATATGGACTTTAGCAAGGCTTTTGATAAGGTTCCACATGGCAGACTAGTCACGAAGTTAAAAGCCCATGGGATCCAGGGCAAAGTGTCAAATTGGATTCAAAACTGGCTCGGAGACAGGAAGCAGAGGGTAATGTTGATGGGTGTTCTTGTGACTGGAAGGCTGTTTCCAGTGGGGTTCTGCAGGGCTCAGTAGTAGGTCCCTTGCTTTTTGTGGTATATATCAACGATCTTGACTTGAATATAGGGGGTATGATTAAGAAGTTTGCAGATGATACTAAAATTGGTTGTGTGGTTGATACTGAAGAAGGAAGCTGTAGACTGCAG
Organism: Squalus acanthias; assembly: GCA_030390025.1. Lineage (NCBI taxonomy): Eukaryota > Metazoa > Chordata > Chondrichthyes > Squaliformes > Squalidae > Squalus > Squalus acanthias. The sequence goes on from CM059426.1 coordinate 50,515,102, forward strand.
GAAGATATCAATAAATTGGTCAGGTGAGCAGACTAGTGGCAAATGTTTTCCTTGGAACAGAGGAGGCTGAGGGGAGACCTTATAGAGGTGTATAAATTTATGAGGGGCATAGATAAAGTGGATAGAAAGGACCTATTTCCCTTAGCAGAGGGGTCAAAAACCAGAGGGCACAGATTTAAAGTAATTGGGGGAAGGTTTAGAGGGGATTTGAGGGGAAATTTCTTCACCCAGAGGGTTGTGGGGGTCTGGAACTCACTGCCTGAAAGGGTGGTAGAGGCAGGAACCCTAACCACATTTAAAAAGTACTTGGATGTGCACTTGGGATGCTCTAACCTGCAGGGCTACGGACCAAGAGCTGGGAAGTGGGATTAGGGTGGATAGTTCTTTGTTGGCCGGCGCGGACACGATGGGCCAGAATGGCCTCCTTCTGTGCTGTAACTTTCTATGATTCTCTGATTCCTAGGTCTTGTAATTTATATTAGAAAATGAACATATTTCAATTATTTTAAACTTAATATTTAAATTATTTACAACTACAATAACAAATTAGGTTAAAATTGCAGTTTAATGATGAGACAATGCTGTTAATTGTATACGTTTCTGACAGGGATAAGAGTGAAATTAAACCAAATTCTTTCTGGACTTTTTTCAGTTCAATTAGTCTTAGCTCAAACAAACTAGAAGTTATTTTCTTTCTCTGTCTCCAAAGGTGGCATCAAATCTTGGTAGTGACCCAAGTTTCCATGTTGCCATGGAGCCGGAATTGGGAGCGGTCGTTCAACTCAGAACTAGTTTTTAATTTGATGGGCTTGGCTCATAATTAAACCAAACTGAGAAAAAGATTTTATTCCACTCATTCCAAGATAAGGGTTCCATTCCACAGGAAGACTAATCTATAACAAACCCTGACACCAAAATATTATGACTTATTTGCTTTACATACACTAATTTGTTTTATCATGAGTCCTTTTTGAAGGCTTACAGTTGCAAATCTTCTGTTTTTTAAATAATGTTGATCACTTGATATCATCTCAAACATCATAAATTTATAATACGCACTGCAATAATAACCGCACAAGTCCATGGGAGCATAATCATTGTTTTTTCATAAGTTCAACACAGTCATGTTCAGGTTCAATATTCTTGTGAAATATAGACATCCTCATTACATTCAGATTCTAATATCAAGGAAGGAACATTTTGATTTTCTAAAGGGTACTGTCAAGAGCTTTTGCTCCTCATGCAGAGCCTCACCTTCCATTAACATATTGGGAATTCAAGAGCATATCCATCACGATTTTGCATTCATTACTTTAAATGACGACACAACATGGGGACATGCACCTGGTAGGCAAGGCTCCATCCTGGGAGAATATATTCGTTAAATTACCCCGTGCACTTGCTAAGCCAAAACGTCCCCCCCATTCATTTTAGTGGACAGGAAAATCGCGGTTGGTAAGTGCACAAGTAGAAAACCCTGGATGCCTCCTCCACATCTCAGGTGATTCTCCCACAGTCTCAAGGTCAACAAAATAGGGTCTTATTAAGCTCTTAGGGGAGTAGGTTATAACATCTCACAATGAGCCTATTATAGCTCAAAAAATATTGCACTCCATTAGCACTCTTTTTTTTATTCATTCATGGGATGTGGGTGTCGCTGGCAAGGTCAGCATTTATTGCCCATCCCTAGTTGCTCTTGAGAAGGTGGTGGTGAGCCGCCATCTTGAACCGCTGCAGTCCGTGAGGTGAAGGTACTACCACAGTGCTGCTAAGGAGGAAGTTCCAGGATTTTGACCCAGCGACGAAGAAGGAACAGCGATATATTTCCAAGTCAGCTTTAATGCTCATTCTTTAATGGGTGCCCAAATCTGCACAAAGTGCTCTGTGGTCTAATCAACATTTAGTATAAATTCTTCATTACCTCTTCATTGGCCTTTTTTATGTTCCTACACTTTTTTAGAGAATTATATGTATGTGAGTCCGTAAGGTCCCTTTGTTTGTCTACACCCTTATGTGTCTTTCCATATGTCTTTGCTCAGTTGTATTTCAAATTGTGGAATTGGTGACAAAGGAAGCCTGAAATAAGAATACTGCAAATAAAGCAACTTCATGTAATAGCTAAATAGAAATGAATTTGTTTCAACAAATGTGTGCCCTGTAAGTGAAATGACCACAGATAGAATACTAACCAGAGAGAACTGACCTGCCTGAATGACATCCTGTACAAAGACTTGTATTGTGGTTTGAATTTCCTCAAGATGGGCGTTTAACTGGATGATGCCAGGTTGCATGGCTTTCCTAATGTCTAACAATCTTACACATAGCACATATTGGATATTCATTGTTAATCTCAGCCAAGCCAATATCCAGAGCATTTTTTTTTTGATCAGTCACCATGTTGATTATTAACATGCAAAAAAAATAAAGTTCTATAGATCAAGATTTCAATCGCCCATTCAATCTGCTTGTGGCGTTCTGCATCTCTTTCATACCTGAAAACTCAACAGCTTGGTCATTGACCACATCACTGTGCATTAGTCCACCACCTTATCAAAATACTGCATATTGTTTTGGGAAAGAAGAAAGTACCTGCCATTATGTAATACCTTTCACATTCTCTCAGGACATTGCAAAAGCATTTCAACGCCAATGAACTGCTTTTGAAGTGAAAGTGCTGTTGTTATGCAATTACAGGCAATTACAGCACCTAATTTGTGCAAGGATCCACAAGTAGTAAATGAGACAAGTGACCAGTTAATCCGTTTTTGGTTGAGGGAGGAATGTTGAACAGGACACCAGGAGAACTTCCTGTTTGTCTTCAAATAGTGCCGTGGGATCATTAACATCCATCCGAACAGACATTAAATTGGTTTAAAGTCTCGTCCAAAAGACAGCACTTGCAACAGTGCAGTTTTCCCTTAGCAATCCACTGAAGCATGTTGTCTAGATCTGATGCCACAACCTTCCAAATCAGAGATAAGAGTGTTAACACTGAGCAAAGTTGACACTTAACTGACAGAGTACTGTGTACCTTGTAACTAATTGATGCTCCATCTGATGCTATTTTTGTACCAATATCAGCAAGATATTAAAATTTCCAGCATTCTGTCTGATTCACTAATATCGCCTTTAACCCATAGCAGTCTTGCTAAATGATCACGTCATCTGTTTATTATTCATCTGACATCTATTGATTTTGTCCTGTCATTCTGTTTTTTCCATATTTCATAGTAATTGGTGGACATACTACTAATCAAATTAGACATATCACATTTTAGCAAACAATATGCAAAATACTGCAGATGCTGGAAATCTGAAACAAAAACAGAAAATGCTGGAAACACTCAGCAGGTCAGGCAGCATCTGTGGAAAAACAGAGAAGTTAATGTTTCAGGTGCGGACCCTTTGGAAGATCTGGAAGATATTATAAATGAACAGATTTAATAAGGAAAAGAATCAACGAAATGGGGAATGAAAAAAATCCCACAGACACACAGACAGGAAAAGCAATAAAATGACCTGTAAAGTGTTTGGGGGTAATTTTGACTTTGGGTGATAGCGTAAAACGGGCGATATCGATTCAGCCTCCCATTATCCATCTCTCCTGATTATCATTTATCGGGAGAGATGTATAACTGAATTGATATCACCCAAAGTCAAAATTAACCCCAGTGAGTGGAAAACAGGAGATGGTTAAACAGCAGAAATGATAAAAGCACGAATGAGAGAAATGAGAGAAAGCAAAGAAATAAAAGATGAGTATGACACACAGAAAGTGTGTGGATAGCTGGAGGAGTGGGGGATAGGCTGGTGAACAGGAAGCATGAAAAACTAGTAAAGTGGAGCAGGCTCTAGTGGCCCAGAGCTCTGGTAGAAGAAAATAGCAGGTTGACAGCAAGGGTGCAGATTACCCCACCAGCCTGGCATTCTGATGGCTGGTGGAGGGGGAGGGAGGGTCTCATATTTTAGCCTTGTTTTTCTATTGCCATGACTAAAGACACAAACTGCTGTTTTTTCTTAAGCCATTGTTTTCAGTAGAGAGAATGACGGGCTTCTCTTTAGAAGAATTGGAGAGATGCAATTGGTTATTAAAGACTAAAACAAATAAGCTATATCCTATAATATAAACTATATCCTATTATATTTCAGATTTCCAGCATCTGCAGTATTTTGCCTTTTGTACAAGTTATATCCAATGGGGTGTTAGTTCTTTCTACTTTTGTATTTTTTTAACCAGAAATTCCTAAACCAGTGAAAATCAGTTATATTTCCACTTTGGTTTTAAGAAAGTCAGTTTTAGCACATGCCTATACACAATTACAGAGCAATGATAACAAAAATAAATGGTACAAATAATCACCTGCAAATGTCGATAAACATGTTTCATAGAAACATAGAAACTAGGAGCAGGAGTAGGCCATTCGGCCCGTCGAGCCTGCTCCACCATTCAATACGATCATGGCTGATCATCCAAATCCAGTACCCTGTCCCTGCTTTCTCACACAGAATCCCCATCGAGCCTGCACCGACACATATCCCACCCTATCCCCGTAACTCCACGTATTTAATTCCCCCTAACATATCCCATCCTATCCCCGTAACCCCACATATTTAATCCCCCCCTAACACTAAGGGTCAATTTATCATAGCCAAATCAACCTAACCCGCACATTTTTGGAATGTGGGAGGAAACCGGAGCACCCGGAGGAAACCCACGCAGACACGGGGAGAATGTGCAAACTCCACACAGACAGTCACCCGAGGCCAGATTCGAACCCGGGTCTCTGGCGCTGTGAGGCACCAGTGCTAACCACTATGCCACCGTGTTGCCCGCTTCATATAAGCACGTTCCTGCTACAAGTAAAGCTTTGCCAATTCCCAATTTGTTTTCAGCATAATCTTTGGATCGCCACTGACAGCTCCAGGGAATTCTCGGCCTGCTATTTCTTTAAGATTTCAACTTCTACACCGTGACACTGAAACAAACTCTTTTATTATTAGAGTATTAATGGTATTTACATGTCAGGAGTTGCTTCTTACTTTAATATTAACTTTATCCTGGTAAAATAAACATTTAGCCATTTTAAAATATTTGAGAAATGTAACTTCAGAGTGTGATTGCCAGTTCTGGGGAAGAATGGCTCTGGTTGCTATGTGTAGCAACATCTTAAATGCATTCAAAAAGAAAGTGTTTGCACTGAAGGCACAATTGGCTACAGAAGCAAAAAAGTCAGATTATTGGAGCAACTGGTTTAAAAACTTGTCAAATTGTGTAGGCTCAACATTGCAAGGCGCTGTGCCATTTGTGTCTGACAATGATTACAAGAAGCCTGTAAGCATTAAAGGAGAGGGATAGGGTAGCCGGAGGGGTATGATCATGCCATGGCTATACTAATAGGCTGGCAACCCACAGATCATGAACTCAAATTTTAACTATGCAAGTTGTGAAATTGAATTCAATAAATCTGGCAATTTGGGACTGGCATCTGAAAAATGACCATAAAAACTGCCAGACTGTTGGAAAAAACCCCAACTGGTACATTAATGTTCTTCAGGGGGAGCATGCCACCCCGACCTGGCCTGGCCTACTGTGACTCCAGTCCCACAGTACTTAGTTGACCCTTAATGCATTCAATACTAAATGCAGTCTTGTTGATGCAACCCACATTCCAAGAACAAATCTAAAAAATATAGTGCGCGAGGGGGATTCTGATAGCAATATGAAGGTAAAATCTGCCTGGGATCCTTGGATTTGTGAGATTGAATCCAGAAGTCTCTTGATCACCACAGACATCTTGGGTTGCAAACCTTAACTAGATTTAGATCATAGAGTAGAATCATAGAATCTTATAGCACATAAGGAGACCATTCAGCCCAACATGCTTGTGCTGGCTCCTTGAAAGAGCTATCCAATTAGACCCACTCCTCTGCTTTTTCCCCATAACCCTGCAATTTTTTTTCCTTTTCAAGTATATATCCAATTCCCCTTTGAAAGTTACTATTGAATCTGCATTCACTCCCCTTTCAGACAGTGCATTCCAGATCATAACTACTCGCTGCTTAAAAAAATGTCTTCTCATCTCCCCATTGGCTCTTTTGCCAATTATCTTAAATTGCCCAATTGTCCAATCTCATTTCACAAATGCCTACAGGCAGTCAAGGGAGAAACATTCATTCTGGACGACAATTAAATCTTGGTCCCCGAGGTTTTACCTCACTGTGCTACCTAATCCACACAGAGCATGATGCTACACATTTATTTCAAGGCATGTGCTATGTAATTTAATACATCTGTGTTATTCACTGATCTTTACAGCACCTACAGTTTTACTTTACTGCAAAACAAATTATGGGAGCCTCCAGGTGCCAGTAATTCCTCACAAGTATATAAATAAAGGGGTTATATGCCAACCGGGGATTGTGTTTAAATATTATTGTGTTCTTTAAGTACTCACCTGGCCCTCTGCAGACATTTAGTACATTACTCTCTCTGCTCTGTGTTCTGTGATTTTTCTAGACACAAGTCTGAATCAGTTATTTTAAAAAAAAGGTTGCTCAATCAGCCTGCTTTTAACATGATTTATCTGAGCTGCACATTCACGTTTCCAGTTTGCAAGGTTAGGTCAAGTACTATAAGTTCATAAAGAGGTGACAGGTCACACAGGGCTCCAATGTTTATAATGAACTAAGTGCGTGGAGATCTTGATTGATGGCCTTTTTTCTTGCATTCAGAGCTAAATTGTTTGCTTGAGATTATAGACAGTAGTATCTACCCCCTATCTATTTTTTACGAGAAAACAAACAGTATTATCAAAGAGGAGTGGAGATTGGAGAGTACAGAAGAGAGGGTAAGTGCACACATCCTGTTGACAGTAGAAAAGGGAACAGTAGGCAATGTGGCAATGGAAGTACTGGCAAGGAAGGAGGTGGAATTGGCATTTATTAGGTGCTTACTATGTTCTCAGGAAATCTCAAAGCACTTCCCAACCACTGAATTAACTTTTGAATGAATCACTGTTATTATGTAGGTAAATGCACAGCATGATCCTGCAAATAGTAAAGGAGATGTTGGTTGAGGGAGCAATGTTAGTCAGAATACCTGGAGAATTCACTACTCTTCCTCAAATAGTGCCGTGGATTTTTTTTTAATCCACCAGAACAGACAGACGGGCCTCAGTTTAATATCTCATCCAAAGTCTGAATCATACACATAAATCCTGGCGTGGGGCTTAATCTCACAACCTTTGTGACTCAGGGGTGAGAGTGCTACCTTTTAGCCGAGTTGACACTTAGCAAGTTACCAAGAAGAGTATTACCCAAGGTGCCAAGCACGCAGCAGCTGGGGCTACACCAATGTATGGAATGGAACAAGCTTCAATAGTAAATCATGTTAGTACCTGTTCCTCGAGTCATCACATGGAAGATGATGGTAGGCCCTGGAAAGTGACAGGAGTGCTATTAAAGTCCTCTGGTAGAAGGGGAGGACCCTGTAGCAGCATACTCTCCCTCCATTTTTGCCCCAAGCTATAGAAGGCTCTAGTTTTGGCTGAGGCCTTCATCGGGACAATCCTTCCACTTTTGAAAGCAAATTATCCTATGGGACAGTGGGTGTCCCTATGGGAATCACTCATTATTGTAAAAAAGCAAAATACTGCGGATGCTGGAAATCTGAAATAAAAACAGAAAATGTTGGAAATACTCAGCAGGTCAGGCAGCATTTGTTTCTTTCTCCACATTACCCTCCCAACCAAATATACAGGCAAAAATAGAAATACCAGAGGCTGGACTTTACTCACCGAGACGCGTTGGGGGTGGGACTGCTGCTTTCCGGGTTCTAGTCCCGCTCCCAGCGACGTCTGATGCACAGACGCTATTTTCCCCTGATTGGCCTTGTTAAGCCCGCCCTGCGGGCTTGCCGGCCAATTAAGGGAAAATCAGTGTCAGATGACATCAGTTGATGACGCTTCATCTGCCGGTTCTCTTAAAGGCACATGAACCATAAATTTTTGACAGATGATTTGACAGTGTTTGACAGCATTGAGGTGCTGTCAAACACTGACAATCACTGTACACATGTGAGCCCTTGCACCCAGACTCTCCAGTGACTCTCTCCTTAGGATGAAACAGATGGCAGCTACAGGTGAGGGTACAGAAGCGATCTGTCACTTCTCCCATTGAGGTGAGGCCACACAAACACTTCAAAGCTTGTCACCTACAGAAAAGTCTAAACACATTAAAAATGACTTTCCCAACATTTCCTTACCTCCGATACTCACCAGTGTCCCATTGCATCCTTCGCAGCTGTCATCTATACACCAACATAACAACAGACCCACAGCACGCCTCACTTACCCTGGCGGGGTTCCCCGACATCAGGAAGCCCACAGCAGAAGTCTAAAAATTGGCAAAAGCCTCTTAACTGCCTGTTAACTACGTGTTAACAGGCAGTTAAGTGGCTATAATCCTCTCCCCACCGCTAGGAGTCGGGTCCCTGTGCAAATCAGGGACCTGACTCCTGGGAAGATTGGTTGGAGGCAGGTTGGGAGTGGGTTCGGGACCCGCTCCCATTCTTTTTGACTTTCCCAGCAGTTCCAACTCCAAACCCACCTCCTCAGGGCTGGTAAAATCCAGCCCCTGGAGTTGTCTGAGGAGTGCATGCAGAGACTATGTTTTACTAGGGATGCCATGACAGATATGTCACATGCAAGTAGTTCCATGCCCAAACACCAGGGCAGGCATAGTCCTGCCAAACACTGTAAAGGTCACTGGGGGTAATTTTGACTTTGTCTGATAGTGTAAAATGGGTGATAGCGAATAGACAGCCTGTTTTACATCTCTCCTGAATTTTATTTCCATTAAAGTCAATGGAAAAAATGCAGTGGGGCATTCCAGGCTGCCACTGGGAACATCATTCACATTAGCCAATCAGCTGTACCTTGCTTGATAGTTAATGCTCACTTTCTTGATAACTGTTACAATGCCTTAATTTTAAGGTAGCCTATCCTGCAATCACTGTTTAACCTAGAAAGTAAGCTGTAGGGTGGCTCTTGAGAGATCCACACTATCGTTTGCAGTTGTGGCTCAAGACACCTATGCAGTAAATCAGAACAGAAGTTAAACACCAGTATAATGAAGCGCATTCGTTCACAACAGTAGTCATTGACAACACCATTGCTGTGTTGAAGCAGCAGTTATGAGATGTTAAAACAAGGCTCCATCTGCCCTCTCAGGTATAGGTAAAAGATCCCACGGCACTATTTTGAAGAAGAACATAAAAACTTAAGAAATAGGAGCAGGAGTAGGCCATTCGGCTCCTCGAGCCTGCTCCGCCATTCAATAAGGTCATGGCTGATCTTCCACCTCAACTCCACTTTCCCGCACTATCCCCATATCCCTTGATTCCCTTAACATCCACAAATCTATCGATCTCTGTCTTGAATATACTCAACAACTGAGCCTCCACAGCCCTCTGGGGTAGAGAATTCCAAAGATTCACCACCCTCTGAGTGAAGAAATTTCTCCTCATCTCAGTCCTAAATGGCCGACCCCTTATTCTGAGACTGTGACCCCTGGTTCTAGACTCCCCAGCCAGGGGAAACATCCTCCCTGCATCTACCCTGTCAAGCCCTGTAAGAATTTTGTATGTTTCAATGAGATCACCTCTCATTCTTCTAAACTCTAGAGAATATAGGCCTAGTCTACTCAATCTCTCCTCATAGGACAATCCCCCCATCCCAGGAATCAGTCTGGTGAACCTTCGTTGCACTCCCTCTATGGCAAGTATATCCTTCCTTAGGTAAGGAGACCAAAACTGTACACAATACTCCAAGTATGGTCTCTTCAGGGCCTTATGTAATTGCAGTAAGACGTCTTTACTCTTATACTCAAATCCTCTTGTAATAAAGGCCAACATACCATTTGCTTTCCTATTGCTTGCTGTACTTGCATGTTTACTTTCCGTGATTTGTGTACAAGGACACCCAGGTCCCTCTGAACACCAACATTTCCCAATCTCTCACCAATACTCTGCTTTTCTATTTTTCCTACCAAAGTGGATAACTTCATATTTCTCCACATTATATTCCATTTGCCATGTTCTTGCCCACTCACTTAACCTGTCTATATCCCCTTGAAACCTCTTTGTATCCTCCTCACAACTTAAATTCCCACCTAGCTTTGTATCATCAGCAAACTTGGATATATTACATTTGGTCCCCTCATCCAAATCATTGATATAGATTGTGAATAGCTGAGGCCTAAGCACTGATCCTTGTGGTACCCCACTAGTTAAAGCCTGCCAACCCAAAAATGGCCCGTTTATTCCTACTCTCTGTTTTCTGTCCATTAACTAATCCTCAATCCATGCTAGTATATTACCCCCAATCCCATGAGCCCTAATTTTGTTTAATAACCTCTTGTGTGGCACCTTATCGAATGCCTTCTGAAAATCCAAATACACCACATCCACAGGTTCCCTTTTCTCTATTCTGCTAGTTACAACCTCAAAAAACTCTAACAGATTTGTCAAACATGATTTCCCTTTCATAAATCCATGTTGACTCTGCCCAATCCTATTATTATTTACTAAGTGCCCTGTTACCACGTCCTTAATAATAGATTCTAGCATTTTCCCTCCTACTGATGTCAGGCTAACTGGTCTGTAGTTCCCCGTTTTCTCTCTCCCTCCTTTCTTAAATAGTGGGGTTACATTTGTTACCTTCCAATCTACGGGAACTGTTCTAGAATCTATGGAATTTTGGAAGATGAGAACCAAGAGCATGGGAGCATGGGAGTTCTCCCCAGTGTCCTGGCCAATAATTATCCCTCAACCAACATTGCTAAAAAAAAATGATCTGGTCATTATCACATTGTTGTTTGTGGGACCTTGCTGTGCAAAAACTGGATGTCGCGTTTCCTACGCTTCAAAATTGGCTTTAAAGTGCTTTGGGATGTCCTGAGGTCGTGAAAGATGCTATATAAATGCAAGTCTTTCTTTGTATCTTTTTGAATCAATCTGGGGACATCCAGCACTATAGCTGGCTAGGGTCTCAAAGATCATGGTAGTGTGCTGCATGTCGTACAATGTTGACTTGCCAAAAGGCCTCAAAATGGAGGCCTGAAAGGAAGGAAGCTCCAATGGCAGCAAGAGGACCAGCAACAGCTTGAAGGACAAGCTGTTGCCAGTTTCAAGAGGCATTAATTACATTTTCATACAATACAACTCTTAACTTTGACATCTGGTCACTGCAATAACAGTCCAATGTTCCAACTTCCCTCAACAAATACATTATCATCTACAGACCCTTCTCTGTGCTCAACAAATGACAAAGCTTTCATTCATGCCATCTGATGAAAGCAATTACCAAACCTTGCCAAGAATAGTGTCTGCATGCACAGCTTTCGTGCAACAACAATTTTCATGAGAACACTGAGCCCTGAAGTTATTCATTTTTGGTGAGCTTGGGGCTCAAAAGCAGCATACTAGAAATGTTGCGGGTGGATTCTGGTGTGGGACCTGTTTATGCCAGGTTTCCACCCCATAATGTCTGTGCTATACTGTGCATGGTGATCTGGGACCTTCCACATGTGTGCTCGCTGATGCTGCCAGCAGCTTATTAGCATCAATTATAATGAGGAGGAATGGCGTTGCAGTCCCCAAATCCCATAGCTTGCACTCCCATTGCACCATGAATAACTTAAACAAAATTCGAGTGTACTTATCGCCAGTATCAGCTGATACTGGTGGAAGTTTTATACTTTGGGACCTGCAGCTTGAGGGAAACTTTCAAGAGCAATTGCAGAAGAATTTTGAAAGCATTCTTTTTTTTTGCATTGCACCATCTAAAAAGGCCTGGAAAAGGAGATTCCTGGGGAGATGGACCTAGCTGCTTTGGTGGCAGAACAGCATGGAGTAAAGCAACAGGAGGATTGTCGATCGAGAGCTCCTCAGTAATAGCAGCAAGGGGCATCAGAACTCAACTGATCAGTGAAGTGTTCTAGGAGGCCAATTTTGGTCTCTCTGCCACCCCATTTTTTGGTGGGAATGGGGCAGTAGCAAAACCAGGAAGACTGATACCATCGTCTTCCCTCCACCTTCTTGCCGCTGCAACTTTGGAATGACGTGTGAATTAGTTGGACATGGCTCCAACTGGAAACAGGACCTGTTGTATGCAAATCGAGGTCCTGTGATGCATGGTATGTGCTGTTGTCTGGAGAAATGGCAGCCTCGTGCAGTTCAAATCCAGTCATCACCAATCTACTGCGCCCTGAAACAGGGTCCCTACTGATTAGTGGGCAGTCCTGAAATCCCTGAGAGAGAGCAGCCTGTGAACTGCCCTCCAGAGTCTGAAAGGCACTACAAAGGGTGGTGTCTAATCTTTCCTCTCATGACACCAGAACTGCAATCAGTGGAGAGGAGGCTCAAATGGGTCATAGAAACATAGAAACATAGGAGCAGGAGTAGGCCATTCGGCCCTTCGAGCCTGCTCCATCATTCAATATGATCATGGCTGATCCTCTATCTCAATACCATATTCCCGCTCTCTCCCCATACCCCTTGATGCCTTTTGTGTCTAGAAATCTATCTATCTCCTTCTTAAATATATTCAGTGACTTGGCCTCCACAGCCTTCTGTGGTAGAGAATTCCAAAGGTTCACCACCCTCTGAGTGAAGAAATTTCTCCTCATCTCAGTCCTAAATATCCTACCCTGTATCCTGAGACTGTGACCCCTCGTCCTAGACACCCCAGCCAGGGAAACATCCTCCCTGCATCCAGTCTGTCTAGCCCTGTCAGAATTTTATATGTTTCAATGAGATCCCCTCTCATTCTTCTAAACTCTAGTAAACACAGGCCTAGTCAACCCAATCTCTCCTCATACGACAGTCCTGCCATCCCAGGAATCAGTCTGGTGAACCTAGGGTCCCTACCTAGTTATGAGGTGGGGGATTGCTGCAGATTCCAGTGAAGCTGCCGCACTCTCATTGACACTTGCAATGAAAAAACAGTTTCCATGATGTATCCACAAATGAGGGCTGTAGGCTCCAGCTTATAGCTGTCAGTTGTTGTACAGCCGTGGAGACTGAACTCAGAGCCTGCACTTAAGTAGGATATTCCTTGAAAATCCTTCTTTTCAGGCAAATACCCATGAGTTCTGGGTCCCAGGACTCCATAGCTGGTCCCATGATTCCGCAGCCTTCTCCTCATCCTCCACTGGAAAGCTGGCACATACACACCAACTTCCCACTCAACCGCAGCTGTCACTTTCTCATCATGTCCCTCCATCCCTGCTCTCTCTAGAAATGCATCTAGCTGCCTCTCTACTCTACTTATATTGTGCACTTCAGTATCTTTCTCTGATAGATCCTACATCACAAGTCTAGCGCCATTTGTTTAACAAACAAATTCCTAACTAAATTCTAACTTTATCATTTTAATTTGTATTTAAACTCTTGGCCACAATGAACGACTTATCTGGATCAGCTTTTTTTAGTTCCTTCCATAATCTTGGAAACCTCAATTAAGTTATTTTGAAGTATTTTTTCCAAACTAAATGAGTCCTACTTCTTTAACTTTCCTCATTACTTAGATTCCTAATGAGCAGAATTATCTGGATTGCTTGACTCTGTACTCTGACAAGGACAATAATATCCTTTGTATGATTAGGTAATTGGCAATTTCCCAGAACTTGATTAAACAACAACTTGTATTTATATAGCTCCTTTAACGTAGTAAAACGTCCCAAGGCGCTTCACAGGAGTGTGATAAAACAAAATTTGACACCAAGCCACACAAGCAGATATTAGGGCAGATGAAAGAGGTAGGTTTTAAGGAGCCTCTTAAAGGAGGAAAGAGAGGTACAGAGGCAGAGAGATTTAGGGAGGGCATTCTAGAGCTTAGGGTCTTGGCAGCTGAAGGCACGGCCACCAATGATTGAGTGATTAAAATCAGGGATACTCAAGAGGCTAGAATTTGAGAAGTGCAGATATCTCTGGAGGGTTGTAGGGCTGGAGGAGATTACAGAGATAGGGAGGGGTGAGGCCATGGAGGGATTTGAAAACAAGGATGAGAATTTTAAAATCGAGGCATTGCTTAACCGGGAGCCAATGTCGGTCAGCGAGAACAGGGTGATGGGTGAATGGAATTTGGTGCGAGTTAGGACCTGAGCAGCTTCTGTGGCTTGGTGTCAAATTTTGTTTTATTACGCTCCTGTGAAGCGCCTTGGGAAATTTTACTACGTTAAAGGAACTATATAAATACAAGTTGTTGTTTAATCAAGTTCTGGGAAATTGCCAATCACCTAATCAGACAAAGGATATTATTGTCCTTGTCAGAGTACAGAGTCAAGTTTATAGAGGGTAGAATGTGGGAGGCCAGTCAGGAGTGCTTTGGAATAGTCAAGTCTAGAGGTAACAAAGGCATGGATGAGGGTTTCAGCATTAGATCATCTGAGGCAGGGGCGGAGTCGGGCGATGTTACGGAGGTGGAAATAGGCGGTCTTAGAAATGGCGTGGATATGTAGTTGGAAGCTCATTTCAGCATCAAATATAACACCAAGGTTGTGAACATGGTTAAACAGCATTTAAGGTTGGAGGGAAAACATTTGTAATTGATTTGTGTGTGTTTCTCCATTGCTGATTATAGAATGAAATATACGTCAATCAAAATAGTCAATTTTTATTTAATTTGATACAACACAAATAATGGGTTCAAACAGCGAAGGGCAAATATGCTTGTATTCAGTCATGCTTGTGGCTGAATAGATATATTAACAGTAGATTTACTCGCAGTTCTAAAAAAATGTCATTCATAATTCATAAAATCTGTGCAAATATTATTAGTCATTTTATTTTATTTTTTGTTTTCTGATGGCTTCATGTGTATTTTGTGTTCTGAATTAAATTAACTGTTCATGACATGGCATTCCAGTTATAACATGCTCAGTTAATCACGTAATCTTGAAACCATTCCTGACATACTACCAGTGGTATTAATGTGTTTTGGCCAGGAATCAACATAAAGTAAAGTACAGACTTGTTAAATAATGGACAGTAATGATGTCTAGCTGTCTTACATCTAATCATCAGAAAAGTTGGAGTACTTACAGCAATAATAGCTGCAGCAATAATAGCTACAGATCTGTACAGCTTATGACAAATCTTTGGAATTACTAGCAGGCAATAGCAAATGTTTCAAATAGTCATAATTATTTTTATTGTACCAATGGGGGGAATATTAACCCACAAAAACTGGTGGGTTTGGTTCGGGTGGGACGTTAAAAAGCTAAGGGGGGGAAATTCGGTACCTTAGCGCCTCCCGTTAGTGCCAGCAGATGGCGCTAATGGGGTGCTACAGCATTATCACCGGGGTGAGGCAAATCCAATGCCGCATGCCACCCACCCTCCCACCCCCGCAGCACCGACGCTAACAGTTATTGCTGGGAGCCTAAACACCAGGTGGATCGTGGCGTCAGTGAGTCTGCAATGCTCACTGGCCACCCAATCTGCGAAATTGATTGTCGCCATCTACCTTAGTGCCTGGAGTAAATAGTGGCAGGGAGACCTGGCGTGAAGCACCAGGAAGCCGGCTCCAGGGACGTTATTTAAAGGGATCATCAGTAATGAGTCACAGTTGTAGGTTAATGGAGTTTCAGTGCTTTCTTGTCAGTTTCACATAGTCCAACAGTCTCATTCCATAATTTCAAAGTTATTTAGTATCAGGAGTGTTGTGGCAACTAAAAAGTAGCTACATTTATTCTTTAAAAAAATCAAACTGCTACACTTGGTTACATTAATGGGGGCTGTACTGGCAGTCGACCTCACCCTCCAGGATCAATGGTGGAGGGAGCAGAGGCAGTGAGAAAGACTGGAACATGTGGCCAGAGAGAGAAGGAGGGCCATCAAGGCTCTAAACAGGACGCCTTATCCTCCAAGGGTATTCTTGAGAGCACTTCTCCTACCTCCAGTTAAGCGAGGAGCAGTGTATTAGAAGGCTCCATTTCACCAAGGAGGTGGTCATAGACCTCTGCCACCTCCTGCAACCAGACCTTGAGCCTCAGATCAGGGCAACCACGGCTCTCTCAGTAGCAGTCAAGATCACCGTCGCCCTCAATTTCTTCACCAGTGGATCCTTCCAGTCTGCAACAGGAGATATAGCTAACATCTCACAGTTCGCCGTCTATCGCTGCATTCGGGAGGTCACAGAGGCTCTCTACAGTAGGAGCAGGGATTACATTTCCTTCCCCATCACCAGAGAGAAGCAGCATGAGCACGCATGTGGCTTTGCCAGGATAACGCGAATTCCCCATGGTGCAGGGCGTCATTGACTGTACCCACGTGGCTCTGCATAACAATCCTGAGATCTTCCGTAACCGCAAAGGCTACCACTCACTTAACGTGCAGTTAGTGTGCGACCACAGACAGCTAATCCTCAATGTCAATGCCTGCTATCCTGGCAGCAGCCACAATGCCTTCATCCTGCATCAGAGCGGTGTGCCAGCACTCATCCAGCCACCACGTTAAGCTTGTGGCTGGCTGCTAGGAGACAAGGGCTATCTGCTCTCCACCTGATTCATGACTCCCCTCCGCAACCCCAACACTGCTGCCCAGCACTCATATAATGAGAGCCATGCTGCCACCAGGAACATCATCGAGTAGACCATCGGCCTGCTGAAGCAATGGTTCCGCTGACTTAACCACTCAGGAGGAGCCCTCCAGTACTCGTCTGAGCGGGTGTCCCATTTCGTGGTAGTCTGCTGCATGCTCCACAACTTGGCCAGGAGGAGGAGGAACAGGAGCGAGGAAGGAGGCAGCCACTCAATCGGCCTTCTGGAAGGGCGGTCCGTGACCACCTCATCAGATTGTTTTGCGAATGAATTAAACCCCAGATCCCCATTGCTCACCACATCCCCATCTTTCCATCCCTGTCACAGGCTGTATCACAGCGCAAAGCTGAAATGAGAGACACCACAAAAGAATCCAAACTGATTTAATAAATTTATCAATAATCAGTGAACACATATTTACAACAAAAATATTAACTATTCACCCTTGTGCACTCCCTCAATGCCCCTCGTTACTGTGCCTTTGCCTACTCTAGTGCTCCTACGAAGTGTTGCTCCAGTGGTTGCAGCAGGGCTGGTGGAAGGCTGCTGAGTGTCTGTGCAAGAGACTTCAGATGGCCTTGCAGGACGCCCTCGACCAGCTCTGGGCCTGGAAGGCCCGGCTGTAGACTGCACCACCTCAGCATGGGCGGCAGCAGTCTGGGCTGGCTGGATGACAGGCAGTGACAAGGGCAATGGTGGAGTGGCAGTGGCGGGAGCAGGAATGCTGCCATCCTGAGAGAGGACAGCAGCTTCCTGCTCCACTGACCCACTGCCATTCCCCCGGGCAGCATCTCAGCATCCAATGCTTGATTGCAGAATCTGCGGGCTCTCTCCCTGGGGCGCAGCTCTGCTATGGGTACAGCTGCTTCAGTCCTCTGTAACCTTCTCCTTGACCTGCTGTTGCTTGCTGAGGCAGCTGCACAGCCAGCAATGCTGAGAATGAGGTTCTGCAGCATCAATGAACCTCCCCTTTAAGTAGTTAAAAAAGCCTGTGGCAATCATGACTTGCGATTAGACTGCACCTGATATTGGTCCACCCTTTGTGTGTAACACCAATGAGCTTGGGCTTTAAGACTTGAGTTAGGACTCCAATCATTTCTTTGAGCAGTGAGCATGGATTTTGCGTGCAGTCTAAGGCATTAGCGCCTGGCGCTAATTCTCCAACTTTTCTAATTTTACCACCCATTCCTGGACTATAATGAATTTCTGGCCCTAAAAATCTGAAACAGGAACCCAACCCGCCTCGAACCGGTTTTAACAGAGGCAGGACTAGGGGCGGGCAACCAATCCGCTCGCAGAAGATGGGTTGGTCATTTAAATATTTTAATGAGGCTGCGTGCCATCATTTTAACAGTGATTCTACTTTTAACCACAGGTGGCCGGTCTTCCCAGGCCTCGGGATACCCAACAGATGAAAGGAGGTGAGAAGGGCTGAATCCATATGGTAAGTGCCTTTACAGCACTGCTTGTAGGGCTGGAGGAGAAGGAGTGTTTCCTTCAGGCCCAACAAGCTATCCAGTAAACCCCCAACCCCCACCCCGTGATCTGCAGTCTCCCCCCATCACAATCGAACCCCCCACTACCACTATCTGCTCCCCCCAACCACAATTTTCCCCCTCCGACCACCATCTGTCCTCCCGTGATCGGAGCCCCCCTCCCCCTGCAATCGGATCTCCATCCCCCCGCCCCCTGTGATCGGACCTTCCTCACGATTGGACCCCCCAAACACCACCCTCCACAACGATCTCTCCCACCCCCTTCACTAGACCTACCTGCTCTCAGCCCAGCTCGGCTGCGGCCTTGTGTCACAGGCTTTCCCGCCCGACAACAGTCAGCCTATGAATCAGGAAACCTACAGAAAAAAACTGCAGGACGTTTAGGAAACCCATGCTTCCAGGTTTCCCGACCTCAAAACAGCCACCCGCTCCCTCCCCGACTCGAGCTAATATCCAGCTCTTTGTCTTTCTTTATTATTCCCTCATTTACAACCACTGAAATTCCTGCCATCCCTTTTTAAGCACAAGAGCAGATAACAGCCTACGCAGCTTCAAGTACATGTCCACTATCCTGCGTGAAAATATTTTTTTTCTAATTATTACCATACTTGAAGTTAATGAGTGTTGTACTTGTGTCCTCTATGGTCATTGTTGATTGTCTACATATGTCAATGCAATACTGAGGTGCATACCTAAGCATTACTTTGCGGTATTTGTTTATCATGTCACCCTGGGGCACCACATCTTGAATTCTCAATATGCTATCTGGGTCACTGCCCATTACCAGATCAATGTGTAAGTTACCTCCCATGTCATCCCTCACACAATGGGTTAAAAAACAGTCATGCTGTACTTTTGTACTAGACCATTTGGACATTCCCAGTTTATTATGTTGATTAAAATACCCCATTATTATGACCTTTGTTTGAACATACCTTCCTTATCTCTTCATAGAGTAGCCTATCCTTCTTGTCTTGATCTGGTGATCTACCGCTCACCCCGCACTATAAATTTACAGCCAGACTAACGCATTGTGTATCAATAGGTTTGCTTCCTTTATTTCCCAGGTGTCCCTAACACACAGAGCTACACTTATTTTTTTTCATATCTAGCCTGTCCTTCCTGAACACTTTGGGGGAAAAATTAGGTCGCGCCCCATTTGGGGCGCAAATATCGTCTGGACGCAAATATTAGCGCCTGGCGCTAATTATCGCCACTGACTGGAAACTTCACTTTTACGAGTGGAGCGCTATATCAGGCGCTGCACACCTGTCTTAAGGCGCAAAGGCCGAGCAGTGAGGCGCTAACTCAGCGCGCGAGCGCAGCGCAGCTGCTGCCAGTTAGCAAGGGAACGCAGACACACTGGCGCCGGCCACTTCTTAAAGCGGGGGGGGCCAACTTGCTCCCCAGCCACACCCTGCTCATTGCAGCCTTGAATCTCGGCCTGGAGAGACCTGTGAATCCATTTTGCTGCCAAGGATGGAGAGGGAGAGAGAACGAGCTCATCGCTTCACCGAGCGGGCCTTGGATGCTCTGGTTGGCGCGGTGGAGCGCAGAAGATGTATACTCTTCCCTGAGAGTGGCAGGAGGCCTTTGCCACGCGAGTTCAGAAGAGTGTGGAGCGAGGTGGCTCAGAGCGTCTCCTCCAGGAGCATGGTGCCCAGGACCCACACTCAATGCCGCAAAAAGTTCAACGACCTCACTCGGGTCGTCAGGGTGAGTGGCTTTTTCTCAATACCTCTCCATCCCTCCATCTCAACCTCACTCTATGGCCAGAGGGTCTTAAAACCCCAATGCACAACACTCATCCAACACCTATGGCCCTTTCATGAAACACACACACACATTCCACACTTTGCATACAGTAAGGGCTATTCACCTATGGGAGGCACATCAGGCAAGACCATGGCTGCATACAGTAAGGGCTATTCACCTATGGGAGGCACATCAGGCAAGACCATGGCTGCATACAGTAAGGGCTATTCACCTATGGGAGGCACATCAGGCAAGACCATGGCTGCATACAGTAAGGGCTATTCACCTATGGGAGGCACATCAGGCAAGACCATGGCTGCATACAGTAAGGGCTATTCACCTATGGGAGGCACATCAGGCAAGACCATGGCTGCATACAGTAAGGGCTATTCACCTATGGGAGGCACATCAGGCAAGACCATGGCTGTATATTTACTCAGATGCTGTCCTTTTTCTTGCAGGCCAAGCTGGCGCATAATCGGAGACAGCAGCAACGGACAGGTGGAGGGCGGCCTCAGCTGCAACCCCTCAGCGATCTTGAGGAGCGCGTCCACAGGATTGTGGCAAGCCGGGTGATCGGTCCCGTCGCCACTGGAGACGCCGACCCCGTTCTGGACAGCAATGGTAAGGTCATCACCTTTTTGTCCTCTGTCCTTCCACTTGTCCCTCACAACACCAGCCTTTGACACTTTCAATCCAACTTGCTAACTCGCTGCACTTATTCCTCCCTTACTGCCACCCTGTCCTCACGCTAAAGCCAATCTTGTACCTCCCTGCTTTCAGATGGTGATTCACCAGCTGAGGAGACGGGCCCTGAAGCTGCCAGTGGGAGTGAAGCTGCAGCCGAGGAGGAAGAGGAAGCCGGAGCATCAGTGCCAACCTCTCCCGAGGAAGCCCATGCCCACACTGGGAACACGCCTTCCCTGGAGGGGAGCAGGGGGGAAGGGTCTGATGAGGGTGAAGCTCCAGGACCCAGCGGGCTGCAGCAACGCCATGGGGGTAGGGAAGAATGGGGGCCTTCTCCCCAGAGGGAGACTATGCAAGACACTCCTACTGCAATGGACGCAGAGGAGGAGCGGCTGATCGCAGAAATGAACACCCAGGCGGTGGGCATGCACACTGAGCTCATGGGTGCAGTGGGAAGGGTGCCCGAATGCATTGAGTCACTGGCAAGGAGTGTGGAGCACTTCGCTGTAGCACAGGCGGATGCCACACTAACGCTTAGTGCTGCAATTCAGTCACTGGCTGCCGTGATCCCATCACTGACTGCTCTCATGCAGACGCAGATTGAGGCCACGCGAGCACAGACTGCTGCCAACCTCGATGGTTCGTTCACATGTCCCCGGGGCTGTCACCGCGCCGCAGCAGGCCAGCAATCTGTTCTCCAGCAGATTGCTCCGGATGCTGAAGTGCTGCCACGTGGGAGTGCCAGTGTGTCGGGCGAGCAGAGAGTTGCTGTCCTCTCTCACGATGACAGCATTCCTGCTGTCAACACTGCCACTTCTCCACTGCACTTACCACCGCCTGTAGGACAGACTGCTGCCGCCCATGCAGAGTTGGTGCAGTCTGCAGCCGGGCCCTCCAGGCCCAGAACTGGTCGAGGCCGTCCTTCAGGGGCATCTGCAGTGTCAGGGTCTGACGAGCACCAGCCTTCCACCAGCCTTGCTGCAGCCACTGAGGTCCCATTACGGAGGAGCAGTAGGGTTAGAAGGGGGGAAGTGCGCAAGGGAAGGAGATCACCCACGAAGGGCAAAAAGTAGGAGGTGTGACAAAATGCTGGTCATTTTTTTATTAAAGGTCGAGGTTCATGGTCCAACTTTTGTTTAGTGTTTTGGACATTATCTCCAGGTTGTGAGAACCAGTTATGTTATTGACTGTTTTTTTGTGTTTATTTCTATGAGTTTGTCATGAGGAATTGACACACACAGAGTTTGTAAAATAAATAAGTTTCTGTATTCAAAATATACATGGTTGGTGGTTGGAATTATTGGTGCCTTGGCCGGCTTAGGGGTTGCGTGCTGGGTTCATTGATGTTGTTAGCAATGGCAGAAGCCATTTCCACAGCAGGGGCCCTAGAAGCGGCTTGCTATCAGCCGTTGACGGACGGCCCTTGCAGTTTGACCATTGTGGACCGCCCTCCCGCCTTGGTGCTGCTGATGATCATCCTCCTCGTCCTCTTCCTCCTCTTCCTCCTCCTCCTCTAGTGGTGCTCCAAGGCCTGGTGGCATTGGCTGGGTCCTGACGATTGCCATGTTATGCAACATGCAGAACACAACTACGAAGTTGGATACTCGCTCAGGCGAGTACTGCAGGGCTTCTCCAGAGTGATCGAGACAGCGGAACCGTTGCTTCAGCACGCCGATTGTGCGCTCAATTATGTTCCTGGTAGCTTGATGGCTCTCATTGTACCGCAGCTCAGCAGGGGTGTTGGGCGTACGGAGCGGTGTCATCAGCCAGGTGCTCAATGCATACCCCTTGTCCCCGAGAAGCCAACCAACTGGCTGATGCGGTGCCTCGAAAAGTTCTGCCACAGTAGTCTGGCGCAGGATAAAAGCATCGTGGCAGCTGCCAGGATAGTGGGCATTGACAGCGAGTATCAGCTGTCTGTGGTCACAGACCAACTGAACATTCAAGGAATGGAACCCCTTTCTGTTCCGGAATTCCTCGGCATTCTCATGCGGAGCACGCAAAGCCACATGCGTGCAGTCAATGGTGCCCTGCACCATGGGGAAGCCCGCTATCCTCGCAAAGCCCAGAGCGCAGTCACGCTGCTTGTCTGGGGTCATGGGGAAAGAGATGAACTCTCGTCTCCTTTTAAAGAGGGCATTTGTGACCTGCCGGATGCAGCAATGCACCGCGAACTGGGAGATATTGGCGAGGTCCCCAGCAGCAGCTTGAAATGAGCCAGTAGCGTAGAAGTTGAGAGCCACTGTGACCTTCACTGCCACCGACAGAGACGTCCTGGACCTCAGTTGAGGCTGCAGATCTGGCTGCAGCAGCTGGCAGAGCTCAGTGACCACCTCCTTGCTGAATCGCAGCCTTCGCAAACACAGCTTGTCAGACATATGAATGTAGGAGAGCTGTTCACGATATACCCTGGGAGGGTAAGCTCTCCTGTACATACGCCTGTTGGCCCTCCTCCGTC
Source organism: Squalus acanthias (assembly GCA_030390025.1). Classification (NCBI taxonomy): domain Eukaryota; kingdom Metazoa; phylum Chordata; class Chondrichthyes; order Squaliformes; family Squalidae; genus Squalus; species Squalus acanthias. Next base: position 50,538,100 of record CM059426.1, read on the forward strand.
TGGCCATCATTGCCAGTCTCTCTCTGCGTCTCTGTGTCCTCCGATTCAGCTGGAGCAGGACGACGCCCCCAATCAGTGCAGCCCCCATATTCTCTTTGCAAGCAAAGTAATGAAGGACAGCAACTAAAGTACTAGCGAAGTTAGGATCAGTAGGCAAAACTACCTCACAAAGCGTTGAGTCAATGCAGAAGTCTCTCTTTCTCTCTCTCCGAATCTCTCTCTCTCTCTCAGATCGAGTGGTGCAAAAATGTCAACGACAGAAAAAGACAGGAAGAGGCCCCCTTTAAATAGCGCCCCCCCCAGCCCCACAGCGATTGATAGCGTTCCAGTCTTCCGGTCGTTGGATGCGCCAGGCGGTAAGGCAGGGGGCGCCACTCAATTTCCGCTCCGGGGCGCCACAAGGGCGTTGCACCATGGAATGACGTCACAATCTGCGCGCGCAGGTGGTCGCAGCGGTAAGGTTTAGCGCCGCCGCACAATCTCTAGTTAAGTTCCTGAGCGGCACAAACATAGCTGCGCCCGGGCGTTAGCGGCTTTGCGCCCCATTAGCGCCCTCTTAAGGCGCTAACGGGAGGCGCAACCAACTGAATTTTTACCCCTTTAAACCTTGAAATATTGTACTTCATTGGAGGTTAACCATGGTTATGAGATTCCTTTTATATTATGGCCGTAATTTTCTTTACCTGGGTGGGTCGGGTGTGGGCGGTCAGCATGGCAGGTCGCGACCCAGTTCTTTCTTCCATCCTGCTGCAGAAATCGACTTTGCGCTAATGGGGCCTATTAAGCCAGCCCTGCGCGTTACCCGGCTCTATTAAATGGTGTGGGTCTGATGACGTCATCCATGACGCGTTTTCAGCCGGGGTATTTAAAGGAGCCATGGCCACATTACATTTGAAGGTTCATCTAGGAGTGTGCAGTCACTGCATTGGAGGCTTTGATTGCTCCAAACACTTGGAGACATGACTGCACAGAGGCAGAGGGCTGCACCCAGGTTCTCCGATGACTCCTTCCATATGCTTGTGGAGGGAGTCTCAGCACGCAGGGAAGTCCTCTTTCCTTCGAATGGTCAGAAGAGACCTCCCCAGGAGACAAAAAGAGCCTGGCTCCAAATTGCAAGGATGTGGTCAGGAGGACCTGGGTGCAGTGCCGGAAATGTTTCAATGATCTCATTAGATCAGGAAAGGTGAGTACAAAGCCACACTCAAATTCATCATGCTGTGCCTCTTATCACATCCCCATCACACTGCCTTCCCAAGCCTACTCCTGCACATCCTTACTCGCACCAACATACCTTGCACCTCCACCCATCCCTCTCTCTCTATCGACATTATCACATCCCCATCTGACTAGCCACCCCTCACACTCACCCTCATCCTAATGCAATCATATCAACTAACAACACACAAGGAGGCCATTTGGTATTGGCACCCCAATCCATCATAGTCTCCCTCTAAAGATCTAACCCATCCGTTCCTTACACTCATTCCATACTCTCACTCAACCTTCTCTTCTTTCCCTCCTTTCAGGAAAAGAGAGCCCACAATAAGAAGGAGGGGGAGAGAACTGGAGGTGGGCCTCCATCATTTACGCCCTTACAACAGCCGAGGAGGTCGCCCTGGAAGTCTCGGGAGTGGCTGAGCAGCTGGAGGTGGGAGATGGAGAGAGGGAGACATCTCAGCAACCTGGTGACAGAATTACATATGACACAGCTACATGACATACATCAGTCACTCATATGGCGACTGATGGCATCAGCCACTGAATGGTCATCATGTGCATAATGGTATCTGTACCCATTCTTCATATGGCATATCTAACTCATCTCTTTACTCTCCCACAGATCCATCAAGAGGCCACGCCATGGTCCAGGAGGAAGAGGAAGACGACTCCTCAGAGGAGCCTCCAGCCTCTGAGGGTGCACCGTCACCAGACATAAGCGCACCCAGCACCAGCGCAGAGACGCACACCTCGGTGGGTCCCTCGCGAGATAGAGTAGTCTTGTCATCGGTTCTGTCACAACTCACAAGTGAGCAAGAGCAGATGGTGGAGACAGGGACAGCCAGTGGAGACTCCTCGCCGGAGGGCGCAGGAAGCTCCCAGCTCTGCTCATCCTGCATGCAGGCGCTGAGCCTCGGGGGCCATCCAGAAAGAGGGCAATCCTGGAGGTGCAGGAAGAAGTGCAGGAGGCTCTTCCATGGATAGGATGGCCACCTGCATGGAGCAGCTACTGCGCCACCTGCAGGGAGCACATGGTCTCTATGGAGAATAGATGACTATATATGGAGAATCTGCAAATGTCTGCGATGACCTGGCGCGATAGCCTGAGCCTCCTTTGGCACCGCTGCATGTGTTCCTGTATTAACTGGTTACCCTGCAATATTCATTGACATGAGTATCAATGTTGGGCCGATACTGTTTATTTGAGGATGGAAGGATTGGGAGAGATGTTGGGCATGATTGTTAATGCAGGGCAGCAGGGATTGTTTAGCTCAAGTGCTCTTCAATAAACTGCTGTCAAAAATCTTTAGATCTAGGCACCTGTTGATGCCCTCCTGCTTTCTTGCCATCCTTTTTTTCCTCAGTGACCTCTCCTTCATCAAGGTGAAGGTCCTCCTCCAATGGTGTGGGACCTCCATTGGTGTCTTCATGCATTGCTTCTTTTGCAGAGCAAAGTAATCCAGAATGTAGCATATCACAATCTTACAGGACAGTGTAGCTGGGCTGTACTGCAGGAAGCCACCAGTCCTGTCCAGGTCTCTGAATTGTTGTTTGAGGACTCTAGTGCTCTGCTCAATGAGGGCACTAGTTGATCCATGGATCTGATTGTAACAGAGTTCCACAGCCAAACATGGGTTCATAAGAGAAGTCAGGTCAGGAGCCAAGTCATAGTCATAGGGGGAAAAATTCAGTTGGTTGCGCCTCCCGTTAGCGCCTTAAGAGGGCGCTAATGGGGCGCAAAGCAACTAGCGCACGGACACGGTGATGTTTGCGCTGCTCGCAAAATTAACTAGACTTTTGCGGCGGTGCTAAACACTACCGCCACGATCTCCTGCGCCGGCAGATCGTGACGTCAGTCGAGTGCGCAACGCCCCGGTAGCACCCCGGAGCGGATATTGAGTGGCGCCCCCTGCCTTATCGCCTGCCGCTAGCAACGACAGGTTGAAGGGAGCGTTTTGCAGTCAGGAAGGGACTGGGGGAGCGCTATTTAAAGGTGACCGCTTCCTGCCTTTTTTTGTTGTTGACATTTTGAACCACGCATTCTGAGAGAGAGAGAGGGACTTCTGCAGAGATTCAACGCTGTGTGAAGGAGTTTTGGGTACTGAGCAGCACTTTGCAGGTTCATTTTGATTTGCCCTTCCTTGTATCGATTTAGAAGAGACTGTGGGGGTTGCACTCTGAGCTCTTTCCCTGGAGCTCTCCATTGTTCTTTCCAGCAGATTTGATGTACAGGTCTCTCCAGGCCGAGATTCAAGGCTGCAATGAGCAGGATGTGGATGGAAAGCAAGATCAACCCTCCCCTTTAAGGACTGGCCAGCGCCATTGTGTCTGTGTTCCATTGCTGACTGACATCACATGAGCTTCGCCAGCGTTCTGAGTTAGCGCCTCGCTCCTCGGCCTTTGCGCCTTAGGACAGAGGTGTAGCGCCTGATTTAGCGCTCCAATCACCTCCAGGGGCGATAAAAGTCAAGTTTGCAGTCGAAGGCAATAATTAGCGCCAGGTGCTAATCTTTGCGCCCGGCTGATAATTGCTCCCCGAACGGGCGATACTGAATTTTTCCCCCTATGTCTCTTCTCTAGGTGTTCTAAATTTACCATAAAAAACGGTGTAACAGTAGGTGCGCTTTACTTGATGTCATTTTTACGAAGGCAGATGTTTGTGCTTCTTTACGAAGTGTAAATTAGAACACCTTAACCAGGATGAACCATTGTCTTGTTCCCAAAGGTCAGCCTGTCAGGAGCCTTTAACCTTCAGTTTCAATAAGGTTATTGATTCATTGTCAACAACTATCTTATCTCTATGGTCAGAATGCTATCACAGCTTTTTCATAGTTAGGTTTCTAGATTTCCAAACCCAGTTTGTCACGTTTTAATGAGGCCAGAATTCTTTCATAGAATGGTGTATTTTTCTGAATAGGTTATATGGCTTATTCCTTCACACCTCTACGAAGGGGAAAAGTTCCTTTCTATCTACCCTATCTATGCCCCTCATAATTTTGTACACCTCAATCAGGTCCCCCCTCAGCCTTCTCTGCTCTAAGGAAAACAACACCAGCCTGTCCAATCTCTCTTCATAGCTGAAGCACTCCAGCCCAGGTAACATCCTGGTGAATCTCCTCTGCACCCTCTCCAATGCAATCACATCACTCCTATAGTGTGGTGACCAGAACTGCACACAGTATTCCAGCTGTGGCCTAACTAGCGTTTTGTACAGCTTCATCATAACCTCCCTGCTCTTATATTCTAAGCCTCGGTTAATGAAGGCAAGTATCCCATATGCCTTTTTAACCACCTTATCTACCTGTCCTGCTGCCTTCAGGGATCTATGTACATGCACACCAAGGTCCCGCTGATCCTCTGTCCTTCCTAGGGTCCTACCATTCATTGTGTATTCCCTTGCCTTGTTAGTCCTCCCAAAATGCATCACCTCACTCTTTTCAGGGTTAAATTCCATTTGCCACTGTTCTGCCCATCTAACCAACCCATCTATATTGTCCTGTAGCCTGAGGTTTCCCTGCTCGCTATTTACCACTCCACCAATTTTCGTGTCATCTGCGCACTTACTGATCATACCTCCTACATTCATATCTAAATCATTAATGTACACTACAAACAGCAAAGGACCCAGCACCGATCCCTGCGGTACACCACTGGACACAGGCTTCCAGTTACAAAAACAACCTTCGACCATCACCCTCTGCCTCCTGCCACTAAGCCAATTTTGGATCCAATGTGCCAAATTGCCCTGGATCCCATGGGCTCTTACCTTCTTGACCAGTCTCCCATGTGGGACTTTGTCAAAAGCCTTACTGAAGTCCATGTAGACTACATCAACTGCACTACCCTCATCCACACACCTAGGGCTCGATTTTGCCAGGCACGAGGAGGCGGGATTGGAGGCGTGTTAGGTGTTAAAATCGTGAAAAATGGTGGGTGGGCCCGATCCCGCCTCCATCCCGCCTCCGAGCAATTTTACAAATGCGAGTTTTCTGACTCCGTCTCCATCCCGCCTCCAAGAGGCGGGATAGGCCCTTAAGGTCCTTAACAACCAGTTAAGTGCCTCTATTATCCCATTTTGAGAGGCCTTTCTGATTTTAACACTTTTCCCACATGGTTCACGTCGCCTGTGAAACACGCCAGTGAATCCTGGCGGCAGCACAAGTGGATTGCTTACTAACAGCTGCAGCTCCACCATTAAAAAGGAGATTTCAGCAATTGTCATTTGCAGGTGGCAGAACTTTGTTGTCTCAGGTCTGGGGGACCTTTTAGCAGGCATACCCATTGTTGTGGAAGATTGGAGCCTGACACCCATCTGCTGCTCACCCACCTGAAGCTGCACAGGCCAGAAGGCGCCAGCGCGCGACCACATTGCTGCCCGGGATGCAAGGGACGCACTCCTCTTGGCCAGATTCGCTTAGCCTGCACAATCAAACACTTTTGCCTCGCACTTTCTTATCAGACCATCGACAATGGACAAGAACCTACGGATTCCTATCACTCTGACCACCATACTGACAATTGCAGGTCATCCTAAGCCCTCAGTGTGGAAGTCCTATTAGCGATATGACAGACGCCACAACTGCAACAGTTGCCATCAGACTTTTTTATTTACAATAACCAACTGATGGCTTTTCAACATTAAACATGACATTTCACCCAAGTGACTACCCTTGTGACTACTTGTGCATTATCTTCCTCTTACGCGTGCTCCTACGTGGTGCTTCCCCTGTGGCTTCAGCAGATGTGGAGGCCCCTTGCTCACTTTCTTGCTGCTCCTGTCTCGACACCTTTGGCGGGCGTCCTCTGGGGTTGCGAGCCTGTGAGGGCTCAGCAACAGTCTGCTGCTCCTGCAGCTGTGCAGGGGTTGAGACGCCAATCTCAGTTGGATGTGGACTCTGGTGGGGCTCTGACCGAGGCCTTTGCAGTGACATGGTCGTGTGAGCGCTTGGAGAGGAGCCCCCACTTCCTTGTTGTCTGCCACCAACATCCCTCTCATGGGTCAGCCCAACTTCAGAGCTAGCAAGTGGCTGGACAGCACCTTCCTGCACTTCAGGGGGGCCATGAGGACCCATTTCTGTACTGGAAGTCCTACTCCCGAGGACTTGCCTGAAGGTTTGGTTTGTTTGCACAATAGCTAACCATCGCTCCTCAAGAGATGTCAGTCTATTCTGAACAATGACCATGTTTTCCATACCCTGGCGACTAAGCTCCTCGATGGACGTAGCCATCCTCTCCTCTATGGTAGCCAGCCTTACCATGGAGGTAGCCATCCTTTCCACGGATGTTGCCATCCTTTCCGTGGTGATGCGTTCATGCGCCAACGCCTCCACAAAGGCTCTGCTCATGTTAGCGATGGACTCCTCCATTCTCTCCACACTCGCAGCGACCCTGGAGACAAAACCTGCCAGAGACTCCTGCACCTCTTCCTGGAGTTCCAGCACCACTCTTCTTCTGGATGGACCCAGAGGCACAGGGTCGACATGCAGCTGAGCCGAGCTGGCAGAGTCCTGCGCCCTCCGACTTGGACACTCCAACGCTGTCCCTGTCTTCACCATCTGCTGATGCTCACTTGTGAGCTGTGATACACCAGGTGACAACACTACACTATCTCGCGAAGGTACCACCGAGGTGTGAGTGTCTGCGCTGGTGCTGGGTGCGCTGAATTCTGCTGACACTGCGCCCTCAGAGGTTGCAGCTTCCTCTGAGGTGTCTGGAGGCTCAGGCTGTTCCACCTGGATAGTGGGGACGGGGGCTTTCGATGGTCCTGTGGGGGATTAAAGGAAAGACTCAGAGATGTGAGGCCAAGGTTACATGCACATTGAATATTGCAGATGATCATAAGTCAATCTGTTAGAGCATCAGAATCATTATCAGTGCAATGTTAATGAGAGAGATGAAAAACTATTCTGTCACCAGCTTTCTCTGATGCACCCGTCTGTACGACCCCCACTTGCGCATCGTCCTCCACTTCCACGATCTCCAGGGCCACCTCCTCCCAGTGGGTGAGCTGGGCTACTGAGGGTGGCCCTCCTCCTGTCCTTGCTCTTTCCCTCTTATTGTGAGCTCTCTTTTTCTGCAATGAGGGAGACAAGTGGAGTTTGAGTGAGAATGAAGGAGTGAGTGTAGCGAATCCATAGCATAGATGCCTAGAAGGATACAAAGATTCAGTGAGGTGGCAAGACCAAGGTCCCTCCCTGTGTGTTATAAGTTGTTTTCATAGCATCACAGCGATAGGGAGTGTGAGGGCTGAATAGTCGAACAGTTAAGTGAATGTGACCAGACAGAGAGAGCGAATGGGTAAGGGTGCAGGGATGTCAGTGTCAAGTGGGATGTGGAGGAAGAGGTTGTCAAAGCTGAGTGCTGGTGAGGAGAGGCAATGGGGATCAGATTGAGGATGATGGGAAAGTCATACTTACTTTTCCAGTGCGCAGAAGGTCATGAAACCTCTTCCTGCACTGCAGCCAGGTTCTGCGGCACATAGATAAGGAGTTGACCTCCTGGGCCACTTGCATCCACACAGCCTTCGTCTGCTGGGGACGCGTCTCTCTCCCTGAAGAAGGGAAGAGCACCTCCTTATTCCCGCTTGCTCCCTCCACCAGAGCTTGCAGGGCGGCGTCATCAAACCTCGGTGCAGACTTAGGTCTACTGCTGGACATTTTGCCTGGAAGAAACTATCAGAGCAAAGGCCAAAAGGTTTGCAGTCTGCAGAAGAAGCAAGGCTGCTTGCAGGCCTTAAATCCAGCAGCATTGATGACGTCATCGGAGGCGAGTTTCAGATGGAAAGACTAATTGGGCCAGGGGTTCCCACACGCTGGAAATCAATTGCGCAATTAGGGGAAAATCGCATATTTTTCCCACATCAAATTGGAGTCGGGTGGCTAATACGAAAAGCGGATGACACGCCCCCAGCCCGCCCCATGACAAAATCGATCCCCTCGTCTCCCACTCGAAAAATTCATTCAAATTGGTTAGACATGATCTCCCCCTGACAAAGTCATGCTGTCTATCCTTGATTAATCCTTGCTTCTCCAAGTGGAGACTAATTCTGTCCCTCAGAATTTTTTCCAATAATTTCCCTACCACTGATGTTAGGCTCACTGGCCTGTAATTCCCTGCTTTATCCCTACTACCCTTGTTGAATAATGGTACTACGTTAGCTGTTCTCCAGTCCTCTGGCTTCACCTGAGGAAGGGGCAATCGATAGCTCCGAAAGCTTGTGATTTCAAATAAAACTGTTGGACTATAACCTGGTGTTGTGCGACCTCTCAATTTTGTCCACCCCAGTCCAACACCGGCATCCCTACCCCTGTGACCAGAGAGGTTCTGAAAATTTGTGTCAGAGCCCCTGCAATCTCCTTGCCTCCCACAGCAGCCTGGGATACATCTCGTCTGGGCCTGGGAATTTATCCACTTTTAAGCCTGCTAAAACCGCTAGTACCTCCTCCCTCTCAATACTAATTTGTTCAAGTATATCACAATCCCCCTGCCTGATTTCTATGCCTACATCGTCCTTCTCCATAGTGAACACAGATGCAAAATATTCATTTAAAACCTCACCTACATCTTCGGCTCAACACACAGATTGCCACTTTGGTCCCTAATGGGCCCTACTCTTTCCCTGGTTATCCTCTTGCCCTTAATATACTTATAAAACACCTTGGGATTTTCCTTTATTTTGCCCGCCAGTGTTTTTTCATGCCTTCTCTTCGCTCTCCTAATTTCTTTTTTAAGTACCCCCCTGCACTTTCTATACTCCTCTAGGGCTTCCACTGTTTTTAGTTCTTTGTATCTGCTAAAAGCCTCCCTTTCTTTCCTAATCCATTCTTGTATATCCCTTGACATCCAGGGTTCCCTGGGCTTGTTGGTCCCACCCTTGACCTTTACGGGAACATGTTGGCGTTGTACTCTCTCTATTTCCTTTCTGAAAGACTCCCACTGCTCTGATGTGGATTTTCCTACAAGTAGCTGATCCCAGTCCACTTTGGCCAGATCCTGCCTTATCATATTAAAATCGGCCTTCCCCCAATTTACAACCTTTATTTCCGGTCCATCTTTGTCCTTTTCCATGACTACCTTAAATCTCACCGAATTATGGTCACTGTCACCAAAATGCTGTCCTATTGACACTTCTACTACTTGCCCGGCTACATTCCCTAGAATTAGGTCCAGTACCGCCCTCTCTCTTGTAGGACTTTCTACATGCTGGCTCAAAAAGCTCTCCTGGATGCACTTTAAGAATTCTGCACCCTCTAAGCCTTTCACACACTGACTATCCCAGTTAATATTGGGGAAGTTGAAATCCCCTACTATTATTACCGTATTATTTCTACACTTCTCTGAGATTTGCCTACATATCTGTTCCTCTATCTCCCCCTGACTGTTTGGGGGCCTATAATACGCTCCCAGCAAAGTGCTTGCCCCCTTTTTGTTTTTAAGTTCTACCCATATGGCCTCATTAGAGGAACCTGCTAAGATATCATCCCTCCTTACAGCAGTAATTGACTCCTTGATTAATATTGCGACACCCCCCTCCTCTTTTACACCCCCCTCTGTCTCGCCTGAAGATTCTATACACCGGAAGATTGAGCTGCCAGTCCTGCCCCTCCCTCAACCATGTCTCTGTGATAGCAACAATATCATACTCCCATGTGTTCATCAACACCTTCCATTCATCTGCCTTACTCGCAAGACTCCTTGCATTATAATAAATGCCATCCAGCCTTGCCATACTCCCTTGAGCCATTACATATTTGCTCTGCCTTCCAGGCTGACTTGTTTTTTCCTCTATATTTGGCTGTGCATCACTCCCTACTATAGCTCCACTCCGTATCCCATCCCCCTGCCAAGTTAGTTTAAACCCCCCCCCCAACAGTACTAGCAAACCTCCCCGCAAGGATGTTGGTCCTGTTTCGGTTCAGGTGCAACCCGTCTGACTTGTACAGGTCCCACCTTCCCCAGAAGCAGACCCAGTGATCCAGGAAACTAAAGCCCTCCCTCCTGCACCAACTCTTTAGTCACGCATTCATCTGCTCTATCCTCCTATTCCTATACTCACTAGCATGTGGCACCGGGAGTAATCCAGAGATTACAACCTTTGAGGTCCTGCTTTTTAATCTGCTACCTAGCTCCCTAAATTCTTGTTGCAGGACCTCATCCCTCTTTCTACCCATGTCGTTGGTACCAATGTGAACCACGACCTCTGACTGTTCGCCCTCCCCCTTCAGAATGCCCTGAAGCCGTTCAGTGACACCCTTGACCCTGGCACCAGGGAGGCAACATACCATCCTGTGTACAGAACATTAGTTAGGCCACAGATAGAATACTGTCGGCAGTTTTCGGCGCTCTATTGTAGAAGGGACATTAAAACCATATAGAGCATACAACATCAATTTAAGAGGATGATGCCAGGGATGGGGAACTATAGTTAAGGAAAGGCTTGGGATAGAGGATGATTCCCACTGGAACAGAAAAGGCCAAGAGGAGAATTAATACAGGTTTTTAAAATTACGAAGAATTGTGATAGAGTAATCAGGGAAAGATTATTATCTCAAAGTTGGGGAGTCAGTGACAATGGGGCATCAATTTAAATGTTGCCAATAAGAGAGTGAGGAGAGAGATTGGGAGAAATGTCTTTATGCAGCAGCATGGAATGCTTTGCCACAGGGAATGGTTCAGGCAGAAACCTTTGCTTCTTTTAAGGGAAATTGGTTAGATTTTGAAGCAGAGGAAAATGCTAGGTTATGGGGAGAGCGCAGGCAGTGGGATTAGTTTTAGATTCCTCTAACAATGACCTGACAAGACGTGATGGGCAGAATGGCATCTTCTGTGATGCATTTACTACTTGGAGTAGATGGAGCATTGCTCAGGCAGCCTAATAAATAATCACAACTGGCAAAAAAGGCTCGTGAAAATGTAAATGTCAACAATAAAAAATGGGAATGTGGAAAAAAAAAGGCATAATACACTCACCTGAAAATCTGCGGGCCTTTCAAAGATCCTTCTACCTGCAAGCCTGCTGGAGGGCTTTTTCCTGCCAGGTTTCCTTGAGCATGCTGGGGACTCGGTTTCCAGGATCACCCCAGGCCAGAAAACGGTGCAGCACACTTTCCTGCCCCTTTTAAATATGCAAAGAAGTTCTTGCCTGTATTGGATGGGAGCTTTGTGTACCAGTAAAACCTACCATCCCAGCTGCTGCAAAGTTGACAGAACCAGATCCTGCTCCATTTCCTGACCACTACCCTTCTGTTGTTGTGCAAATGGAGCAGTGAGGAGACCAAAATTGGTTCCACTGCCTCAGGAGATCTGTTAGGCATGTTAATTTTTTGCAGCTAAACATCATTTAAAATGGGAGCAATACACAATTTGTGATAAATGGTTAAAGTAAATTATAAACATGCAATACATGGACTAATTATATTGAACATTTATTTAAAAATTGAAATAAAACTGTCAGTATAACATCAAGTAAAATCTTAAGCTGTAATTAGTAAAACTTTAGTCATTATATATTCCAGAGATTGTTTTTTTCTGTTTTTACTTCCTGTTTCTTGTTTCCATTCCTTTCAAAGGGTCTAATTAGAGCCAATTTTATAAAACTGAAAGAAGGAATGGAATAAACAAGTTTAAAAATCAAAGGGTGGAATCATCCTGTCTCTGTCTCTCAAAGATACTTGGATGATAACTATACAGTAATTACGCATGCTGAAACTGTAAAACCAAACTACAAGAGTGCCATTTTCAATTCCTTTTACATAGTAATAAGTGGAAATAGTTGCTAGTGGGAGGGTTTTGTTCTATGCCAACCTTTCATTCAGAGCCCTAGATGTGGAGTCAACCTCACAGACTTGAATTGGTGAGGAGTCAGTCTGGCACATTGCATTGAACTTGGATGAATGCAACATCAAGGTCGCTGAGATGTCGCAAACTATCCTGCAGAACCCACTCAATTCTGTGTCTAAATTCTTGATACATAATCCCGGCACGTGAAATTCTGTACTCTAGCCCAGAAATTCCAGTTTGGTAGCTATGTCACCAGAAATGCGATGTGGTGGGTCTGTCACCTGCCAGTTGGCCCCGGTAACAACCCTAGCCCAATCCTGAAGACAGGGTCATTTGCACAAAAGGTATGGGCGCCACACCATTTACAGTGTTACTGGAGAGATTCATTATTAGGAAACAGCATTGTGAGCTCCGTTTACGCCCATTGTACAGAAAGTACACCCACGTGACGTAAGTGTATTTTCCACTGGCTATACACTGGGATGAACTGGTGAGATTTCCAGGGAAGGCCAGCATTCCATCAGACCCACAAATGTGCAGTCCCCACTGGAAATTCACAAAGTGGCCAGAAACCCAGCGATAATGGGTTCCACCCCAAATTCTTTCCTGACCAAAATTGCACCTATTCTGTACCTAAAACATGATGCGGAGATGCCGGTGTTGGACTGGGGTGGACAAAAATGAGAAGTTGCACAACACCAGGTTATAGTCCAACAGTTTTATTTGAAATTACGAGCTTTCGGAGCTCTGCTCCTTCGTCAGGTACAGTGAGGGAATACAAATCGATTACAAAGTATATATAGACAGAGAACAATGTGTCTGCAGAGATACAATCCGTCAGAGAGGCATTACATCAAAGACACAGCAGAGTACAGCTAAGACAATGAGGTGGGTCACAAGGGGGGCCAATGTGTCAAATGCTGCAGTCTGCAGTTAAGCTTTTAACATTTTTTTAAAAAAAACTGGAAAACACACCTGTGAACCAGACAACGATGTCGAGTCACGTTCTGTAGCGTGACATGAAACCGAGATCCCGGTTGAGACCGTCCTCATGGGTGCGGAACTTGGCTATCAGTTTCTGCTCGATGATTTTGCGTTGTCGTGTGTCTCGAAGGCCGCCTTGGAGAACGCTAACCCGCAGATCCGAGGCTGAATGTCCTTGACTGCTGAAGTGTTCCCCGACTGGGAGGTAACAATCCTGCCTGGCCGTTCATACGTTGTCTCAGTGTCTGCATGGTCTCGCCGATGTACCATGCCGCGGTGCATTCTTTCCTGCAACGTATGAGGTAGACAACGTTGGCCAAGTCACATGAGTATGTACCATGTACCTGGTGGGTAGTGTCCTCACGTGTAATGATGGTATCTGTGTTGATGATCTGGCATGTCTTGCAGAGGTTGCCGTGGCAGGGTTGTGTGGTGTCGTGGTCGCTGTTCTCCTGACAGCTGGGTAATTTGCTGCGAACGATGGTACTTTTGAGGTTAGGCGGCTGCTTGAAGGCAAGTAGTGGAGGCGTGGGGATGGCCTTAGCAAGGTGTTCGTCATCATCGATGACATGTTGAAGGCTGCGAAGAACATGGTGTAGTTTCTCCGCTCCAGGGAAGTACTGGACGACGTAGGGTACTCTGTTGGTTGTGTCCCGTGTTCGCCTTCTGAGGAGGTCTATGCGATTTTTCGCTGTGGCCCGTCGGAACTGTCGATCGACGAGTCGAGCGTCATATCCCGTTCTTACGAGGGCGTCTTTCAGCGTCCGTAGGTGTCCATCGCGTTCCTCCTCGTCTGAGCAGATCCTGTGTATTCGCAGGGCTTGTCCATAGGGGATGGCTTCTTTAACGTGGTTAGGGTGGAAGCTGGAGAAGTGGAGCATCGTGAGGTTGTCCGTGGGCTTGCGGTAGAGTGAAGTGCTGAGGTGTCCGTCTTTGATGGAGATTTGTGTGTCCAAGAATGAAACCGATTCTGAGGAGTAGTCCATAGTGAGTTTGATGGTGGGATGGAACCTGCTGATGTTATCGTGTAGTCCTTTCAGTGATCCTTCGCCGTGGGTCCAAAGGAAGAAGATGTCATCGATGTATCTGGTGTACAGCGTTGGTTGGAGGTCCTGTGCAGCGAAGAAGTCTTGCTCGAACTTGTGCATGAAGATGTTGGCGTATTGGGGTGCGAATTTAGTCCCCATGGCTGTTCCGTGTGTTTGGGTAAAAAACTGGTTGTCGAAGGTGAAGACATTGTGGTCAAGGATGAAGCAGATGAGTTGTAGGATGGCGTCTGGAGATTGGCTGTTGTTGGTGTTGAGTACTGAGGCTGTCGCAGCGATGCTGTCATCGTGGGGGATACTGGTGTAGAGTGCCGATACGTCCATCGTGGCGAGGAGTGTTCCTGGTTCAACTGGTCCATGGGTACCTAAAACAGGCTGGACTTTCTAGGCTCATGAGTGTGAGTTTGAAAAATCTACTCTTATGTGTCATATAGCTGTTGACATAATTTTGGCTTGGAGTGACAGCTGTGGGCAGGGGTTACCTGGATGCTGGATATGAGAATAAATGATCATATATAATCAATGATCAGGGGGCATAGATTTAAAGTAATTGGTAAAAGGATTAAAGGGGAGTTGAGGAGAACCTTTTTCACCCAGAGGGTGGTGGGGGTCTGGAACTCACTGCCTGAAAGGGTGGTAGAGGCAGAAACTCTCATCACATTTAAAAAGTACTTGGATATGCACTTGAAGTGCTGTAACCTACAAGGCTACGGACCAAGAGCTGGAAAGTGGGTTAAGGCTGGCTAGCTCTTTTTTGTCTGGCAAAGACACAATGGGCCGAATGGCCTCCTTCTCTGCCATAAGTTTCTATAATTCTATATCCAGGGTTCAGTGTCTACCATAATTGGATTTCAGAAAGGCAAGCACTTCCTGCTAAAGCACCTCACCTTCAACTGGTGGAACCACCATGTGATAGTGTGATAGGGTATAATGTGTGCCAATATTATGGTCAAGAGAATAGTGGCAATCCACTTGCATATTTTATGGTAAATTGTGCTGCTCACCATATCATCCAGGGTACCTGCTGTCCACCCGCAAGGGCTAAAACCAGTGTTGTCTAAAGGCCAATTTTTGATTATTCACTTTGGGATTGAGGGAGTTAAATGAGGACTGTTGACTCAAAGGTGATATGCCTGATAACAAAACCAGTCCTTTGTGACATATATGATAATCCAATATCTCATCCTGGTAGGTCCACAGTCTTCCAGAGAGCAGTTGATGATGGACCAGCCAGCTTGCCTTGTTAATAGAGCCTGGAGAAATAGACCAATCACTGCTTGGTTGCAGATAAGCTTGCAAGCTGATGTCCTAATGGGTATGGGGGGGTTCAAGCTAGACAAACAGCTGCAAGCTTACCAGTGCTCTGTGCTGGTAGACTGTGCAGTCTTACCAAGTTAAACTTAAGTAGTACCCCTGCTCACACTTGGGACTCCTATGTTTTGGTTCTTGCCAACCTATGTTCTCTGGGCTTGGATAAGTGAGGTTGTCTTGACAGTGTGAGAGTGTGAATTCCATCTCAAGCAAGTGGGTAACTAATGGGTAAGTACAGCAACTTCATGCCCTTACATGGATTTCAACGTCGAGGTACGAAGCGAAGTGGCAAAGCTTGTGGAGGACCAGGGCAAATCGGAAAGCAACCTCTGGATTTTCACCTTTAACTGCGCATGTGCGGACTTCAGAAGTTGCTGGCCGATTTACTCCATAATAACAGTGAGCTACAGCACTCACCATTATTCTTAACGCAAAATCCGGGCCAGTGTTAACTAGCCAGTGTTTTGATCACTTGATCGTATTGAATGGCGGAGCAGGCTCGACGGGCCGAATGGCCTACTCCTGCTCCTAGATTCTATGTTTCTATGTTTCTATGTTAACCTGTTGTGAGGCAACTGCACTGTGGAAGATAGACATATATGATTTGTACAATTGCTAGTTTTGCCTCAAAGATACTTTGGGAATGGGGATTGGAGAACCTACAGATTCTTAAGCTAATTATTCTTACGCTATGATTTTTTAGCTTCTTGTTTTTTGATGTTTTGCTGTTATGCTGCTTTAAAATGTAATAAACGACTTACTCATTTTAATCTAACAAATTCATGAATTAGTTGTTAAATGACAAGAAATTTGTGGTAGGGGCTTTTTTTCATTGATCTTTCCAGTGAAAAGGACACCGTAGAGCCCTTGTAACAGAAATAGAAACTGCCTATTTAATGAAAGTGAAAAGATAACATTAAAACAGTTCAACACAAAAGCAAAACACTGCAGAGGCTGAAATAAAAACAGAAAATGCTGGAAATACTCAGCAGGTCAGGCAGCATTTTTTGAAAGAGAAACAGAGTCTATGGCCAGAATTTTCCCATCAAAAAACAGTTGGGTTCGGAGAGTGGGGGCAGTTAAATTGTTAAAAATGTGATTCCCGACCTGATCCCGCCTCTAACCCTCCCACTTCTGGTTTCCCCGGAGGCGGGACCGGGGCGGGACGGGGAGCATGCGACCAACCCGCTGTCAGGGGGCGGAACGTCAATTTAAATATTGTAATGAAGCCTCTTTAGGCCCCTCCATTTTGAATTTAACTGCCTGTGGACGGGTTTCACACAATTCGCGAAAACCGGCAGTTAAAGCGAGGTGAGGACTGCTGCATCCAGGAGGTAACTGGCTTTATACCTACCTTCTGGATCCAGGGTCCCTACCATACCCACCCCCCACGGTCAGAGACCCCCTCACGAGGCCTCCGATCACCCCCCCAGGCCTCCCCGCCACCCCCAGGCCTCCCCAACGATGATGATGTGGCTGGCCATGATCCTCCGGTGGCCGGCCCCGATCCTCTGCAACCCCCCACCAACACCATGATCCCTGGCCGAACACCCCCGCGATCCCCGATTTCCCCCCCGCTCCAGGATCCCCGCTTGCCTGCTGATTCCCTGCCGATCCTGCAACCCACACCGCAATCCTCTCTCCCCCTTCCTATTGCTCTCCCCCCTCCCGATTGTCGACACTCCTTCCGCCGATCCTCTCTCCTGCTCCCGATCGCCGAGCCCCGCCAATCCTGAACCCCCTCCCGCTGATCCCCAACCCCCCCTCCCGCGATCCCTCCCCCGGACCGAACCCTTGCAACTAAGGCCTAACCGCCCACATCCAGCCAGCCTCTCAAGCTGGCTGGCTGCAGGCTGGAACCCGAGGCCTCTCATTCAAATTAGGCCCTGCCGGTAAAGTCGGCAAGGCCTGCGGGAAACCTGGCCTCCCGGGTTTCCAACCCGCCTCAGACCCCCACCCCACCCTCCTCCGTCCCCAGCCTACCTCCCCAAACAAAATTCCGGCCAATGTTGGTCAAAACTGGAAAAAGTTAGAGATGTAACAGATTTTAAGCAAGTGCAGGGGCAGGGAAAGGGGGGAGGGGAGGAAAGAACAAAAGGGGAGGTCTGTGATAGGGTGGAAGGCAGGAGAGATTAAACGAGAAAAGGTATGATAGTACAAAGTCCATCTGGTGAAGGTACTCCCACAGTGCTATTTGGTAGTGAGTTCCAGGAATTTGACCCAACGATGATGAAAGAACCGCAATATATGTCCAAGTGGGGCTGGTGTGTGTCTTGGAGGAGTACTTGAAGGTGATGGTGTTCCCATGCACCTGCTGCACTTGTCCTTCTAGTTGGTGGAGGTCATGGGTTTGGGAGTTGCTGCAGCACATTCTGTAGATAGTACGCCTGCAGCCATGATGCGCCATTGGTGGGGAGACTGGGGGGGAAAAATTAGGTCGCGGCCCCGTTTGGGGCGCAAATATCGTCTGGACGCAAAAATTAGCGCCTGGCGCTAATTATCGCCACTGACTGGAAACTTCACTTTTACCGCCCCGGGAGGTGAGTGGAGCGCTAAATCAGGCGCTGCACACCTGTCTTAAGGCGCAAAGGCCGAGCAGTGAGGCGCTAACTCAGCGCGCGAGCGCAGCGCAGGTGCTGCCAGTTAGCGAGGGAACACAGACACACTGGCGCCGGCCAGTTCTTAAAGCGGGGGGGCCAACTTGCTCCCCAGCCACACCCTGCTCATTGCAGCCTTGAATCTCGGCCTGGAGAGACCTGTGAATCCATTTTGCTGCCAAGGATGGAGAGGGTGAGAGAACGAGCTCAGCGCTTCACCGAGCGGGCCTTGGATGCTCTGGTTGGCGCGGTGGAGCGCAGAAGATCTATACTCTTCCCTGAGAGTGGCAGGAGGCCTTTGCCACGCGAGTTCAGAAGAGTGTGGAGGGAGGTGGCTCAGAGCGTCTCCTCCAGGAGCATGGTGACCAGGACCCATGTTCAATGCCGCAAAAAGTTCAACGACCTCACTCGGGTCGTCAGGGTGAGTGGCTTTTTCTCAATACCTCTCCATCCCTCCATCTCAACCTCACTCTATGGCCAGAGGGTCTTAAAACCCCAATGCACAACACTCATCCATCACCTATGGCCCTTTCATGAAACACACACACACATTCCACACTTTGCATACAGTAAGGGCTATTCACCTATGGGAGGCACATCAGGCAAGACCATGGCTGCATACAGTAAGGGCTATTCACCTATGGGAGGCACATCAGGCAAGACCATGGCTATATATTTACTCAGATGCTGTCCTTTTTCTTGCAGGCCAAGCTGGCGCATAATAGGAGACAGCAGCAACGGACAGGTGGAGGGCGGCCTCAGCTGCAACCCCTCAGCGATCTTGAGGAGCGCGTCCACAGGATTGTGGCAAGCCGGGTGATCGGTCCCGTCGCCACTGGAGACGCCAACCCCGTTCTGGACAGCAATGGTAAGGTCATCACCTTTTTGTCCTCTGTCCTTCCACTTGTCCCTCACAACACCAGCCTTTGACACTTTCAATCCAACTTGCTAACTCGCTGCACTTATTCCTCCCGTACTGCCACCCTGTCCTCACGCTAAAGCCACTCTTGTACCTCCCTGCTTTCAGATGGTGATTCACCAGCTGAGGAGACGGGCCCTGAAGCTGCCAGTGGGAGTGAAGCTGCAGCCGAGGAGGAAGAGGAAGCCGGAGCATCAGTGCCACCCTCTCCCGAGGAAGCCCATGCCCACACTGGGAACACGCCTTCCCTGGAGGGGAGCAGGGGGGAAGGGTCTGATGAGGGTGAAGCTCCAGGACCCAGCGGGCTGCAGCAACGCCATGGGGGTAGGGAAGAACGGGGGCCTTCTCCCCAGAGGGAGAGTATGCCAGCGACTCCTATTGCAATGGACGCAGAGGAGGAGCGGCTGATCGCAGAAATGAACACCCAGGCGGTGGGCATGCACACTGAGCTCATGGGTGCAGTGGGAAGGGTGCCCGAATGCATTGAGTCACTGGCAAGGAGTGTGGAGCACTTCGCTGTAGCACAGGCGGATGCCACACTAAAGCTTAGTGCTGCAATTCAGTCACTGACTGCCGTGATCCCATCTCTGACTGCTCTCATGCAGACTCAGATTGAGGCCACGCGAGCACAGACTGCTGCCAACCTCGATGGTTCGTTCACATGTCCCCGGGGCTCTCACCGCACCGCAGCAGGCCAGCAATCTGTGCTCCAGCAGATTGCTCCGGATGCTGAAGTGCTGCCCCGTGGGAGTGCCAGTGTGTCGGGCGAGCAGGGAGTTGCTGTCCTCTCTCACGATGACAGCATTCCTGCTGCCAACACTGTCACTTCTCCACTGCACTTGCCACCGCCTGTAGGACAGACTGCTGCCGCCCATGCAGAGTTGGTGCAGTCTGCAGCCGGGCCCTCCAGGCCCAGAACTGGTCGAGGCCGTCCTTCAGGGGCATCTGCAGTGTCAGGGTCTGACGATCAGCAGCCTTCCACCAGCCTTGCTGCAGCCACTGAGGTCCCATTACGGAGGAGCAGTAGGGTTAGAAGGGGGGAAGTGCGCAAGGGAAGGAGATCACCCTCGAAGGGCAAAAAGTAGGAGGTGTGCCAAAATGCTGGTCATTTTTTTATTAAAGGCCGAGGTTCGTGGTCCAACTTTTGTCTAGTGTTTTGGACATTATCTCCAGGTTGTGAGAACCAGTTATGTTAATGACTGTTTTTTTGTGTTTATTTCTATGAGTTTGTCATGAGGAAATGACACACACAGAGTTTGTAAAATAAATAAGTTTTTGTATTCAAAATATACATGTTTGGTGTTTGGAATCATTGGTGCCTTGGCCGGCTTAGGGGTTGCGTGCTGGGTTCATTGATGTTGTTAGCAATGGCAGAAGCCATTTCCACAGCAGGGGCCCTAGAAGCGGCTTGCTATCAGCCGTTGACGGACGGCCCTTGCAGTTTCACCATTGTGGGCCGCCCTCCCGCCTTGGTGCTGCTGATGATCATCCTCCTCGTCCTCTTCCTCCTCTTCCTCCTCCTCCTCTGGTGGTGCTCCAAGGCCTGGTGGCATTGGCTGGGTCCTGACGATTGCCATGTTATGCAACATGCAGCACACAACTACGAAGTTGGATACTCGCTCAGGCGAGTACTGCAGGGCTCCTCCAGAATGGTCAAGACAGCGGAACCGTTGCTTCAGCATGCCGATTGTGCGCTCAATGATGTTCCTGGTAGCTTGATGGCTCTCATTGTACCGCAGCTCAGCAGGGGTGTTGGGCGTACGGAGCGGTGTCATCAGCCAGGTGCTCAATGGATACCCCTTGTCCCCGAGAAGCCAACCAACTGGCTGATGCGGTATCTCGAAAAGTTCTGCCACAGTAGTCTGGCGCAGGATGAAAGCATCGTGGCAGCTGCCAGGATAGTGGGCATTGACAGCGAGTATCAGCTGTCTGTGGTCACAGACCAACTGAACATTCAAGGAATGGAACCCCTTTCTGTTCCGGAATTCCTCGGCATTCTCATGTGGAGCACGCAAAGCCACATGCGTGCAGTCAATGGCGCCCTGCACCATGGGGAAGCCCGCTATCCTCGCAAAGCCCAGAGCGCGGTCACGCTGCTTGTCTGGGGTCATGGGGAAAGAGATGAACTCTCGTCTCCTTTTAAAGAGGGCATTTGTGACCTGCCGGATGCAGCAATGCACCGCGAACTGGGAGATATTGGCGAGGTCCCCAGCAGCAGCTTGAAATGAGCCAGTAGCATAGAAGTTGAGAGCCACTGTGACCTTCACTGCCACCGACAGAGACGTCCTGGACCTCAGTTGAGGCTGCAGATCTGGCTGCAGCAGCTGGCAGAGCTCAGTGACCACCTCCTTGCTGAATCGCAGCCTTCGCAAACACAGCTCCTCAGACATATGAATGTAGGAGAGCTGTTCACGATATACCCTGGGAGGGTAAGCTCTCCTGTACATACGCCTGTTGGCCCTCCTCCGTCTGGCCATCATTGCCACTCTCTCTCTGCGTCTCTGTGTCCTCCGATTCAGCTGGAGCAGGACGACGCCCCCAATCAGTGCAGCCCCCATAGTCTCTTTATAAGCAAAGTTATGAAGGACAGCAACCAAAGTACCAGCGAAGTTAGGATCAGTAGGCAAAACTACCTCACAAAGCGTTGACTCAATGCAGAAGTCTCTCTTTCTCTCTCTCCGAATCTCTCTCTCTCTCTCAGAACGAGTGGTGCAAAAACGTCAACCACAGAAAAAGACAGGAAGAGGCCCCCTTTAAATAGCGCCCCCCCCAGCCTCACAGCGATTGATAGCGTTCCAGTCTTCCGGTCGTTGGATGCGCCAGGCGGTAAGGCAGGGGGCGCCACTCAATTTCCGCTCCGGGGCGCCACAAGGGCGTTGCACCATGGAATGATGTCACAATCTGCGCGCGCAGGTGGTCGCAGCGGTAAGGTTTAGCGCCGCCGCACAATGTCTAGTTAAGTTCCCGAGCGGCGCAAACATCACTGCGCCCGGGCGCTAGCAGCTTTGCGCCCCATTAGCGCCCTCTTAAGGCGCTAACGGGAGGCGCAACCAACTGAATTTTTACCCCTGGATGTTTAGGGTGGTGTTTGGGCTGCTGATCAAGTGGATTGCTTTGTCCTGGATGGTGTTAAGCTTCTTGAGTGTTGTTGCAGCTGCACCCATCCAGGCAAGTGGAGAATATTCCATCAATAACAACAACTTGCATTTATATAGCGCGTTTAACGTAGTAAAGTTTCCACAGGAGTGATTATCAAACAAAATTTGACCAAGCCACATAAGGAGATATTAGGGCAGATGACTAAAAGCTTGATTAGAGAAGTAGGTTTTAAAGAGTGTCTTAAAGAGAGCTAGAGAGGCAGAGAGGTTAAGGGTGGGAATTCCAGAGCTTAGGGCCTTGGCAGCTGAAGACATGGCCACCAGTGGTGGAGCGATTAAAATCAGGGAAATGCAAGAGGCCAGAATTGGAGGAATGCAGATATCTCGTGGGGAGGTTGTAGGGCTGGAGGAGGTTACAGAGATAGGGAAGGGCGAGGCCATGGAGGAATTTGAAAACAACGATGAGAATTTTAAAATAGAGGCGTTGCTTAATCAGGAGCCAATGTAGGTCAGCAAGTACAGGGATGATGGGCGAACAGGACTTTGTGCGAGTTAGGATACGGACGGCAGAGTTTTGGATGAGCTTAAGTTTATGGACGGTGGAAAATGGGAGGCCGGCCAGGATTGCATTGGAATACTCAAGTCTAGAGGTAACAAAGGCTTGGATGAGGGTTTCAGATGAGCTGAGACAGGAGCGGAGTCGGGTGATGTTACGGAGGTGGACATAGGCGGTCTTAGTGATGGCGCGGATATGTGGTCGGAAGCTCATCTTAGGGTCAAATACGAAACCAAGATTGCGAACAGTCTGGTTCAGCCTCAGACAGTTGCCAGGGAGAGGGATGGAGTCGGTGGCTCGGAAACAGAGTTTGTGGTGGGGGCTGAAGACAATGGCTTCAGTCTTCACAATATTTAGTCACACTCCTGACTTATGCTTTGTATCCGCGCCATCACTAAGACCACCTATTTCCACCGAATACCCCTTCCATTCCTGATTCACCAGTGTTGTTCACATACTACAGTTAGCCTGAACTCCATCTATATTTCAATTTTCACAACTCAATATTAGCTTCAAACATAATCTACTATCAGCTATAACATGGCTTACGTTCTGAACAGGCTTTGACTGAATATTCTATCATGTAACAACGCTATCCTGCCAGCATTCTCAACTTTAGAGACTACTGGAACCCTTTTGAACATAAGCCATTAATTTCATTCTATGTCTCCTCTCAACTCTGAGCTGTATAATGGGGTTCTCCTTTTCAGTACAGTTACCAAAGAAAATAGTAGGCAGCTTCTCAAAAATGCAGGCACATCGGAAAAGGCCAAAAGCACAGAAGTGCCATTCAAGCTACTTATGTATTGTTTCTCTACAAGCAATGCAAATTGGGGCCATGTCAGGAAATTTTGCCAGACACATTTCTGGCAAGACTGAGGTCCTTAAGAAGATGGGCTGCATGGCCTCCTTCTGTGCTGTCATTTCTGTGATTCTATGATTTAATGCAAGAGATCCACGAGTGTGACCTATCTCTGAAGAGGAGGCAATAAAAGTCAGCATGTAAGAACTGCTGGGGTTGATGGCTAAGGTCCAAGTGATATTATCCTTTTGAATTCCATGTGGGATCCTTCTGTTTCAGGTTTCAGGCTCAGACACCCCTAGAGTATAAGAATAAGTAGGAATTAGTGAGAAGCAAATAAAAAGCTTTTTTTCACTGGTTGCATCTGAATGTTTCTCTTATATTTACAACCATAATTCAATCTGATCTGCTGTAAATCTTTTCCTCCCAATTTTCTCTTCTCACCCCCTTTTTTCTGAAGATGGTGACTCATAGCAGGGCAGAACTCTACAGTTGTCAGGTACCTCAGCCAAGCTTCCATTCTACATCGGAGAACACAGACAATGAGTATTAACTAGATATTCAACAATGGGTTAAATCACAGCTTAGGCAGATCCTATTTTCACTCATATCCATACATACGTCTTTCCAACAGCCCAAGCTGATTTCTTTTTGCTTCCCTAAATCAAGGGGCTAGAAATTCATTATAGCCCAGGAATGGGCGGTATCTTTAGAAAAGTTTGAGAATTAGCGCAGGGCGCTAATGCTTTAGACTGCACGCAAAATTCATTATCACTGCTCAAAGAAATGATTGGAGTGCTAAATCAAGTCTTAAAGGCCTACCTCAGTGGTGTTACACTGAAAGGGTGGACCAATATCGGGTGCAGTCTAATCACAACTCATCATTGCCACAGGCTGTTCCCAATACTTAAAGGGAAGGTTCATTGATACTGCAGCACCTCATTCTCAGCATTGCTGGCTGTGCAGCTGCCTCAGTAAGGAGAAGCACAACAAGGAGAAGGAGCTGGAGGACTGAAGCAGGTGTGCTCATGGCAGATCCACCTTAGTCGGGTGGTCAGGGTGATTGAATGCTTCAACAAATGCTACATACCACCATCCGTACCACAATCTTCACACACTGCCCAAAGCACCACACTCCCAGCACTCACCCACCAACAACCTCAACCAACTAACACTCACACACACATCTCACACCTTGCACACAATGACAGCTATTCAACTATGACAGGCACAAGGGTCATTAGTTAGTAGAATGAATGTGGTATGTGTGATATGTTTATGCCTAAATTTATTCATGGAGTTTGCAATATTTTGTGGTCTCTCTCATTTCACCTTTGCACCCAGGAGGACGCTGTGATACGGCATGACACAGGGATGGTATGATGGGCATGTGGTGAGCAAAAGGAATCTGGGGTTTAAGTCATCCTGGTGTGAGGCTGGAGGTCTGTTTGGAGGAGGTGGCAGAGTTCTGTGACCACCACCTTGGTGATGCGGAGCCATCTAATACACTGCTCCTCGCTTAATTGAAGGTGCTATCAGAATACCCTTGCAGGGTAAGGCCTCCTGGTGAGAGCCCTGATGTCCCTCCTCATCCCTCTGCGCACATGTTCCCGTATTTCTCGCTGCCTATGCTCCCTCCGCCATAGATCCTGGAGGGCAAGGTGGCGCCAGTACAGCCCCCATTAATGTTGCCAAGTGTAGCAGTTTGAATCTTTGAGCAATAAATGTAGCCACTTTGCACTTGCTAGAAGACTGCTGATACAAAAGAAGCTTGAAATTACTCATACAAACTGTTCCACTGGGTGAAACTGACAACAAACCACTGAAACTAACCTGCCCTGACAGCTGCGAGTAATTAATGCTGATGCCTTTAAATAATGTCGCTGGAGCCAGCTTCCTGCAGCTGCACGCCAGCTCTCCCTGTCGCTGTCTGGTCAAGGCGCTAAGGTAAGTGGCGACAATGAATATTCCAGATCGGGCACCCAGTGAGTGTTGCACACTCACTGATGTCATGATCTGCCTGGCGTTGAAGTCTCCAGTAGTATGTAAACAATACTGGTGAATCAGGAATGGAAGGGGTATTCGGTGGAAATAGGTGGCGCAACGGGGGGGGGGGGGGGGGCGTATTTGCTGTGCGGCGCTGGATTCGCCTCGTCCCGGCGCTACTGCATCAGCGCCCCGTTACTGCCATCTGCAGGCGCTAAGCTGCCGAATTTTCCCCCCAAGGGCACTAAGGCTGATTGTAGCGTCCTCTTCCTGGCTAACATTGGCTGTCTCAGCACAGACCATGGATGAAACCTGGGACCTTCTCATTCTGTATCGCTCAGCACCAAACCTAGCAGTGGACCTAACTACTGAGCCAACAAGGAAGCTCTGCAGCCACTCTTCTTGTTGAGAAAAATAACCTCGCAATTATATTTCATTAACAACAAATGTCCAAGTATCATGTTTTAATGGGATTTTATTCATGTTTAATTGTCAAAAATCTCCACAGTGGCTTGGTTAGGATTGTTGCTAATTAAATTATGTGAAAACGAACGACTGTAAAGATACAACACTTCTTTTATTTTGGCACAGTAGGTATTCATGAAAATATAGCACTCTGAATGGTATTATTGCATCAATAGTGGGTGACTTGGGTCAATAGCTTGGCAGGATATTCCAGTAAATGCTAAATCAACAGTAATCAAAATGTGAAAACCAACATGCTCGCTACCATAAAATTAAAAGAGAAGTTATTGTACTTCGAAAGCAGCAGCAATGTCGACGTTTTAATTGCTGAAAATTTATGTCTTTGCTTGTATACAACTTATTGCTGAAACCCAGTCTGCTGCCATGGAGACCAAGAATGTGACTGTGTAAAAAAAACAGGCAGATTCTTCTGCACTCAATTACTACATTTATGTGCAGGCCGAGAAAAAGAAAAGAATCAACATTTAACCTGTTGTATCATGCAAAAGTGATGCTTTATGGCTGATAGAAAATGTCTTACTCATTGAGCAATGGAACTGAATTCAAAAATACATCTTTAATCCACTGATTTTTTCAAAGTTTCTCTGATCAGTGCCGTGTCTTCTAAGCATTCTGTAGTGTGGGTAAAATAATAATTCTATCCTACTTTCAATAAAGCATCACAGTAATGACCAACTGTATATGATTTATTCTTAGATTTATTATTTATTCGCAGATTTGGGAATGAGCTTCTAATTTTCAGACAATTACAAAAAAAACCTCAGTTAACAAGTTTACTGTTTTAGCACAGACTAGAGAAACCGACATATTCACTGTCTCGACTTGTACCTAATTTCCCTGTTTGTTTCAAATTTTAAAAAGAATACTGGAAATCTGAAATAAAAACAGATAATACTGGCAATAGGCAGCAGGCCAATCAGTATGTGAAAAGTTAACACTTCAATGGCACCCTTCAGCAGAACTTCATTCTTTTACGTAGCTGGTTGAATTATTCATAATACTTTAATGACATTCTAATGCATTTATTTTGTGTCACTATCATTTTCAACAGACTATAATGTGAAGCAAAGTTGCACTGCAGAATGCTATCATAATTCACATAAAGTTAAGAACTTGCAATTCATACTAGGCAGGTGTGATTATTGGTACTCTATTGGTAAGGTTATTTTTAGCTGGGGGAAGTGATTTTGTGATGTGTAACAAATGCCACAAATATCTATACTTAACCCCCCCACCCCCACCACCTGGAGTATAAAAGCAGGAAAGTTCTGCTACAACTGTACAGGGTATTGGTGAGACCACACCTTGAGTACTGCATACAGTTTTGGTCTCCTTATTTAAGGAGAGATATACTTGCATTGGAGGCAGTTCAGAGAAGGTTCATGAGGTTGATTCCTGAGATGAAGGGGTTGACTTATGAAGAAAGGTTGAACAGGTTGGGCCTATACTCATTGGAGTTTAGAAGGATGAGAGGTGATCTTATTGAAACATATAAGATACAGAGGGGGCTCGACAAGGTAGATGCAGAGAAGATGTTTCCCCTCATGGGGGAATCTAGAACTAGGGGGGCATAGTTTCAGAATAAGGGGTCGCCCATTTAAAACTGAGATGAGGAGGAATTTCTTCTCTCAGAGGGTCGTAAATCTGTGGAATTCTCTGCCCCAGAGAGGTGTGGAGGCTGGGTCATTGAATATATTTAAGGTGGAGATAGACAGATTTTTGAACAATAAGGGAGTGATGGGTTATGGGGAGCGGGCTGGGAAATGGAGCTGAGCCCAAGATCAGATCAGCCATGATCTCATTAAATAGCAGAGCAGGCTCGAGGGGCCAAATGGTCTTATGTTCTTATACCATGACATATTGCTTGAAACCTGACGAAGGAGCAGAGCTCCGAAAGCTCGTAATTTCAAATAAAACTGTTGTTGTGCGACTTCTCATTTTTGTCCACCCCAGTCCAACACCGGCATCTCCGCATCATATTGCTTGAAAACAGCAGTTTTGCAGAAAAAGTCCCAGAGGCAGTGAAAATATGTATGTGAGCAACAACAAATCGGATGGCGCAGTAAATCACTTGCCCTTCTATCTAACTTATCTCACAAATTCCAATGTCTTTCAATCGCACCTCTCAAGCTGTAATGAGGAGTTTAGTGTGCTGTGCCTCTTCTCAGTGGCATTACTGTTGGCACGCTCGGATTAAAAAGAGGCAGTTGAGAGGTTTGTTTTCCATAATGCACTGTAGTAGAAACTTTAACACTTGCAAAGTTAGAATCTTACCAGCAGAAAACAAAGGGACTGTACTTGTACGGTTGTTAACTTTTATCTTCAATAAAAATGTAAAATAGTCTCACGGTAGCTATCAAAAAAATAGTCCCTACTCAGAATGATCTATTGAATTGATCTGTCACAACCACAAGGATGGATTCGTATTATGCATCTGTTTAGCATTTTTGAAAGTTCCATGTTTAACATGTAATTTCACAGTTTTTCCACCTTTCTTGGCTAATCAAAGTCAATAATGTAAACTTGAAGATCTTGAGATATTTGAAAGGAAATATTTGTACTTTGTTTCTTCTGCCAAAATAT
Source organism: Squalus acanthias (assembly GCA_030390025.1). NCBI lineage: Eukaryota > Metazoa > Chordata > Chondrichthyes > Squaliformes > Squalidae > Squalus > Squalus acanthias. Next base: position 50,566,465 of record CM059426.1, read on the forward strand.
TTTAAAACATCTGGAGAAGTTTCAAACCACAGTGGTTCTCAGTTGTGTTTCTTTTGCCATTTCCCTGGGTATTCACGCACTGTATTCTGCAACTGGATATTCTTCGAGAATTAAAGGCCACAAGAGTATGTTTCTGGTTTGAAGGATAACCTTTCTGGGGCCTGAGGCGCTCAGTGGGGTAACATAGCTGAAAAGTATTTTCAGCGCCAAAAGCATGACCACAAGTTGTCTTCAGAGACGTAACTACATAAACAGTTTGTATTAAGTGATTGTTAATGCAGATTTTTTTTGCAAACCTCAGGTCTCAGTCTAAAGGACCGGAAAATGGACAAATTGGATTAAAAAAAAATTCTTCCTCTTACAACAGGCGATCAAAATCCTGAAATAAACTGAACAATGTCTAACTATTTAGGGATCATCAATGCTGAAAGCATCAGGCACACTGCTAATGGTTCTTCAAGCATCTGCATTAATACTTGGGAACAATAAAAAGTGTCCTGTCAATAACTCCTTTAAGGTGTAAGGCTGGCAATTTCTGCTGGCAATTTCATTATACAACTTCACGCTCCCAGTGGGGATCCTTGCCAGCTGGGAGTGCTACACACGATGTTCCGACTAGTTAGAATTAATGGTTGGAAAATCAGTCACAGTGCACCCCGAATTTCCAATGTGTGCTCCCGACGGGTGGGGCTCCCTGCCTGGAGTGTTGAAAAATTACCACTTTAATGTACTCATATCAATTTCCTCTCCACTATTTTAACAGAGGTGTTAAAATCAGTCCAGCTTAGTGTAACTTGGTATATAACTAAAATTGCCTCCTTCATGCTATTTCTTATTTGGGGCAAAAAGATTGATTGGAAAAGGTTGGAGGGTGGGTGAGATCATTAATGCTAGATTGCTGCCCTATTTACATTCCAAAGCCAGGAGTTTCCAAGTTCCTGGCCTCTCAGAAGACCAGCATATTATTCGGAGCAATACAAAACCTGTCGGTTGTGAGGCCCCACTCGGGGTCCACGTGAATTTTCTGCCAACTTTTTACTGACATTTCAGACCCCTTCCAAAGGATGCACTTCACATTTCTTCCTAGGTAGGGGGAACCCACCACATGCACACCCCCTCCCCGGAATTAGCAATTTTCACAACGGTATGTCACCTCTGAGGCAAGGTGGGCAACCTAGTTACACCCCTGGTGACATGGGCACCCGCCATTGGCATAGTAATTAAGGGAATTCCCCCGACCCTGCGAACTTTGACAGAGTCAGTGGTGGTGGGGCCAAGCAGGTGCATCCTGCCAGGATGTTCCCCTTTCCCCATCATTGACGTTCACGCCCATGCTGTACAATGCTTGACTTACATGATACACAGGCTGGGCGCCAACAACACAGGTTGTGCTCTTTGTGATCATTTCCATCCCACTGGAGAACTCCTTTGTACTATTACATTAAGTGTTTGTGCAAAGCATAATTTTCAGGCTTATAGTTTGATTATGTCACTGCATATACAAAACAAAATTCTTGTCATGGCAGAGCAAGCTGTACATATGTTTAATCAACCCCATGTTCAAAGAATTGTATTTTTCTACAACTTTGTTACAACTCATGTTGGAGTAAGAACTCCTCTAGTCATTAGGTGCACTGACATTGTAAATGTGTTTGTGAAGATTACCTCTGACTCATATTTCTAGTGAAATCATAATCACGCTCTAAAAAAGATAATGAACAGAGGAAATCTTCATCACATAGTGACCAGAAGAGTTCTTACCTCATGGTGTTGTGACAATGTTACAATTTACTGGAAGTAAATTACCTAAGTCTCACAGCTATTAAGAGATTGTTGCAGCTGGACATGAGCAACAATTTTTTAGATTTCCTTTGTTCCTTCACCCTCAATGTATCATTGCTATGAATTTTGAGCTTGCAGTTTGCTCCACTAATTGTGGTACTGCCAAGCCAGGAAGCTACTATCTTAAAATAATCTTAGCATGAGATCTTCTGATCTTCTGTTGCCTAAGCCCTAAGCTCTGGAATTCCCTGCCTAAACCTCTCCGCCTCTCTACCTCTCTTTCCTCCTTTAAGACACCCCTTAAAGCCTACCTCTTTGACCAAGCTTTTGGTCACCTGCCCTAATTTCTCCTTCTGTGGCTCGGTGTCAGATTTTTTGTCTTATAATACTCCTGTGAAGCGCCTTGGGACGTTTTACTATGTTAAAGGTGCTATATAAATACAAGTTGTTGTTGTTGTTAAGAGCTACAACCCAAAGTTAATTCAGGATTACATCCTGACATTGCATTCAATGTAGGAAAAATCTTCAACAAAACTTTGCAAAGTTGGTAAAATCAATGTAATTCCATCTCTCTCTGCAACTACTATCTCTAGCTAAAAAAGACTTTGCAAACTTGCCGTCTTATTTGACCTTAAACTAAGCTTCCGACCTCATATACTCTCCATCACAAAACTGCCTATTTTTACCTCCATAAAATTGCCTGCCTCCGCTGCTACCTCAGCCCATCTGCTGCTGAAATCATCACCTCTACTGAGCTACATTTCCTCTGGTCCCTCAACACCTCAAACTTAAAATTCTCATCTCCTGTTTAAATTCCTTCATGGTCTCACCCCTCTCTGTAACCTCCTCTAGTCCTACAACTTCCACCCCACCCCTGTTCCCCATTACCCCAACCCACCAAACTCCCTATTTGCAACATTTTCTGCTTTTATTTCAACATTTTCCCTTTTTATTTCAACATTATGCTGATTTTACTAACTTAAGACAAAAGCTCTACTATACAAGTTATCAATCCATGTTAAATGCAACTCATCTCTTGAAATTGTGCAATTGCTAAGACAGAAGATGTGATGAAATAGCTGCTAAGTATTTGCAGCAGATTTTTTTCATTCCCATCGGTTTTGGTCTTAATAAATTCTGGGAAGAGATAACAGCTTTTTGTAATTATGCGATGATATTTATGTTTTTTTGGGGAATAATTTTGCACATTCCGATAAAATCGTCCACTTTTTCAAGTTAAACTTTCTTTTAACTTGATAGAAATGCTAAATGGAGAAGCATCCCATTATGTTATTGGTACTTCACAGAACCTTACTGGTGATACAAGCAGTTTACAGTATAAATTATCTTACAGTATAAACGATCTTACATTATGACTCAAGACTTGGGGGGGAAAGTCAATACTGAGGAGGACTGCAACAAGTTACAGGAAGACATTAATAAACTTGCAGAATGGGCATATAATGAGCAAATGAATTTCAACATAGATAAGTGTGAGGTATTACATTTTGGTAAGAAAAATAAGGAGGTCACACATTACTTGGAAAATAAGAATCTAAAAGGGGTAGAAGAGCAAAGGGATTTGGGAGTACAAATACACAAATCACTAAAAGTAGTGATGCAGGTTAATAAGGCCTTAAAAAAAGCAAACCAAGCACTAGGGTTTATTTCTAGAGGAATAGAATTGAAAAGTAGAGAAGTTATACTAAACTTGTATCAAACCTTGGTTAGACCACCCTTGGAGTACTGTGTGCAGTTCTGGTCGCCATATTATAAAAAGGATATAGAGGCACTGAAGAGGGTACAAAAAAGATTTACAAGGATGATACTAGAACTGTGAGGTTATACCTATTAGGAAAAGATGAACACGCTGGGTCTAAAGGGAAAGCTGAGGGGTGACCTAATAAAGCCTTTAAAATTATGAAAGATTTTGATAGAGTAGACACAGAGAGAGTGTTTCCACTTGTGGGGAAGAGCAAAACTAGAGGCCATCAATATAAGATAGTCACCAATACATTAAATAGGGAATTCAGAAGAGATTCTTTAACTAGAGAGTGGTGAGAATGTGGAACTCACTATCACAGGGAGTAGTTGAGGCAAATAGTATAGATGTATTTAAGTGGAAGCTAGATAAGCATATGAGGGAGAAGGGAATATAAAAACATAAGAAATAGGAGCAGAATAGAGGCTTATGCTGATAGAGTTAGATGAGGATGGATGGGTGGAGGCTTGAGTGGTGCATAAACACCGGCATGACTGGTTGGGCCGAATGGCCTGTTTCTGTGTTGTATATTCTATGTGATTCTATGTAAAGATAGCCTTCTCTATCTTATGCACAGTAGGCTCTGCATGATTTTCAGTGGAGTCTCCATATATTGAAGTTAAAGGAACTGAGCTAAAATAGTTATATTGAATCTTTGAAAAAATGAGAAACTTTGATAGATTGAATTTTTGAATAAAGACTTAAGAACAATATGACTATCTTGCACCCATATTACTGAGATACCACATTCTATATACCAATACAATATTAAAAATCTTGAGGCTGAAACTCCACAGAGATTCTTGTGTAACTATAGTTGGAGGCCAGTGGAAGCCTTAGGCCTACAGTGGAAGCCTGGTTGTGTCAGGTTCCACCGTTTTATTTTATATTCCCTCTTAGCATTTCTAATCTTTCTTTTTGTAGTTTTCTTATATTGTTCCTGTTTGCTTTGTATGGTGTGGAACCACAGCCAGGGTGGGGACTCCCTAATCCATAATTTCTGGCTGGCACTGGCAGATGGGTGCTGAAAATACACCCAAAGTGGTGCTTGTACCTGTGGACTCATATGATAAAGTGCCCTCCCATTGATCCAGCAAAATCCAGAGGACACTGTTGGGAACTATCCCAGCATAACAACCAGGATTTCAATCTGAGAAATTTGGGGATCCTTATGTCTACATGCATTTCATGTGTACAAAACCTTACTTCCAATTTTGATATTTTTGTCACACTTTTGTGTCAACATTTTTGCATTATAAATTCCTATGTCCAGATTTATAATGGAAACTGCCTCTGTAATAACATCCTCCCACCAGTGCTGGCACTGTATTGCCTCTCTGTATAAGAACAATCAAACTACTGCATCTCCCAGCTCCACTGCCTGTACTTCGAAGAAACCCTTTGCTCCAACCAATCTCTACTTCTCTGTTTCCTAAATTGCTATAAGTTTTGTTATTTAACTATAAATAATAATATAACATCAAGCGCTTCTATAAAACTAAGGATAGAATGTTTGACTTCAAAATTAGAATTGAATAGTATCTGTACACCCATGTTGAATTATCCACTACCTTCTAATTTCACTTCACCAGAAGAGAATACTTGTTCTTGACTCCCTGTGCGGAACAGATGCCACAAGATATAAATTAGTTTAGTAATTAAAAACTCACTATTCTATATACAGGAAACTCTTTATTAACCGGCACCGACAGGACCAGCGTGGTGCCGGTTAATCAAAAAGTCCGGATAACGGAGAGTTATATCTCCCAACATACGAGAGCCCCGTACACATTGACATGCGCCTGCATTCGGAGCTCCGTCTCCCCGGGGACCGCCAGCTGACCATCTGTCGTGTCCGCTGCCTACCCGGGCTGCACATTCCCCTCCCAATCTACATGCTCCGATACAAGGCAAACGCCTCGGGGTTTTTTTTAAAGTTAATCTTAAACGAGAGATGAAGGAAAACCCCGGTTACCTACTCAAGAATTTTGCCGGTTAAGAGAGATTTCCGGATATTTGGGTGCCGGTTAATAAAGAGTTTCCTGTATAACAGTTTTAAACAATGCAGCCAGCACAATAACATCAGACTGTATGTTGTTATGCAAACATAACAACAGTGTCATTTCAAAAGTAATCTATTGGTTGTGAAGTGCGTTAGGATGTTCTGAGTACAGGATAAGGCACTATGTAGAATGTTATACCACACAAACAGAATATTCATCCCATCAAGTCTGCACTGCTGGTTCTTCCGTAAAGCCACAGGGGCTGATCTTCACTTGTGGAGGGGTGGAAATTGGTAGCAGATCAGCCACCCGTTATACATCCTGCCCGATTCTGCTTTCCATCTTATCTCTGAGTAACTTCCTTAGTACCATTTTTCATTGAATAATAACCTCCATGAGCTCTTCTACACCAGCTCTGCTAGTTCTACAAACCCAATATACTCCTCCTCTGTTAAAACTGAGGCAAAGCACTTATTTAGTATCTCCACAATTCTCTCGCTCTCTACTACAAGCTCGCCTCCTTAATTGTTTGATTTTTCTTATACTTCTAATATACATATATAAATCCTTTTAATTGTCCTTTATGCATCTTGTTAGTTTTATTTTATATTCCCTCTTAGCATTTCTAATCTTTCTTTTTGTAGCTTTCTTATATTTTTTTAATTCATTCACAGGATGTGGGTGTTGCTGGCAAGGCCAGCATTTATTGCCCATCCCTAGTTGCCCTTGAGAAGGTGGTGGTGAGCCATCGCCTTGACAACTGAATGGCTTGCGAGGCCATTTCAGACAGCCAGTTAAGAGTCAACCACATTGCTGTGGGTCTGGAGTCACCTATAGGCCAGACCAGGTAAGGATGGCAGATTTCATTTCCTGAAGGACATAAGTGAACCAGATGGGTTTTTATGACAATCCGATAGTTTCATGGTCACCATTGCTGATACTAGCTTTTTATTGCAGATTTATTTAATTAACTGAATTTACATTCCCCAGCTGCTGTGGTGGGATTTGAACTCATGTCACCAGATCATTAGTCCAGGCCTCTGGATTACTGGTCCAGTAACAAAACCACTATGCTACTGGTCACTGTTTGTCCTGGTTTTCATTTTTATTACCTACTCTGTAAATACTAAATGCTTTTTTGGTTTCAAATTTAATCTAATCTCTCACTGTTCATCCATGGAACCCAGCCTTTGATATACTTTTATTTTTCTGACTGGAATGTGTTTGATTTGTACCCTTTCCATCTCAAAATTAACAATGTTCAATCCTGATTTGTTTGTTCCAATTGTCAATTTTTCCTTCTACCTAATTTGCCTCTTTTTATTCTGGCATAATTTGCTTTTTCCCAGTTAGGTGTTCCTGTCCTGAACTTTTTTTCCTCTTCATTTTGTACATTGACTATATTATGGTTATTGTTTCCCAAATATTCTGCTACTTTTAGGTTTTCTATGGTTTCCATCCCAGGGTTTTAAAGGAAGTAGGTGAGCACATTGCAGATACATAGAAACATAGAAGATAGGAGCAGTAGTAGGCCATTCGGTCCCTCGAGCCTGCTCCGCCATTCAATGAGATCATGGCTGATCATCCAAATTCAGTACCCTGTCCCTGCCTTTTCCCCATATCCCTTGATCCCTTTAGCCTTAAGAAATATATATAACTCCTTCTTGAATATATTTAATGAATTGGCCTCCACTGCCTTCTGTGGTAGAGAATTCCACAGGTTCACCACTCTCTGGGTGAAGAAATTCCTCCTCATCTCAGTTCTAAATGGCTTACCCCTTATCCTTAGACTGTGACCCCTGGTTCTGGACTCCCCGACCATCGGGAACATCCTTCCTGCATCTAGTCTGTCTAGTCCTGTTAGAATTTTATAAGTTTCAATGAGATCCCCTCTCATTCTTCTAAACTCCAGCGAATATAAGCCCAATCGACCCAATCTCTCCTCATACATCATTCCTGCCATCCCAGGTATCAGCCTGGTGAATCTTCACTGTACTCCCTCCATGGCAAGAACATCCTTCCTCAGATAAGGCGACCAAAACTGCACACAATACTCAAGGGGTGGTCTCACCAAGGCCCTGTACAACTGCAGCAAGACATCCTTGTTCCTGTATTCGAACCCTCTCACTACGAAGGCCAACATACCATTTGCCTTCTTAACCGCCTGCTGCACCTGCATGCTTACCTTCAGCGACTGCTGTACAAGGACCCTCACTATAATCTTCCAAAGTTCTCTTGATTCAGGAACTGTTCCTTTAGATTGGAAAATTGCACATATCACTCTGCTATTTAAGAATGGCGAGAGAGAGAAACCAGGGAATTATAGACCAGTTAGCCTAACATCTGTTGTCGGGAAATTGCTAGAGTCTATAATTAAGGATAGGGTGACTGAACACCTCAAAAATTTTCAGTTGATCAGAGAGAGCCAGCATGGATTTGTGAAAGGTAAGTGATGCCTGACAAACCTGATTACATTTTTTGAGGAGGTGACTAAAGTAGTGGACAGGGGAATGTCTATGGATGTTATTTATATGGACTTCCAGAAGGCATTTGATAAAGTCCCACAAAAGAGACTGTTAACTAAAGTGGAAGCCCATGGAATTGAGGGCAAATTATTGACCTGGTTAGGAAATTGGCTGCCCGGCAGGTGACATACAGTAAGGATAATGGGTAGGTACTCAAATTGGCAGGAGGTAACTAGTGGTGTCCGCAGGGATCTGTGTTGGGGCCTCAACTATTCACAGTATTTATTAATGACTTAGATGATGGCATAGAAAGTCATATATTCAAATTTGCCAATGACACAAAGATAGGCGGCACTGTAGGTAGTGTAGATGAAAGCATAAAATTACAAAGGGATATTGACAGATTAAGTGAATGGGTAAAACTGTGGTAAATGGATTTCAATGTAGGCAAAGGTGAGGTCATCCACTTTGGACCTAAAAGGATAGAACAGGGTACTTTCTAAATGGTGAAAAGCTAAAAACAGTGGCGGTCCAAAGAGACTTGGGGGTCCAGGTACATAGGTCATTAAAATGTTATGAACAGGTACAGAAAATAATCAAAAAGGCGAATGGAATGCTGGCCTTTATATCTAGAGGATTAGAATACAAGGGGTAGAAGTTATGCTGCAGCTATACAAAACCCTAGTTAGACCACACTTGGAGTATTGTGAGCATTAGGAAGAATATATTGGCCTTGGAGGGAGTGCAGCGTAGGTTTACCAGAATGATACCCGGACTTCAAGGGTTAAGCTACAAGGAGAGATTACACAAATTAGGGTTGCATTCCCTAGAATTTAGAAGGTTAAGGGGTGATCTGATGGCAGTTTTCAAGATACTAAGGGGAAGAGATAGGGTAGATAGAGAGAAACTATTTCCACTAGTTGGGGATTCTAGGACTTGGGGGCATAGTCTAAAAATTAGAGCCAGACCTTTCAGGAGTGAAATTAGGAAACAGTTCTACACACAAAGGTTGTTAGAAGTTTGGAACTCTCTTCCGCAAATGGCAATTGATGCTCGTGTAGGCTTCGCAAAATCCCCCAGAAACTCGAACAGAACCCTAAGTGAAGTGATTTGAGGTAAAAACCTCAGTTTTGGACATTTTAAAAGATCAGGGAAGAAAAAACCCTGAGGAAAATGACTTTTTGAATCTTACTGTTGGGAAAGACACCTTTCACAGACACAGACAGGCTGCGGAGGGGCGTGGCCAGGCAGTGGACAGCTTTGGGTATTGGGGCCCAATCAAGCTGTCTGGGAATTTGTTTACACTGCCTTCCTACCAAGGAGGAAGAGACAAACCCAAAGCCTCACACACACATCGAAATATGAATAATCCAAGACCTCTTTTGAAATTCCCAGGCCCAAACAGGATACCAGAAGCCTGAAATCAATAAAACATTTAGTACCCCGATTTACTTCATCAAAAACCAATCAACCAGGTATGCACAGGACAGATTTACAAGCCCGCCAAAAACCTAGGACAATAGGGACAAGATTTGGCGCAAAGATAAAGGCCTTGCCTAAATGGGGAACATCGGAAGCCATCAGGACATGTTTAACACCAAGTTAAAGCCATCGAAACGAACAAGCCCGCCAAAACTAAGACAATTTGAAATCTAAAGGAAACCGATTTAGTAAGGGGTTTTGGGCGCGAAAAGGACAAAGGGGCTGAAAGTATAATTGGGGGCCTATCCCCCAAGACTCTCTCTCTCTGGACGCTCTGACAACACTCTCAACGCTCGCACAGCTCTCTCTCAGCTCTGCTCCAGCAAGACACCACAAGCCACGAGGAGGAGGAGGAAAGAAGGCCAACAACTTCACAAACAGACCAACACACAAGAAGAAACCAGAGCGACTGCCTCAGTGACCATCGGACACCTCGCGGCATCAAGGGCCTTACAAAACCTTTTACGCTAAAGACTCTAAACCCTAACTCTCAACTGTCAAGGATTCATTTGGTGAGCATTATCCCTGATCTCCTGAAACCAAAACCTAGCTAGATAGTGGGATTTTTGGGAGGGATAAGGTTTTTTTTGTATATTGTCTTTCTCCCTCACCTGTACCGTGTGTTTTCCAACCTGTGTTTAAGTATTAAGTGTGTTTTAAGGTTGTTACCTTTTTCTTTTAATAAAGTCAAAATTCTTTCATCAGAACCTGTTGTCTACTGCATCTTTGTTCACAACCCCTAAATAAGTCCAAAGTCTAGGAACCAGGGGCGTGGGAGCGATTCAAACTGCTCACTGAGTCAGAGGTGAAGGCTGACCCCACTACCACCCCCTACACTAGATCAATTGTTAATTTTAAATCGGAGATTGATAGCTTCATGCTAACTAAAGGTATTAAGGGATATGGGCCAAAGGCGGGTATATGGAGTTAGGTCGCAGATCAGCCATGATCTCATTGAATGGTGAAACAGGCTCGAGGGGCTCAATGGCCTACTCCTGTTCCTATGTTCTTTTATCTACATGCTCTGCTTCATTATCCAAAGCCAGATCGTGTTGCTCCCTTCCTGTTGGAGTAGCAACAACTGACTGAAAAAACAGACATAAACACACTGCAAGCACTCCTTTTATTAATCTCTCTAAACAAGTTTCCTATCCCAGTCTATTTTGTGAATAATTAAAGCATCCTATAAAAATCACTCTATTGTTAATACATGCCTTTCTAACTTGTCACCAAATTTCATTTATAATTTCCTTTCCCCTGTTTGGCAGTCTATATGGGCCAGAAATTTGGCTTTCCGGCTTCCTGCGGGTGCAAGCATTGTGAGCGTACTTGCCTACCGCGCCTGCAGTTGTGCTTTGGGCCCACGAGGACTTTGGGTCCTGGGCCTTCTCCAGCTGCCGGCGCGCAGTGCTTGTGTATCCCAGGGGCGCAGTTAGTTTGAAGCTTCCCCTGGGATCACGTGGGCCATGGAGAGCCAATCCTAGCAGGGCATTTTCATTCATAGATTTGACAGGAAGACCTGTCAAATCTATGAATAGAGATCGGCCCCAAAACTACACTTAAACTTCAAATATTTTTTTTAAAAAAACATCACATTTTTAAAATAACTATAAGTTACATAAATTAACTACTTTAAACAAAAATTTAAATTTTTGAAAAAATTAATTATACTTTTTAATGGTGCTAAAAATAAACTTACCTTTCTTTAAAGTATCTAAAAAAGATAAACCTGTTGAAAAATGTTTAAATTGCAATTAATTAACCACTTACCTTGTTAAAAACAGGCCTTGCGCCTCCTTTTTAAAAGTGCAGCTTCTTCATACTTACTTTCCCGGAGAAACCTGAAAAAAAACCTGAAGTTCGCTGCGTGCGCGCAGCCTCTCCCGCGCATGCGTTCGACTTCTGAACCCCTCCCTTCAGGGGAACGGAAGTTCCGGTTTCCCGCGCATGCGCAGTGCATGCAAGAAACCGGCACTTCAGGTGGCCTTACGGGTGAGTACACAGCGCGTACTCACCCGACAACAGCCAAATTTCTGGCCCATATTCCCAGTAATGTGGATAATCCTTTTCAGACCACGGCCCTATGTTTTCTGATACGGTATTTATATCCGAAATATCAAAAAACCTCCCCTCCTCCCAGACTCCGATAGATCCATCCTACATCTCCAACATCTCCTTCTGAAAAATGGGGGATATGGTGAAGGTCTTAAGTTACTAAAGTCAAATCAAGGAGCTGCAACATGCTCAGCTCAGCTCAGAGAAAAGTGATGTATTGCTGTTATGTTTGAACAGGATGGTAGAGAATGTTTATGTTGAACCATCAATAGCTGAATATTGTCTGAACATTCACAGAAAAGCCAACTGTAACTGAAGCATTTACAGGACTTGACTAGAGTAGAAAGAGCAAAGAAAAGAAGGGGCATGAAAAAGGAACTTTTACTATTCAAATTTTCACAGGTGTTCACAGAATGACAAAGCAATCTGGAGTTCCTGGTGGTCAGTAAATCAAATTATGGTCAAGGTGTTACACGATGAAAGAAGGACTGCCAAGAAGATCAGCAGGCACCAGAGCTGGATTAGCCACACCTGACATTATACCACCAACTATTTCTGTATTCCCCTGAGATAGCTACCTGTCAATGACAGAGGTGAAGTGCCTTTGCAGGCACTGGGTCAACATGTAGCCAATTGCAGAGCTCTGCACTCTATTGAAAGACCACCTGTACCCTTGACTTTTCTTCCTCTGCCTCCTTCCAGGCTATGAAACGTATGAACGAGCACCGCGCAACAATCGCCAGGCAGGATTGTTACTTCCCAGTCGGGGAACACTTCAGCAGTCAAGGACATTCAGCCTCGGATCTGCGGGTAAGCGTTCTCCAAGGCAACCTTAGAAACACACGACAACGCAAAATCATCGAGCAGAAACTGATAGCCAAGTTCCGCACTCATGAAGACGGTCTCAATCGGGATCTTGGGTTTATGTCACGATACATGACGTGATCCGGACTCGAGTCGTCGTTAGCTTGTTCACAGATGTGATTCCCAGTAAAAAAAGTAAAAATTTTCCCAGTAAAAAAGTAAAAAAATGTTAAAGCTTTTCGTTTTACATACAGACGGCAGCTTTTGACACGTTAGAACCCCTGCGACTACACCTCATTGTCTCAGTTGTATCTTGCTATGTCTTTGATGTGGTACCTTCCTGGCTGACTTAATTAACTTTATCACACCTCGGCAGATAGTCAGGATGATTTAATTTATTGGTCTGCAATTGTAAAGTACACATTCTTTGTTTTCCATCTATATATGCTTTGGAGATTCTGTATCTAATTTACTTCACCTGAGGAAGGAGCAAATCGATAGCTCCGAAAGCTTGTGATTTCAAATAAAACTGTTGGACTATAACCTGGTGTTGTGCGACCTCTCAATTTTGTCCACCCCAGTCCAACACCGGCATCTCCGCATCCTTCCAGGCTAGCATAAGGATCATTGTCAGCTCTGCAATAAGCTGGTCAAATGAGTATCAAAATATGTGAGCATGGCCAACATTTTCATTTCTTTTCACATTGACACGGCTGCCTAATTTCAGCATACTGCTGTAAAGTACAGGGGTACTAATGGCCACCTGTCCACTAGATTTCTACTCCTCCCCTGCCATCACCACTTGCTCTTTCTTGCCTGTGCATTGGCACATACCAAGTGCTATCACTTAAGGCTGACTTATCTGCATTCTTTGGGATGAGTGATTGCAAATGTTAGTAAGACAGTGATTCAGGATGCTGTGAGATGTTGTCTTGTTCTGGGTCCGCAGCAGTGCTGTCAAGCTACTCTTCCAGGCCTATAATAACAGACGGACACGTGTTAGATTGCTGCTGTTACAGATGAAACTTTGCATTTGTACTTTGGCTTTGCTTGTTTATTTTATCTTCTTAGGCAGTCCCTCGGAACCGAGGATGACTTGCTTCCACACTAAAAATGAGTTCTCAGGTGACTGATGAGTCCAATGCGGGACCTACAGTCTCTGTCACAGGTGGGGCAGATGGTGATTGAAGGGGCGGGTGGGTGGGGTGCTTGGGTTGACGTGCGCTCCTTCCGCTGTTTGCGCTTGGCTTCCACTTGCTCCTGGTGAAGAGACTCGAGGTGTTCGGCGCCTTCCTGGATGCTTCTCCTCCACTTTGTGCGGTCTTGGGCCAGGGATTCCCAGGTGTCGGTGGGGATGTTGCACTTTTTCAAGGAGGCTTTGAGAGTGTCCTTGAAGCGTTTCCTCTGCCCACCTGGGGCTCTCTTGCCGTGTCGGAGCTCCGAGTAGAGCGCTTGTTTTGGGAGCCTCGTATCGGGCATGTGGACGATGTGGCCCATCCACTGGAGCTGACCGAGCGTGGTCAAAGCTTCGATGCTGGGGATGTTGGCCTGAGCAAGAACACGGACATTGGTGCGCCTATACTGCCAATGGATTTGCAGGATCTTGCGGAGGCAGCGTTGGTGGTACCTCTCCAGTGCTTTGAGGTGCCTGCTGTACATGGACCATGTCTCTGAAGCATACAGGAGGGCAGGTATCACTACTGCTCTGTAGACCATGAGCTTGGTGCCGGGTTTGAGGTCCTGGTCTTCAAACACTCTCTTCCTCAGGTGACCGAAGGCTGCACTGGCGCACTGAAGGCAGTGTTGGACGTCGTCATCGAAGTCTGCCCTTGTTGACAGTAGGCTCCCGAGGTATGGAAAGTGGTCCACGTTGTCCAAGGCCTCGTCATGGATTTTGATAATCGAGGAGCAGTACTGTGTGGCGGGGACAGGTTGGTAGAGGGCCTTTGTCTTACGGATGTTTAGTGTAAGGCCCATGCTCTTGTATGCTTCGGTGAAGGTGTTGATGATGGTTTGGAGTTCGACCTCAGAGTGTGTGCAGACGCAAGCATCATCTGTATACTGTAACTCGATGACAGAGGATGGGACGACCTTGGATCTGGAGGCGATGGAGGTTGAACAGTTTCCCGTTTGTTCTGTATTAGGCGGTGGTCTGTCCAGCAGTCGTCAGCTCCTGTCATGGTGCGGGTGATGCGGACGTCCTTGCGGTCCCTCGTTCGGACGATGACGTAGTCCAGCAGATGCCAGTGCTTGGAGCGAGGGTGTTGCCATGAAGCCTTGCACTTGTCTCTCTGACGGAACAAGGTGTTGGTTATGACAAGGCCATGTTCTAAGCATTTCATCAGGAGGAGAGTACCATTGGAGTTGGCTTTCCCTACCCTCTCTCTGCCGATCACACCTCCCCAGAGGTCTGTGTCCTTTCCAACTCTGGAGTTAAAGTCGCCAAGGAGGATCAGCTTGTCGCCTGTTGGGACTCGGGACAGGGATTGTTCGAGGCTGGAGTAGAATTCCTCTTTGGTCTCGTCTGTTGCTTCCAGTGTTGGGGCGTACGCACTGATGACCGTAGCGCACTGGTTCCGGGCTAGAGTGAGCCGTAGAGTCATGAGGCATTCGTTTATTCCACAAGCGGAGTCTCTGAGACGTTCAACTAGCTCATTTTTTATGGCGAAGCCTACCCCATGGAGGCGGTGTTCTTCTTCAGGTTTGCCTTTCCAGAAGAAGGTGTAACCACCGCCTTGCTCCTTGTGCTGGCCTTCCGCTGCCCGCCGGGTCTCACTTCGGGTGGCGATGTCTATGTCAAAACGTCTGAGCTCCCGGGCAACGATAGCAGTACGGCATTCCAGTCTGTCGCTGTTGGGGTTGTCCATGAGGGTCCTGACGTTCCATTCATTTTAAAGGGTGGAAGTATTATTTTTTATGTTCTCAATATTTGGGCAGGTGAATCTCTTTCATTTAAGTGTATCTAAGTGTAGTTTGGAGACAATAGATAAATAAGAACAGCAGTGAGAGGGTTAACTTAAAAGCGTGAAATCATATAAGGACTGCACCATTATTCAAGTAAGGAGGGAAGGTAAATATCAAAAAGCATTAGCCTAGATATTGCAGTCAGAGGTGTACCTCTGAGTACACCTCCGACCCGCGAAACATTTACGAATTTACCTCCAGGCATCCAGGCTGCAAAGAGTTGTGGTCTCGGGCCTCCAGGTGGATGGCAGCGTAAAGGCCCACAGATCCCAGGGACGCAGGCAGTTCACAAGACTCCCTGAGATCACGTGGGCCTGGTCCTCCAATGACAAAGGAGGATTCAATTGCAATCAATTACAAAGGGAATCCCCTAATGATATGCAATGGAATCCCCAAATAATTATACAATGTACAGAATTCTAATAATTATAAATGTACTGAATTGCAATTTTATTCATAAGTCCATTCATTGCACCAACCTCAATAAAATTTAATTTTTTGATAAATAATTTTAAACATCTTATTCCAGACCAATATTTGCATAAACTCATTTAAAGTGTATGTGCATCATTTTGGATTTTTAAAAGTTTTATTTAAGTCTTATACATACCCTTACGCTGATGAAAGCAGGCCGTAAGAGTTGCGTGGGCAATTTCTGCACAGTTGTTGGGCAAATAGCCGAACTCTGCGCCAGCAATATTCATTTTTCAGTCGGTTCGGATGATTTTTCAAAGCGCACCTTGACAGATCGCAAGTTCTGGATTTTGTGCATTGGGAAGCACATGCAGAAATCCTAAACTTCCGAGCCTTTCAAAAGGAATACGACAACATACTCCATCGAAGACACCGCAATTTCAGGGCCATAGTATTTAATACCAATAAGTTCGATTGGAGAAATGTTGCTAAAGAAGAAAAGTTGT
Source organism: Squalus acanthias (assembly GCA_030390025.1). NCBI lineage: Eukaryota > Metazoa > Chordata > Chondrichthyes > Squaliformes > Squalidae > Squalus > Squalus acanthias. The sequence continues at coordinate 50,582,702 of CM059426.1, forward strand.
GAATTGGTTTAATATTTTCGAGAGTCTTGAGCTATTGATTTTTAGTGTAAAACCCCACTTTTAGTCTGATGGATCAGTCCCTCTGCTCAATTTTTCTAGGTAAGCCTCAATTTTGAAAAACAATTTGCATTGACAACTGTCACAATCCTTATGTAAAGATAACTTACACAGCTGATCCCAATAAAAAGGGCAGTCTGAGACTATGCCTCATCAGAATGCTAGGCCCCCTAACAGTAGCTTAGACCCCCTAACAGTAGCTACACTATAGGACAGAGTATAAATCAAGAAATAATGGGGGCTTGTAAGAAAGGTACTGCAATAATCATGGGCAATTTTAATCTTCATAGAGATTGGATGAATCAAATTGGCAAAAGCAGCCTTGAGGATGAGTTCATAGAGTGTATTCGGGACAGTTTCTTGGAACAATACATTGTGGAACTGACCAGGGAACAGGCTATTTTAGATCTGGTAATGTGTAATGAAACAGGATTAATTAATTATCTCATAGCAAAGGATCCTCTAGGGAAGAGTGATCATAACATGATAGAATTCCACATTCAGTTTGAAGGTAAGAAACTTGGCTCTGAAACTAGAGTATTAAACTTAAATAAAGGCAATACAAAGATATGAGGAGAGAGTTGGCTAAAGTGGACTGGGGAAATAGATTAGACGGTAAGATGGTAGAAAAGCAGTGGCAGACATTTAAAGAGATATTTCATGACTCTCAACAAAGATATATTTCAGTGAGAAAGAAAGACTCGAAGAGAAGGATGAACCAACCATGGCTAACCAAGGAAGTTAACGATGGTATCAAATTGAAAGAAAAGGCATACAATGTTGCAAAGATTAGTGGTAGGCTAGAAGATTGGGAAAATTTTAAAAACCAGCAAAGGATGACTAAAAAAATAATAAAGAGTGAGAAAATAGCTTATGAGAGTAAACTAGCAAGAACCATAAAAACTGACAGTAAGAGCTTCTACAAGTATATAAAAAGGAAGAGAGTAGCTAAAATAAACATTGGTCCCTTAGAGGATGAGACTGGGGAAATAATAATGGGAAACAAAGAAATGGCAGAGGCATTGAACAAATATTTTGTATCTGTCTTCACAGTAGAGGACACTAAAAACATCCCAGTAATAGTAGAAAATCAAGGGGCAAAAGGGAGGGAGGAACTTAAAACAATCACTATCACTAGAGAAAAAGTGCTAGGCAAACTTATGGGTCTAAAGGCTGACAAGTCCCCTGGACCTGAAGGCCTGCAGCTTAGGGTCTTAAAAGAAGTGGCTACTGAGATAGTGGATGCACTGGTTGTAATCTTCCAAAATTCCCTTGACTCTGGAAAAGTCCCTGCGGATTGGAAAACCGCAAATGTAATGCCCTTATTCAAAAAAGGAGGGAGACAGAAAGCAAGAAACTATAGGCCAGTTAGCCTAACATCTGTCATTGGCAAAATGCTTGAATCCATTATTAAGGAAGTAGTAGTAGGGCATTTAGAAAATCATAATACAATCAAACAGAGTCAACATGGTTTTATGAAAAGGAAATCGTGTTTGACAAATCTATCAGAGTTCTTTGAGGAGGTAATAAGCAGGGTGGGTAAAGGGGAACCAGTAGATGTAGTGTATTTGGATTTCCAAAAGACATTCGACAAGGTGCCACATAAAAGGTTACTGCATAAGATAAGAGCTCATGGTGTTGGGAGTAATATATTAAATTGGATAGAGGATTGGCTAACTAACAGAAAACAGAGAGTCGGGATCAATGGGTCATTTTCAGGATAGCAAACTGTAACTAGTGGGGTGCCATAGGGATCAGTGCTGGTGCCTCAACTATTTTCAATCTATATTAATGACTTGGATGAAGGAAGCGAGTGTATTGTAGCCAAATTTGCAGACAATATGAAGGTAGGTGGGAAAGCAAGTTGTGAGGAGGACATAGAGTCTGCAAAGGGATATAGATAGGTTAATTGAGTGGGAAAAAATTTGGCAGATGAAGTATAATGTGGGAAAATGTGAAGTTATCCACTTTGGTAGGAAGAATAGAAAAGAAAAATATTGGCCCGTAATTTCCGATGCCTACGGGTGTGTACAAGCTGTGTACACACCCGTAGGGACCTTGCAAGTGCCGGTTTCAGGCATGCAAAGCGCATGCACTGAAAGCCGGCACTTCCGATCTGTCAAGAATCCTCTTGCCAGATCGCACGCCTGCCCTGGAGAAGGGCCTCTGCGGGTGGAGAGTTCCGCGTTCTGCAGAACCTCTGCCCGCTGAAATCCCTTAAAAATCTTACACTTGGTAAAAGCAGGCGTAAGGCCTGCTTTTACCAGCATAAGAGTTTAAAAAAGAAAAAAATAATTTTTTTTCACTCATTTATAATATTTTATTTAATGTAATTTTAACTGATTTTAAAAACGTGATTTAAAAAAAATATATATTTAATGTTGTAGTGTCTTTTTTCAGTGATTCCCATTCATACTTTTGACAGGTCTATCTGTCAAAAGTATGAAGGGGGATTCCCTTCTCCCATTGGCTCGCCTGACCCACGTGATCCCAGGGACGCTTGTGAACTGCCTGCGCCCCTGGGATACCTGGGCCTTTGTGCGCGCACACCAGGAGAGGCACAGGAGCAGAAGAGTCCAGACCTCGGGAGCCCTCAGGTAAGGGCGTAGATTTTTTCCCGATAGGAGGCATCCACACGCAGGATGCCTCCTATCGGAAATTACGGACCATTATTTAAATGGAGAAAGACTACAGAATGCGGAGGGACAGAGGGATTTGGGTGTCCTCGTACATGAAACACAAAAAGTTAACATGCAGGTGTAGCAAGTAATTAGGAAGGCAAATGGAATGTTGGCCTTTATTTCAAGGGGGATAGAGTAGAAAAGTAGGGAAGTCTTGCTACACTGTATAGGGCGCTTGTGAGACCACACCTAGAGTACTGCGTACAGTTTTGGTCCCCTTATTTAAGGAGGGATATACTTGCATTGGAGGCAGTTCAGAGAAGGTTCACTAGGTTGATTCCTGGGATGGAAGGGTTGTCTTATGAGGAAAGGTTCAGCAGGTTGGGCCTATAGAAGAATGAGAGGTGATCTTATTGAAACATATAAGATTCTGAGGGGGTTGGACAAGGCTGATGCTGAGAGGATGTTTCCCCTCATCAGGGAATCTAGAGCGAGGGGGCATAGTCTCAGAATATGGGGTCGCCCATTTAAGACGGAGATGAGGAGGAATTTCTTCTCTCAGAGGGTCGTGAATCTTTGGAATTCTTTACCCCAGAGAGCTGTGGAAGCTGAGTCATTTAATATATTCAAGGCTGAGATAGACAGATTTTTGAGCAACAGCGGAGTTGAGGGTTATGGGGAGCAGGCAAGAAAGTGGAGTTGAGGCCAAAATCGGATCAGCCATGATCTCATAAATGGCGGAGCAGGCTCGAGGGGCTGAATGGCCTTCTCCCGCTCCTATTTCTTATGTTCTTACTCCCTCATGATTTGTCCTGGTCCTCCTCCACTTTCCTCCTCATGCCTATTTTGTAGCACAATCAGTTACGTGCCCTCTCCTCTGAGGTCTCAGTATGAAGTGATACTCCTCAAGGATGACACGTTGTAATGGACTGGCTGCATCCCCTCGTATAATGCAGCATGAAATCTGTCATCTGCCTTTTCATTCTACCGCTTATCCTTTTTCCTTTGCCCCCTCTTCACAACATTCCAGTTTCTTTCCTATAGTCAAAGCCAGTTCTCCTGATAATGTCTATTTAGACCTGGGAAGAAACAGCAGGCTTTCAGGGTCATGTTGATGTACCAGAAGTTTCTTCCTGTTTTTAAACAATTGCTTAATCAGGAAGTCCACTTCCTGATCTGTGAAGCAGTCCTTTCTCTGCCTTGCTTGTCCTTGTGTGTGTATGTTGTGCTTTTATGGTGTAAGTACTTGCTCCACCCATTTATAGCACCCTTCAAATTGTTGCCATGGATTGTAACAGTACTTCTCTCACTGGTAAAACTGGCTAGTTTCTGGTGTACTGATGTGAAGTAGGCTTATCCAAGTAACATTTCGACAGCTTAACATGATAATGCAGCAGTTAAATGCAAAACAGTGACAAAAGAGAGGTAGCAAATATAAAATAGGGCCCCACTTCTGTCAAGCGAAAACTGAGCTGTTAACCAAATGTCAGGGTTAGTATTGTGTGAGTTTGCTGACAACATTTTTATAAACAGGAGCTAACTGTTTACTGTACTTCTCTGTCCAAGTGGGTGCATCCTGTCTGAGGAAGTGCTATATTTTAACAAATAAACACATTTTACTCTAGGGCATAGGTGGTACATTAGAGCTATTATAGCTGTACCATGATTACCACCAAAATAAATAAATAAATAAATATAAAACAATTTGTTGAGGAACCTGAATATAAATATTTCTATTAAGGTTCCCAGTAACAATATTTTTGTTGGTGCTTGTTTCAATTTAAAAGGTGATTAAAGTTTTGGACGCTGGGGTGTTACCCTTCTTGTTTTTTCTTATCCCACTAAAGGACAATTACACAAGAAACCATTCTTTCTCAGAATTGCAGCTAAAGCTATATTCCTGTGCTTATATCATTCAAAACAGTGTTTTACAGTGGTTTCTGAACACAATTAGAATAATAATGAAACTGAATTAACTCTGTTTTTAACAGCAAAACTATTTTACTATGTAAATATAGAGCACATCATGGGGCAAATTTTCACCTTCACCGCATGGGTGGTGATCTGGGGGAGCAGATCGTCCACCTGTTATAGAACCCGCCTGATGTCCATTCCATTGATTTACCCCAATCATTTCAAACAAGATTTAATACAATTAGAATTCATGAATTAAAGGAAAGCTCCAGGCTTGAAATTTGGGAGTCAAATTCTCTCGACCTCTCTGCTGAATCCCACCACAATGCCAGCGGGGTTCTGGCGGAAAGGCTTGGTAAAAGGCCAGGACTCGTCAGGTCCTGATATTAGTTGGGATATCCCACTCAGCCTGGTTAGGGTTGGAGCCTCTGCCTGCCCCTTACAAAGCCAGCTATGTCAGAGGGGTGAAGCTGCCACAGGGATTCTCTACCCTGGGAGTTCCCATTTGGCTCGGCCCATAAGGCGGAAGACTGGAGGCTTGTGTGGCGAGTAAGATGAAGTGTAACGGCCTTCAGAAGGGTGGACTTGGGCCCCACCAAGAGGTCCAGGCAAGTCAAGCAAGATTTAGATAACATCCAGGTTTGGGCTGACAAGTGGTAGGTAACATTTACACAACATTAGTGCCAAGCAAAATAAATAAGAGACAATTTGTTGCAGAAATTTCTATTAAGGTTCCCTCCTCAACAAGACAAAGCTCAACAGCCCCAAACTTCAAAGGCACCATGAGTGTCAGGCCCACCATCAACATCTTGGGGATCACCACTGACCAGAAGCTTAACTGGACCAGCTATATTAACATTGTGGCTAAAAGAGCAGGGCAGAGAGTGAATATTTCGCAGCAAGTGGCTGTTTTTGTTAGAATTGTTATGAAGGGATGGGACTGGGAAGATAGAATCAGACTTTTTAAAATGAATGAACAGTCTAGCACAAGGGGACATAGAAATAAGATTAAATGTAAGAGGTTTAGGACAAAGAGCAGGAGAAACTTTTTTACGTAGGAGGTTATGAGGCTGTGGAATGCATTACCAGAGTTAGTGATTAAGCAGAGACTGTGTCAACATTTTAAGAATAGATTAGATAGGTGGTTGAAGGAAAGGAGAATAAAGGGATATGAGAACAGAGCGGACGCATGGGATTTGGACTACTGCTCGTATGGAGGATACACGTCAACACAGACTGGTTGGGCTGAATGGTTTGTTTCTGTGTTGTAATTTCTATGCAAAAAAGTAGCTTACCTACTGACCCCTCAAAACATCTTCAAGGCTTAACTGAAGACTGTGGTAGAATATTCCCCACTCACATGGATGGATGCAACTGCAATAGCACACACAAAGCTCAACAGCATCTCGGAGAATGCAGTTTACTTGATTGACGCTCCCCAGTGGCACTGATATCCACCCCCTTCACACTGCGGTGGCAGTCTATGTTATCTACAGGATGCATTGCAGGAACTCCAGCTCCAGCTCCCAGCCCTGAAACCTCTACTACCAAGAAGGACAAAGCAGCAAGATCATGGGAATGCCTTCACCTCCAATTTCCCCTCCAAGTCACACATCATCCCCCCTATCTGAGTATTCTACAGGCCTCCAAAGCTTTCCACACAAAATTAGTATTTAAACTCCTGGGACTTGAATTCCCACAAGCTACTAATCCCGGCATGAGTGCTGAGATCTGTCCACAGGACATACTGTCACTGACCCAACCAGCATATGCAAGCTCAGGGGAATGTTCCCTAATTTAAATATTCCTGGCATCCACAGCACTATGGGCCATCTTGGGTAAACATAGAAACATAGAAGATAGGAGCAGGAGTAGGCCATTCGGCCCCTCGAGCCTGCTCCGCCATTCGATGAGATCATGGCTGATCATCCAAACTCAGTACCCTGTAACTGCCTTCTCCCCATATCCCTTGATACCTTTAGCTTTAAGAAATATATCTAACTCATTCTTGAATATATTTAATGACTTGGCCTCAACTACCTTCTGTGGTAGAGAATTCCACAGGTTCACCACTCTGGGTGAAGAAATTCTTCCTCATTTCTGTCCTAAATGGCTTACCCGTTATCCATAGATTATGACCCCTGGTTCTAGAATCTCCGACCATCGGGAACATTCTTCTTGCATCTAGTTTGTCCAGACCTGTCAGAATTTTATATATTTCGATGAGATCCCCTCTCATTCTTCTATACTCCAGCGAGTATAAGCCCAATCGTCCCAATCTCTCCTCATATGTCATTCCTGCCATCCCAGGTATCAGCCTTGTGAATCTTCGCTGAACTCCTTCCATGGCAAGAACATCCTTCCTCAGATAAGGCGACCAAAACTGCACACAGTACTCAAGGTGCGGTCTCACCAAGGCCCTGTACAACTGCAGCAGGACATCCCTGTTCCTATACTCAAACCCTTTCGCTATGAAGGCCAACATACCATTTGCCTTCTTCACCGCCTGCTGCACCTGCATGCTTACTTTCAGCGACTGGTGCACAAGGACACCCAGGTCTCATTGCACTTCCCCTCCTCCCAATCTATTTCCATTCAGATAATAGTCTGCCTTTCTGTTTTTGACACCAAAGTGGATAACCTCTCATTTATCCACGTTATATTGCATCTGCCACGCTTCTGCCCACTCTCCCAACCTGTCCAAATCATCCTGGAGTTTCTCGGTATCCTCCTAGCAGCACACACTCCCACCCAGCTCACCATAATGGGGAGGCAGCGGGGTGGGAAGGGAAAAATGGTAACTGCTTCAGCTCTTGAAGCTTTGTGGTTGGTGCTTATCAGTTCTCTTGTAAAGTCACCAATTTATGAAGTCTCACAGATTGAGTGTTTTGGGGTCCTGACCAAGACTCAGGCCTGGGCCCCGAAGTGGGCCCCACTTGTACCTCAGGTGAAGAGAGCATGCCTTCTTTTTCCCGAGGTATCAGCAGGATTTTCCTCCACTATCCCAACAGGAATTTCCCTCACCCTGCCCCTGCTGGGAACACTGCTGGTCACTCTTTCACCACATATGAATGCTAATAGGAGGGGTGGGGCCCAAGTTCCCATTAAATTTCCTTTCCATTGTCCCTCTTCCTGTCACTCTCTGGGACCACCAAACCTGGTCGTAGTCCCTTGGACAGTGGCAGAAAAGCTCAGGTATCCCCTGATGGAGGGAAAGAACCTTGTAGCAGCCTCCTCTACCTCTATTTCACCCTCCAGCACTTATCTACTGAAGGCCTCTGTCTGGCTGAGGCATTCAGTGGGAGATTTGTTATAGTCTTCAGGGTTCTTCTACCCCTTTAATGGAGCTCCCACCTCTTCTGGTGCTACAGCAGTGGTCCCACTGTAGCAGTGCTCAGATTTTGTTTAGGGCCACTTGCGAGTAGGAATACTGCAAGGAGCCCACAAAGAATGGTTAATAAAAACTAGGCCAGGGGCATTGCAGGTTGAGAGCAGTGAGTGAAAGTCAGGGCAGGACAAGGGAAAGCCAGCCCAGATAGGTAGTGGTCTGACTATTTAGGTGTATGAACCTCTATACTCATGCTTATAACTAGATTTCAGTGTGTATGGCCAAGTGTGTCACACATTCTAGGACCGTAGGCTTTTCTGAAAACTCCTAAGCTAATTTGACATGCAAAGTGGAACTCTGAGTTTTGAAAAAAAGCTGAGTAGCATTGCTATGATGGGCAGATGTAGCAGCTCAGCAGACATGAAGGAAACAACATTGCTTAATGCTTCTTGCTAATGCTCGTGCCTTGATGTGTTGAAGCACAGTTGAAATTGAAACATCTGAAATTAGGGGTCTAACACTTTAACACTGATAATTAGCTTCCATTTCACAGTGAATATTGTGCACAGAGGGGAATTAGATCGCAGAGTGGGTTTTGAACTTTGTCCTTTCACCTCCAATCCAGGCAAATTAGTACAAGTCCTTGAACTTAAGCACTTCACAAGGGAGGAGTTGGGGGAATTCAGTCACCAATCAAGAATTGAGAGAAGAGTTCGGGGAGGTAACTGAAAGTAAGGTCAAAAAGGTAGCTTTTAAGGAAGTTTTTAAAAGATTGGGAGAGGGGTATACAAAGAAAATTGAAGGATCGGCGATATACTTCCAAGTCAGGATGGTGTGTGACTTGGAGGGGAACTTGGAGGTGGTGGTGTTCCCATGCACCTGTTGCCCTTGTCCTTCTAGGTGGAAGAGGTCGCGGGTTTGGGAGGTGCTGCTGAAGAAGCCTTGGCGAGTTGCTGCAGTGCATCTTGTAGATGGTACACACTGCAACCACGGTACGCCGGTGGTGGAGGGAGTGAATGTTTAAGGTGGTGGATGGAGTGCATGGTAGGCCAGATCCGAAGAGTGGACAATGTGAGTTGGGATGCAGGAGGTTGGCGAGAAGTAAGGCCATGGAGGGATGTGCAAACAGGAATGAGGATTTTGAAATCAACTTGTTGAGGGATTGGGAGCCAGTAGATGTCAGTGACAACTGGGCTAATGGACGAATGGGACTTATTGAAGGGCCGAATGGCCTACTCCTGCTCCTATCTTCTATGTTTCTATGTTTCTATTATGGGCTTATTGTGAGCAGCTGAGTTCTGTCTCAGTTGGATTTTTTGTAAAATGGAGCTCAGAAGACCGATAATACAAGTGTTAGAGAGTCAAGGCAGGGATGATTAAGGCATGGATAAGGATTTCAGAGGTAATGGGGGGTTGGTAGAGATAGATGTGGGTGAAAGTACAGTAGTGGAGATAGACAATTTGGAGTTTAAAGCTCAGTTTAGGCTTGAATATAACATCAACGTTGCACACTGTTGTGTTTAACCAGGGAGGAGATAGAATCATGGGGAAGCATGCAAAGTTTCTGGCAAGAACCAAACAGGGTGGCTTTGATCTTGCCAATATTTTTGATGAAGGAAGTTCTGGCTCATCCACAACTTAATATTGGAGATACAGTCCGATAATGCAGCATCTTGTGGAGTCAAAAGTGGTGGTGGAGCGGTAAAACTGGGTATTATCAGTATATATATGAAAGTTGACCTCATGCTTATGGACAACAGTGGTGATTTTCTGACTTTGCACTTCAGACGAGGAGCCTCACCCAACGAAAGCACATATTGACAGCAGCACCCATATTACAGCCACAGACTCCTGGCAGGTAATGCTCCCCCTAACATTTCCAAGAGGCAGCATGTATATTAGAAATAGGAGGAAGCTAAAGAAGCATTGTGCCTTTGGTAACTTTAACTGGATGATCTCAATGCTGTTGGCAGGATGGAAGCTGTACCAAGCTTGAATGGGGGACGTGGTGGAAAGAGTAACCAGTAAGGGAGAAGGAATCACCCATTCATGAATCAGGTTTTGGTCAGGTCCGGGGTGCTGATGGACTTGACCAGAATGAGTTTGTGGATGATGAAAGACTTGTTCACTAGGAAGAGCAGCATGGAATGAACAGGTAGTAGGAGATTGTCTGCAGGAGGATAAGAGGGAGAAATGAAGTGAGGGACAGAGAGGAGCTTTACCTGGAGAGCAAGGTGGACGGTAAGTACATAGGGAGAATGGGATGTGGCAACTGGTGGTGTTGTTTTGGAACAGCTAATGGTGAGTTACACAATGGACACAACCGAGGGTCCTGCAAAGGGAAGCTGTGGGTCCATCCAGGAGGCTTCAAGCCTGTCCATTTCCACAAGCCTAAAGGGTAAATTCACTGATCCCACATTCCCAACGTAGACTCACATTCGAAGTGAGAACAGGTTGGAGAATTGACACTGCAGTATTTTAGCTCTAGATCATACCATTTGAGATTGCTTGTTGTTGACACTGAGAGGAAGAAATGGGATGATAATTCTTTTGGTTCATTATTGCACTCACCTGCAAACTCACTCTGCACCCAATAAAACTAGTGCTAGGTTCTTTTATGTTTTATGCCGATAAATCTATCATTCATTAACAAATAAAAAGGCCCGTCACTTTAACCATGTGATACTGTGTTTTGGTGCGCAACTTATACCACAGATTAATACATCTACCACGGACTATCAGTCCTATCGCTGCTAACAGTGAGGGCTTATGAGAAAAGTAATAATTGTAATTCCAATGAAATGATAAAGGTATATGCTTGCTTCTTGCAGTGAGATGATGTAATATAGTTGCTGTTCTTAGAAACAATACTCCATGATAGGCTTGATAAAGAAGTAATGCTCACACAGTACGCTTTAAGCAAGTTATACGTAAAGATAGAGTTGGGGTAATGATAAAGTGGGAGTATTATCAATCAGTTCCTCAATCTTATGTGGACATAACATCCCAATTTGATATGATTACACCCAACTAAAGATAATTAGCCTATGCAGTTTCTCAGTTGAATTAAAATTACATACAACCTTTTGAGTTTTCCAAGGACTTTATCCAACCTGGCACACCAACTGAATGTCAAAGTTGTCCTAGAAACATTGTTACATGGCAGGATAGGCTTGGAGAACTTAAATGTAAAGTGCTACAATTTTGAGGTTTATTAGAATAATTGTTCTCGATTACAAAATATTTAAAGGAAGAATGGACAATATTGCAATGCACAGTGTTGCTGTTGGGAACGTGACTGTGAAGAGGTTTTTATATATAAAGCAAACTAAAAACAAAATCATGTTGCTGACCTTGAACATAAAGTTGTAGAAAACACTGGTGATGTTTAGATTCATTCCTGATTATTAAACTAAAATAGGTTAGGATATATTTTCCAAACAGTGCTATTCCCATACAAGTGCTTTATGCCTGTGTTAATAAAGCAAACAGGAATTTAGTAGAAGAGCGTTAAGTGTCCCTGTGCGGACAGCATTGGTGAGAAAATGCGCCCCATTGTGACCTAGAGCTCAGAACCCGCTTCTCATTTCTGTCCCCTTTCCTCTCCCCAATGTAAATGTACATGGTTTCTTCTCGATTGGCTTGGAAGGGTCTTAACAGCCTTTTTATTTTTAGTTTCCTACTGATTTTAACACTACAAACACCATTATAAACAGTTGCAAAATCTGTTGTCGCTTCTTATTGGTCTTGCTCTCCTGTCTAGTCCCAAAGGGAAATGCCTTCTAAAATTGAATAACTTATTTCTATTTTGTGCCTCAATGTATTTCCAGCAACAGTTTTAGAAGTTAAGTAACTTACATTTATAGATTTCTAAAGATGACTTAGGTCAATCTGCGTACATATTAATTCAAGAGCAGTATTCATTGTTTCAGCTAGTCAGTTGAAATAATAATTGGATAGTGGAGCCTCCTGTTGGCTAAACAAAGTACTGCATCAAAAAGATGCTCACTTGCAACTATGTAATGGTACTTGGGCATCTAGCGTCGGCTGCAGCATTGAAATTATGCAATTTAAATGAGTAAACAGCTCAATTAAAGTAATTGCATATGAACATATTAAGCGCTGGGCTTCCAAAATTCATAGTCTAATTTTAAAGTCAATGAGCGTAGAACAACAACTGTTAAAGATGAGTTTAGTATGCAGAATTTTATGGGTCTGCTGCTTCTGATTTTCTGTCCTTTGATTTTGGAATTTCTAATAAGCTGCCACTCTTGACTATCTGATTGTTAGCCCTATTTGTGAACCTGATTCATTTTCTCCCTTTCTCTTAAGTCTGTCTTGGCCACACACCATTTAAATGATTTACTTTCAACTCTTATTTCTCAACCTGCAGGCAGACAGGGAAATGACTTGCTCCCTTGCCAGTACCAATACGGTTCCTGACTTGGCGCCTCAACTCGCCTTCTAATTCCCCATCCTGTGGGGAGTGCTTGGTCCCTGCCTAGCAGCTCTCCCTGACTACTCTAATTAGGCAAGTGATTTCCTCTGTTTGCTATGTGTAGTAAAAATATGGGCATGCGTATAAAGAACACATATCTGAATTTGCTACAAATTGCAAATGGAGGAAATCTTCCACAGAGAACTGGAATGTGCAGGGGAGGGAATCATGAGCACAATCTTGTATTTGTTCCTTCATGGAAGGGAAGGGGCGAGGATGGGGGGAGTCCTGTGATGAGGGAACGGTGGTGATGGGGGAGCGACGGTGATGGTGGAGCGACAGTAATGGTGGATGGGTGGGGGTGGGGGAGCATGGTAATGGGGAGGGGCGGTGATGGGGGAGCAGCGGTGATGAGGAGGGGTGGTGATGGTGGATGGACGGGGATGGGGGAGCACAGTGATGGGGTGGGATGGTGATGGTGGATGGACGGGGTGGGATGGGGTGGGATGGTGATGGGGAGCAGCGGAGATGGGGGAGCAGTGGTGATGGGCAGGAATGGGGGAGCGGCAGTGATGGGGTGTGGTGGGGATAGGAGAAGGGTGGTGATGGGAGAACGGCAGCGATGGGGAGGATGCAGATGGGGGAGCGTGGTGATGGGGGCAGGAATGGCGATGGGTGGGTGTGGTGGTGATCGGTTCCTTTAATGTGGGGTCGGGAGAAGCGCTCCTGCTCCTCCTGGCTCCACATTCAGGTAAGTTACTTACCTTCTTGGTTGGTTGGCGATGGCATTGGCTGCCTCAGGGCAAACTAACCTTGGAGAAGGGACCTCAAACAGGTGCTAGGCCCCTTATCTGCATATGCAAAGGAGCTAACACCTGCTTCAAGCATGGGTAAAGGATGCCTCTTGTTTGTCCTTACCCAATGTGACAAGCGCACACTTCCGGTCAGAAATCTGTACACGCTTCCTGTCTGCCATATTGGGGCCTTAGTAGTCTGAGTTTTTTGTGTGTTGCACGGACCAAGTTCTAGGTCAATGTCTGGGGGATGGATTGTAATTGTTACTCCTTTTTCTCTTTCTTTAGATTCTTTCAAAAAAGGGGAACAGAGCAGGGAGCGCCGCAGAATCAGGCACTTCAGACACTTCACAGCACGTTAGGTCAAGCACTTCACCTACCCCAAGCACCAGCAATGTTACGGGCACCCCAGAGAATATAGATAGTGATTTTGAGGAAAGGGCACCAAATGAATCACAAGCCACAAATGAGGGGGAACAAGTGGACATGGCAGGAGAGCTGAACATGGTACAATCTCATTCCCTTTATCAGCTGCATAGGTAGAGATTTGTTTTTTTTACATTTCTTTTTGGGAGGTGAGTAACGTTGCCAATACCGCCTGTATTGCCTAGTTCTAGCAGCCCTGAAAAGGTGGTCATGGGCTTTCTCCTTGAACTGGTGCAGTCCTTGTTGTGATGGTGCTCTCACGATGTTGTCAGGTAGAGGACTCCAGGATTTTTATGCACATTTATGGAGTGGTACCTCTTCATGTTCATGTATGTCTTGGAGTTGGCATGCGATCTGAGGATGAGCACCTGGGTTACATCTGTAATGCACTGGACCCCTGGGAAGCTTGACCAGATCATAGATTTTTGTGCCCTAGTTTGCAATAGATGAAATGTGAGGAGAGGAGTTCACTACAAGAACATCTGCCTCCATAGTGGGACCTCAGTGCCACTTACTGACACTTCCTGGAGCCTACTGCCACCTTCCACATGGCGGCACTTGTAACAGGGGTGGATGCCAGGGAAATCCATTGGGAACGCAGGCCCCATCCCCCCACTGCCATTTGCATGTGGCAGGTAGGGAATGAGCTGCTAGCAGCAGTCCTAGTGCAGGGAGGGAAATGCAAGTCAGACAGCAGCAATTCTCACTGCCTGACAATTTCGATCAATTTCAAATAGGATCACGGAGGAGGATCCACCCCATTGAAATGACATGTGCGCCTGTTTTAGTGGTCTATTTGTATGTAGAGGTAGATAATGCAGAGCTAAAGCAAAAGGTTTCCAAGTTGTGTGATCCATAAGCTGGATGCAGAGAAGTGTAATCACACAAAACTACAGAAAAGCCCACATACAGAACCAAAGTGCATGAGTATAAATTGGACTTCACTAAGGATTGGAGCTAGTCCAACTTGATATACAAATAAGAAACACAAGCAATGTTAATTGGAACTGCAGTAACCAAATTCATTAAGGGCTGGCACTAATCCAGCTTGTTACAACAAGAGACATACAGGCTGGAAACGAGACTTGCACGCATGGACCTGCAATGAACTGGCAATATTTTGCTTTTCAATAAAGTTTTTTTTATAAATGGCCCAATGGTAAAGCAAATGTACATCTACTAGTCCCAGCAGGATTCAGATGATAGACTAAACAGGATACAAAAATAAGACAGGTAGCAATTAAAATATAATTCCATGTTGCTTCACTAGTGTGGTATTGCTTCATCTGCTTACCTATCTATATTGTAAGTCTTGCCTGGAGCACACACTTCCTGTATTACTTCCTGTAACACTTTCTTTGTACAGGTTGAGCGTCCCAAATCTGGAGTTCCGGAATCCGGAATGTTCCGGAATCCGGACTCCAGGACGATTGGTGGCAGGGGTCCGGCATCCGTAAAATGTTCCGGAATCCGGACACCCTGAGGGAGGCTTACCAAAAATGCAACCTGGGCCCAGGCATTTCCGGACTCGGCACGTGTTTCTGATGTCCGAAGTCCGGAAATATCACAACCTGGGCTCGGGCGTTTCTGGACTTCGGACATCAGAAACACGTTCAGAGTCCGGAAAAACCCAAAAACCGGCTCGGCCTCGGTCCCGAGGTTGCCGGATTCGGGACGCTCAACCTGTAATACTTTCTCTGTTACACTTTTCCCATCACAGTCCTTTGCACGCACCATGAGCAATGCCATGGGGGATCTGCGGGTATAATATAAAAAGTTTTTTGTATAGTTTACATTTCCTGTAAGTGTCAATTATTTCCCGAAACACTTGGTGTTAAAATTTCCCCATTACATTTTGACAACTGAAGACGGAGGAAACCTATGTTTCAAATAAAAGGAAAACAACCCAAAAAATTGCCCAGAGAAACTACTTGGACTAATTAAAATGATCAATCCTGAGTGACCAGTCAGGAGAACCTAGCAATAAAGTGAAGGAGAAGCTGCACTAATTGAATCACCCAAAATGCTTTTTGAAAAACTTCATCGCTATAATTTCGAATGTTCACATTTTTTTTTTAACATAAAATGACATTTAAAATTACAGCTCCGATTTCTCTCTCCTTCACTTCAAGGCACAGGTTAGGGGAATGGAGCATTGGGGGTGAAATTGGTCTTTGTTGATAGCGCAAAATGTGCAATAGTGAATCGGCAGACCATTTTACACCCCACCCGATTTTCTTTTCCATTTACTTCAATGGGAACCTTCAAAACCTACAGAGGAACTGTCACAGTAGCCATCTAATATTATAATATCCATTTTCCTTTCGAAAAGCAAAAGTAAGATGTCACTATGGAGGGGGAGGAAGGAAGAGACGAACAGCCTTCTATCTTTGTCTTACCAGCCACATCCTCATCCACACCATCAGTCACTCTTTCTGTCTCACTCAGCAACCATCAACGTTCCCGTTAAGCTGAGCGGCCGCATGTCCGCAAAGTGGTCTGGAGGTTCCACGCAGGCCGCTCACTGGAATTTACAGGGAAGAAACCGCGCATGCGCAAAAATTTGAATGGGCCGCACACCCAGTTAAAGGGACCACGCATGAAAAAAAAGTTAGAGGGAATATTGACAACCATCCACCTGGGGGGATGTGAATAGTTCCAATAAGGATTTTTCATGGGTGAGACTGAACACACAAAGGTGTCGGATTAGTCAAAAAGTGGGATATGACTTTGAGAGGGCAGAGGCTCTGCAGAAGTCAGTTCCTGGGTCTACAGCCTGTGGATTCAGGTCTGAAGGATCCTGTTCTTAAAAGGAAAGAAGCTGGATGAACATCACACTCACATGAAGGCTTTCAAGACCATTTTGGAGGAACTGAGACAAATGGCAGGGTATGTAGTGGAGTTCAATGCCATCCTCAGTGCCAATATCTGAGAAGGATTTGGCACATGCTGCCCTTTCTAAAGTGGGTGGTGGCGCTAGCAACATCTGAATTCATCCTCCTTGAAATAGAGGCCTCCAGACCAGTCAGTGTATCCTGGGGGATCACTTGGCAAGAAGTGGCCATGTCTTCTTGGAGGTAATAACAGTTTTTATTGGTGAGAACATTTTCAATCAGGGCGGATCAATGCACGGGACTACAGGGCTCATGGCCAGGAACCCCAGCCAAATATGAGCATCCGCCAAGGACATGACCATAACATAATAACATAAGAATTAGGAACAGGAATAGGTCATACGGGCCCTCGAGCCTGCTCCGCCATTCAATAAGATCATGGCTGATCTTCGACCTCAACTCCACTTTCCTGCCTGATCTCCATATCCCTTGATTCCCCTAGAGTCCAAAAATCTATCTATCTCATCCGTGAATATACTCAACGACTGAGCATCCACAGCCCTTTTGGGTAGAGAATTCCAAAGATTCACAACCCTCTAAGAGAAGAAATTCCTCCTCATCTCTCTTAAAAGGCCGTCCCCTTATCCTGAGACTATGACCCCTAGTTCTAGACTCTCCAGCCAGGGGAAACAACCTCTCAGCATCTACCCTGTCAATCCCTCTCAGAACCTTATATGTTGCAATGAGATCACCTCTCATTCTTCTAAACTCCAGAGAGCACAGACCCAATCTACTCAATCTCTCCTCATAGAACAGCCCTCTCATCCCAGAAATCAATCCAGTGGACCTTTGTTGCACTGTCTCTAAGGCAAGTATATCCTTCCTTAGATAAGGAGACCAAAACTGTGCACAGGTACTCCAGGTGTGGTCTCACCAAAGCCCTATACAATTGCAGCAAAAATTCCTTACTCTTGCACTCCAACCCCCTAGTAGTAACAGTCAACATGCCATTTGCCTTCCTAATTGCTTGCTGTACCTGCATGCTAACTCTCTGTGTTTCTTGTACTAGGACACCTAAATCTCTCTGAACACCAACATTTCATAGTTTCTCAACATTTAAAAAATATTCTGTTTTCCTATTCTTCCTGCAAAAGTGGATAACCTCATATTTCCCCACATTATACTCCATCTGCCACCTTATTGCCCACTCACTTAATCTGTTTATATCCCTTTGCCAGCTCTATGTGTCCTCCTCACAGCTTACTTTCCCACCTAGCTTTGTATCGTCAGCAAACTTGGATACATTACACTCGGTCCCTTCATCTAAGTCATTAATATAGATTGTAAATAGCTGAGGCCAAAGCACTGATCCTTGTGGAACACCACTAGTTACAGCCTGTCAACCAGAAAATGACCCCTTTATCCCTACTCGATGGGCTGGATTTTGCGGGGGGTCAGTAGGCGCGATCGGTGGCGGGTCGGGTGGAAAAGTTCTTTCTTTCCCCAGCGGGCTGGGACCCTGCTGTGAACCCGCCGCCACGCGCCTTTACCAAATGTCGGATCTGTCAGCGCTGAGCAGACCCGACACGCAGCGCCGGTGCAGACAAGTAAAATAATTAGTAGCTTGTTTACAGCCACTTATCAATGGTTTTTTCCCAGCTTTTTGGATTTGACAGGTTGCCCACCAGTTTCCCGCTGTGCCTAGACCTCGTCTGTGAAGCTGAGGCGGGAGGTCAGTGGCCACTGAATCAGCTGATGAGGTGACAAATGTCAAGTCAAAGCGCCCAGCTGATTGAGACATGTTCCCTTAACCACTAGCTTCTCTAAACTGCATTTCCACTATAGATTCAGGATGCTGCAAGTCTTTACATAAGTCTCCATGCAGTCTGACCTCATTCCCACTATTGACAGATCGCTTCTGTCATCTCTACTTCACCTGGCATCTATTCCATCAGCATGGGTGGGGTGCCCTTGAAACTCTCTCACCTTGGTCCTCAGAATCCCACCATGATCAGCCCCAACACCAGCAGCAGCAGGCACACCAGCAGCACCAATAACAACATCAACCTTCTCCGCAATCAACTGATGCTACACAGGACACAGGGCATCAGCACCCGACCATATTGCTGGCCAGGAGGCCAGGAATGGCCTCACCATGGCCAGATTTACTTCACTTGACGCTGTACATCCTGGCTGCCACATGATGCACCAGGTTGGCACCACCCCACACCAACACCATAAAGCATCCCTACAATGCCCAAACCATTCCTTTCACACTCATCACCATTGCAGGTGGTACCGTTATGTCTCACCATTCATTGCAACTCACTTCCAAAGGTGCACACAAATCTGTCCAAGAACACAAAGTGTTGAGAATAAAGGTTTCAATGTTTGACACCACATTAACAGAAACTTTACATGAACATTGCATAAAACACCCAAGTGCCTACCCTTATGTGTTAGTTGGTATGATTGCACTAGGATGAGGGTGAGTGTGAGGGGTGGCTAGTGAGATGGGGATGCAATAATATGGATAGAGAGGGATGGGTGGAGATGCAAGGTAAGTTGGTGTGAGTAAGGATGTGCTGGAGTAGGGTAGGAAAGGCAGAGTGATGAGGATGTGATGAGAGGCACTGCAGGATGAGGTTGAGTGTGGCTTTGTACTAATGTTTTGTGATCTACTGAGATCACTGAAACTTTTGCAGCACTGCACCCTGGTCCTCCTGACCATTTTCCTGCTTGTGCCCTCCTCTGCAATGTGCAACCAGGCTGTATTGACCTCCTGGGGAGGTCTCTTCTGCCCATGAGAAGGGAAGAGGACCTCCCTGCATGGTGTGACTCCCTCCATAAGCATATGGAGGGAGTCATGGGGAGCCTGGGTGCAGTCCTGCAGCTCCGTGCAGTGCTTGTCAATGTTTACAGCGCCTCAATGCTGTAGAACACTGACAGCACAAATGTCAAAATAAATTTGGCCATGGTCCCTTTAAAAAAACAGGCTGATGACGTGGCTTCAAATTACATCATCAGACCCACTGCCTCTAATTGGCTGGGCAACGCACTGGGCGGGCTTAACAAGCCCAGTCAGGGGAAAATCATTTCAGAGGCCGGGATGGAGCCAGCAGTAGGATCGGGACCCGCCACCAACGTCGCCCGCCACAGACCCGCCGAGGTTGGTAAAATCCAGCCCTAAGCGAATGCACAAGGGTGATTAGTTGATTTTGTGATTTTGATTTTGATTTGATAAATTTATAAATTATGTTTGGAATGTTTGTTTTGTGGTGGCTCTCATTTCAGCTTTGTGCCCAGGAGGACACTGAGATGTTCCGTGACAGAGTGACGGTAAGATGGGGAAGTGGTGAGCAACGGGAATCTGGGGTTTCATTCATTGCTACTGGAGTCTGATGGGGTGCTCACGGACAGCCTGTCTGGAACGGGGATCAGCTGCCTGCCTCCTCCCTTCCTCCTCCTCCTCATCCTCCTCTTCCTCTGCTTCCTCCTCCTCTTCTTCCTCCTCTGCCTCTCTCTCATCATCATCCTCCTCCTGAGGTGGTCCTGGAATCCGTGGTGGCAAGGGCTGCACCCTCATGATGGCCAAGTTCTGGAGCATGCAGCAGACCACCATGAAATGGGACACCCGCTCCATGCATGTACTAGATGGCTCCTACCAAGCTGTCAAGGCTTTAGCACCACGATGATCTGCTTGATGAGGTCCCTCATGGCAGCATGGCTGTCATTATATGAGTGCTGGCCACGAGTGGTGAAGTTGCAGAGAGGAGTCATCAGCCAGGTGTAGAGCGGATAGCCCTTGTTCACGAGCAGCCACCCTCGGATTTGACGTGGTGGCTGGAAGATTGCTGGCAGACCAGACTGGCGCAGGACAAAGGCATCATGACTGCTGCCAGGATACCGGGCGCTCACCATCATGATGCGCTTGGCGTGGTCGCACAACAACTGCACATTAAGAGAGTGGTAGCCTTTGTGGTTACGGAACCTGCAAAGCCACATGTGTGCAGTCGATGACATCCTGCACCATGGGGAATTCCGCTATCTTGCCAAATACACATGCGCGCTACTCCTGCTTCTCTCTGTTCAGAAAGAAGAGAATTACATCACTTCTCCTGGAGTACAGAGCCTCTCTGACCTCCCAGATGCAGCAATGGATGTGAACTGGCTGATGTTAGCTATGTCTCCTGCTCCAGACTGGAAGGATCGGTGGCGAAAAAAGTGAGGGCCACGGTGACCTCGAGGGCCACTGGCAGTGCCATCGTCGCCCTGCTCTGAGGCTGCAGGTCTGATTGCAGGAGGTAGCAGAGTACTGTGACCACCTCCTTGGTGAAGTGGAGCCTCCTAATGCACTGCTCCTGGCTTAAGTGCAGATATGGCGGACAACTGGTTTAGCTATTCACCGCCAGAACTGGCTGGACCACATAAAGCATTATCGGGCCCAGCTCTCATCTGCCAAAATTGCTCACTATTCCAGAATCATTCTGGAATGCCAAGATAAACCCCGGCTCCTATTCTCTACCACTAACCATCTTCTTAAACCCCACTCCCCTGTATCCTCCACCCTCACCTCCAACAACAAGTGTGAGGAGCTCATGGACTTCTTTGTCTCTAAGATTGAGACCATCCGTTCTGCTGCCTCTGCCAATTCCCTTCCTTCCCCTAGCCCACTGGGCCAAACTTCCTCTAAGGTTTCCCCACTGCCCTAGCCCTGAACTCACATCTTTCTCCAGTTTCTCTCCGATCTCCCCTCATGATCTCTCCGCGCTCATCTTGTCCATGAGACCCACTTCCTGCTCCATCGACCCTATTCCCACCAAACTGCTGACCAACCAACCTCCTTTTCTGGCTCCCATGTTAGCTGACATTGTTAACGGTTCTCTTTCCTCAGGTACTGTCCCCCTTTCCCTCAAATCTGCCATCATCACTCCTCTCAAAAAAAAACCCTTGACCCCCCTATCCTTGCAAACTACCGCCCCATCTCCAACCTCCCTTTCCTCTCCAAAGTCCTTGAACGTGTTGTCGCCTCCCAAATTTGTGCCCATCTTTCCCGCAATTCCATATTTGAATCCCTCCAATCAGGTTTCCGCCCTTGCCACAGTACCGAAACGGCTCTCATCAAAGTCACAAATGACTTCCTTTGTGACTGTGACAAAGGTAAACTATCCCTCCTCGTCCTTCTTGACTTGTCTTGATTTGAACAAATATTTTGTATCGGTCTTCACGGTAGAAGACACTAAAAGCATCCCAATAATGGATAATCAAGGGGCTGCTGGGGTGGGGGGGGGGGGGGGATCTTAAAACAATCACTATCACTAGAGAGAAAGTACTAGGCAAACAAATGGGACTAAAGGTGGACAAGTCCCCTGAACCCGATGGCCTGCATCCTAGAGTCTTAAAAGAGGTGGCAGAGATAGTGGATGCATTGGTTGTAATCCATCAAAATTCCCTGGATTCTGGAAAGGAGGGAGACAGAAAGCAGGCAACTATAGACCAGTTAGCCTAACATCTGTCATTGGGAAAATGCTGGAGTCCATCATTAAGGAAGTGGTAGCAGGACATTTAGAAAATCATAATATAGACAAGCAGAGTCAGCATGGTTTTATGAAAAGGAAATCATGTTTGACAAATTTGCTGGAATTCTTTGAGGATGTAACGAGCAGGGTGGATAAAGGGGAACCAGTAGATGTTGTGTATTTGGATTTCCAGAAGGCATTCGTGAAGGCGCCACATAAAAGGTTACTACACAAGATAAGATCTCACGGGGTTGGGGGTAATATATTAGCAGGGATAGAGGATTGGCTAACTAACAGAAAACAGAGAGTCGGGATAAATGGGTCATTTTCAGGTTGGCAAACTGTAACTAGTGGGGTGCCGCAGGGATCAGTGCTGGGGCCTCAACTATTTACAATCTATATTAATGACTTGGATGAAGGGACCGAGTGTAATGTAGCCAAATTTACTGATGATACAAAGATAGGTGGGAAAGCAAATTGTGTGGAGGACGCAAAGAATCTCCAAAGGGATATAGATAGGCTAAGTGAGTGGGCAAAAATCTGGCAGATGGAGTTTAATGTGTGAAAATGCGAGGTTATCCACTTTGGGTTACAAAATGCTGCGGTACAGAGGGATCTGGGTGTCCTTGTACATGAATCACAAAAAGTTAGCATGCAGATACAGCAAGTAATTAGGAAGGCAAATGGAATGCTGTCCTTTATTGCAAAGGGAATGGAATATAAAAGCAGGGAAGTCCTGTTACAACTGTACAGGGCGTTGGTGAGACCACACCTGGAGAACTGCGTACAGTTTTGGTCTCTTTATTTAAGGAAGGATATACTTGCATTGGAGGCAGTTCAGAGAAGGTTCACGAGGTTGATTCCGGAGATGAAGGGGTTGTCTTATGAAGAAAGGTTGAGCAGGTTGGGCCTATACTCATTGGAGTTTAGAAGAATGAGAGGGGATCTAATTGAAACATATAAGATTCTGAAGGGGCTTGACAGGGTAAATGCAGAGAGGATGTTTCCCATCGTGGGAGAATCTAGAACTAGGGGGGATAATTTCAGAATAAGGGGGCACCCTTTTAAATCAGAAATGAGGAGGAATTTCTTCCCTCAGAGGGTCGTGAATCTTTGGAATTCTCTTCCATAGAGAGCTGTGGAGGCTGGGTCATTGAATATATTTAAGGTGGAGATAGACAGATTTTTGAAAGGTAAGGGAGTCAAGGGTTATGGGGAGCAGGCAGGGAAGTGGAGTTGAGGCCAAGATCAGATCAGCCATGATCTTATTGAATGGCGGAGCAGGCTCGAGGGGCCAAATGATCTACTCCTGCTCCTACATCTTATGTTCTTATAAGAACATAAGAACATAAGACATAGGAGCAGGAGTAGGCCAATCGGCCCCTCGAGCCTGCTCCACCATTCAATAAGATCATGGCTGATCTGATCCTAACCTCAAATCTAAAGAACACAAGAAGTAGGAGCAGGACCCGGCCACTCAGCCCCTGGGCCCGCTCCGCCACCCAAAGGGCCTTGACCGATCCGAACTCAGCCTCATGTCCAATTTCCTGCCTGCTCCCCGTAACCCCTAATTCCCTTTACTTCTAGGAAACTGTCTATTTCTGTTTTAAATTTATTTAATGGTGTAGCTTCCACAGCTTCCTGGGGCAGCAAATTCCACAGACCTACTACCCTCTGAATGAAGAAGTTTCTCCTCATCTCAGTTTTGAAAAAGCAGCCCCTTATTCTAAGATTATGCCCCCTAGTTCTAGTTTCACCCATCCTTGGGAACATCCTTACCGCATCCACCCGATCAAGCCCCTTCACAATCTTATATGTTTCAATAAGATCGCCTCTCATTCTTCTGAACTCTAATGAGTAGAGTCCCAACCTACTCAACCTCTCCTCATATGTCCACCCCCTCATCCCCGGGATTAACCGAGTGAACCTTCTTTGTACTGCCTCGAGAGCAAGTATGTCTTTTCTTAAGTATGGACACCAAAACTGTATGCAGTATTCCAGGTGCGGTCTCACCAATACCTTATATAACTGCAGCAATACCTCCCTGTTTTTATAATCTATCCCCCTAGCAATAAAAGCCAACATTCCGTTGGCCTTCTTGATCACCTGCTGCACCTGCATACTAACTTTTTGATTTTCTTGCACTAGGACCCCCAGATCCCTTTGTACTGCAGTACTTTCCAGTTTCTCGCCATTAAGATAATAAGTTGCTCTCTGATTTTTCCTGCCAAAGTGCATAACCTCACATTTTCCAATATTGTATTGCATCTGCCAAATCTCCGCCCACTCACCCAGCCTGTCTATATCCCCTTGTAGGTTTTTTATGTCCTCCTCACTCTCTACTTTCCCTCCCATCTTTGTATCATCTGCAAACTTTGATATGTTACACTCGGTCCCCTCCTCCAAATCGTTAATATAGATTGTAAAGAGTTGGGGACCCAGCACCGACCCCTGCGGAACACCACTGGCTACTGGTTGCCAGTCCAAGAATGAACCATTTATCCCAACTCTCTGCTTCCTGTTAGATAACCAATCCTCCACCCATGCCAGAATATTACCCCCAATCCAGTGATTTTTTATCTTGAGCAATAATCTTTTATGTGGCACCTTGTCGAATGCCTTCTGGAAGTCTAAATACACTACGTCCACTGGTTCCCCTTTATCTACCCTGTACGTTATGTCCTCAAAGAACTCAAGCAAATTTGTCAGACATGACTTCCCCTTCATAAAGCCATGCTGACTTTGTCCTATTAAATTATGTTTATCTAAATGTTCCGTTACTGTCTCCTTAATAATAGACTTCAAAATTTTACCCACCACTGATGTTAGGCTAACTGGTCTATAATTTCCAGCCTTCTGCCTACTACCCTTTTTAAATAAGGGTGTTACATCAGCAGTTTTCCAATCTGCCGGGAGCTTTGCTGAGTCCAGGGAATTTTGGAAAATTATTACCAAAGCATCCACAATCCCTACTGCCACTTCCCTCAAGACCCTAAGATGTAAGCCATCAGGTCCAGGGGATTTATCCGCCTTGAGTCCCATTATTTTACTGAGTACCAATTCCTCAGTGATTTTAATCGTATTTAGCTCCTCCCCGCCTAGAGCCCCCTGTTTGTCCAGTGTTGGGATATTCTTAGTGTCCTCTACCGTAAAGACTGAAACAAAATATTTGTTCAGCATTTTTGCCATCTCCATGTTTCCCACCATTAATTTCCCGGTCTCATCCTCTAAGGGACCTACGTTTGCCTCAGCATCCTTTTTCTTTTTATATAACTATAGAAACTCTTGCTATCTGTTTTTATCTGTTTTGCTAATTTATTTTCATAATCTATCTTCCCTTTCTTAATCAATCCTTTAGTTACTTTTTGCTGTCTTTTGAAGACTTCCCAATCTTCTATCCTCCCACTAAGTTTGGCTACCTTATATGTCCTTGTTTTTAGTCAGATACTATCCTTAATTTCTTTACTTAGCCACGGATGGCTGTCATTTCTTTTACACCCTTTTTTCCTCAGTGGAATATATATTTTTTGAAAGTTGTAAAATAACTCCTTAAATGAACACCACTGCTCATGTACCGTCTTACCCTTTAATCTATTTTCCCAGTCCACTTTAATCAATTCCGCTCTCATACCATCATAGTCTCCTTTATTCAAGCTCAGTACGCTTGTTTGAGAACCAACCTTCTCACCCTCTAATTGGATATGGAATTCAACCATGTTATGGTCACTCATTCCAAGGGGATCCTTAACTAGGACATTATTAATTAATCCTGACTCATTACACAGGACCAGGTCCAAGGTTGCTTGCCCCCTTGTAGGATCAGTTACATACTGCTCAAGAAATCCATCCCTAATACACTCAATAAACTCTTCCTCAAGGCTGCCCTGCCCAATTTGATTTGTCCAGTTAATATGATAGTTAAAATCCCCCATAATTATAGCTGTTCCCTTATTACATGCCCCAACTATTTCCTGATTAATACTTCTTCCAGCAGAGTTGCAACTATTAGGAGGCCTATATACTACTCCCACTAGTGTTTTTTTTCCCTTATTATTCCTTATCTCCACCCAAACTGTTTCATTATCCTGATCCTTTGACCCAATATCATTTCTCTGTATTACAGTGATTCCTTCCTTTATTAACATAGCCACCCCACCTCCCCTTCCTTCCTGCCTGTCCTTCCTGATTGTTAAATACCCTGGCATATTTAATTCCCAGTCGTTGTCACCCTGCAGCCATGTTTCTGTAATGGCCACAAGATCATACCCATACGTAGTTATTTGTGCCGTTAACTCGTCCATTTTGTTACGAATGCTACGTGCATTCAGATAAAGAACTTTCAAATATGTTTTGTGACACTAAGTTCCTGCTTTTTCCTTTTTTAACACTTTACCTTTTACTCCATACCTTCTGTCCCTTCCTGACACGCTTTCCTTTGTCTCCCTGCTCAGGTGCCCAACCCCCTGCCACTTTAGTTTAAACCCTCCCCAACAGCACTA
Organism: Squalus acanthias; assembly: GCA_030390025.1. NCBI lineage: Eukaryota > Metazoa > Chordata > Chondrichthyes > Squaliformes > Squalidae > Squalus > Squalus acanthias. The sequence goes on from CM059426.1 coordinate 50,609,132, forward strand.
GCAAACACTCCCCCTAGGACAGCGGTTCTTATGTTCTGCAGCCTTTGGCACAGTTGACCACTCCACCGTCGTCCAGCTGGGTGGGACTGCACTCACCTGTTTCCATTCTTATCTATCTAATCATAGCCAGAGAATCACCTACAACGGCTTCTCTTCCCGCTCCCGCATCATTACCTCAGGTGTCCTCCAAGGATCTATCCTTGGCCCCCTCCTATTTCTCATCTACATGTTACCCCTTGGCGACATCATCGAAAACACAGCATCAGTTTCCACATGTACGCTAACGACACCCAGCTCACCACCACTTCTCTCGACTCCTCCATGGTGTCTAAATTGTCAAACTGCTTGTCCGACATCCAGTTCTGGATGAGCAGAAACTTTCTCCAATTAAATATTGGGAAGACCGAAGCCATTGTTTTCGGTCCCTGCCACAAACTCCGTTCCCTAGCCACTGACTCCATCCCTCTCCCTAACATCTGTCTGAGGCTGAACCAGACTTTTCGCAACCTTGGTGTCATATTTGACCCTGAAATGAGCTTCCGACCACATATCCGCAGCTTAACTAAGACCGCCTATTTCCACCTCCGTAACATCTCCCGTCTCCGCCCTTGCCTCAGCTCATCTGCTGCTGAACCCTCATCCATGCCTTTGTTACCTCTAGACTTGACTATTCCAACGCACTTCTGGCTGCCCTCCCACATTCTACCCTATGTAAACTTGAGGTCATCCAAAACTCAGCTGCCCATTTCCTAACTCGCACCAAGTACTGTTCACCCATCACCCCTGTGCTCGCTGACCTACATTGGCTCCCGGTTAAGCAATGCCTCGATTTCAAAATTCTCATCCTTGTTTTCAAACCCCTCCATGGCCTCACCCCTCCCTATCTCTGTAATCTCCTTCAACCCCACAACCCCCCGAGATATTTGCGCTACTCTAATTCTGCCCTCTTGAGCATCACTGATTATAATCGCTCAACCATTGGTGGCCGTGCCTTCTGTTGCCTAGACCCTAAGCTCTGGAATTCCCTGCCTAAACCTGTCCGCCTCGCTACCTCTCTTTCCTCCTTTAAGACGCTCTTAAAACCTACCTCTTTGACCAATCTTTTGGTCACCTGCCCTAATATTTCCTTATGTGGCTCGGTGTCAAACTTTTTGTCTTATAATACTCTTGTGAAGAGCCTTGGGACGTTTTACTACGTTAAAGGCGCTATATAAATACAAGTTGTTGTTGTTGTTGTAGGAGAAGTGCTCTCGGAAGACCTGAGGTGGGTAAGGCCTCCTGCTGAAAGCCCTCCTGCCCCTCCTCCTCCTCCCTCTGTGAGCATCTTGTCCTCTTCTTCGCTGCTCCGCTCCATCTCCCTGTCATACTCGAGCGCGAGGGGGACTGCAAGTAGAGCCCCCATGACTGTGAGCAAGTGGTGTGAGTGGAAACCTTTAAATGAGAAGCAAGGCATTCTCCACTTGCAGCAACATTCCCTCTCACCTCAAAAACTTTAAACAACTCTAGAAATCTCCAAACAGTTGCACAAACTTAAACAGAGCCAGTAGAAATGAAATAGCAAGTCAGCTGCCAATTGTTGATGATCCCTTTATATAGCGCTGGTGGGGGGGCCTTCCTGCTGCTGAACGCATGGTCTTCTGTTCGTGATTAGGAGAGGCGTTAAATGGAGCGACGATGTCTAAAATTGCAGATCGTGCATCAAATCAGCGTTGCGCACTCATTGATGTCACGATCTGCCTCATTTCCATTTCTGCAGTGAGCACAGGCAATGGCAGCGCTGCCGACCTGCCCAAAATGGAGGCCGCTGCGGGACCCACTGGAAGCAGGCGGAAGCGAGGCGGCCTCCATTTTTGTTCCAAATGGGCCTTAGCGGCTAGCACTAAAGGCTCCAATTTCGCTGCCTATATCTTTTATTTATTTTGAAATACTATGTAAAAGAGCTGAGGATATTCTCTGTATGTTTACACTTAATTAAAATTGCAATTGGTAAATTTTGTTTAAAATTTTATAAACAAGCAACAATATCTGTCAAATATATATTATGATTGATTAATTGGACATGTTAAAAACAAGACTGTCCTGATCCTGAACCCTTGGTATTACCTTCCCCGTGCTCTCCAAAATATTGCATTATACAATTTAAAAAGCTATGCAAATGAATAGAATAATACAATCAAACAGACTCTTTATGCCACCCTTGGCCCTCTCACCAATGACATGACAGGCAAAGATAATGATCCTTGGCTGAAAAGTATTAATGTAAAGGAAATTGAAGTTTCAACATCGGATATGGTTTGGAGTGATAACCCATGCACATCTCCATATTCATCCGGTATCTCTGCTTCACAAATTATTCTTTACATCCAACACAGGAACAGAGTGAGGTACTTCAGTGCAGTAACTAAAGCACGCGAGCATAATTAAAAAAAACATCAAACACATCATCCAGTGATTTGCTCTGCAAGCTCGTTCAGGTTTAATTCTGTAAAATCTCAGGCCTCATTGTATACTTCATGTTTTTTTGATGTATAAACAAATGATTAAATGATTGTTTAGACAAACTGCAGCTGGATGTTGCTTCTCTGGGTGATTATGATGCTTAACAATGATAAAGGACCTTTATCTTATGTCTCTAGTATAAATTCAGATTTAAAATGATAATTCAACAGCACACTTGCAAAAAAAAAACTTCTGCCCAGTGTTCAGGTCTGTTTGAAGCTGTACCAAGCTAAAAAATTATGCATTTACATGAACTCTTGTATTTGGCTTATGAACTATTTTTCCAGCAGAAAAAAAAGACTTAAAAAACCCCCCAAATAAGTGTATTATATTGTGACCTGTACCCTGGTTAATGTACCCAGCATGGAGGTAACTGCAAGAGGAAGAGAGAAGATTGTTTTTTGACCAAGCAGATGATTGTATGAGTAAAAGGCAAGGGGTAGGCATAAACTGGTAATATGGAAGTGAAAGACAATGAGAAAGAGCATAGGATAGCAACAGCTGACTGTATTCAATCAATTGCATTGATAGGGTGGGAATGTACTCAACTGTGGAATTACATAGAATATACGGCACAGAAACAGGCCATTCGGCCCAACCAGCCCATGCCGAAGTTTATGATCCACTCGAGCCTCCTCCCATCCTTCTTCATCTAACTCTACCAGCTAAACCTTCTATTCCCTTCTCCCTCATATGCTTATCTTGCGTCCCCTTAAATGTATTTATACTATTCGCCTAAACCACTCCCTATGGTAGCGAGTTCCACATTCTCACCACTCTCTGGGTAAAGAAGTTTCTTCTGAATTCCCTATTTGATTTCTTAGTGACCATTTTATATTGATGGCCTCTAGTTTTGTACTTCTCCACAAGTGGAAACATTCTCTCTGTGACTACTCTATCAAAACCTTTCCTAATTTTAAAGATCTCTATTAGGTCACCCCTCAGCCTAGACCCAGCTGTTCATCCTTTCCTGATAGATATACCCTCGCTTTCTGGTATCATCCTTGTAAATCTTTTTTTAACCCTCTCCAGTGCCTCTAAATTCTTCTATAATATGATGAACAGAACTGTACATAGGAACAGGAGTAGGTCATTCAGCCCCTCGACCCTGCTCCACCATTCAATGAGATCATGGCTGATCTGCAACCTAACTCCATATACCCAGCTTTGGCCCATATCCCTTAATACCTTTGATTAACAGAAAGTTATTCATCTCCGATTTAAATTTAATAATTGATCTAGCAACAATTGCCATTTGCGGAAGAGAGTTCCAAACTTCTAACAACCTTTGTGTGTAGAAGTATTTCCTAATTTCACTCCTGAAAGGTCTGGCTCTAATTTTTAGAAGATGCCCCCTAGTCCTAGAATCCCCAACCAGTGGAAATAGTTTCTCTCTATCTACCCTATCTTGAAGGGATAATTACTAGTCCTAGCCCCTTTAGGGCTACCCCGGATCAGGCGTATTCCTCAGACGTTCACTTTCAACTAAAGTTTGAGGTAGCCGATTCCTAAAGATGCCTAATTGGGTCTAAAGGTCAGACTATCTCTCCCTAAAGGAAAGGAACAACCTGAAAATGTTACCGTCCTCCAGATAGCACTTTTAATAAGTTTAGCTAGACTGTAACGTTCCGGATATTATGAGGGTCCGGAAAACTCCCCCAGAATTCTGCAACTCCTCACCAAAAAGTGTACAGAGATTGAGTTTGCAAGTTTGATACAGAAGTATTATGTGAGACAATTCTAAAAATATATAGATTTATTAAAGAACCGACATGTAATTTACAGTTGGTGAGTCAATCGCAACATTAACAGTTCCAAAAAGAGAAAGCTTACAATCCTATTATCAGAGAACCTTACTCTCAAATCTTAACTTTGTTACAGTTTTACAGTTCTTAAAGTTCTATTCAGGATATCCACCAAAATCAAATACCTTTGATCCCCGAGGTACAAAGGGTTGGAGACTTACAGAGCCGCCTCTGAAGCCGAGAATTGCTTTGCCCCTTTAAAGCGAGTCTGTTATCCCATTTGAGAGTTCAATATTTATACCCTTTTCCAGTGGTATTTCCTTTAAGGTTTTCTGCTGATGTAAGCTAATTATCTCTAGTAATTTTTCTGCTGACCCCAGCGATTCTTAGTCACCTCAGCTAGTAGCATTACAGAATTATGGGGGGAAAAATTCAGTATCGCCCCGTTTGGGGAGCAATTATCGGCCGGGTGCAAAGATTAGCGGCTGGCGCTAATTATCGCTCCGACTGCAAACTTGACTTTTATCGCCCCAAGAGGTGATTGGAGCGCTAAATCAGGTGCTACACATCTGTCTTAAGGTGCAAAGACCGAGGAGTGAGACGCTAACTCAGAGCGCTGGCGAAGCTCATGTGATGTCAGTCAGCAATGGAACACAGACACAATGGCGCTGACCAGTTCTTAAAGGGGAGGGTTGATCTTGCTTTCCATCCACATCCTGCTCATTGCAGCCTTGAATCTCGGCCTGGAGAGACCTGTATGTCAAATCTGCTGGAAAGAACAATGGAGAGTACCAGGGAAAGAGCTCAGAGTGCAACCCCCAAAGTCTCTTCTAAATCGATAAAAGGAAGGGCAAATCAAAATGAACCTGCAAAGTCCTGCTCAGTACCCAAAACTCCTTCACACAGCATTGAATCTCTCCAGAAGTCTCTCTCTCTCTCAGAATGCGTGGTTCAAAAATGTCACCAACAAAAAAAGGCAGGAAGCAGTCGCCTTTAAATAGCGCTCCCCCAGTCCCTTCCTGACTGCAAAACGCTCCCCTCAACCTGTCATTGCTAGCGGCAGGCGGTAAGGCAGGGGGCGCCACTCAAGATCCGCTCCGGAGTGCTACTGGGGTGTTACGCACTCGACTGACATCACGATCTGCCGGCACAGGAGATCGTGGCGGTAGTGTTTAGCGCTGCCGCAAAATGTCTAGTTAATTTCGTGAGCGGCGCAAACATCGCCGCGCCTGGGCGCTAGTTGCTTTGCGCCTCATTAGCGCCCTCTTAAGGCGCTAACGGGAGCCACAACCAACTGAATTTTTCCCCCTATGTCTCTTCTCTAGGTGTTCTAAGTTTACCATAAAAAACGGTGTAACGGCAGGTGTCTTTTCCTTGATGTCATTTTCATGAAGGCAGATGTTTCTTACTTTTATGTACTTCTTTATGAAGTGTAAATTAGAACACCTTGTCCAGGGTGAACCTTTGTTTCATTCCAAAAGGTTCAGCCTACCGGAGTCTTTAACCTTCTGTTTCAATAAGGTTATTGATTCAGTGTCAACAACTATCTTATCTCGATAGCCAGAATGCTTTCACAGCTTTTTCATAGTTAGGTTTCTAGATTTCCAAACCCAGTTTGTCATGTTGTAATAAGGCCAGAATTCTTTCATAAAGTGGTGTATTTTTCTGAATAGGTTATATGGCTTATTCCTTCACAATCTGTTCCCCTTAATAGCTTGAAAACTTCGATCAGATCACTGCTAAACCATCTAAATTCTTGGGAATACAACCCTAATTTGTGTAATCTCTCTCGCAACTTAACCCTTGAAGTCCGGGTATCATACTGGTAAACATACGCTGCACTCCCTCCAAGGCCAATATATCCTTCCTAACATGTGGTGCCCAGAACTGCTCACAGTACTCCAGGTGTGGTCTAACCAGGGTTTTGTATAGCTGCAGCATAACTTCTACCCCCTTGTACTCTAGTCCTCTAGATATAAATGCCAGCATCCCAGTAGCCTTTTTGATTATTTTCTATACCTGTTCATGACATTTTAATGATCTATGTACCTGGACCCCCAAGTCTCTTTGGCCATCCACTGTTTTAAGCTTTTTACCATTTAGAAAGTACCCTGTTCTATCCTTTTTAGGTCCAAAGTGGATGACCTCACAGTTGCCTACATTGAAATCCATTTGCCACAGTTTTGCTCATTCACTTAATCTCTCGATATCCCTTTGTAATTTTATGCTTCCATCTACATTGCCTAAAATGCTGCCTATCTTTGTGTCATTGGCAAATTTGAATATATAACTTTTGATGCCATCATCTAAGTCGTTAATAAATACTGTGAATAGTTGAGGCTCCAACACAGTTCCCTGTGGGACACCACTAGTCACCTCCTGCAAATTAGAGTACCTGCCCATTATCCCTACTGCTTGTCTTCTACCACTCAGCCAATTTCCTAACCAGGTCAATAATTTGCCCTTAATTCCGTGGGCATCCACCTTAGTTAACAGTCTCTTATGTGGGACTTTATCAAATGCCTTCTGGAAGTCCATATAAAATACATTCATAGACATTCCCCTGTCCACTACTTTAGTCAGCTCTTCAAAAAATACAATCAGGCTTATCAGGCATGAACTACCTTTCACATATCCATGCTGGCTCTCTCTGATCAACTGAAAATTTTCGAGGTGTTCAGTCACCCTATCCTTAATTATAGACTCTAGCAATTTCCCAACAACAGATGATAGGCTAACTGGTCTATAATTCCCTGTACACAGTACTTCCAACTGTGGTCTAACCAAGGTTCGATGCAAGTTTAGCATAACTTCACTACTTTTCAATTCTATGCCTCTAGAAATAAACCCTAGTGCATGGTTTGCTTTTTTATGGCCTTAATGATCTGCATCACTACTTTTAATGATTTGTGTATTTGTACTCCCAGATCGCTTTGCTCTTCTACCTCATTTAGATTCTTATTTTCCAAGTAATTTGTAACCTTCTTATTTTTCTTACCAAAATATAATACCTCACACTTAACTATGTTGAAATTCATTTGACAGTTATATGCCCATTCTGCAAGTTTATTAATGTCTTCTTATAATTTGTTGCAGTCCTCCTCAGTATTAACTTTTCCCCAAGTCTTAAGTCACACTATAAAATCGTTTCTACTATAAGATCGTTTATACTGTAAGATAATTTATTCTGTAAACTGCTTGTACCACCAGTAAGGTTCTGTGAAGTACCAATAACATAATGGGATGCTTCTCCATTTAACATTTCTATAAAGTTAAATTTTTACTTGAAAAAGTGGACGATTTTATCGGAATATGCAAAATTATTCCCAAAAACAAACATATATCATTGCATAATTACAAAAAGCTGTTATCTCTTCCCAGAATTTATTGAGTCCAAAACACATGAGAATGAAAAAAATCTGATGCAAATACTTAGCAGCTATTTCATCACACCTTCTGTCTTAGCAGTTGTACAGTTTCAAATTAGATGAATTGCATTTAACATGGATCGATAACTTGTAATGTAGAGCTTTTGTCTTAAGTTAGTAAAATCAACGTAATGTTGAAATAAAAAGGGAAAATGTTGAAATAAAAGCAGAATATGTTGCAAATAGGGAATTTGGTGGGTTGGGGTAGTGGGCAGCAGGGGTGGGGTGGAAGTTGTAGGACTAGAGGAGGTTACAGAGACGGAGAAGGGTGAGACCATGAATTAATTTAAACAGGAGATGAGAATTTTAGTGATTTGTGTATTTTTACTCTCAAATCCCTTTGCTCCTTTACCCCACTATGATTTTTATTTCCAAGTAATATGTGATCGCCTTATTTTTCTTACCAAAATGTAATACCTCACACTTATCTCTTTCAAATTCCCTCATTTTGAGACATCTGCAAATTGAGAAGTTGTGTTTTTGATTCCAAAGTCTAAATCGTTAATATAAATTGTGAACAACAGTGGTGCCAGCACTAATCCCTGTGGGACTCCACTTTCCAATTTCTGCCACTTTGGATAGCTAACCTTTACCCCTACTCTCTGCTTTCTGCCTTGCAGCCAGCTAGCTATCCATTCTGCTACTTGTCCCCTGACTTTGCATGCTCTGACCTTATTCATTAGTCTGTTATGTTATCAAAGGCCTTTTGGAAATCTAGATAAATTACATCTACTGCATTACCCTTGTCTACTCTCTATGTTACCTCTTCAAAGAATTCAATGAGGTTTGTCAAGCAAGACTTTCACTTTTGAAATCCATGATGACTATTCATTATTATATTTTTGGTCGCTAGATGTTCTTCCATTTTCTCCTTTAATAGGGATTCCATTATTTTTCTTCATGATGCGGAGATGCCGGTGTTGGACTGGGGTGGACAAAAATGAGAAGTCGCACAACACCAGGTTATAGTCCAACAGTTTTATTTGAAATCACAAGCTTTCGGAGCTATCGATCGCCCCTTCCTCAGGTGAAGTAAAGAGATACAGAATCGCCAAAGCATATATAGATAGAGAACAATGCATGTGTTACTTACAAAAGCAGACGACTACATTTAAATCACCCTGACTGTTTATCTGCCGAGGTGTGACAAAAGGCAATCAGGTCACATCAAAGACATAGCAAGATACAACTGTGCGGAGATGCCGGTGTTGTTTATTTTAAATTTTAAAGTTTATCGTTTCCCATACTGCGGCTTTTGACACATTGGACCCCCTGTGGCTCCACCTCATTGTCTCAGTTGTATCTTGCTATGTCTTTGATGTGACCTAATTGCCTTTTGTCACACCTCGGCAGATAAACAGTCAAGGTGATTTAAATGTAGTCGTCTGCTTTTGTAAGTAACACATGCATTGTTCTCTATCTATATATGCTTTGGCGATTCTGTATCTCTTTACTTCACCTGAGGAAGGGGCGATCGATAGCTCCGAAAGCTTGTGATTTCAAATAAAACTGTTGGACTATAACCTGGTGTTGTGCGACTTCTCATTATTATTTTTCTTACCACTGATGTTAAGCTGACTGGTCTAAAGTTCCCTGGACTTGTTCTATGTCCCTTCTTAAATATAGATATAACATTAGCTATCCACCAGTCCTCTGGCACTACTTCTTTTTCTAATGAATTATTAAGTATGTGTAATAATACCTCTGCTATCTCTTCTCCAGATTCTTTTAAAATGCATGGATGCAATCCATCCGGACATGGGGTTTTATCCTCTTTGCATTTTATTAGTTTATTTAATGTTTCTTTTTATTTTAAATGCAGTAGTATCATTTCTAATCTCATCTTCCGATGTCAGGTCCACCTGTTCTGTCTCCCTGGTAAATGCTGAAGCAAAGTAATTATTTAATATTTTTGCCATTTCACTATTGTTACCTGTGATTTTATCCTCTCCATCCCTTAGTGGCCCTATTCCCATCCCGACTTTCCTTATTTTATTTATGTGCCTGCAGAATATTTTACTACTTTGTTTTATGTTCTTGATAATTTAATTTCATAGTTCCTCTTTGCCTTCCTAATTGTTTTTTTGACTGCTCTCCTAATTTCTCTGTATTCTCCCTCGTCATGCTTTCCCCTGCTGTCCATGTACTTAGTGTATGCCTCTTTCCTTATCCTCAATTTTTCTCTTATGTCTTTATTCATCCATGGTGTCTCATTAGTGTTTACTTTGTCCTTGTTTTTTAGCAGAGCATATTTTTTCCAGGATTCTGTTGAACACCGTTTTAAATATTTCCCATTGCTGTTCTACATCATTGTTTGCCAATATTGTTGTCAATTTTATTTTCCCAAGTTCTATTTTCAGCCCCTAAAAATTGGCTTTTCTCCAATCTATTACCCTGGTCTTTGTCATGCTTATGGCCTTCTCAATTATTACCTTAAAGCGTATTATATTATGGTCACTATTGTCTAAATGTTCCCCTACTTTTACTTCTCTTATCTGCTCTGGTTCATTCCCCATTACTAGATCCAGTAGCGAATCCTCCCTTGTTGGGCTTCTTACATATTGGGTTAGAAAGGAGTCCTGTACACATTGTCAGAACTCCATTCCCTTATCCCCTTTAACTATGTCTTCTGGCCAATTAATTTTGGGGTAGTTGAAATCCCCCATAATTATTATTCTATGTTTTTTACTTATTTCCCCAATTTTTTGGCATATTTCTTCCTCCACTTCCCTTCCACTATTAGGTGGTCTGTAGATTACCCCTATTAGGTGATTGATCCTTTATGGATTCTATTTCTGTCTTACTGATGGCTGCGTCACTTTTTTCCAATTGCATGGATAGGGTGGGACAGCAAAGTACATCATGAAACTAGTTTTAGTCAAAGGGTCAAAAATCTGTTTAGTTTTTTGATACTTTTTTTGATGAACCTGAAGTGTGTGTGATGAGGCACTACAGGGTGTGGGCAGAGCTGGTCAATTTAAAGCCTAATTTTCTTGGGGCCAGAGGTGCACTCTGAATCTATGTTGGCTGGGAGTGCCATGAAACCAGAGGAAATTTGGGCAGACTTTGACACAATGGCCCCAATCCAGGCAGCTAATTTCTGACATGGTCTAAAGCCAGTTAGTCTTACTTCAATTGTTAATAATCGACAGGCTATAATGCTGAATGAAATTACTAATCATTTGGAGAAAAGATGAAATAATCAGACCAGTCAGCCATAGAAAAATCTTTGAAGAAATAGCAGAAAGGATAGATAAAGTTAAGGCCATAAAAAAGGCAAACTGAATCATTAATAAATACAGAAAAGGCAGGAAATACTCATCAGGTCAGGCAACATCAGTGGAGAGAGGAAGGTAGGATTAACGTTTCCAGTCTATGACCCCTCGTTAGAACTGGTCCTGTTTTTATTTTGAATTACCAGTATCTGCGATATTTTGCTTTTTCTCAATCCAAATCTCTAGTTTTGTAGCTAGAGGCATGGAGTATAAAACCTGAGAGGTATTGCTGAACTTGTACAGAACCTCAGTTAGACAGTAGTTGAAGAATTGTGTGAAGTTCTGGGTTACAGTTATGAAGAGAAACTTGAGAAAGGACTTTTAACATTACAGCTGAATAGGTTTAGGGGTGACCTGATAGATGTCTTCAAGGTTTTGATGGGATATGATAAGTGATAGATTGTTTCCACTGGCCACAAGCACAGTAATGAGGGGCGCACACTTAAGATAATTATACAAGAAGAATTAAAGAGGAAAGAAAAAAATGTGTTACATAGAGGTGGTAAGAATGTGGAATCCCTGCTACAAGACATTGAAGTAGAGTCCAAAAATTCTTTTAAAAAGGAATTACACAATTACTTGAAGTGTGAAGTGCATGCATTGGATGTGGGATGTTATGGATTTGTGAGAGCATGGAAAGAACATTTTTTAAAGAAGGTTAGCAATGAAAGTACCAAAGGCTGGCAGTGTGATGAAGAGATTGAGAATGCAACAGAAAAGACATTAGGCTGGAAATATAACTATCACATGAGAAAGAGTTCAGAGCAGGGACTGATGGGAACAATGGCTAACACGCCACTAATTGGGGGTAATTTTAACTTTGTACAATAGTGTAAAATGGGTGATAGCGAATCAGCAGTTGTTTTACATCTCTTCCAATTTTTATTTCCATTGAAGCCAAATCACCCAATTGTCTCTCAGGTCAAGCATGTAAATACTATAGGGCTAAACTTGATGATGCCTGGCAACACCTGATGTCCTGCAGGATGGGGACAGTTTTTCTGTTTGTGAGGATAATTGGTACTTGTGCGATTTTTCAATTTTCTTCTCATTTTGCCATCTCCTGAAGGTGCTGACTCAAGCTCGGTGCTGTTCCATGGGCACTGGTAGCTCGCCAGTAACACACCACAGTGACCATGGCCGGAATTTTCCCGCTGCCAGGCGTGCGGGTTTGGTGATGGGTCGGCAGTAAAAGTTGCCGAAATTGCGAGCGCGTCAGGAACCTGCCGTCATCCCGCTGCCTCGTGCATTTAACTCGTATGCGTTTCCTAGTGCACCACGGACCCGAACGGCAGAGGTGGGCAACCTAATAGAAGTAATTAAGTGCTTGTTGTGAGACCCTTAAAAGGGTTTTTAACCAGAGCTTTTGATTTTTACTAGATGACCATGGGAATCACGCAGCTCGGGAACCTCGTCTGTCAACATGAGGTGGAAGCTCAGTGGCCATTGTGCGAGGTCATTAATGCAGAGCATGGAAATCCAAATAAATACTCCTACATGACACCTGCTTACTTGCCTAAGGGAAAGGCTGCTGCTGACTCCATTTTGTGCACAGATTTAGGTGTCTAGAGTTTGCAAGTCTTTTCTGCAACCTCAGAATCCACTCTCTCCACATTGCTAGTAACTATCACAACATTGCCAGACTGGTCCTCTGATCTCTAAGTGACCCGCCATCTATTATATCAGCATGGGTGCCATTTATACTGTCTCACCTTGGTCCTCAGAATCGGACCATGATGAGTCCCAACACCAGCAGCAGCAGGCAAACCAGCAGCAGCAGCAGCAGCAACACCACCAACCTTCTCCTCAACGACCTGATGCTCCACAGGACAGAGGGCATCAGCGCAGGGCTGCACCGCGCCGGAGGCTATACCCACAACACAGGGTATACAGGCAGAGGATGAGCTTCCTCAACATGACTGAGCAGCAGTGCCAAAGGAGGCTATCACACCAGGTCATCACAGACATTTGTAGCTTACTGGAGTAAGACCTCCAGCTCAGAGGACCTGGTGGACACGCCTTACCAGTGGCTGTCAAAGTCACCAGCGCCCTCAACTTCTTTGCCTCAAGCTCCTTCCAGGGATCTGCAGCAGATATTTGCAGCATCTCGCTGTCGGCCGCCCACAGATGTATCACACAGGTCACCAATGCCACATTTAACAAGGCAGCCAATTATGTGAATTTTGCCACTGATGAAGCCAGTGTTACTGAGCGGGTGCTCGGCTTTGCCACTCTGGCTGGCTTCCCACATGTGCAGAGCATAATCATCTGCACACATGTGGCCATCAAGACACCCCCACGTTACCCAGGATTGTTTGTGAACTGTAAAGGCTTCCACTCCCTCAATGTACAGCTGGTCTGCAACCATAATTAGATCATCATGCATGTGTGCGCCAAATTCCCTGGCAGTGCTCATAACTCTTTCGTGCTGCGCCAGTCCACCCTCCCTCAGCTCTTTGCACCGCCAAACACACTTACCGGCTGGCTGCTTGGAGACAAGGGCTATCCACTAAAGACGTGGCTCATGACACCCTTGAGGAGGCCAAGCAATGAGGCCGAGGAACGTCATAATGAAAGCTACATGTCCACCAGATGTGTCATAGAGCAAACATTAGGTATGCTCAAAATGCGCTTCAGATGCCTTGACAGATCTGGAGGAGCCCTTCTGTATGTACCAGCCAGGGTCTCCAGAATCGTCGTCGTATGCTGCGCGCTGCAGCGAGGATTAGAGCTGCATGAGGAGCAGGGCGCACATCACAGAGCCTCTTCAGAGGAGGAGGAGCAACATCTGGAAGATGAGGAGGAGGAGGAGCAAGAGGAACCTGGGGTCCAGATGGCAGCAGCAGCGGAGCACATTGCTGTCCGGGAGGCCAGGGATGGCCTCACCATGGCCAGATTTACTTAACTTCCAGCAATGCACCCATATGGCTGCCACATGCTGTGCCAAGATCCCCCCACCTCCCCCAACAATACCATAAAGCATCCCTACAATGACCAAGCCATTCCTTTCACACTGACCCCTATTACTGGAGGTTACATAATGTCTCACCATTCAATCCAACTCACAAAGCCACTTCCAAGGTAGTAGGCAAAATTGGGCATGGCCAGAAAGTGGTGAAAATAGATACTTTTATATGTGTGATAACAGTAACGGAATCTTAACAATAACACTTCTTTATAAGCCCATGTGCATACCCTTGTGCAATTAGGATTGTGACTTTTCTTTTCTGAGTGCTTCTACGAGGTGCAACCTCTGTGGCTTCAGCAGAGGTAGAGGCAGGCTGCTCACTTCCCTTCTACGACTGCGTAGACACTTTTGGCAGACGTCCTCTGGGTTTTGGAGCTGTGAGGGCCCCACCGAAGACTGCTCCTCCTGCGACTGTGCAGGGGCAGACTCGGCCATCGCGATCCAAGGAAGCATCTGGGGCCCTGACTGAGGGGGAGGCAATGGGGGAAAAGTGGGAGAGCTTTGAGAGGAGCCCCCACTTCCATGTCCCCTCTCACCATCATTCCTCTCATGGGCCACTCGCACTTCCTGTTAGCAAGGAGCTGGAGAGCACCTTGCTGCACAGCAGTGGGGCCATGAGGTCCCAAATCAACATTTAGATCCTGCCATCTGTTGTCCATTGTTAGCATGAGCTCATGTGAGTGGCGCATTAGCTGCTCCATGCAGGTGGTCATTCTTTCCATGGAAGAGCACATCGTCACCGTCGCCTGCGACATGATGGTGCTCATTTTGGAGATGGACTCCTCCATTCTCTGCACATTTACAGACATCGCAGCTGCAAAACCTACCAGAGCCTCCTGCATTTCTTCCTGCCCCTCCAGGATCACCCTCTTTCTCGATGGCCCCTGAGGCTCAGCGTCTGTATGCAGCTGAGCAGAGCTTAGAGCATCCTGCACCCTCCGGCGAGGAGTCTCCACTGCTGTCTCTGTCAACACCATCTGCTCTTGTTCACTTGTGAAGTGTGAGACACCAGATGACAACTCTACTCTATCTCGCAAAGGACCCACCGAGGTGTGCGTATCTGTGCTGGTGCTGGGTGTGCTTGGGTCTACTGACGGTGCACCATCAGAAGCTGGAGCTTGCTCTGAGGAGTCATTATCCTCCTCTGGCTGGACAATGGTGGGGTGGGGGGGCTCTTGATATACCTCTGGGAGAGTAAAGAGATGACTTAGAAATGTTATCTTAAGAATGGGTAACAATACCATTGTGCACATGATGAACATTCACTGGTTGCTGGCTGACATCAGTTATCATATGAGTGACTGCTGTATGCCATGTGGCTGTATGAGATGTAATTCTGTCACCAGGTTGCTGAGAGGGCCCCCTCTCTCAGTCTCCCACCACCAGCAGCTCTGCAACTCTCGACAACTTCAGGGCCATCTCCTCTGTCAGTCAAAGTACTGAAGGATGGAGGGCCACCTCTGGTTCTCTCCCTCTCCCTGTTGTTGTGGGCTCTCTTCTCCTGCAAGGAAGGAAAGAAGAGAAGTTTAGAATCATAGAATCATAGAATCATAGAAAGTTACAGCATGGAAGGAGGCCATTTTGGCCCATCGTGTCCGCGCCGGCCAACAAAGAGCTATCCAGCCTAATCCCACTTCCCAGCTCTTGGTCCATAGCCCTGCAGGTTACAGCATCCCAAGTGCACATCCAAGTACTTTTTAAATGTGGTTAGGGTTCCTGCCTCTACCACCCTTTCAGGCAGTGAGTTCCAGACCCCCACAACCCTCTGGGTGAAGAAATTTCCCCTCAAATCCCCTCTAAACCTTCCACCAATTACTTTAAATCTGTGCCCCCTGGTTTTTGACCCCTCTGCTAAGGGAAATAGGTCCTTTCTATCCACTTTATCTATGCCCCTCATAATTTTATACACTTCAATAAGGTCTCCCCTCACACTCCTCTGTTCCAAGGAAAACAGACCCAGCCTATCCAGTCATTCCTCACAGCTTAGATTCTCTACTCCCAGCAACATCCTTGTAAATCTCCTCTGTACCCTCTCTAGTGCAATCACATCTTTCCTGTAATGTGGTGACCAGAACTGCATGCAGTACTCTAGCTGAGGCCTAACTAGTGTTTTATACAGTTGAAGCATAAACCCCCTGCTCTTGTATTCTATGCCACGGCTAATAAAGGCAAGCATAGAAACATAGAAACATAGAAGATAGTAGCAGGAGTAAGCCATTCGGCCCCTCGAGCCTGCTCCGCCATTCGATGAGATCATGGCTGATCATCCAAACTCAGTACCCTGCACCTGCCTTCTCCTCATATCCCTTGATACCTTTAGCTTTAAGAAATATATCTAACACATTCTTGAATATATTTAATGACTTGGCCTCAACTACCTTCTGTGGTAGAGAATTCCACAGGTTCACCACTCTCTGGGTGAAGAAATTCCTCCTAATTTCTGTCCGAAATGGTTTACCCCTTATCCTTAGATTATGACCCCTGGTTCTGGACTCTCCGACCATCGGGAACATTCTTCCTGCATCTAGTTTGTCCAGACCTGTCAGAATTTTATATGTTTCGATGAGATCCCCTCTCATTCTTCTATACTCCAGCGAGTATAAGCTCAATCGACCCAATCTCTCCTCATATGTCATTCCTGCCATCCCAGGTATCAGCTTTGTGAATCTTCGCTGAACTCCTTCCATGGCAAGAACATCCTTCCTCAGATAAGACGACCAAAACTGCACACAGTACTCAAGGTGTGGTCTCACCAAGGCCCTGTACAACTGCAGCAGGACATCCTTGTTCCTATACTCAAACCCTTTCGCTATGAAGGCCAACATACCATTTGCCTTCTTCAACGCCTGCTGCACCTGCATGCTTACCTTCAGCGACTGGTGCACAAGGACACCCAGGTCTCATTGCACTTCCCCTTCTCCCAATCTATTGCCATTCAGATAATAGTCTGCCTTTCTGTTTTTGACACCAAAGTGGATAACCTCGCATTTATCCACGTTATATTGCATCTGCCACGCTTCTGCCCACTCACCCAACCTGTCCAAATCATCCTGGAGTTTCTCGGTATCCTCCTCGCAGCACACACGCCCACCCAGCTTTGTGTCATCTGCAAACTTGGAGATATTACATTTAGTTCCCTCGTCTAAATAATTAATGTATATTGTGAATAGCTGGGGTCCAAGGACCGATCCCTGCGGTACCCAACTAGTCACTGCCTGCCACTCGGAAAAAGACCCATTAATTCCTACTCTCTGCTTTCTGTCCGCCAACCAGTTCTCTATCCAAGTCAATACCTTGCCCCCAATCCCATGTGCCTTAACTTTACACACTAGTCTCTTATGCGGGACCTTATCGAAAGCCTTTTGAAAGTCCAAATACACCACATCTACTGGTTCTCCCTTATCTATTTTCCCAGTTACATCCTCAAAAAATTCCAGTAGATTAGTCAAGCACGATTTACCTTTTGTAAATCCATGTTGACTTTGTCCGATCCTGTCACTGTTTTTCAAGTGCTCAGCTATATAAGGGGTTCGGTGGTAGTTGCTTGTGCGGGGTTAGGCCTTCGTTGCCTAATACTATTGCTTGCTCTGGTCTCCGGCCAGCCTTGTTGCAATAAGCACCTGTGAGTGGTTCGACCCACTCGCCCTTACGGTTCTAACACTGGACTTAGGTGCGAGAGCAGTAATGCAGAGAAAACTCAAATAGACCCGGTTGTATAGTACGAAATGGAAATCTTTATTGCATAACGTCCAAAATCATGAAGTACATGTCATAGGCACAAATTAATGACAGTACAAGTATACATACATTCATAAAGCTTGGTCTATGGTAATGAAGAACGCACGGCACATTGTAAAAAGGGGAACACATTATACTTTATCCTTAATAAAACCACCCTCCCCTATCAATACCTACACTACATCTAGATTTGTAGGATCGGGAAACATGCTCACCACTCTTGATACTTCAGAGAATTTTAAACTAAGGCACTCGGCTCGTTTCGCTGCAGTTCTTTCTTGTATTTTCAGGCGCGGTCAGGGTTTACTGACCGTGGCGGTACGTGGATTCTTCTCCTCTACTTCTCGTCTCGTCTCGTCTCGTCTCTTCGGGCCTTCGGGTCCAGACACCGTTTACCGACTCTCGGGATGGTGCACCCAGTCACTGGCCTTCGTCGAGGCGGCTCGTTCCGTTCGAGCTCCACCCAACATAGTCAACAGAGTCCAGAGAAAAACAGAAGGCTGCTCGTCCAGCAGAGCGATACCCGAGGATCAGAATAGGAGAATAAAAGTTCAGCAGTCATCAGCGAGATAAAACAGTCAAGAGTCAGTTCAAAACGAATAAGCCCCGGGAGGATCAGAGGAATAAGAGAGAGATGGACGTTTGTTCACTATAGTTATAGTGCTGTGTTCCCTTATCTCCCACCCAATCTTAATGTTCATCCTTTGTAAAATCTTGGCGCTCAAAATTCCCAGTATGGGGTGATTCTTGTCTGTAATGGGTTTCGGTAGCACCTGTAACTGGCCAACTACCCGTTAATGTTTTCCCCATTGTCGAACCAGCTAGGAGCCTCCCTGACTCCTCGAATACTGACTTAATCACCCGAGAATGGCTCTCTCATTGTAGAGCCGTGGGGAATTTGCGTATTGATGTATCTGGATGGGCCTTCGATTGCCCATTACAATGGTCCTTACTTGTGCATGGAAAACGATTCCAGCACTTATCTCTTGCTATTGTGTCGAATGCAGACAGGTTGCATCCTGTCTTTATCAGTGTTTGCTGCGTATTAACCAATCTTATACTGAAATGTTTATTCGAACGCCATCTTGTCTGCCCACTGAAAATTCTGGAAGCTTCTGCCACGAGGCGCGGCGGCCATTTTACAGGCTTCTGTGTCCTGTTTAATCATGACAGCATTTTGTTGAAATAAAACTGATGAAACGAATCTGCTTTATCTCGTTATTTCGAATCGCAATAATTGCGAATTTTACAGCTATTACATCCTTTATAATGGACTCTAGCATTTTCCACATTACCGATGTCAGGCTTACCGGTCTGTAATTCCCCGCTTTCTCTCTACCACCCTTTTTGAATAGTGAGGTAACATTAGCTACCCTCCAATCCATGGGTACAGTTCCAGATTCCATCGAATGTTGGAAGATGATCAGCAATGCATCTACTATTTCTAGGGCCACTTCCTTAAGTACCCTAGGATGTAGATTATCAGGCCCTGGGGATTCCGTATGCCTTCTTAACCACCTTATCTACCTGGCCTGCTACTTTCAGGGATCTGTGGACATGCACTCCAAGGATCCTTTGTTCCTCTACACTACTCAGTGTCCTACCATTTAATGTGTATTCCCTTTCCTTGTTAGCCCTCCCCAAATGCATTACCTCACACTTCTCCGGATTGAATTCCATTTGCCACTGTTCTGCCCACCTGACCAATTTATTGATATCTTCCTGCAGTCCACAGCTTCCTTCTTCAGTATCAACCACACAGCCGATTTTAGTATCATCTGCAAACTTCTTAATCATACCAGCTATATTCAAGTCTAGATCATTGATATATACCACAAAAAGCAAGGGACCTAGTACTGAGCCTTGCGGAACCCCACTGGAAACAGCCTTCCAGTCACAAAAACACCCATCAACCATTACCCTCTGCTTCCTGTCTCCGATCCAGTTTTGAATCCAACTTGACACTTTGCCCTGGATCCCATGGGCTTTTAACTTTGTGACCAGTCTGCCATGTGGAACCTTATCAAAAGCCTTGCTAAAGTCCACATAAACTACATCAAACACACCACATTCATCCACCCTCCTTGTTACCTCCTCAAAAAAAGTTTGATTGAGAATGATGTATAATGAGTGCAAGGAATGTATGGATTACATCTGTAGAGGGTGACTATGAGGGAGTGGGGTGCCAATGCCAAATGGCCTCTTTCTGTGGTGTTACTTGCTATGATTGCATTAGGATGAGGGTGAGTGTGAGGGGTGGTTAGTCAGATGGGGATGTAAGTATGTGCATAGAGAGAGAAGGATGGGTGGACGTGCAAGGTATGTTGGTGTGAGGAATGATGTGCAGGAATAGGATTGGGAAGGCAGAGTGATGGGCAACACGGTGGCATAGTGGTTAGCACTGGTGTCTCACAGCGCCAGGGACCCGGGTTCGAATCTGACCTCGGGTGACTGTCTGTGTGGAGTTTGCACATTCTCCCCGTGTCTGCGTGGGTTTCCTCCGGGTGCTCCGGTTTCCTCCCACAGTCCAAAAATGTGCGGGTTAGGTTGATTTGGCTATGATAAATTGACCCTTAGTGTTAGGGGGGGGATTAAATATGTGGGGTTATGGGGATAGGATGTGCTATGTTAGGGGGAATTAAATACGTGGGGTTACGGGAGTAGGGTGGGATATGTGTACTGTGGGGATTAAAGCAGGGACAGGGTACTGGATTTGAATGATCAGCCATGATCGTATTGAATGGTGGAGCAGGCTCGAAGGGCCGAATGGCCTACTCCTGCTCCTAGATTCTATGTTTCTATGTTTCTATGGATGTGGTGACAGGCACATCAGGATGAAGGTGAGTGTGGTATTGCACTCACCTTTCCTGATCTCATCAGATCATTGAAGCGCTTCCTGCACTGTATCCATGTCCTCCTGATGACATCCCTGCTGTTGACATCCTCAGCCATGCCCTTTTGGTCTCTTGGAGAGGTCTCTTCCGCCCATCAGCAGGGAAGAGGGCCTCACTGTGTGCTCTGACTCCCTCCACAAGAATATGTAGGGAGTCATCTGAAAAGCGGGATGCAGCCCTCTGTCTTTGTGCGCTCATTTTTATAACTCTCAGCAAGAACCCACTCCTCTCCAATACTCCCTCCACACTCCTACATGAACCTTCAAACGCGATGTGGCCAAGGCTGCTTTAAATATCCCCACTGGAAATGAGTCATTGATAACGTCATAATTTAATAGGGCCGGGAAACGCGCATGACTAGTTTAATAGGGGCCATTAACTGAAAGTCGCAGTGGAGAACGCGCTGTTCACATCTTCGGGCTCCCAACCCACTAAGTGGCCCCCACCCATGCAACCCGACTCCAAGATAAAAATTCCGGCCCATGTATCAGCCTAGGCAGCGGGTCCCAGCAGGTATCTCTGGTCTGTATGTTTTAGTGAACCCTTCAAGCCATTGGAGAAGTTTGCTATCATTATTAACAGAGGTGCAGCTATTTGCAAATACAAAATGCCGCAGCAGATAAATGCCGCATGCTTTTCAAAGAACAGGCACTAAAACTATGGCTGTTAGCAGGCATAGCAGTTGACACATTTGGCTCTGACAGCACAACTTTGCACATTGGCACATGTATTTTGGCTGAAATTGGAATGGCCAAAACAATTGTTTTCTACTCAAAAGTAACTGCATTGAAAATCTTTGAGAGGAAATTAGCTGAGCAGTTTAGTGTCTAATGTTTAGCTTTCCTTGAGAATTATTAAAATACAGCTTTTAAAACATTCTCGTTTAAGGCATAGAAGAAACAAAATGCTTACTGCATTTACTTTTAAATATCTCAAAAGAAATTTAAAGCAATAATTTAGGGGAAATATAAGAATAATTCCTAACATTTATAACATCCATAGGTCTGCAGGGTTTTGGCTATAAATTTACAAAAAACGTCAAAGCTTGCTTTAATCTGAGCTATTTTTATCTTATATGAGCATACATTTCCTGGACAGGTGCCTCTTTTACAAGGCTGTCAGCAAGATGCTGAAATTTACATTAACCACATCTTGCGCAAATGTCTGCTGCCTAGATCATTCTGACATCACTGCATTTGCTAATATTTGCACAACATCCATAGGTTGCAGCTAAATATCTAATTTTGCAGACATGGATTAAAGATTTTTAAACGCGTAGACTGTCATCACCACGTAGAATTGTTTTGGATATTACAGAAATTTAACGTGATTTCAAAATTCTAAAAGCAGAAATAATTGTTGGCAAAATGTTTTATGGTTTTTTTTGCTTACATGTCTTTGTGCCAAATATTTCTGTGCACGTACAAACACATTTTCTAGGCTTACATTCAAAAGGTCACAACGAACACTTAGTAAATATAACAGACCGTCATTATACCACATGTCTTGGAAGCCAGCCAATTGGAAATGCAATAATGAGAGAGAAGTATAATGACACTCTGCACGGAGAGACTCTGTTTCTCCTGATGTTTAAAAAAGTTGTGGAAGCTTTTTCTGAGAGAAGTAGGTACAGAGATGAAAGTAGAGGTGGACTGAAGACACTAGGTCAGAATTGAGAAGACATTTTCAGAGTTGAGAACATAGAGTTGGTTTTCCAAATATGCAGTCCCGGAGTGGAACCTCAACCACCGGAAGTGCTTATTGGAAAATGGGCTCTTATATATCTTAAAGGAGAGAAAAACACAGAGAAAACCTACAAAATTTAAAGAATAGACAATACAAGAAATAGAGAGGAGAAAGAAAGACATGCTACTAGAAACAGAGCAAAACAGAACGCCTCTTGAATTGGTCATCAGTGGGCGATTGAACAAAGGCAAAGTTCTTGGCCACCTGCCAAGCATCCTATAACTGAACAAATTGAAAAGTGCTATAATGACAGTAATTTGTGTGTTTGGAAGGATATAAGACAGGAGTCCTACACAGCAGAAAGTGCTTATATATTAGAATCATACAATCATTGAATGTTACAGTAAAGAAACAGATCATTTGGCCCATCAAATCTGTACCAATAATGTTTCTCCACAGGAGCCATCAAATCTAATCCCACTATCCTGCCCACTCTCTGTTACCTTTAATATTCCTCTTTTCCAAGCATTTGTAAATAGAAAAGCTGAGTAGGACACCCCAATGGCCATGAGAGGTTATCCAGTGAGTTGTAGAGCCAGAAGGACAGGAAGATTTCACTTTGTTTTGAGTTAGCAAATCTCAGTTGGGCAGTAGGTAATTATTGGGCTCAATACCTCAGTGTCGGGGAGTAAGGAATCAGCCATTGTTTCCACTATTAATTGCTATTCAGCAAACACTGCTGGGCTAGCACTAGTAACTAATTATCATGAAAGCTGCTGGATTGTTGTAAAAACCGAACTGATTTGCTAATGTCCTGCACGGAAGGGACCTGCCATCCTATCCTGGTCTGGCCTGCATGTGACTCCAGTCCTACACTATGTGGTTGACTGTTAATATCCTAGGGATAGACAACTAGGGATGGTCAATAAATGCTGTGACCCACATCCCAAGAAAAAGTGAAAAAACCTGAATATTTCCCACTGCTGTTCTGTTATCGTGGTTCGTAATTTTTCTGCTCAATTAATTTGGGCACGGTCCCTTTTTATCTCACTGAACTTTCCCTTTTTCCAATTCAGAATCCTTATCTTTGACTCTTCATATCGTTTTCTATTCTTCCACTGAACCTAATGATGTTGTGGTCGTTATTCCTCAATTGTTCTCTGATGCTCAATTGTTCTCTGATGCTCACATCAGTATTTTCCCCCATTCCATTTTCCGGCAAAGCAAAGCTTCTTTCCTTGTTGGTCCAGAAATGTACTGATCTAGGAGTAAAAGAAAGAAGTAAAGTGAATACAAGAATCTAAGGGGGAGAAATTCAGTATCGCCCCATTTGGGGCGCAATTATCGGCCGGGCGCAAAGATTAGCGCCTGGCGCTAATTATCGCCCCGACTGCAAACTTGACTTTTATCGCCCCTGGAGGTGATTGGAGCGCTAAATCCGGCGCCTCACACCTGTCTTAAAGCGCAAAGGCCGAGGAGCGAGGCGCTACCTCAGAGCGCTGGCGAAGCTCATGTGATGTCAGTCAGCAATGGAACACACACACAATGGCGCTGGCCAGTTCTTAAAGGGGAGGGTTGATTTTGCTTTCCATCTACATCCTGCTCATTGCAGCCTTGAATCTCGGCCTGGAGAGACCTGTACATCAAATCTGCTGGAAAGAACAATGGAGAGTACCAGGGAAAGAGCTCAGAGTGCAGCCCCCACAGTCACTTCTAAATCGATACAAGCAAGGGCAAATCAAAATGAACCTGCAAAGTGCTGCTCAGTACCCAAAACTCCTTCACACAGCGTTGAATCTCTCCAGAGGTCTCTCTCTCTCTCTCTCAGAATGCGTGGTTCAAAAATGTCACCAACAATAAAAGGCAGGAAGCGGTCGCCTTTAAATAATGCTCCCCCAGTCCCTTCCTGACTGCAAAACGCTCCCCTCAACCTGTCGTTGCTAGCGGCAGGCGGTAAGGCAGGGGGCGCCACTTAATATCCGCTCTGGGGCGCTACCAGGGCGTTGCGCACTCGACTGACGTCACGATCTGCCGGTGCAGGAGATCGTGGCGGTAGTGTTTAGCGCCGCTGCAAAATGTCTAGTTAATTTCGTGAGCGGCGCAAACATCGCTGCGCCCGGGCGCTAGTTGCTTTGCGTCCCATTAGCACCCTCTTAAGGTGCTAACGGGAGGCGCAACCAACTGAATTTTTCCCCCTAAGAGTTAAAAATAAAATGTACAGCTCAGTATCTCAATTCTTCAAATATTGATTTTAGAATTTAGAGTAACAACAGGGGACAACAGAACCAGTGATGTGGGCATGGTCTAGTATAACTACATGACAGCTGTTAGGAGAGAAAGGCTCAATGAATAAAGCTTTGCATTTTACTGTTATTTCCTCCAAATGACGACAGATATGTATGAAAGTTGTTTTTTAGTCTAGTCCAATTTGAAAGGAATGTCACTTGTAGACATGCAGTACCCTTCAAAAGCACATCTTTGCACTTACACTGACCAGACTAGTTTCCTGTTAGTGATGTGACCCTTGTGCTGATGAGCTCAATGTGAACAGATCAAGCAGAAAAGCCTTTGCATTTCAAACCCCATCCTTCCTGCTTCGTACCAAATGTGGCTTCAAGTTGTTCCCAAAGTAAATGTTCTGCAGTTTGTTTAATTTTGTTCAGTGCATGAATTCTTACTTACAAAAATAAATGGTATATAAAAAGATTTGACAATAATGAATGAGAATTTATTATGGATCTTAGTTCACAAATGTGTCCTGGCACAAGGCAAAATGAAGTGTTAAAATGAATACTGGGGTGTTAAAACAAGGAGATCCACACATCCTGAACTTTGGTTTTGGCGTCAGATCACAGGGTTGAAAGTTCATTCCTTACTACTTTTCAATCTGTTTTGCAGTATGATTCACCCATCTTCACTCTGATGTAAAATAATACATTTGTCGGAACATATAAACGCTGCAGTCCATTTGGCCAGTCCCAAAATGTAATATCCCTCAGTCGTGCACTCCCTGAAATATCTATCTAATGCCTTTTAAAGTTATCGGCGCCCACTGGCTCGCTAGTCAGTCTATTCCACACGGTCACTACCCTTTTCCTAA
Source organism: Squalus acanthias (assembly GCA_030390025.1). NCBI lineage: Eukaryota > Metazoa > Chordata > Chondrichthyes > Squaliformes > Squalidae > Squalus > Squalus acanthias. Next base: position 50,634,465 of record CM059426.1, read on the forward strand.
AGTAATTAAACCTAAAGGCACTTGCCTTCTTCCATACATGCCAACCTAGTAAACTCATAAAAGCTAATGAACATCTGTTAAATAAACTGACATAGTCCCCAAAAAGCTGACAATTCAAGCAACAAACGATTAGAAAACAGCCCTGAATATTGTCCTATGAATAGGGTTGCTGCTCTATACTGACTGAATCAATTAAATTCAGGTTAATTAGATGATATTCCAGGATTTTCATCAATATTTAAGGATCATATTGTATAATTCAGAGCCCTTTTCTGTGAAAAATCAAACCTAAAGACCTTGCCTGTGATGTGTAAACAAATGGCTATACTGAGAGTGCAGTGGGACATGAGCTTGTTGTAACCTAAGCTGCAATTATACCCAATATATCCATCACTTGGATTGCAAAGAAAAACGGAAGGACCCAAAAATGTATCCTTTGCAGCGGTGCATCTAGAAATTTGTGATAGGTGACATAAACACTGAAGGTAAAAAGTTCATTTCCTGGGGGGATTCCAGATTCCCCCCTGCCCAGGAATTTTTGATTTTTGACACTTTTTAACATAGAAACATAGAAGATAGGAGCAGGAGTAGGCCATTCGGCCCCTCGAGCCTACTCCACCATTCGATGAGATCATAGCTGATCTTCCAAACTCAGTACCCTGTACCTGCCTTCTCCCCATATCCCTTGATACCTTTAGCTTTAAGAAATATATCTAACTCATTCTTGAATATATTTAATGACTTGGCCTCAACTACCTTCTGTGGTAGAGAATTCCACAGGTTCACCACTCTCTGGGTGAAGAAATTCTTCCTCATTTCTGTCCTAAATGGCTTACCCCTTCTCCTTAGATTATGACCCCTGGTTCTGGACTCTCCGACCATCGGGAACATTCTTCCTGCATCTAGTTTGTCCAGACCTATTAGAATTTTATATGTTTCGATGAGATCCCCTCTCATTCTTCTATACTCCAGCGAGTATAAGCCCAATCGACCCAATCTCTCCTCATATGTCATTCCTGCCATCCCAGGTATCAGCCTTGTGAATCTTTGCTGAACTCCCTCCATGGCAAGAACATCCTTCCTCAGATAAGGCGACCAAAACTGCACACAATACTCAAGGTGTGGTCTCACCAAAGCCCTGTACAACTGCAGCAGGACATCCCTGTTCCTATACTCAAACCCTTTCGCTATGAAGGCCAACATACCATTTGCCTTCTTCACCGCCTGTTGCACCTGCATGCTTACCTTCAGCGACTGGTGCACAAGGACACCCAGGTCTCATTGCACTTCCCCTTCTCCCAATCTATTGCCATTCAGATAATAGTCTGCCTTTCTGTTTTTGACACCAAAGTGGATAACCTCGCATTTATCCATGTTATATTGCATCTGCCACGCTTCTGCCCACTCACCCAACCTGTCCAAATCATCCTGGAGTTTCTCGGTATCCTCCTCGCAGCACACACTCCCACCCAGCTTTGTGTCATCTGCATACTTGGAGATATTACATTTAGTTCCCTTATCTAGATCATTAATGTATATTGTGACTAGCTGGGGTCCAAGGACCAATCCCTGCGGTACCCCACTAGTCACTGCTTGCCACTCGGAAAAAGACCCATTAATTCCTACTCTTTGCTTTCTGTCCGCCAACCAGTTCTCTATCCAAGTCAATACCTTGCCCCCAATCCCATGTGCCTTAACTTTACACGCTAATCTCTTATGCGGGACCTTATCGAAAGCCTTTTGAAAGTCCAAATACACCACATCTACTGGTTCTCCCTTATCTATTTTCCCAGTTACATCCTCAAAAAATTCCAGTAGATTAGTCAAGCACGATTTACCTTTTGTAAATCCATGTTGACTTTGTCCGATCCTGTCACTGTTTTTCAAGTGCTCAGCTATTACATCCTTTATAATGGACTCTAGCATTTTCCCCACTACCGATGTCAGGCTTACCGGTCTGTAATTTCCCGCTTTCTCTCTACCACCCTTTTTGAATAGTGGGGTAACATTAGCTACCCTAAAATCCATGGGTACAGTTCCAGATTCCATCGAATGTTGGAAGATGATCAGCAATGCATCTACTATTTCTAGGGCCACTTCCTTAAGTACCCTGGGATGTAGATTATCAGGCCCTGGGGATTTATCGGCCTTCAATCCCGTCAATTTCCCTAACACCATTTCCCTGCAAATACTGATTTCTTTCAGTTCCTCCCTTTCATCAGACCGTATGTTCTCCAACATCTCTGGGAGGTTATTTGTGTCCTCCTTTGTGAAGACAGAACCAAAATATGCATTTAAATGGTCAGCCATTTCTTTGTTCCCCGTTATAACTTCCCCCGCTTCTGACTGCAAGGAACCTACACTTGATTTCACTAATCTTTTTCTCTTCACATATCTATAAAAACTCTTACAGTCAGTTTTTATGTTCCCTGCAAGCTTACTTTCATATTCTATTTTCTCCTTCTTAATTAATCCCTTTGTCCTCCTTTGTTGAATCCTAAACTGCTCCCAATCCTCAGGGTTACCACTTTTTCTGACCAATTTATATGCCCTCTCCTTGGATCTTATGCTATCCCTAATTTCCCTTGTTAGCCACGGTTGAGTCACCCTTTTTGTTTTATTCTTATGCCACACTGGGATGAACAAATTCTGTAGTTCATCCATGCAGTCTTTGAATGTTTGCCATTGCCTATCCACCATCAACCCCTTGAGTGACATTCCTCAATCAATCCTATCCAATTTGCGCCTCATACCATCATAGTTTCCTTTATTTAAATTCAGGACCCTAGTCCCTGATTCAACTACTTCACTCTCCATCCTAATGAAGAATTCTATCATATTTTGATCACTCTGACCCAAGGGGCCTCGTACAACAAGATTGCTAATTAATCCTTTCTCGTTACATAATACCCAGTCTAAGATGGCCTGATCTCTGGTTGGTTCCTCGAGATATTGTTCCAGAAAACCATTCCGTAAACATTCTAGGAATTCCTCCTCCACAGTATTTTTACTAATTTGGTTAGCCCAATTTATATGTAAATTAAAGTCACCCATGATGACTGCTGTGCCCTTACTGCATGCTTCTCTAATTTCCCTTTTAATGCCATCCCCAACCTTCGTATTACTGTTTGGAGGTCTATATACCACTCCCACTAACGTTTTCTGCCCCTTGTTATTTCTCAGTTCTACCCATACAGATTCCGCATCATCGGAGCTAATATCCTTCCTTTCAATTGTGTTAATCCCCTCTTTAACCAGCAATCCTACCCCACCTCCCTTTCTTTTTTGCCTATCTTTCCTCAATATTGAATACCCCTGGATGTTGAGTTCCCAGCCTTGGCCACCCTGGAGCCATGTTTCTGTAATCCCAATCAAATTGTATTCATTTACCTCTATTTGCACAGCTAATTCATCCACCTTGTTCCGAATGCTCCTTGCATTAAGACACAAAGCCTTCAGGCTTGTTTTTTTAATGCTCTCAGACCGATATAAATTATTATTTACTGTGACCATGTTTGATTTAAACCGTTGAGTTCTTTGCATTCTACTTTTGTTTTTCTCCTTCCTGTCTTTTGCTTTTATCCTTGTTTTCCTTTCCTCTGTCTCCCTGCTCAGGTTCCCAACCCCCTGCCACTTTAGTTTAAACCCTCCCCAACAGCACTAGCAAACACTCCCCCTCGGACATCGGTCCCGGCCCTGCCCAGGTGCAGACCGTCCCGTTAGGTGCATATTCCAGCATTTTGACGTATACTGGGATTCAGCCTTCGAACCCAAACATAATTTATTCTGGAATGGGTATAGATATTTCTAGAAATAAAAGAAAAGAATGTTATGTGTCACAATTGACTCGTTATTTTGTACCATCAGAAGGTAAAACAGTGAGTATAATAAGACAGGCCCACACTCACAGCTGAATGAAGTAATAATGGGAAGAAAGAAAAAAAGTTGAGAAAAAGAAAGAGAGAAAAAGAAAGAAAGAAAGACTTGCATTTATACAGTGCCTTTCATGAGCACCGGATGTCCCAAAGCGCTTAAAATAATGCATACAGAAGCAGAGATGAAAAAAGGAAAAAGGAAATATTCCATATTTCAAATTAATCTGCTCTGTTAAATTTTAGTCACATTGGGGGGAATTTTTCAGGGGGTCAGTGGGGGCGTTTGGTGGCGGGTCGGCTGGGAAAAATGTTCTTTTAACAGCGGGTAGGGAACCCGCTGTCAACCCGCCTCCACGCTAGTCTCCCAGATGTCGGGTCTGTCAGCGCTGAACAGACCCGACACCAAGCGGCAGGGGAGACAATTTACATAATTACAGAGATTGTTAAGAGGCAATTAGCTCGTACTTTATTTTTACCTTCAGATTTTGAGAGTTCGCCAACAGCTTCCCCGCTGCTCGGGGTTCACGTCAGGTAAGGAGGTCGGGTGTTGTGTCAGCATGGGATGATTTCTTTACTCGACAGCTGCAAATGTTCTATAAAAGCTCCCATCTCACAGCTGTTCACTTTCCATGGTTAGAAGCTGTTACTTACTGCATTTGGAAGACAGATTGAGCTTTATGCAGCTTGCAAGTATTTGGAGCAAACTCTCGGTCCAGTGTCACCTCATTGGAACAACCTATCTCAACATTGACAGATTACTTCTGTCAGCTCAACCTCACCTGCCATCTATTCCATCAGCATCATTGCTCTTGAAAAAATCTCACCTTGGTCCTCTGAATCCCACCACGATCAGCCCCAACACCAGCAGCACCAGGCACACCAACATCACCAACAACAACACCAAACTTCTCCGCAATCAGCTGGTGCTGCACAGGACACAGGGCATCAGCACCCGACCACATTGCTGCCCGGGAGGCCAGGGATGGCTTCACCATAGCCAGATTTACTTCACTTGACACTGTACACGCTGGCTGCCACATGATGCGCCAGGTTGGCACCACCCCACACCAACACCACTAGGATGAAGATGAGTGTGAGGGGTGACTAGTGAGATGGGGAAGTGATAATATAGGTAGAGAGGGATGGGTGGAGGTGATATCTCAGCGTAGTATTGAGGGAGTACTGTTGGAGGCGCCATCTTTCAGATGAGGCGTTAATTCAAGGCCCTGTCTACCCTCTTAGGTGGGTATAAAAGATCCCAGGACACTATTCGAAGAAGAGCAGGGGAGTTCTCCCTGGTGTTCTGGCCAATATTTATCTCTCAACCAACTAATCACTGAAACAGATTACCTGTTCATTATCACATTGCTGTTCGTGGGACCTTGCTGTGTACACATTGCATGCTTTGTTTCATATATTACAACAGTGACTACACTTCAGAAGTGCTTTATTGGCCGTGAAGTGCTTTAGGACATCCTGAGTTGTGAAAGGCGCTATATAAATGCAAATCTTTCTTTCTTCCTTTCTTTCTTTTAAATACCTACTTAAGAGTGATGACAGTGATCCTTTTATTTTAATTTTTCTTTGCGAATTACATCAAGGTGAGGTATCTTACTACTGGGGAATAGAACATTTTCCAATTCAGCCACCCAGTGTCAGCATCAAACACTCTTAAATCAGTTATCCTACTGCCAAGGCATTTCAGTGGCATAGTGGTTAGTAATCTGTTTGCTTTATTCAGCCTAACTAAGCATTTTCAGCTTAGATTTTTTGCATCTTTACTCTCAATGGATGAACAGTTGGAGAAAGAGGAGATGCAGCAGCACCAATATCAGGTGATCAGCAGCTGGGCCTGTTAGAGCACAGCAGGTGAGGGTGGTGTGTGGGGCGGGTTGGTGGGGGGGGTGGAGAGAGGTGGGTGGGGTGCTCGGAGAAGGCCTTTCCCTGCCTGGAGGGAGCCTGAGATGCAAACGTTCAGGACGGTAGTGATTTCCACAGCCACTGGCCCAGCATGACCCCTGTCCCAGCAGGCAGCTCTGTAACTATCTGGCAGGTGAGCTGCACCCTCCTGACACACTGCTCCTCTGAGATATCCAAGAAGGTGACTCTTGGCCGATAGACCCTGTAGGCTGGATAAGGCTTTCTATGAGCATCTGTGATGGGTGACACCCTGGTGAATGTAAAGGACTAGGATGTAAAGGGTTAATCAGGAATACGATTAATGAGCTTCATTGATTCTCTGAAGAGGCTTGTTATTGCAATATTGCTGTGCTTTTTTTTAATATTCGTTCACGGGATGTTGGCGTCGCTGGCAAGGCCAGCATTTATTGCCCATCCCTAATTGCCTTTGAGAAGGTGGTGGTGAGCCGCCTTCTTGAACAGCTGCAGTCCATGTGGTGAAGGTACTCCCACAGTGCTGTAGGGAGGGAGTTCCAGGATTTTGACCCAGCGACGATGAAGGAATGGCAAATAACTTTCAAGTCAGGATGGTGTGTGACTTGGAGGGGAACTTGGAGGTGGTGGTGTTCCCATGCGCCTGCTGCCCTTGTCCTTCAAGGTGGTAGAGGTCGCGGGTTTGGGAGGTGCTGCCAAAGAAGCCTTGGCGGGTTGCTGCAGTGCATCTTGTAGATGTTGCACACTGCAGCCACGGTACGCCGGTGGTGGAGGGAGTGATTGTTTAAGGTGGTGGATGGGGTTCCAATCAAGCAGGCTGCTTTGTCTTGGATGGTGTCGAGCTTCTTGAGTGTTCTTGGAGCTGCACTCATCCAGGCAAGTGGAGAGTATTCTATCACACTCCTGACTTGTGCCTTGTAGATGGTGGAAAAGCTTTGGGGAGTCAGGAGGTGAGACACTCGCCGCAGAATACCTAGGCTCTGACCTGCTCTTGTTGTCACAGTATTTATGTGGCTGGTCCAGTTAAGTTTCTGGTCAATGGTAACCCCCAGGATATTGATGGTGGGGGATTCGGCAATGGTAATGCCGTTGAATATCAAGGGGTGGTTGTTAGATGCTCGCTTGTTGGAGATAGTCATTTCATGGCACTTTGTGAAGGAATAAGCCATATAACCTATTCAGAAAAATACACCATTCTATGAAAGAATTCTGGCCTTATTAAAACATGACAAACTGGGTTTGGAAATCTGGAAGCCTCAACAATCTAAAGCTATGATAGCTTTCTGGCTATAGAGATAAGATAGCTGTTGATCAATAACCTTATTGAAACAGAAGGTTAAAGGCTCCAGACAGTCTGAATCTTTGGGAACAGACAATAGTTCACCCTGTATAAGGTGTTCTAATTTATACTTCGTAAAGAGGCACAAACAGAAGGCCTTAGTAAAAATGACATCAAATAAAATGCACCTGCTGTTATACCATTTTTTATGGTAAGCTTGGAACACCTAGAGGAGAGACATGATTCTGCATTACTACCAGCTGAGGTGACTAAGAATTGCATAGATCACCCTGGTTAAGGTGTTCTAATTTACACTTCGTAAAGAGGCACAAAGAGAAGGCCTTAGTAAAAATGACATCAAATGAAACGCACCTGCTGTTACACCGTTTTTCATGGTAAGCTTGGAATACCTAGAGGAGAGATACGATCCTGTATTGCTACCAGTTGAGGTGACTGTAAGAATTGCAGAAGTCAGCAGAAAAATGACTAGAGGTAATTAGCTTACATCAGCAGAAAACCTTAAAGGGAATACCACTGGAAAAGGGTATAAATATTGAACTCTCAAATAGGATAATAGATTCGCTGTAAAGGGGCAAAGCGATTCTCAGGCTTCAGAGGTGGCTCTGTAAGTCTACAACTCTTTGTACCTCGGGGATCAAAGGTACTGTATTTGATTTTGGTGGATATCCTGAATAAACTTTAAGAACTGTAAAACTGTAGCGAAGTTAAGATTTGAAACTAAGGTTCTCTGATAATAAGATTGTAAAGCTTTCTCTTTTTGGAACTGTTAATGTTGCAATTGACTCCCCAACTGTAAATTGCATGTCGGTTCTTCAATAAATCTATATATTTTTAGAATTGTCTCACATAAGACTTCTGTATCAAACTCACAAACTCAATCTCTGTACACTCTTTGGTGAAGAGTTGCAGAATTGCGGGGGAGTTTTACGGACCCTCATAATATCCGAAATGTTATAGTCTAGCTAAACTTATTAAAAGTGCTATCTGGAGGATGGTAACATTTTCAGGTTGTTCCTTTCCTTTAGGGAGAGATGGTCCAGACCTTTAGACCCAATTAAGCGTCTTTAGGATTCGGCTACCTCAAACTTTAGTTGAAAGTGAAGGTCTGGGGAATACGCCTGATCTGGGGTAGCCCTAAAGGGGCTAGGACTAGTAATTATCCCTTCACTTGTGTGGCGCGAATGTTACCTGCCACTTATCAGCCCCAACCTGAATGTCATCCAGGTCTTGTTGCATGTGGGCATGGACTGCTCCACTACCTGAGGAATTGCGAATGGCACTGAACACTGTGCAGTCATCAGCGAATATCCCCACTTCTGACCTTATGATGGAGGGAAGGTCATTGATGAAGCAGCTGAAGATGGTTGGGCCTAGGACACTGCCCTGAGGAACTCCTGCAGCGATGTCCTGGGGCTGTGATGATTGACCTCCAACTACCACAACCATCTTCCTTTGTGCTAGGTAAGACTCCAGCCAGTGGAGAGTTTTCCCCCCGATTCCCATTGACTTCAGTTTTACTAGGGTTCCTTGATGCCACACTCGGTCAAATGCTGCCTTGATATCAAGTGCAGTCACTCTCACCTCACCTCTGGAATTGAGCTCCTTTGTCCATGTTTGGACCAAGGCTGTAATGAGGTTGGGACCGAGTGGTCCTGGCGGAACCCAAACTGGGCATCAGTGAGCAGGTTATTGGTGAGTAAATGCCGCTTGATAGCACTGTCGATGACACCTTCCATCACTTTGCTGATGATTGAGAGTAGACTGATGGGGCGGTAATTAGCCAAATTGGATTTGCCTGCTTTGAGTGGACAGGACATACCTGGGCAGTTTTCCACGTTGTCGAATAGATGCCAGTGTTATAGCTGTACTGGGACAGCTTGGCTAGAGGCACGGCTAGTTCTGGAGCACAAGTCTTCGGCACGACAGCCAGGATGTTGTTGGGGCCCATAGCCTTTGCTGTATCCAGTGCACTCAGCCATTTCTTGATATCACATGGAGTGAATCGAATTGGCTGAAGACTGGCTTCTGTGGTGGTGGGGACCTCAGGAGGAGGCCGATATGGATCATCAACTTGGCACTTCTGGCTGAAGATGGTTGCAAACGCTTCAGCCTTGTCTTTTGCACTCGTGTGCTGGGCTCGACCATCATTGAGGATGGGGATATTCATGGAGCCTCCTCCTCCCGTTAGTTGTTTAATGGTCCACCACCATTCACGACTGGATGTGGCAGGACTGCAGAGCTTTGATCTGATCCGTTGATTGTGGGATCGCTTAGCCCTATCCATAGCATGCTGCTTCCGCTTTTTAGCATGCATATAGTCCTGTGTTGCAGCTTCCCCCAGGTTGGCACCACATTTTTAGGTACGCCTGGTGCTGCTCCTGGCATGCTCCTCTACGCTCCTTATTGAACCAGGGTTGGTCCCCTGGCTTGATGTTAATGGTTGAGTGAGGGATATGCTGGTCCGTGAGGTTACAGATTGTGGTGGAATACAATTCTGCTGCTGCTGATGGCCCACAGCGCCTCATGGATGCCCAGTTTTGAGCTGCTAGATCTATTCTGAATCTATCCCATTTAGCACGGTGGTAGTTGCACACAACATGATGAAGGGTGTCCTCAGTGTGAAGACGGGACTTCGTTTCCACAATGACTGTGCGGTGGTCACTGCTACCAATGCTGTCATGGACAGATGCATCTGCGACAGGTAGATTGGTGAGGACGAGGTCAAGTAGGTTTTTCCCTCGTTTTGGTTCTCTCACCACCTGTCGCAGGCCCAGACTGGCAGCTATGTCCTTCAGGTCTCGGCCAGCTCAGTCAGCAGTGGTGTTACCGAGCTACTCTTGGTAATGGACATTGAAGTCCCCCACCCAGAGTATATTCTGTGCCCTTGCTACTCTCAGTGCTTCTTCCAAGTGGTGTTCCACGTGGAGGAGTACTGATTCATCAGCTGAGGGAGGGCGGTAGGTGGTAATCAGCAGGAGGTTTCCTTGCCCATGCTTGACCTGAAGCCATGAGACTTCATGGGGTCCGGAGTCAATGTTGAGGACTCCCAGGGCCACTCCTTCCTGACTGTATACCACTGTGCAGCAACCCCTGGTAGGTCTGTCCTGCTGGTTGGACAGGACATACGCAGGGATAGTGATGGAGGAGTCTGGGACATTGGCTGAAAGGTATGATTCTGTGAGTACGACTATGTCAGGCTGTTGCTTGACTAGTCTGTGGGACAGCTCTTCCAATTTTGGCACAAGTCCCCAGATGTTGGTGCGGAGGACTTTGCACGGTCGACTGGGCTGGGTGTGCCGTTGTCGTGTCCATAGCCGGTGCCGAGGTTGATTCCGGGTGGTCCATCCGGTTTTATTCTTGTTTTTCGTAGCGTTTTTTTTACAACTGAGTGGCTTGCTAGGCCATTTCAGTTTAACCGTGTGAAAGATTAGCTTCTCATCTGAAAAAACAGTGTAACAATGTCGTTTACGTAGTTATAAACCATAATATTTTGAAATAGTTAACCAAAGTCTGGGATGTTTGGAATAGAGCCTGTGTGGGAAAAACATCAGATAGCGGGCAGATGGCCTGTGTGGAAAATGCTGAGGTGAGAACTGAGACGTTTGTGGACATGTAAGTGGGATGGCTCCTCGAGTTAAATTGCCTTTAGAAAGGGAAAGAATATGCCAGGTCAAAAGTAGTTAATGTTTACTGGTACTAATTGCAAGGACATCCACAGCAAAGAGATGCCAGCTGTTCAGACAAGTGTGATTAACTTCATGGGAAAGCTGAGAAACAATAGTTGTATTGTATTGATCTCCAATCAGCTGCAATTGGAGAGTTATAGCAGAGCTGTCACATAGCAGTAATAACATAGGGTAAAAGAGAGAGGATGTACACTTAGGTGGCGAGCTATGACAAATCCTCCACAGAAGACAGAGTCCACGGCTGTTCCGGGAAAGAGATACTCACTGTGTTCTGTTGGTACAGTTTCCTCATAGCAAAAAAATAAAGCAGTGTCCTCTTACTGCTAGGATCCGACTGCTAGGATGTGTTGGTACTTGAAGTCTGTCATAAATAAAAAAATAATTCATTAAAAAAATATATACATGTACAATCGCATCTTATTTGACAGGTCAGGACCCTAAATTATATTCAGAGACACGGCACATATCATTTGGACAAATCCCGCTGTGCTATGACAAGCCCAGCTGCTGTTTGTCTAGGTCGCTGATACTGCTGCTGCTTCTGACGCTGCTGCTCTTCCTCCAACTGTTGTCAAGAAATGCAAGATTAACAGGGAAAAAGCCATAAAATTGCAGTCTGTCATGCTGGGGGCAAAGCCATCCCCCAGTGACTCAATGGCAGTCACAGGACTCAACATTTACCAGGTTTGATCGTTGGGACTGGGGGTGAAGTGGAAGAGAACTTCTGATAAATGTATCTCTCTGATTGACTCATTTAATATAGGGAGACCTGCCATTGAAATTAAAATATAAAATACACCTCTAAAATCAGTCGTAGACGTCTGTAGTAATCTTTTTAGAGTAGCAACGAGTCTGTAGTAGTGTCTCTTTGTTTTTCTCAAAGTAGCATTTTCTTTGTTAGTTCACTTAAGTTCTCTTTGTTCTATAAGAAACTTTACCTAGCAAATGCAGAAAGGTCCCTTTACAGGTACAGCATATTAGGACATGGAGTAAAATACCGAGTTAGCTTGTATGGCTGTACTAGCAAGTTACAGACAGAGAAAAGTGTCACTTCATTTTATAAGTGTCGAGATCAGTTGAGTATATTCTCAATCGAGAAATTGAGAATCTAGAACTAGGTGGCATAATTTCAGAATAAGGGGGCACCCTTCATTTACATAGCGCCTTTAACATAGAGAAACAGAGGCGTGGACTGATAATCCAGAGAACATGCGTTCAAATTCGAGCATGGCAGACTAAGAATTTGAATTCAGTTAAAAACAAATATCTGGAAATAAAAATCTGGTGTCAGTAAAAGTGACCATGAAGCTGTTGGATTGTTGTAAAAACCTAACTGGTTCATTAATGTCCTCAAGGGAAGGAAAGCCGCTGTCCTTACATGGTCTGGCCTGTATGTGGCTCCAGTATAAGGTTATGGTCAACTCTAGTTATTCCTCTGGGTTGGTCTTTTCTTGTGTTCTGGATTTATCTTTTCCATACCATTTATGATATTATATACCTCTATAGGATCCCCTCTTAATAACTTCCTTTCAAAGCTGAAAAACCCAAGTTTCTCTAGTTTTTCCTCATAACTCAGTCCCTTGACTCTAGGAACTAGCCTTGCAGTTCTTCTGTGCAAATGTCTCCCCTGTGTTTCATGAATTAAAACCAAACACAACACTCAAGATCTGTCTGACTGTCACACTAGTATTCTAGCTTGATGCCCTCTGGTGTATGCTTGCTACATAATGTCTGCTTGGCTCGTGCCTCTGAATCAGAAGGTTGTGAGTTCAATCCTACTCCAGGATTTGGGCATATCATCAAAGCTGGCACTTCAGTCCAGCACTGTTGCATTATCTTGGTGCCATCTTTTGGATGAGACATTAATCTGAGGGCCTCTCAGTCTGTTGAGGTGGAAGTTGACAATGGCACTATGTGAAGAAAAGCAGAGTTTTTCCCAGTGTCCTGGCCAATCATTCTTCCCTCAACCAACACCACCAAAAAATAGATTAACTGGTCATTTATCTCACTACTTTGAGCAAAATTAAAGTTACATTTGTCTTTATAACACGTCACTGCACAAGAATCAACTTGGGATATTTCTGAGAGGTGCGATAAGAGGCTATAAAGATGGCAGTGCTTCCTTACTCTACTTATCTGACTATATAGTTCAACATTCAATTATTATTGATCCTTTCCCTGACCTCTTGCCAGGTTCCACTGTTTGTGGATATTGTGTAGCTTCAGTCCTGGTTCATGGGTTTGGGGGTTAGTGTCATTTTCCATTTTCCTGGCCACAGACCTCTCGACAATCAGGTCCACCAGTGCTCCAAAAATCCGCCTCTGGCTTCTATTTTCCAATTAACTCTGTCAGCTTAATTTCCACCAAGTGACTTACAGAGGTCAAGTGCTCTATTTCCTGCTTGTTTAAGTGGTTAACAATTGTTGCAGCTTTGTGACAATTCAATAAATAACTTTCTGCCAGCAGTAAGTTAAGATGCTGTGTATCAGAATATACAATGATAACAGCTAGGTGGCAAGTACATGATTGTGCAAAGTGTCTGAAAGTCCAAAAATAGACCCCTCTATATCCAGTCTGCATAATATAAACAGAGGTGTTCAATCTATGCAATTTTATATATATATATCTTAAAAGAAACAAAATGGGAAAACTACGTTGATAATTAAATGGTTTTATATTTTTCGATCACAATTCATTGTAGATTTGGGAGACAGACCAGTCCAGATAAAGGAGACTAAAATCTTCTTTTGTACCAGCTATTATAGATCACAGGGCGGAATTTCTTGTCGGGGCATAATCGGCAAGTTACACCCAGCCCCTCCAGCAGTGCAGCACTCCCTCACTCCCTAGATTATGGGCTCAAGTCTTTGGTTAGATTAATTCTCAGGTATTGATTTGTTCAACCATTCCCTCCACTCCACCCTTGATGCGCTCGTGCCCTGAAAAACCTTCAGGGGCTTCCATCCCAGTCATTCCCTTCGGTAAGACACCCATCTTTGCTCCGTCAAGTCCAAGGATGCAGACTTGAGCATATCTGGTGTACAATTGGTTTAACCATTGATCATCTAATCTGGCTGGACCACATCAAGCTCCACCAGGCATCACTTTTCTCTGCAGAAACCAACCAATACTCTAGGATCATCCTGGAGAGCAAAGATTATCCTCAGATTCTCTTCACCACTACCAACCATCTCCTTAAACCCCTCTCCCTGCTTCTCACCTCTAATAACAAGTGTGAGGAGCTCATGGACTTCTTTGTTGTCAAGGTAGAGACCATCCATTCCGTTGCCTCTCCTGCTCCCTCGTTCCCCTTGTTCACCAAGCCAAACCTCCCCCCAGAATCCTCTGCCTTAGTCTTGAACTCTTGTCTATCTAAAGTTTCTCTTCTATGACCTCTCATGCAGTCTCTAAGCTCATCCCATCTATGAGACACACCTCCTGTTCCCTTGACCCTATTCCCACTAAACGTCCCTTCCTGGTCCTCATATTGGCTGCCATTGTAAATGGCTCCTTCTCTTCAGGCTCCACCTCCCTTCTTTTCAAAACCTTTGTCCTCTCCCCTCTCTCACACTCAACCCCTCTGTCCTTGCAAACCAGTGTCCCATCTCATATTTCCTTTGCCTTTCCAAAGTCCTTGAGCATTTTGTCACCTCCAAAATCCATGCCCATTTCTCCCGCAACTCCCTGTTTGAACTTGTCCAATCGGGTTTCTATCCCTCCCACAGCACAGAAATATCCACAATCGAAGTTTGAACCACATTGTCTATGACTGTGACTGTAGTGCATTATTTCTCTTCCTCCTCCTTAACCTCTCTGCAGCCTTTGGACATGGCTGCCTACATCATTCTTCAAAAAAAGCTGCTTCCCCTTTGTATAATTCAATAGGACTGCCCTGGCTTGGTTCCAATCTTACCTATCTGATTATAGCCAGAGGATTTCCAGCAAAGGCTTCCCATCCAGCCCTCATACCATGAGCTCCAATGCCCTCCAAGGGTCTATCCTTAGGCTCCTATCCTCCCTTTTCTAAATACTATCCCTTAGCAACATCATCTGCAGACATGGAGGTGAACTACCACAGGGGTTCTCCCGCTCGCCCACTGTAACTTTGGTGGAGGAGCTGCGGAAACCCCAGAAAAACAACAGAAATGGTGTTCACAGAATTTACATTGTGGGCTGGATTTTGCCAATGGGGAGCTTTTGGAGGCGGGACTCCCACTTGTCAGGTTTCAGTCCCGCCTCCATCAACTTCTGACCAACCCACGCTATTTTCCCTTGATTGACCTTGTTAAGCCCGCCCAGTGGGCTTAGCAGGCCAATTAATGGAAAGCCAGTTACAGAGAACGTCAACATATGACGTTTCATCTGTCAAATATTTTTGACAGATAAATTGTCATCGTTTGACAGCTCTGTGAAGCTGTCAAACACTGACATTCTCTGTAGTTTGATGAGTTTTTGAATTCAAGACCTCATCAAACCTCTTTCTTTTGCAGAAATTAGATGGTTGTTGCATTGGAGAATGCAGCGGCCATCTGTCATCTCTGCCGCGGAGGTGCGAGACTCTCCGCATACCCAACTCTTGAAGCCTGCAGGAAGAGACAAAGGTAAGTAAACTTTTTCTAACACTTTCCACTTACCTCACATACTCACCACTCCACACTTATCACTTACCTTCACAGCACACTTTTGCACCCGTCCGACCCCCGCAGAACCACTGCTCGCCTCGGTGACCCTGGCGGGGTTCGGAGCCTTCGGGAAACCCACACTTGTGTGGGCAAAATGGGAATAATCCTCTTATCTGCCTGTTAACTACCTGTTAACAGGCAGTTAAGTGGCACTAATCCCCTTCCCGCCTCCAAGGAGACGGGACCCGGCGCGGGTCGGCTACCCGCCTCCTGGCAAGATGGCACGGAGGCGGGTTGGGGGCGGGATGGGCACCCACCCCCAGATTCTGCCATTTTCCGGCAGTCCTGCCTCCATACCCGCCTCCCCAGGGCTGGCAAGATCACGCCCTGTGTTTCCAGAATTTCAATGGCTGTTCTGCTAAAATGATGGTGAGCCATCAGGAGAACTCCCATGGAAAAGCACACCAATGTGATCAACTTCCATATGTACGATGGTGACACCCAGCTCTACCTCTCCACCACTTTTCTCAACTACTCTACTGCTCTGTGTTGCCAGGCTGCTTGCCAGACATCCAGTCATGGGTGAGCTGCAAATTATCTCCAGATAAACATTGGGAAGACCAAAGCCATTGTCTTTGAGCCCCGCCAAAAACCTGCACCTTTGCCAATGACACTACCCCACTCCCTGGTCTGTTTCAGGCTGAACCAGACTGCTCGCAACCTCGGCATCCAATTTCATTTTCACACTGAGCCTCTGACTCTATAACCTTTCCATCACAAAGACTATCTACTTCTATCTCCATAACATTGCTCATTTATGTCCCTGCCTCAGTTTATCTGCACCCTCATGCATGCCTTGTTACTTGCAGACTTTACTATTCCAATGCTTTCCTGGCCAGCCTCCCATCTTCCAGCCTCGTTAAACTTTAATCTATCCAAAACGCTGCTGTCTATACATCAAGTCCCACTCACTTATCACCCCTGTCCTTGTTGGCCTACCTTGGCTCCCAATCCCCCAACACCTCAAATTTAAATTTTCATCCTCCTGTTTAAATCCAATCATGGCCTCCTCCCTATCTCTGTAATCTCCTCCAGCCGCACCACATGCCCAAACTCTGTGGTCTTCTGACACTGGCCTCTTTTGAATCACTCCCTTCCTTCTCCCTACCATTGGTGGCCATGTTTTCAGCCGCTTAGGCTCCATGCTTTGGAATTCCCTCTCTTAAACTCCTTCACCTCTCCACCTCTCAATCCTCCATTTTGATCCTCCTAAAAATCTACCTCTTGGACCAAACTTTTGGTCATCCCTCCTAATATCTCCTTCATTGGCCCTGTGTCCATTTTTTTACATCTCTGTAAAGCACTTTAGGATATTTTCTATAGTGAAGGCACTATATAAATGCAAGTTGAAATTGTTGTTATGAATGGACTATATTGTAACCTTCTGACTTTGCATTCCCAGTGGGAGCCTTACCTATTGCTTGTACATTTTTAAAATTTGGGCAATCTCTGTGCACAATTTTGTAATGTTATGGTCAGAATATCACTTATAACAGTTTCCAAATTTCCGGTATGCACTCGCAGCAGGCAAAGCTCCCCAGCAGGAGTATGGAGTTAGAAAGTGTCATTCTTATTAATCTGAATAGTATAGTGCGCTTTTCATATGAAGACACGAACAATGACGGACAGGAAAAGACCCTCTTGTCCATCCAACTTGCCCCACACAACTGCGATGCCTTGTGCATCACAATATATAGACACCGCACCATCCCCCCACCCCACTCCCGATAGCCATGTAATCTTCTGGGACAGGCAATTACTGTTCAGCACGAATTGTTAGTTATAATCAAACTGTAATATTGCATAAAATAATGAGTGGTTTCTGAAAGCACTATAGAATTGAAAAGAACAAGAAATGGATGTGTGATGACCATTGCTCCACACATATTCCCATGCTTCCCACAGGGAACATGAGTTAGAGAATTGGACTTAGAATGCTATCGCCCTATCTCTGAAGCACACACCCTGTGAGTATGGCTCCTTGCTGGGAGCAGAGATCGGAGAATATATATAATGAATCTACCAAAGTCGATCCTTTTACATAGTTTTCAATAAATGTGGATAGACCTTTCCATTTCATGCAAGTGCCACACCAAGCGTAATATTGTAAGCTTCAGTGCTCCAACATAAATATTTCAGATACACGCTATTCTGGTCTTTCCCTTGTGAAGGGAGGTTAACTAAAGATGTTTTATGATTCAGAAACAAAATAATCCTTGAAACTATTCATCATATAAGGAATGTCATCATGTCAGAAGTAATTTCTACCTGGGTCACTCACATTGCCAATGAAATTGGCTCAATCATATGATAAATTGTGCCCTTCCTCTTATTTTTTCCATCCTGTCTGAAGACCAAAATTGATGTCAATGTAACTCTGATGTTTATGCACACAATCAGCTAAAAATAAAATATGGAAACAGATCTGTCTCCAATTATCCCACAATGATGTTAGTTTAAAATTTAAAAAACTCCAAAGGAAAATACTTTAGGATCAACAAAAAAAGCCTGAGGAAAGAACACGAAGGAGGGGAGCGGCAGCAAATGAAACAAATTCCGGGAACAGAATGACAGCCTTGATTTGTTAATATTACTGGGATTGAGAGTTCCACTGTTGACCAATTTAAAGCTACTGATGCTTGAAATTGAGGTTTAAGTCATGCAGAGCATTAGAGATCCTGGGGCTGATTTTTACAATGTGTGGACATTGGGCAGGCGGCAAGGGATAAAGATCGTCCGTCTTCCCGATTGTCCTTGGGTATATCCGCGATGTTCAAGGCTCCACCACTGGCGATCGTACTTTCAGCTGCCTAGGCCCTAAGTTTTTTAATTCCCTCCCTAAACCTCTCCACCTCTCTACCTCTCTCTCCTCCTTTAAAACACTCCTTAAAACCTGCCTCATTCACTGGTCCTAATATCTCCTTCTGTGGCTCAATGTCAAATTTGGTCTGATAATGCTCCTGGATGTTCCTTAGGACATTCTACTATTTTAAAGGCATTTTATAAATGCACGTTGTTGTTGGTGAAAAGCTCAAGCCATTTTGGGGAGCAGGCCTTATTTCCATTTGATTGGCAAGTGGCGAGCGCTGAGCCAGTGGTCACAGGCAGATTGCTGATCGGAGTGGGTGGGAAATCTGCCCGTCCCTTTGGGGAGCTGAGCAGTTCCTCAAAGGACCGCTGGTTAGACCGCTCAACACCTGGTACAAATAAGCTGAGCATGTGTGAGGCTCGTTCTGCCCATTTCTACCTAACAATATCAATTAGGCTCCTATAACTGGTGTATGACCCCGATTTACATATTGAAGCACCTACCCATCTATTTCAGGGAAACAGGCTGCTCGCCCATTTACAGACCTGCCTGAAAAATGCATTAGGCGGGCCTTGGATGTTAATGGGACAACCAACATATACCTCCCCCTACCCTCCGATTTTCAATTGCTGGCTTCCCATTTTTCAGGTGAAAAATGAGTATCTGGCAGTTGCAAATCACGTCTAAGAGTCAGCGACATAGGGGGCAAAATTCAGTTGGTTGCGCCTCTCGTTAGCGCCTTAAGAGGGCGTTAATGGGGCGCAAAGCAACTAGCACCCGGGCACGGCGATATCTGCGCCTCTCGCGAAATTGACTAGACATTTTGCAGCGGCGCTAAACACTACCGCACGATCACCTGCGCCGGCAGATCGTGACATCAGTCGAGTGCGCAACGCCCCGGTAGCGCCCCGGAGTGGATATTGAGTGGCGCCCCCTGCCTTACCGCCTGCCGCTAGCAACGACAGGTTGAGGGGAGCGTTTTGCAGTCAGGAAGGGACTGGGGGAGCGCTATTTAAAGGTGACCGCTTCCTGCCTTTTTTTGTTGGTGACATTTTTGCACCACGCATTCTGAGAGAGAGAGAGAGAGAGACTTCTGGAGAGATTCAACGCTGTGTGAAGGAGTTTTGGGTACTGAACAGCACTTTGCAGATTCATTTTGATTTGCCCTTCCTTGCATCTATTTAGAAGAGACTGTGGGGGCTGCACTCTGAGCTCTTTCCCTGGGCCTCTTCATTGTTCTTTCCAGCGGATTTGATGTGCAGGTCTCTCCAGGCCGAGATTCAAGGCTGCAATGAGCAGGATGTGGATGGAGAGCAAGATCAACCCTCCCCTTTAAGAACCGGCCAGGGCCAGTGTGTCTTTGTTTCATTGCTGACTGACATCACATGAGCTTCGCCAGCGCTCTGAGGTAGCGCCTCACTCCTCGGCCTTTGCGCCTTAAGAGAGGTATGTAGCGCCTGATTTAGCGCTCCAATCAACTCCGGGGGGCGATAAAAGCCAAGTTTGCAGTCGGAGGCGATAATTAGCGCCAGGCGCTAAACTTTGCGCACAGCCGATAATTGCGCCCCAAACGGGGTGATACTGAATTTTTCCCCGATATAGTATGGGACTGGACTCACATGTAAGCCAGATGAGGGAGTGATGGCAAATCCTTCCTGAAGGGCATTAGTGACCGAGTTGGGCTCTTACAAAAATCCAATACTTTCCATGGTAATTTTTCTGCATTTGAACTCATAGGGGTAGAAATTAGGTCGCGCCCCATTTTGGGCGCAAATATCGTCTGGACGCAAATATTAGCGCCTGGCGCTAATTATCGGCACTGACTGGAAACTTCACTTTTACCGCCCCGGGAGGTGAGTGGAGCGCTAAAGCAGGCGCTGCACACCTGTCTTAAGGCGCAAAGGCCAAGGAGTGAGGCGCTAACTCAGCGCGCGAGCGCAGCGCAGCTGCTGCCAGTTAGCGAGGGAACACAGACACACTGGCGCCGGCCACTTATTAAAGTGGGGGGGGCCAACTTGCTCCCCAGCCACACCCTGCTCATTGCAGCCTTGAATCTCGGCCTGGAGAGACCTGTGAATCCATTTTGCAGCCAAGCATGGAGAGGGTGAGAGAACGCGCTCATCGCTTCACCGAGCGGGCCTTGGATGCTCTAGTTGGCGCGGTGGAGCGCAGACGATGTATGCTCTTCCCTGAGAGTGTCAGGAGGCCTTTGCCACGCGAGTTCAGAAGAGTGTGGAGGGAGGTGGCTCAGAGCGTCTCCTCCAGGAGCATGGTGCCCAGGACCCATACTCAATGCCGCAAAAAGTTCAACGACCTCACTCGGGTTATCAGGGTGAGTGGCTTTTTCTCAATACCTCTCCATCCCTCCATCTCAACTTCACTCTATGGCCAGAGGGTCTTAAAACCCCAATGCACAACACTCATCCAACACCTATGGCCCTTTCATCAAACACACACACACATTCCACACTTTGCATACAGTAAGGGCTATTCACCTATGGGAGGCACATCAGGCAAGACCATGGCTGCATACAGTAAGGGCTATTCACCTATGGGAGGCACATCAGGCAAGACCATGGCTGTATATTTACTCAGATGCTGTCCTTTTTCTTACAGGCCAAGCTGGCGCATAATCGGAGACAGCAGCAACGGACAGGTGGAGGGCGGCCTCAGCTGCAACCCCTCAGCGATCTTGAGGAGCGCGTCCACAGGATTGTGGCAAGCCGGGTGATCGGTCCCGTAGCCACTGGAGACGCCGACCCCGTTCTGGACAGCAATGGTAAGGTCATCACCTTTTTGTCCTCTGTCCTTCCACTTGTCCCTCACAACACCAGCCTTTGACACTTTCAATCCAACTTGCTAACTTGCTGCACTTATTCCTCCCTTACTGCCACCCTGTCCTCACGCTAAAGCCACTCTTGTACCTCCCTGCTTTCAGATGGTGATTCACCAGCTGAGGAGACGGGCCCTGAAGGTGCCACTGGGAGTGATGCTGCAGCTGAGGAGGAAGAGGAAGCCGGAGCATCAGTGCCACCCTCTCCCGAGGAAGCCCATGCCCACACTGGGAACACGCCTTCCCTGGAGGGGAGCAGGGGGGAAGGGTCTGATGAGGGTGAAGCTCCAGGACCCAGCGGGCTGCAGCAACGCCATGGGGGGGGGGGGGGGTGGTAGGGAAGAACGGGGGCCTTCTCCCCAGAGGGCGAGTATGCCAGACACTCCTACTGCAATGGACGCAGAGGAGGAGCGGCTGATCGCAGAAATGAACACCCAGGCGGTGGGCATGCACACTGAGCTCATGGGTGCAGTGGGAAGGGTGCCCGAATGCGTTGAGTCACTGGCAAGGAGTGTGGAGCACTTCGCTGTAGCACAGGCAGATGCCACACTAACGCTTAGTGCTGCAATTCAGTCACTGGCTGCCGTGATCCCATCTCTGACTGCTCTCATACAGACTCAGATTGAGGCCACGCGAGCACAGACTGCTGCCAACCTCGATGGTTCGTGCACATGTCCCCGGGGCTGTCACCGCGCCGCAGCAGGCCAGCAATCTGTTCTCCGGCAGATTGCTCCGGATGCTGAAGTGCTGCCCCGTGGGAGTGCCAGTGTGTCGGGCGAGCAGGGAGTTGCTGTCCTCTCTCACGATGACAGCATTCCTGCTGCCAACACTGTCACTTCTCCACTGCACTTGCCACCGCCTGTAGGACAGACTGCTGCCGCCCATGCAGAGTTGGTGCAGTCTGCAGCCGGGCCCTCCAGGCCCAGAACTGGTCGAGGCCGTCCTTCAGGGGCATCTGCAGTGTCAGGGTCTGACGAGCAGCAGCCTTCCACCAGCCTTGCTGCAGCCACTGAGGTCCCATTACGGAGGAGCAGTAGGGTTAGAAGGGGGGAAGTGCGCAAGGGAAGGAGATCACCCTCGAAGGGCAAAAAGTAGGAGGTGTGACAAAATGCTGGTCATTTTTTTATTAAAGGTCGAGGTTCGTGGTCCAACTTTTGTTTAGTGTTTTGGACATTATCTCCAGGTTGTGAGAACCAGTTATGTTATTGACTGTTTTTTTGTGTTTATTTCTATGAGTTTGTCATGAGGAATTGACACACACAGAGTTTGTAAAATAAATAAGTTTCTTTATTCAAAATATACATGGTTGGTGGTTGGAATTATTGGTGCCTTGGCCGGCTTAGGGGTTGCGTGCTGGGTTCATTAATGTTGGTAGCAATGGCAGGGGCCCTAGAAGCGGCTTGCTATTAGCCGTTGACGGACGGCCCTTGCAGTTTGACCATTGTGGGCCGCCCTCCTGCCTTGGTGCTGCTGATGATCATCGTCCTCGTCCTCTTCCTCCTCTTCCTCCTCCTCCTCTGGTGGTGCTCCAAGGCCTGGTGGCATTGGCTGGGTCCTGAGGATTGCCATGTTATGCAACATGCAGCACACGACTACGAAGTTCGATACTCGCTCAGGCGAGTACTGCAGGGCTGCTCCGGAATCGTCCAGACAGCGGAACCGTTGCTTCAGCACGCTGATTGTGCGCTCAATAATGTTCCTGGTAGCTTGATGGCTCTTATTGTACCGCAGCTCAGCAGGGGTGTTGGGCGTACGGAGCGGTGTCATCAGCCAGGTGCTCAATGCATACCCCTTGTCCCCGAGAAGCCAACCAACTGGCTGATGCGGTGCCTCGAAAAGTTCTGCCACAGTAGTCTGGCGCAGGATAAAAGCATCGTGGCAGCTGCCAGGATAGTGGGCATTGACAGCGAGTATCAGCTGTCTGTGGTCACAGACCAACTGGACATTCAAGGAATGGAACCCCTTTCTGTTCCTGAATTCCTCGGCATTCTCACACGGAGCACGCAAAGCCACATGCGTGCAGTCAATGGCGCCCTGCACCATGGGGAAGCCCGCTACCCTCGCAAAGCCCAGAGCGCGGTCACGCTGCTTGTCTGGGGTCATGGGGAAAGAGATGAACTCTCGTCTCCTTTTGAAGAGGGCATTTGTGACCTGCCGGATGCAGCAATGCACCGCGAACTGGGAGATATTGGCGAGGTCCCCAGCAGCAGCTTGAAATGAGCCAGTAGCGTAAAAGTTCAAAGCCACTGTGACCTTCACTGCCACAGACAGAGACGTCCTGGACCTCAGTTGAGGCTGCAGATCTGGCTGCAGCAGGTGGCAGAGCTCAGTGACCACCTCCTTGCTGAATCGCAGCCTTCGCAAACACAGCTCCTCGGACATATGGATGTAGGAGAGCTGTTCACGATATACCCTGGGAGGGTAAGCTCTCCTGTACATACGCCTGATGGCCCTCCTCCGTCTGGCCATCATTGCCACTCTCTCTCTGCGTCTCTGTATCCTCCGATTCAGCTGGAGCAGGACGACGCCCCCAATCAGTGCAGCCCCCATATTGTCTTTGCAAGCAAAGTAATGAGGGACAGCAACTAAAGTAGCAGCAAAGTTAGGATCAATAGGCAAAACTACCTCACAAAGTGTTGAGTCAATATAGAAGTCTTTCTTTCTCTCTCTCCGAATCTCTCTCTCTCTCTCAGAACGAGTGGTGCAAAAATGTCGACCACAGAAAAAGACAGGAAGAGGCCCCCTTTAAATAGCGCCCCCCGCAGTCCCACAGGGATTGATAGCGTTCCAGTCTTCCGGTCGTTGGGAGCGCCAGGCGGTAAGGCAGGGGGCGCCACTCAATTTCCGCTCTGGGGCGCCACAAGGGCGTTGCACCATGGAATGACGTCACAATCTGCGCGCGCAGGTGGTCGCAGCGGTAAGTTTTAGCGCCGCCGCACAATATCAAGTTAAGTTCCCGAGCGGCGCAAACATCGCTACGCCCGGGCGTTTCCGGCTTTGCGCCCCATTAGCACCCTCTTAAGGCGCTAACAGGAGGCGCAACTAACTGAATTTTTACCCCATAACCTCCAGGTTGCTAGTCCAGTGTCATAACCACTAGGCTGCTGTACTCAATACTGATTCTCGCACCTTTCCGATCCAGTTCCAGACTAGGCAGTACACTTATCAACAGAGCATTTCTGTTTAGCAATTTGCAAATAGATTAAAAGAAACACACTTTAATACTCATTCCTCTTCCTTGAACCCTATCGTTTGATCATTTAGTAACATGTTCCACATTAACACTTTTTCTATTTGTGATTTTCAGAGGTAATAACATGGGAAGTGTTAGTTTAACATATTTTCTATTTCCCACACCTCTCCCACCCAAAACTACTCAACTCCACAGTATCCTTTTCCACTTGGGTTAGTAAACAAGAGGAAATTATGCAATAAATTCTTCCGGAACTCCTTCAGTACCAATGTTAACTATGGGTCAGCCAACAGGAATTGCGCTGCATTGGGGAGAGTTCCCTTATGTAGTGCATATCATTAGCAGAGACGCTGATCCATCCCAGGACCAAATACGCAATCGATACTATCTAAAAAAACACCATGGCATAGAATTTGTTGGCGCCGTGCCGGTTTTACTGGCTAAAACGGGTGCTAGGTGTTCAATATGGTGGGTTGTGTGCCAATCCAGCACCAGTAGTGCACCACCTGCCATATTGGATTGGACTCCTCCGTGGATCATGGCTGATCTGTATCTTAACTCCATCTACCTGCATTGGTTCCGTAACCTTTAATATCCTTGCCTAACCAAAATCTACCAATCTCAGTTTTGAATTATTAATTAACTTAGCCGCAACAGCTTTTTGGGAGAGAGAGTTTCAGATTTTCCCTACCCTTTGTGTGAAGAAGTGCTTTCTGACATCATCCCTGAATGGCCTAGCTCTAATTTTCCTACATTATAACAGTGACGACACTTCAAAAGTACTTCATTGGCTGTTTAGTGCTTTGGGACGTCCTGAGGTCATAAAAGGCGCTTTACAAATGCAAGTCTTTCTTTCTTTCTTTAATGTTAAGGTTCTGCCCCCTTGTTCTGGACTCCCCCACCAGAGGAAATAGTCTCTATCTACCCCATCAAATCCTTTAATCATCTTAAACACCTCGATTAGATCACCCCTTAATCTTCTATATTCAAGGATAACAAGCCTAGTCTATGCAACCTGTCCTCATAACTTAACCCTTTTAGCCCCGGGATCATTCTGGTGAATCTGCATTGCATCCCCGCCAAGGCCAATATATCCTTGCTGAGGTGCGGTGTCCAGAACTGAATGCAATACTCCAAATGGGCTCTAACAAGAGCTCTGTACAGCTATAACATAACTCCACCCCTTTCTATTCCACATTTCCTGCGATAAAGGCCATCATTCCATTAGCCTTTTAAATTATTTTTCGTATCTGTTCACTAGCTTTTAGTGATTTCTGTACTTGGACCCTTAAATCTCTCTGCTCAACCAGTTCCTAGCTTCTCACCATTTAGAAAATATTCTGATGTATCTTTCTTAGGTCCAAAATGAATAACCTCACACATTCCTATGCTTGTTTTACGTCCCTATGCATTTAGTCACATCCCAACCTGACCATCCACAATGACACTCACCCTCATCTTAATGCAATGTTACCTCATTCATAGTCACTCTCAGCAGATATTGGCCATCCATCCATTACACTCATTCCATCACTCTCACTCAAAGGTCTCTTGGTTCCCTCCTTGAAGGAGAAGAGAGTGCAGAACACCCGGGAGAGGCAGCGAACCGGTGGTGGCCCTCCAGTAACCACACCGCTGACTTCAGCAGAGGAGGAGGCCATGGAACTGAGCTGCTGGTGGTGGGAAATGAAGAGAGGGGAAACTCCCAGCTACCTGGTGAAAGAATTAAATATCATACAGCTATCAGAATTAAATATCATACAGCTACATGGCATACAACAGTCACTCATGTTGACTGGGCTCTTACAAAAATCCAATACTTTCCATGGTAATTTTTCTGCATTTGACTCATAACCTCCCGGTTGCTAGTCCAGTGACATAACCACTAGGCTGCTGTACTCTATACTGATTCTCGTACCATTCCGATCCAGTCCAGACTAGGCAGTACACTTATCAACAGCATTTCTGTTTAACAATTTGCTAATAGGTTAAAAGGAACACACGTCAATACACATTCCTCTTCCTTGAACCCTATCGTTTGATCATTTAGTAACATGTTCCACATTAACACTTTTTCTATTTGTGATTTTCAGAGGTAATAACATGGGAAGTGTTAGTTTAACATATTTTCTATTTCCCACACCTCTCCCACCCAAAACTACTCAACTCCACAGTATCCTTTTCCACTTGGGTTAGTAAACAGGAGGAAATTATGCAATAAATTCTTCCGGAACTCCTTCAGTACCAATGTTAACTATGGGTCAGCCAACAGGAATTGCGCTGCCTTGGGGAGAGTTCCCTTATGTAGTGCGTATCATTAGCAGAGACGCTGATCCATCCCAGGACCAAATATGCAATCGATACTATCTAAAAAAACACCATGGCATAGAATTTGTTGGCACCGTGCCGGTTTTACTAGTTAAAATAGGTGCCTAAGTGTTCAATATGGTGGGTTGTGTGCCTATCCCGCACTAGTAGTGCACCACCTGCCATATTGGATTGGACTCCTCCGTAGGCGCCAAAGGCGCATGCTGAAATATTCAAAACAATTATTAAAATATTTAAATATGGGTCCATAGGAATATAGGAACAGGAGTAGACCATTCAGCCCTTCGAGCCTGTTCCGCGATTCAATTAGATCATGGCTGATCTGTATCTTAACTCTATCTACCTGCATTGGTTCCGTAATTCTTAATATCTTTGCCTAACAAAAATCTATCAATCTCAGTTTTGAATTTTTAATTGACTTAATTGCTTGTTTTACGTCCCTATGCATTTAGTTACATCCCAACCTGACCATCCACCACTGACACTCACCATCATCTTAATGCAATGTTACCTCCCTCATAGTCACTCTCAGCAGATGTTGCCAATCCATCCATTAAACTCATTCCATCACTCTCACTCAAAGGTATCTTAGTTCCCTCCTTGCAGGAGAAGAGAGCGCAGAACACCCGGGTGAGGCAGCGAACCGGTGGTGGCCCTCCAGTAATCACACCGCTGACTTCAGAGAGGTGACTTAGGCTCTCTACGCTAGGTGGAATAGTTGCATCTCTTTTCCCAGTCCCACATTTCCTCCACTACTAAAGCTGTCTCCAAGAAGATTGGTTTCTGATTCTGTGCCAAATACTTCTTTTGCTTTCAGTAACTCAGCCTGTCCAGGATTGTTCCTACATCTGGGAAGTTTCTTTTTTTTTCATCATTCATGGTATGTGGCAGAGCCAGCATTTATTGCCCATCCTTAATTGCCCTTGAGAAAGTGGTGGAGAGCCATCTTCTTGAACTATTGCAGCCCATCTGGTGAAGGTACTCCACAGTGCTGTTAGGGAGGGAGTTCCAGGATTTTGACCCAGCGACGATGAAGGAACGGCGATATATTTCCAAGTCAGTTATGTGTGACTTGGAGGGGAACTTGCAGGTGGTGGAGTTCCAATATGCCTGCTGCCCTTGTCTTTCTAGGTGGTAGAGGTCATAGGTTTGGGAGGTGCTGTCAAAGAAGCCTTGGCGAGTTGCTGCAGTGCATCTTGTTGATGGTACACACTGCAGCCACAGTGCACCAGTGGTGGAGGGAGTGAATGTTTAATGTGGTGGATGGGTTGCAAATCAATGTTCACGTTAATTTTTTTATTGGGTACACGGCCCCTTTAACGAGTTGCGCGACCCATGCAAATTTCAGCGCATGCACGGTTTTTCCATTTAAAAGCCAGTGAGCAGCCTGTGTGGGACCTCCAGACCACTGCATGGCCATGCAGTTGTGCAGCTTAACAGGAATATTGGTGCCAATCAACTGGGCTGCTTTGTCCTGGATGGAGTTGAGCTTCTTTAGTGTTGTTGAAGCTGTACTTATCCAGGCAAGTGGAGAGTATTCCATCACACTCCTTACTTGTGACTTGTAGATGGTGGAAAGGCTTTGGGGAGTCAGAAGGTGAGTTACTCGCCGCAGAATACCCAGCCTCTGACCTGCTCTTGTAGCTACAGTATTTATGTGGCTGGTCCAGTTACGTTTCTCGTCAAAAGTGACTCTCAGGATACTGATAGTGGGGGATGCGGTGATGGTAATGCCATTGAATGTCAAGGGGTGGTGGTTAGACTCTCTCTTGTTGGAGATAGTAATTACCTGGCACTTCTGTGGCGCGAATGTAACCTGCCACTTATCAGCCCAAGCCTGAATATCGTCCAGGTCTTGATGTATGTGGGCATGGACTGCTTCATTATCTGAGGAGTTGCGAATGGAACTGAACACTATGCAGTCATCAGCGAACATCCCCACTTCTGACCTTATGATGGCAGCAAGTTCATTGATGAAACAGCTGAAGATGGTTGGGCCTAGGACAGTGTCCTGCAGTGAAGTCCTGTGGCTGGACGATTGGCCTCCAACAACCACAACCAACGTCCTTCTAACACCTCTCTTATACTTCTGGACAAAATACAAGAAGATTGTGGTCTGATAGGCAATTCCATTCTCACTGCTATGCTTCAATCTCTCTCCTTAACCTTTCTGTCTCTCTACTTTGTTGATGGCACAATGGTTAGTTCTTCTTTGAACTTTATTCCAACTCATGTTTTTCCCTTGACCTCAAAACTATGGAACCCCTCCTTAACTCCCTCAGATTTTTTTCTTCCTCTTACAATCTACAGGCTTTTAAAACTCAAAATGTAATCACTATGGCCCAGAAATTCCATTCCTTACCGCCATGAGTCACCGCCTGCTATCCTGGTGAAAAATAACAGCCGCCACTCTACCGCCCTTCTCTGGCATGGGACTCGGTCACCACCATTTTGATAGCAGCGCTGACCCTGGAGATGCAAATATGGAGAGCATGGCGTCAGTTGACGTGCAACGCCGACTTGATGTCACACTCTGCAAACTTGGACCTTAGCGCTGAGTTTAGCGCTGGGTCCAAAGCTCAGTCTGAAACGCAAGCGTGCAGCTGACTGACAGAGATGTTGTCAGCACTTCTTAAAGGGACGCACACATCTTTCAGGTAATTTTGCATTTGAGCTTTTGGACTGGATTTTTGATATTTTGTTGAAGTAGTGGCTTGGTGCAATACATGTTAAAAGTTTTTTAAGTGCGCAGGGAGTGCAGTGAGTGCTGCTGGATGCTTGCAAGGCCTCGGATGGTAAAGGAAGGCCTCTGAGAAGACAAAAAATGCTGGAAATACTCAGCAGGTCAGGCAGCACCTGTGGAGAGAGAAACAAAGTCCGCCCAGCGTGTTTCTCAGCCAATGGAAGGGAGCAGGTCTGATTATGCCATTTGATAATGCGTCATCAGCCGGTTTCCTTAAAGGGACCATGCACAAATTTAAATTGACATTTGTGCTGTCAGTGTTCTACAGCATTGAGGTGCTGCAAACACTGACAAGCACTGCACAGAGGTGCACAGCTGCACCCAGGCTCTCCCATGAGCATATGGAGGGAGTCACAGCATGCTGGGAGGTTCTCTTCCCTTCCATTGCACAGGAGGGCAAAAGCAGGGATGTCGTCAGGAGGACCAGGCTGCAGTCTTGCAAACCTTTCAATGATCTCAGTAGATCATGAAACATTACTGCCAAGCCATGCTCAACCTCATCCTGCTGTGCCACTTATCAAATCCCCATCACTCTGCCTTTCCTACCCTACTCCTGCACATCCTTACTCACACCAACTTACCTTGCACCTCCATCCATCCCTCTCTATCTATATTATCACTTCCCCATCTCACTAGCCGCCCCTCACACTCATCCTCATCCTAGTCCAATCATACCAACTAACAACACACAAAGGTAGGCACTTGTGTGTTCTAGCCAATGTTGATGTAAAGTTTCTGTTAATGTGATGTCAAACATTGAAATCTTTATTTTCAACACTTTGCATTCTTGGACAGATCTGTGTGCGCCTTTGGAAGTGGCTCAGTGAGTTGCAGTGAATGGTGAGACATAACGGTACCCCCCCCCCCCCCGCCCCCCTCACCGCAATGGTCATGAGTGTAAAAGGAATGGCTTGGGCATTGTAGGGATGCTTTATGGTGTTACTGTGGGGTGGTGCCAACCTGTTCATGTGACAGCCAGGGTGTACAGTGTCAAGTGAAGTAAATATGGCCATGGTGAGGCCATCCCTGGCCTCCTGAGCAGCAATGTGGTTGGGTGCTGATGCCTTCTGTCCTGTGCCAGCAATTGATTGCGGAGAAGGTTGTTGTTGTTGTTGGTGCTGCTGGTGTGCCTGGTGATGCTGATGTTGGAGCTGATTGTGGTGGGATTCTGAGGACCAAGGTGAGAGAGTATAAAGTGCACTGATGCTGATGTAATAGATGGCAGGTGAAGTAGAGATGAGAGAAGCGATCTGTCAATGGTGGGAGAGGTAATGAGGTCAGACTCGATGGAGACTTGTGTAAAGACTTGCAGCATCCTGAATCTGTAGTGGAAATGCAGTTTAGAGAAACTAGTGGCTAAGGGAACATTTCTCAATCAGCTGGGTGCTTTGACTTGACATTTGAAGCTGTCGACTCATCAACTGAAACAATGGCACCTGACCTCCTGCCTCAGCTTCACAGACGAGGTCTAGGCAGAGCGGGAAACTGGTGGGCAGTCTGTCAAATTCAAAAAGCTGGGAAAAAAACTTTGTTTAGTTGCTGTAAGCAAGCCACTAATGATTTTAATTGCCTGTCGGGTCTGCTCAGCGCTGGCAGACCCGACATTTGCGAAAGTCCAGTGTGCGTGTTTTGACAGCAGATTCCTGCTCTGGTGTCAATCATTTTAAATTTAACAGCTGACCCACCACCCATCCTGACTGCTGAGTGCCAGCCAAATTCCAGCCCACATCTCAGCTCACGATGTTGCCTGACCTGCTGAGTATTTCCAGCATTTTCTGCTTTTATTTCAGATTTACAGCATCCGCTCGCAGGGGAAGATGCAGGAGAGGAAGACGCAGGAGAGGAGGAAGCCAAAGAGGAAGACGCAGGAGAGGAAGATGCAGACGAGGAGGACGCAGGAGAGGAGGAAGCAGAAGAAAGGATGCAACCCAGGATATCCAGGATGGAATCTTCCGTCTGCGGTACCAGTGACCACAACTCAATTCCCCTTTCAGCATTTGACCCACACCTTACCTTCCCTCTGTTACTGACCGTCACAGCGTCCTCTTGAGCTGGTGGCTGGGAGTGTAAAATCGAGTAACGGTGTTTCTTCTTCTTCTTCTTCTTCTTCTTCTTCTTCTTCTTCTTCTTCTTCTTCTTCTTCTTCTTCTTCTTCTCACTCCCCTCTCCCTCTTCTTGATCAACCACCTGCTGGGCAGGCTGCATTTCTTGGGTGTGTGAAATGAGGAAGGCACAAGGGTGGAGTTGTGGTGAGGGTTGGGCGGGAAAGCAAGAGGTGCATGCCAGAAGGAGGATAACGTGTGAGGATACAAGCATCTTGTACCCTTTCTGCCCCGTCGCTGGCCTAGAGTCCAGCCTTGCCCCTGGCAAGAATGGCTGAGGTGAAGCTAGGAATGAGAGGTGTGCCTCATGTTTGGTACAGATTGTTGGTAGGTGAGTGATTGGGGGGTGGCAGGGGGGGGGGGGAGTCGTGCAATGAGCAGTGTGTGAGGCTAGTGGTGCAGTTGGTAGGAGACGGCTGTTGAAGTTGCATTCACTGACCTTGACCAGTGGTCTGAGTTCATGAAACTTCTTTGGGCACTGGAGCCAGGTCGTGGGGGCAACATTGCTGGCAGTGACGGCCTCGGTGATGTGGTCCCACAACCTTCTTTCTGGAGGGCCTCCTGGACCCTGTGGGTAGAGGAGCTCTCTTGCAGTGTTGACCCCGTGCACCAAGCTGAAGTGATGCGTGCGAGACCCTGGGTGCTCCTTCCCTGGCTTATGGAGCCATTTGCGTTAGTGCTGAAACACTTTTCCTATTTTTTTTAGGTGTGGAAGGAATATCGCTTTAAGAGCTGAACACTCCCATTTGGGAATTCTTCTTAATGTTAATTTTTTTTTCAGAAGGCAGTTGAGCTGTAAGGGCTAAAAACAGCTTATCTTTAAATGATTTTAATTTTTTTTGCATTTTAGATGACAGTTCCCCTTTACGGGACCGAACTGCTTTCTGAAATGACATCCTTGCTTTAAGAGGAGGCTGTTCTTGCTGCATTGACACTACGGCCACGTGACATTGGGCCACCTGCCAGGACGAACACCACTAAAACGGTCTTGCACAGTAGGTTTAGAGCTGGGCTAATGTTAATTAGCAACCAGCGCCAATTTACTGGTCCTTCCAGCGCCATCAATTTCAGTGGCCATTAACTGCAGCCAGCAGTGGCACTGGCAGGTTTTTAGCGATCTCCAATATTTCTTTGTTTTTTACTCTTTTCAACCTGATGGTGCAACACTGATAGCCATAAAAATGCTGAATATCAGGTCACAGTGAGAACAGACAAATCATCTTTGTCTAATTTTTAAAATAATTATAATAGTATCAAGCTGCTGAATAATTTGCCCAAATTCATATTATGTAGTATGATAAAATTGCTTTCAATTGTATTCATAATTAATATGTTAATACATTCATATGAAATTCCTCTGTATGGTATTTTAACACATTCATTAATTCCTTTAAAGTAAATGAGTTAACAAATATGTTAAAATAGCAGAGAGAAGAATTGCATATAGATGCACTAACACACTCATTGGCCCAGAAATTGATCTCGCTCTGTTCCCGCGGGGGTAAGCCTTCCCCGCGATGTCTCACCTCGCTTATGCTTTTTCTGATCCAGCTCGCACGAACTTGATGTTCCAGACATCAGCTGTGCTGGGCTTGCGTATCCCAGCGGCGTAGTGAATTCGTGCGAGCTGTGGGATCACGTGACTCAGTTAGAGCCAATGGCAGCACACCATCTTCCATTCATAAGTCTCACAGTATGGCTGTGAGACTTATGAATCTTACACCCCCCCAAAATAACAGCTAAACCTCAATTAAATTAAAAAAAAAACCATCACATTAATAAAATAAGTATAGTTAATTAAATTAACCATTTTAAATAAAAAATTAAATTTTTGAAAAAATTTAAAATCTTTTAAAAAGTTATAAAAATAAACTTACCTGTCTTTAAAGTCTATAAAAAAGATATACCTGTAAAAAAAAATTCAAAAAAATACTTAATTCACTACTTACCTTCTTAAAAGCGGGTCTTACTCCTCCTTTTTACATTTCCAAAATCTTCCCTACTTACCTGCGCGTCCAAAGCATGAAGTGCACAGCGTGCGCGCAGCCTGTAGCGCGCACGCGATGCACCCAGGCCCCGCCCCCTTTTCAGAAGAGCAATTGCCGGTTTTCAGCGCATGCGCAGGGCATGCAGAAAACCGGCAATTGGAGTGGGAATACGCGAGAGTACGCAGTGCGTACTCTCGCGTCCCGGGATCAATTTTCGGCCCATTATAAATAGCACTGAGGGCAATTTCATCCCCATAAACATTAGTGATGATCGAGCAACTTTGTGTCATTAAAGTTAAATTGAAGTATTTTGCTAGGCGATTTTGCTTTGAATTTATTAAGCACTTCAACAGAAACAATACAGCCACTTAAATCACAACACTAAAACAGAATACTGAACTGTCAAAAGGTCTGGGAATAAAAAATCATACCTCTGTAGAAGCTCTTCAACCACCATGTTAAATGATTAAAGCAAAAGTCTCTTTAACCATCTGCTTCACTTATAATTACTTCACCTACAACACCAATTAATTTTAGGTTGTGAATTGTTCCAGAAATAGCAACTCAATTTACATGATGCCAATAAAGAGCAACTAAAAAGACATGTACTGAAAACCAATGAAGCATTTTCTTTATAGCCTTGGCCTTTATAGGGTCACAACACTGAAAACAGTTGAGTCACCACACAAAGAATTTGCCTTGCATCACTGCATTATTTAGCAGAGCAAGTAAAACCAATTATTGTATAAATTAGTTTGGCAGAGCTGAATATTAAAAGAGACACTTGTGTCAGAGTGATGGAGTTTTTCTTAAATTTAAGGTGATGCTGTCATTTGGAAAATAATAGCAATCTGTTGTTGATCTCATCTATTTCAGTTGAAAGTCAAAAACCATCATACACTAATTGTTTGAGAGACAGATATTTACATCTTTTTATGAAATAAATGAGCTCCAGTTAAATATAACTGACCTTGGATGCATAAGTTATTACATCCAAGTTGGGCAGAATAATGGGGGCAAAAAGTCTGTAATCTTTGAATAAACAATTGGATGCTATGACAGAAGGGTTTTTTTCTGAAAAGTTGAGGACCAAACATCTTTCCTCATCCATAGTTATCTTGTGAACTACAATTATTGCACAAAATAAATATGAGCTATTAGCAACAGTATTTTAGAATTTAAACTGGATGAAAAAAATAAGTGGATGTATGTTGGATTATTTTATTATTGAAAGCCTTTTCTTCTGCACAATTAGAAGATATTGGCCCAAAAATTCGGCCGTTCTCGGGTGAGTACCCGCTGCGTACTCACCCGTATTCGTTCCCGAAGTGCCAGTTTCCTGCATGCACTGCGCATGCGTGGGAAACCGGCACTTCCGGTATGGCGAAGGGGGCGGTTCCTAGGTGAACCACGTGCGCACTAGAGGCTGCGCGCACGCAGCACACTTAGATTTTTTTTCAGGTTTCAACGCGAGGATAAGTATGGAAGATTCTACACAAGTAAAAAGGAGGCGTAAGACCCCTTTTGAACAAGGTAAGTAGTTAATTAAGTATAATTTAAATTTTTTTCAACAGGTTTATCTTTTTTAGAGACTTTAAAGAAAGGTAAGTTTATTTTTATAACTTTTAAAAAGTATTTTAATTTTTTCAAAAATTTCAATTTTTGTTTAAAGTGGTTAATTTATTTAACTATAGTTATTTTATTAATGTGATGGTTTTTTATAAAAATTATTTGAGGTTTAGCTGTTCTTTTGGGGCCGATTTCAATTCATAGATTTGACAGGTCTTCCTGTCAAATCTATGAATGAAAGATGGTCTGCTGCCATTGGCTCTCCATGGCCCACGTGATCTCAGGGGTCGCATCGCACTAACTGCGCCCCTGGAACACGCAAGCACTGCGCACCGGCACTAGGGAGAGGCCCAGGACCCGAAGTTCCTGTGGGCCCGAAACACAACGGCAGGCGCGGTAGGTAAGAGCGCGCACAATCCTTACCCCCGCGGCAAGCCGGCCACCCGAATTTCTAGGCCATTATCTTTTGCCATAACATCATTATAAAGTAGTCCCACTTGTTTCTTGGTGTTTCAAACCAGAGGGTGGACTTGAAGGGATAATTACTAGTCCTAGCCCCTTTTGGCGTATTCCCCAGACGTTCACCTTCAACTAAAGTTAAAGGTAGCCGGATCCTAAAGACGCTTAATTGGGTCTAAAGGTCCAGACTATCTCTCGCCAAAGGAAAGGAATGACCTGAAGATGTTACCGTCCTCCAGATAGCACTTTTAATAAGTTTAGCTAGACTGTAGCCTTCCGGATATTATGAGGGTCCAGAAAACTCCCCCATAATTCTGCAACTCCTCACCAAAGAGTGTACAGAGATTGAGTTCACGAGTTTGATACAGAAGTACTATTTGAGACAATTCTAAAAATATATAGATTTATTAACGAACCGACATGTAGTTTACAGCTGGTGATTCAATCGTAACTTTAACAATTCCAAAAAGAGTAAGCTTACAATTCTTATTATCAGAGATCCTTATTCTCAAATCTTAACTTTGTTACATTTTTACAGTTCTTAGTTTATTCTAGGATATCCACCAAAATCAAATACAAGTACCTTTGATCTCCGAGACTTAAAGAGTTGAAAACTTACAGAGCTTGCCTCTGAAACCTGAGAATCGCTTTGCCCCTTCAAGCGACTCTATCTTCCCATTTGAAAGTCCAATATTTATACTCTTTCTCAGTGGTATATCCTTTGAAGTTTTCTGCTGATGTAAGCTAGTTATCTCTAGTCATTTTTCTGTTGACCCTGCTATTCTTACAGTCAGTTCAGCTGGTAGCTTGCAGAATTATGTCTGCTGTGTAGGTGTCTCAAGTTTATCATAAAAAATGGTTGTAACAGATGTATCTATTTGATGTCGTTCTTAGCAAGGTCTTCTGTTTAATTCATAAGTCACCTTAGCTGGTTGCAACACAGACTTCGTGTCTCCTAGGTGTTCCAAGTTCAACACAAAAACAATGTGATGGGTGGTGCCTCCCCCACTTGATGCCATTCTTAGCAAGGTCTTCTGTTTGTATCTTTTGCATTTAGAACACCTCAACCGGATGCATTATTGTCTTCTTAGCTACCTCAGTTGGTTGTATTACAGACTCATGTCTCCGTGTTTCATTTGATGTCATATTTACAAAGGCATATGTTTCTTTATCTTTTGGTGTTTCATTTCAAAGTGTTGGTTTAAGTCACCTTTACAGGGTATGGTATTGTGTTCTTTCCAAGCTGCAGACTTTTAGGAACCTCCAACTTTCTGTTCCAACAAGGCTATTGTTTCAGTGTCAACAACTTATCTTATCTCAAAAGCCTGTATGCTGTTTACAGCTTCTGATTGTTGAGGCTTCCAGATTTCCAAGCCCAGTTTGTCATGTTTAATAAAGTCAGAATTCTTTCATAGGATGGTGTATTTTTCTGAATATGGCGTATTCCTTCACAGACTTTCCTGGGTTTAGCATCTATTTAGCACTCATTTCCAGGGGACAATGAATTGAAAATAACCTGCCTAGGCACCTGCTTATGTAATTCACCCCCCACCCTCACAACTTGCAAATGAAGGAGGACAGGAAATTCAAGCCCCATACCTCACTTCGGGAGGAAGCACTTTTCTGATGCGCTCCCCCATTATATGCATGCACAACAGGGACCCAGCAGGAAATAATGGTAAAAAGTAAACAAGGCTCTTTATCTGAATGCATAAAGCATTCATAACAAGAGATCTACAGGAAATAAAAACAGCCTAAATATAAGTGAAACAGGAAAGGAGAGCATAGGAAAGACTAAACTAAGGGAGGACATAGATGGTCAGGGAATAAATAGAGTTATAGAACAGGAGTGTAAAAAGATGGTTAAAAATAAAGTGAGAGGAACTGCTATTGAAAATGAGTTAAACTTTCTGTACAGCAATTCACACAGTCTCCGTAATAAAACAGGAGAGCTAGAGGCAATAATACATAGTGAGAAATCAGCTGTAGTAGGGATTACTGAGACATAGCTGCAGAAAAATCAGGACTGGGAATTAAACATTGCAGGGTACAACATATATAGAAAAGATAGAGAGGGAAAAGGAGGAGGTAGAGTTGCTGTACTTATTTAGGATGACATAATAGCAGTAGAAAAAAGTGACACAGCTATCAGTAAGACAGAAATAGAATCAATGTGTTAGAGATGAAGGATAATAAAGGATCAATCACATTAACAGGGGTAGTCTACAAACCACTCAATAGTGCAAGGGAAGTGGAGGAAGAAATATGCAAACAAATTAGGGAAATGAGTAAAAAAAAACTCGAATAATAATCTTGGGGGATTTTAACTACCCTGAAATTAATTGGCCAAAAGAGGTAGGTAAAGGGGATAAGGGAATGGAGTTCCGACAATGTGTACAGAATTCCTTTCTAACCCAATATGTAAGAAGTCCAACAAGGGAGGATTCACTACTGGATCTAATAATGGGAAATGAACCAGAGCAGATAAGAGAAGTAAAAGTAGGGGAACATCTAGGCAATAGTGACCATAAAATAATACACATTAAGATGATAATTGAGAAGGACATAAGTATGACGAAGACCAAGGTAATAGATTGGAGACAAGCCAATTTTGAAGGGCTGAGAATAGCACTTGGGAAAATAAAATGAACAACGATATTGGCAAACAGTGATATAGAACAGCAATGGGAAACATTTAAAATGGTGTTCAACAGAGTCCAGGAAAAATATATGCCACTAAAAAACAAGAACAAGCTAAACACTAATGTGACACCATGGATGAATAAAGAAATAAGGGAAAAATTGAGGGCAAGGAAAGAGGCATACACTAAATACATGGACAGCAGGGGAAAGCATGCCAAGGGAGAATCTGACTAGATTAGGAGAGAAATCAAAAAAAACAATTAGGAAGGCAAAAGGACCTATGAAATTAAATTATCAAGGAACATAAAACAAAATAGTAAAATAGTCTACAGGCACATAAATAAAAAGAGGAAAGTCAGGATGGGAATAGGGCCACTAAGGGACGGTCAGGATAAAATCACAGGCAGCGATAGCGAAATGGCAGAAATATTAAACAATTACTTTGTGTCAGTATGTACCAGGGAGACAGATCAGGCAGACATGACATTTGAAGATGAGATTAGAAATGATATAACCGCATTTAAAATAATAAGAGGGGAAATATTAAATAAACTAATCAAACGCAAAGAGGATAACACCCCTGGTCTGGACGGATTACATCCGCGCATATTAAAAGAATCTAGGGAAGCGATAGCAGAGGCACTATTACACATATTTACTAATTCATTAGCAATAGCTAATGTAATACCTATATTTAAGAAGGGAGATAGAACATGGCCAGGGAGCTATAGACAAGTCAGCTTAACATTGGTGGTAGGAAAAATAATGTAATCCCTACTAAAGGAAAAAATAGACGATCTAGAAAACAAAAATATAATAATGAATGGTCAGCATGGATTTCAAGAGGGAAAGGTTGCTTGGCCAATCTCATTGAATTCTTTGAAGAGGAAACAGAGAGTAGACAAAGGTAATGCAGTAGATGTAATTTATCTAGATTTATAAAAGGCCTTCGATAAGGTACCATATAATAGACTAATGAATAAGGTCAGAGAATGTGGAGTCAGGAGACAAGCAGCAGAATGGATAGCTAGCTGGCTTCAAGACAGAAAGCAGAGAGTAGGGTAAAGGGTAGCTATTCAAAGTGGCAGAAGTTGGAAAGTGAGGTCCACTAGGATCAGTGCTTGGACCACTGTTATTCACAATTTATATTAACAATTTAGACTTTGGAATCAAAAGCACAATTTCTAAATTTGCAGATGACAGCAAATTGTGGGGGGGGGGGGGGGTGGATAATCAATACTGAGGAGGACTGCAACAAATTACAAGAAGACATTAATAAACTTGCAGAATGGGCATATAATTGGCAAATGAATTTCA
Organism: Squalus acanthias; assembly: GCA_030390025.1. Lineage (NCBI taxonomy): Eukaryota > Metazoa > Chordata > Chondrichthyes > Squaliformes > Squalidae > Squalus > Squalus acanthias. The sequence goes on from CM059426.1 coordinate 50,673,886, forward strand.
ACACAGATAAATGTGAGGTATTACATTTTGGTAAGAAAGTCATAGGATTACATGGATATACAGCACAGAAACAGGCCATTCGGCCCAAACAGGCCATTTGGCCGAAACAGGCCATTCGGCATTTATGCTCCACTCAAGCGTCCTCCCGTCTTTCCTCTTCTGACTCTATCAGCATAACCCTCTATTCCCTGCTCCCTCATATGCTTATCTAGCCACCCCTTAAATGCATCTATACTATTTGCTTCGACCAATCCCTGTGGTAGTGAGTTCCACATTCTCACCACTCTCTGGGTAAAGAAGTTTCTTCTGAATTCCCTATTTGATTTCTTGGTGACTATCTTATATTGATGGCCTCTAGTTTTGCTCTTCCCCACAAGTGGAAACATTCTCTCTGTATCTACTCTATCAAAACCTTTCATAATTTTAAAGACCTCTATTAGGTCACCCCTCAGCCTTCTCTTTCCAAGAGAAAAGAGACCCAGCCGTTCATCCTTTCCTGATATGTATACCTTCGTATTTCTAGTATCATCCTTGTAAATAATTTCTGCACCCTCTCCAGTGGCTCTATATCCTTTTTATAATTTGGCAGCCAGAATTGTACGCAATACTCCAAGTGTGGTCTAACCAAGGTTTGATACAGGTTTGGCGTAACTTCACTGCTTTTCAATTCTATCCCTTTAGAAATCAACCCTAGTGCTTGTTTTTTTTATGGCCTTGTTAACCTGTGTCACTACTTTTAATGATTTGTGCATTTGTACACCGAGATCCCGTTGCTGTTTTACACCACCCAGACTTGCACCCTCTAAGTAATAAGTGACCTCCCTATTATTCCTACCAAAATATGTAATACCTCACATTTATCTGTGTTGAAATTCATTTGCCAATTATAGGCCCATTCTGCAAGTTTATTAGGGGGGAAAATTCAGTTGGTTGCGCCTCCCGTTAGCGCCTTAAGAGGGCGCTAATAGGGCGCAAGGCAACTAGTGCCCAGGCGCGGCGATGTTTGCGCCGCTCGCAAAATTAAGTAGACATTTTGCGGCGGCGCTAAACACTACCGCCACGATCTCCTGCGCCGGCAGATTGTGACGTCAGTCGAGTGCGCAACGCCCCGGTATCACCCCGGAGCGGATATTGAGTGGCGCCCCCTGCCTTACCGCCTGCCGCTAGCAACGACAGGTTGAGGGGAGCATTTTGCAGTCAGGAAGGGACTGGGGGAGCGCTATTTAAAGGCGACCGCTTCCTGCCTTTTTTTGTTGGTGACATTTTTGAACCACGCATTCTGAGAGAGAGAGAGAGAGACTTCTGGAGAGATTCAACGCTGTGTGAAGGAGTTTTGGGTACTGAGCAGCACTTTGCAGGATCATTTTGATTTGACCTTCCTTGTATCGATTTAGAAGAGACTGTGGGGGTTGCACTCTGAGCCCTTTCCCTGGTACTCTCCATTGTTCTTTCCAGCAGATTTGATGTACAGGTCTCTCCAGGCCGAGATTCAAGGCTGCAATGAGCAGGATGTGGATGGAGAGCAAAATCGACCCTCCCCTTTAAGAACTGGCCAGCGCCATTGTGTCTGTGTTCCATTGCTGACTGACATCACATGAGCTTCGCCAGCGCTCTGAGTTAGCGCCTCGCTCCTCGGCCTTTGCGCCTTAAGACAGATGTGTAGTGCCTGATTTAGTGCTCCAATCACCTCCAGGGGCGATAAAAGTCAAGTTTGCAGTCGGAGGCGATAATTAGCGCCAGACGCTAATCTTTGCGCCCGGCCAATAATTGCGCCCCTAACGGGGCGATACTGAATTTTTCCCCCTTAATGTCTTTCTGTAATCCTGTCCTCCTCAGTATCAACTATCCCCCTCCCCGCCCCTCCCCCATCAATTTGGTGTCATCTGCAAATTTAGAAATTGTGTTTTTGATTCCAAGAAATCAAATAGGGAATTCAGAAGAAACTTCTTTACCCAGAGCATGGTGAGGATGTGGAACTCACTACTACAGGTTGAAGTGAATAGTGTAGATGCATTTAAGGGGAAGCTTGATAAGCATATGAGGGCGAAGGGAATAGAGGGTTAAGAACATAGAAATAGGAGCAGGAGTTGGCCATTCGGCCCCTCGAGCCTGCTCCGCCATTCAATAAGATCATGGCTGATCTTCTACCTCAACTCCACTTTCCTGCACTATCCCCATATGCCTTGATTCCCTTAATATCCAAAACTCTATCGATCTCTGTCTTGAATATACTCAACGACTGAGCCTCCACAGCCCTCTGGGGTAGAGAATTCCAAAGATTCACCACCCTCTGAATGAAGAAATTTCTCCTCATCTCAGTCCTAAATGGTCGACCCTTATTCTAAGACTGTGACCCCTGGTTCTAGACTCCCCAGCCAGGGGAAACATCCTCCCTGCATCTACCCTGTCAAGCCCTGTAAGAATTGTGTATGTTTCAATGAGATCACCTCTCATTCTTCTAAACTGTAGAGAATATAGGCCTAGTCTACTCAATCTCTCCTCATAGGACAATCCCCCCATCCCAGGAATCAGTCTGGTGAACCTTCGTTGCACTCCCTCTATGGCAAGTATATCCTTCCTTAGGTAAGGAGACCAAAACTGTACACAATACTCCAGGTGTGGTCTCACCAGGGCCCTATATAATTGCAGTAAGACGTCTTCACTCTTCTACTCAAATCCTCTTGTAATAAAGGCCAACATACCATTTGCTTTCTTAATTGTTTGTTAACTTTCAGTGATTCATATACAAGGACACCCAGGTCCCTCTGAACACCAACATTTCCCAATCTCTCACCATTTAAAAAATATTCTGCTTTTCTATTTTTCCTACCAAAGTGGATAACTTCACATTTCTCCACATTATATTCCATTTGCCATGTTCTTGCCCACTCACTTAGCCTCTTTGCATCCTCCTCACAACTTACATTCCCATCTAGCTTTGTATCATCAGCAAACTTGAATATATTACATTTGGTCCCCTCTTCCAAATCGTTGATGTAGATTGTGAATAACTGAGGCCCAAGCACTGATCCTTGCAGTACCCCACTTGTTACAGCCTACCAACCTGAAAATGACCCGTTTATTCCTACTCTCTGTTTTCTGTCCGTTAACCGTTATGCTGATAGAGTTAGATGAAGAAAGATGGGAGGAGGCTCAAATGGAGCATAAACGCCAACATGAACTAGTTGGGCCGATTGGCCTATTTCTGTGCTGTATATCCTATGTAATCCTATGAAAATCCACCTTCAAAATTTTCAGCAGGAAAGAGGGACCTTTTCCTTAATTCTGCTCTTTGCAAAATTTGCTTTTCAAAAATTAGGCATATCTTTGACCACATATTTATATTTTATGGTTAAACTGACTGGGAAATTAAAATTAAAATTCACCCATACAACCGTACAAAAAGGACAGGGAAAGTCCACCTGGTCCATCAAGCCCATCCCACCCAGACTTGGTGCAACTATGTATATTATTGACCCAAGCTCTTTCCCAGTTATGTAATTTCCAGGGAGAGGAAAAAAATTACTCTCTCAACTCTCTAAAACAATCAAACAAAGCTCCAGAAAAAAAAATCTTCTAATCCCAGCTAATCCTCTATAACTGGACATATCTGCCTCTCTCAAAACCTTGACCAGTCTGCTAGTGGAGTACTGCAGGGAAACTATACACATCACATGCTTCAGTAATCTGCTCCAGAGGGAGATGACTCTCTGTGAAAAGAAATAGGGGGAAAAATTCAGCTGCTTGCGCCTCCCGTTAGCGCCTTAAGAGGGCGCTAATGGGGCGTAAAGCAGCTAACGCCCGGGCGCAGCGCCGCCCACGCCTCCCGCAAAATTCAGCGGGAGGTTAGCGGCGGCGCCAGCCGGTAGCGCCCTATGGCGCTGCGCCGCCGGCGATGACGTCATCGCCGTGCGCAGCACCCCGCTCACGCTCCAGCCGCGATCTTCAGTCGCGCCCCCTGATTTACCGCCAGACGCTATGTCCGACGGGTTCAGGGAGGCGTACGTGCGGCCGGGGCGGCGATATTTAAAGGGGAGGTGGCAGGCGGCCATTTTTGTTGCTGGCCGCCTGCCAGCACCTGCCCCCGTTGCTGTCCCCGGCCCCCGTGAAGCCCCCCCACCGTGAAGTGCCGGCTGCGCTCCAAGAGCCCGGCACTTCTCTTGAGTGCCGGGCTCTTTTGCCGGCACTCCTGATCCCTGGGGGCCCAGCTGGGCCCCGGTTCGCGCTGCGCAGGGTCCCTCCCCTTTAAGAAGGGGAGGAAGGCCTGCAATACCGCGGCGTGACGTGCCACAGCGCCTGGCGCTGCGGCACGTAGCGCCAGGATATTCCCTCGCAGCGCCCCAAGAGGGATGCGGGGTGCTTCCAGTGGCGCCCCGCTTCCCTCTTGGGGCGCAACCACTGAAGTTCCGGCGTGGGGCCGCTAATTTTTTCGGGGCGCTAAAAGTAGCGCCCCGGCGAGGTTAGCGCCCCAAATGGGGCGCGACTCAATTTTTAGCCCATACTTTCTAACAGCTAACCTAAATCTTTACCTAACAATTTTATAATCAAGCCTGCAAAAGCTACCAACCCTAGCCATCTCAAATAACCTATTCAACCGGACAGAATCTAATCCCTTCATTATTTTAGAACTTCAATCATATCCTCTCTTAAGCCTGCTTTGTCTGAAGAAAGTAGCCCCAATGACTCTTGATAACTAAGAGCCTTAAGATTGGGTATCATTCAACGGTAAACCACAGTCCTCTCTCAGCAACAACTCATATTCAGAAAGCATTCTTTATGTAGACAAACATATCGGAGCACTTTACAGGCAGAAGGGGTGGGCACTCGATTGTTAAACTATGTTTTAAACACACACGCAAAAAGGGTATTTTGTTTTGCTGTCATTTTTGGAAAAATATATGAAATAAAACACGACTGTCACATACAAAATATATAAAAATATAAAAAATCCACACATAAGGGAGAAGCTGAGAAAGATTTGCCCATGTACATTGTCGCATTTTGCAAATTTCCATCTATTTTGCCACGGAGCAATCTGAGTGTGAATTGTGTTGAAGTGTTATTTTTAAATTGAGTTTAGCTCACAAGGGTTTAAAAGCCCTGCTGCAGTCAGAAACTGGGGGTGGGGTGGGGCCGGGTGGGCGGGGAGGGATGGGGAGAGAGGGGGAGATATTTATTTCAAGCCAAGCCAGATCTTTGGAATGTCTTCAGCTGAGACAATGGAAGCACATTTAAAGCTTCCTGCAAACAATCCAAACAGATTGTCTGAGAGATTCCTGTACCACCGGAAACCGGTGCCAAACAGGCGCGGTGCCTCGAACACACAACCAAAGACGTCTGCTCGAGGCATGCTGGAAATCCAGCCTCTTTTCCATAAAACCAGTTAGCTGCGGACTCCAGTTGGTTGTCCTGATGAAGCTCGTCAGTTGGCTCCTTGGAATATTCAGCTGGCTCCAACACCGAAAGACGGGATAACGAAACAACTGGACAGGTATGGCACACTAAAAGAGAGTCGGCTTGGATTTATGGGAGGGATGTCTTGCCTTACAAAGAAATTCTGTGGATGTGAAAGATTTAGACTTGAGCATAGCTCTTGATACAGTGTCACACAAGTCTGTGCCACTATCATGAGTGAGAAGTTGCACAACACCAGGTTATAGTCCAACAGCTTTATTTGAAATCACAAGCTTTCGGAGCGCTGCTCCTTCGTCAGGTGCAGCGCTCCGAAAGCTTGTGATTTCAAATAAAGCTGTTGGACTATAACCTGGTGTTGTGCGACTTCTCACTTTTGTCCACCCCAGTCTAACACCGGCATCTCCGCATCATGACTATCACGAGGGAATCTGGGCACAACGTTAATCTTTAAATAAGGCCATAGAGATGACCCTGGAAACTACAGGGCAGAGAGCATAACAACTAGTGTGGGCAAAATATCTGAAGTCATCCTAAAGAAGGGATAGTGGCAACCCACATAGATACTATATTAGTCCACAAGGTGGAAAGGCAATAGAAAATCTTTTGACGAAAGGTCATCGACCTGAAACGTTAACTCTGTTTCTCTCCCCACAGATGCTGCCTGACCTGCTGAGTATTTCCAGCATTTTCTGTTTCTATATCAGACTTCCAGCATCCACAGTATTTTGCTTTTGTAGACAATCTTCTGAGGTGGATTGAAGATGAGCTATCATAAGGTCAAGATTGGGGTTGTTTGCTTACCATTCCATTCCATAACATCACCTGGTGCTGCCCATGCCTCAGCTTATCTGTTGTTTAAGAACATAAGAAATAGGAGCAGGAGTAGGCCATTTGACCCCTCGAGCCTACTCCGCCATTCAATAAGATCATGGCTGATCTTCTTTCATGGCTATCTTGAACCCTCTTGGTTACTTCTAGACTTGACTATTCCTATGCTCTCCTGGCCGGCCTCCCACCTTGCACCTTTCATAAACTTGAGCTCATTAAAAACTTTGCAACGCATATCCTAACACACATCAAGTCGCATTCACCAATCACCCCTGTGCTCGCTGTCCTACATTGGCTCCCAGTCGAGCAATGCCTCGATTTTAAAAACCTCATCCTTGTTTCCAAATCCCTCCATGGTCTCGCCCCTCTCTATCTCTGCAACCTCCTCCAGTCCTACAAACCTCGGAGATCGCTGCACTCCTTCAATTCTGGCCTCTTGTACATCCCCGATTTTAATTGCTCCACCATTGGCGGCCATGCCTTCAGCTGCCTAGGCCCTAAGCTCTAGAATTCCAACCCTTATCCTCTCTGACTCTACCACTAAACTAATTTTCCAGGGGAGTGGGCACCAGGATGTAGCATTAGAAAAGAGAAACAAGGTGAACAAAGGAGTGGGAGAGACAGATAGCACTAGGGTAAGATATAGTACAGTATTAGGTGGGGTCAGACTAAGAGAGAATACAAGAAGGTCTAAGATAGTTTTACAGTACATGTGTGTAAATGCTTGAAGCGTGGTAAATAAGGTTGGTGAGCTGCAGGCGCAAATAGCCACATGGGAATATGATGTTGTGGCGATAACGAAGACCTGGCTCAAAAAAGGGCAGGATTGGGTACCAAATATTCCTAGATATAAGGTGTACAGGAAAGATAGGGAAGGAAAGAAAAGAGGTGGGGTGGCAGTTTTGATTAAGGAGAATATTACAGAGCTGGAGAGAAAGGATGTCCTGGAGGGGTCAAGGACAAAATCTATTTGGTTAGAGTTAAGAAACAATAGAGGTGCCATTACATTACTAGGTGTATTCTATAGGCCACCTACTAGTGGGAAGGATATAGAGGAGCAAATTTGCAGGGAGATTACAGAGAGGTGCAAGAACTATAGAGTAGTGATAATGGAGGACTTCAACTATCCTAATATAGATAGTCTGGATGACTCTACGTCAGGTGGGGTTACATGTAGCGTGACATGAACCCAAGATCCCGGTTGAGGCCGTCCTCATGGGTGCGGAACTTGGCTATCAGTTTCTGCTCAACGATTTTGCGTTGTCGTGTGTCTCGAAGCCGCCTTGGAGAACGCTTACCCGAAGATCGGAGGTTGAATGCAAGACATGCCAGATCATCAACACAGATACCATCATCACACGTGAGGACACCACCCACCAGGTACATGGTACATACTCATGTGACTCGGCCAACGTTGTCTACCTCATACGTTGCAGGAAAGGATGCCCCGGAGCATGGTACATCGGCGAGACCATGCAGACACTGCGACAACGTATGAACGGACACCGCGCAATCGCCAGGCAGGAGTGTTCCCTCCCAGTCGGGGAACACTTCAGCAGTCAAGGACATTCAGCCTCCGATCTTACATGTGTAACCCCACCTGACGTAGAGTCATCCAGACTCGAGTCGTCGTTGGCTTGTTCTCTCTATACAGATGCGGCCGGACCTGCTGTGATTTCCAGCAAAACAAGTTTTTTGTTTTCCATACAGACCCCAGCATCTGCCACATTGTCTTTGATGTAATGTTTTCCTGACTGACCTGTTTGGACACCATCCACACCTTTGATTGCCGTGATTATCTCTCTGCCGAGGTGTGATAAAGGGCAGTTGGAAAGATTAACTGTAATCATCTGGCAGTGTTCTCTGACTATATATGCTGTGACTATATGCATCTCTTCACTTCACCTGACGAAGGAGCAGCGCTCCGAAAGCTTGTGATTTCAAATAAAGCTGTTGGACTATAACCTGGTGTTGTGCGACTTCTCACAAACGTACTGTGAAGCATCTTGGGATGTTTTACTGCGCTAAAGGTGCTATATCAATACAAGTTGTTGTTGTTGATGTGTTCTACTCCATTCACAACTCCTCGGATAATGAAGAAGCCCATGCCACCTTACAAAATATCCAAGCCGAGGCTGACAAATGCCAGATAACATTCAGACCACATAAGTGCCAAGTAATGGCCATGTCGTTCAAGGGAAAGCTGAGCCATCTCTCCATGACCATCAACAGCACCACCATCATTGAGTCTCCCACCATCAACATTTTGGGGATTACAATTGACCAGAAGCTGAATTGAACCAGTTACATCAACACTATGGCTTAAAAGCAGGGCAGAGACTGGGTATTCTGCAATGAGTGAATCACCTTCTAACCCCTCAAAGCCTCTCCACCATCTACAAGACTCAAATAAGGAGTGTGATGGATGGGTGCAGCCATAACAACACTCAAGAATCTCAATACCATCCAGGACAGAACAGTTTGGTTGATTTGTGCCCCATCACTAGACTCAATGGTTGAGACTCAGTGGGCACACTGTAGCTGCAGTATGTACAATTTACAGGATCTAATGCAGTAACTCATCAAGGTTACTTCGACAGAACCTCCCTCCCTGCGACCTCTGCCACTGAAAAAGAACATCATCAGCTTCACGTTCCCCTCCAGATCACACACCATCCTGACTGGGAGATATATCGCCATTCCTTCACCATTGCTGTCCTGGAAGGCCCTACCTAACACAATTGTGGGAACATCTTCGCCACAAGGACTGCAGTGGTTTAAAGCAAAAGCCCACCACCACCACCTTCTCAGGGCAACTAGAGATGGACATTAAATCCAGCCTTGCCAGCATCGCCCATGTCCTGAGAAGAAATAATTAAAAAAAGAAACCAGTGAAAGGAGCTGCATGCCATGACAGAGGGTTACTAGTGATGGGCCACAGGAACCACTTTGTGTACTTTTGTTTTTCCTTGTAATGTAAGTGATGGAATATTGAGTATGACCATCATTTAAGTTACAACAAGCTCACATCGTGCTACACATTCATTGTGACAATATAGCATTGGGTTTTAGCTTTCATAGGAAAGATAAATAAATTGTAGAATGTGTTTTCTAAAGCACTGGTAAAATTCCTGGAACTATGTAATAAAAAAGGAATTTAACCTACTCGATCACTATAAAGCAGTAGCCTTTGTCATAAATCTATATTCAGAGCTGTTTTTGAGATGGGTTTGTGTCAGCTTTTTTCAATCTGTTTGTCAGTTTTTGCTTGTTTACAGCTATTCAGTGCCAGATTTTTCTGTTTTTATCGAAGATCATCATACTTAAGTTGCTCTTGTCTGATCTTGGCTGCTAAATAGTATTATGCGATCAAGTCCCTTTTCTTCCTGAGTTCCAAAGTGAAGCTGAGTTATCACTGAAACGGCATGTCAGTGGGTGACTGGAAATGATCCAAACATTTTGTGTACAAAAAATCATGCTATAAAATGATTCAGTGAGTTGATCTCATATCAATTACTGACCGCGCACAAGGGTTATCCAGGCTCACCCAAATTTGCCCACTGAGTCGTAAGCATAAATAGGGTAGCATTCCATTGCATAATAATTTCCAGCTGAGTTTATTGCTCTGTAGTCCATTTATAAACATTATACTGGAGCCTGCTCACCATTAATAAGCTGCTTCAGAGACACATTTAATATCAGTGTCATTAGCCATTTGTAACATTATAAATTCAATATATTATTTTCAATTATAGTATTTCTGGCTCTAAATGCAATATATATATATATTAGAGGACAAATTGCAGTACATTCCTTTTGAATAAAAGCAAATACAAAGGGCTAGAAATTCAGCTGCTTTGCGCCTCCCATTTGCGCCTGCGGGGGGCAGTAACGGGGCACTAATGGGCTACCGGCCAGGCGCAGAGAATTCAGCAACGGCCGCGAACTTCCCTGGCGGTTTTGCGTTGGTGCTAACACTTATCGCTTCGGTCTCTAGCGCCCTGTAGATCGCGACGTCATCAAGTAAGCAGTGCTCCGTTATCGCCCCGGATGTGAAACTGACTTTCACCCCCTGCATTATCGCCTCGCGCTGACAACGCCAGCAAGAGGAGGCATTCTGAAGTCGGATGGCCACTTCAGGAGTGGTAATTAAAGGGAATGCTTTCCAGGTTACTGAACCATTATTATTTGCATCAGTCTGGTGCCTGCGCAAAGTTTTCACTCTTTCATTGTTGCAGGATGTCCAAGCCCTCCACTTGGTGACAGTGTTTGGGGCTGTATTGGCAGTCGCCTTGCAAGACTGCAGTGCCGACAAATAGCTTCTGGTGCAGTATTGTCCCTTCCCTTTAAGCGAGGGAAGCAGTCTCTGTGATTGAAGAGTGCTGTCTGGAATGTGCTGTAAATTGTCTCACACTCTGCAGCTACCACCCCTCTCTCTGACTTTAGCGCCCTAAGAGAAGTGGTTAGCGCTTGATTTAGTGCTCCACTTCCCTCTTGGAGCGCTACAACTCAATTTCGCAGGAGCCTATCATCATTAGCGCCTGACGCTAATTTTTCAGCTTTCAAAGTTTTAGTGCCCCAAACGGGGCTATAATGAATTTCTCCCCCAAAGTCTGCTTGGAAAACAATTTAGATGTATCAATATATTCATTTAACAGTGAAGAGTTACTCCTTCAATAGTGATTTAAAAAAACGGTGAGTGGTGGGACTCTGAAAGAAAAAGATAGGTAAACATTTTGGATGAGACCCGTCATCTGAACTGATGAAGGGTCCCAACACTCTCTGAAGTTTATTGAGCACCAAACAAAAGCTACAGTAGGTGTGTATTCAATGCAGTTTGCCATTTTCTTCCTTTCTTTCAGATCTCATCTTTTAGAAAAACATTCAATATAAACTTTTACCTGATAAAACTGTTCAAAATTTTCTTTAAAAAAAAACTAAGCGGGAATTGCTAGATTATGAAGAAAAATATTCCTGCAGTGCAGCTGACTAAATGGTTTAGAAATTGGGTGCACTGCACATGCTCAGACTGCACAATCTAGTCACAGCTGTGGGCAAAAGTATCAAGTCCAACTCTCGGGCCCAGAAATTGGGCTACTTACCACCACGAGTTAGTGCCGCAATCCTGGCAAAAAATGGTGGACACCACTCTAACGCCCTTCTCTGTCGCGTGGGACTCGGCATTGCATTTAAGCTTTTGGACTGGATTTTTGATATTTTACTGTAGTAGTGTTTTGGTGCAATACATGTAAAAAAAAAAATAAGTGTGCAGAGAGTGCAGGGAGTGCTGCTGGACGCTTGCACGGCCTCGGATATTAAAAGAAGGCCTCTGAGAAGACAGAAAATGCTGTAAATGCTCAGCAGGTCAGGCAGTATCTCTGGAGAGAGAAACAAAGTTCACATCTCAGGTCGAGATGCTGCCTGACCTGCTGAGTATTTCCAGCATTTTATGCTTTTATTTCAGATTTACAGTATCCGCTCGCAGAGAAAGAGGAAGACGCAGAAGAGGAAGACGCAGAAGAGGAAGACGCAGAAGAGGAAGACGCAGAAGAGGAAGACGCAGAAGAGGAGGAAGTAGAAGAGGAAGAAGCTGAAGAGGAAGAAGTAGAAGGAAGGATGCTACCCAAACAGTCCCTTTCTGGCCTGGATATCCGGGATGGAATCAGCTGCATGCAGTCCCAGTGACCACAACCCCAATTCCCCTTTCAACATTAGTCCCACACCTTATCTTCCCTCTGTTACTGACCATCACAGCGTCCTCTTGGCCACGATGCTGAAAAAAAAGCCACCGCAATACAAACGTTCCAATCCAACTTTATACATCTATCCATCCAATATGACATCAAGAAATCAACTCATCACTCTTGTGCATTCCCTTAGTGACTGTCTTGTGTGTTTTTGCCTATCCTACTGACGTCACGCAGTGCTACCCCAGTAGCTGCAGCGTGGCTGGTGGAAGGCTGCTGATTTTAAGTGGGGGACACTGCAGGACGAGTGACGGTGTTTCTTCTTCTTCTTCTTCTTCTTCTTCTTCTTCTTCTTCTTCTTCTTCACTCTCCTCACCCTCTTCTTGGTCAACCACTGGGTGGGCAGGCTGCATTTCTTGGGTGTGTGAAATGAGGAAGGCACAAGGGTGGAGTTGTGGTGAGGGGAGGGTGGGACAGCAATAGATGCATATGAGAAGGAGGAAAGCGTATGAGGATACCAGCATCTTGTATCCTTTCAGCCCCGCCGCTAGCTAAGGGCTCAGCCATGCCTGTGCCAAGAATGGCCAGAACCGCCTCCTCCAAGGGGGTAGGAAGAAGAGATGAGGCTAGGAATGGGAGGTGTGCCTCGTATTTGGTACAGATTGTTGATAGGTGAGTGATGAGGGGGGTTCATGCATTGAGATGTGTGTGAAGCTGGTGGTGCAGTTGGTAGGAGACAGATTTTGAAGATGCATTCACTGACCTTGACCACTGGTCTGAGATCATGAAACTTCTTTGGGCACTGGAGCCAGGTAGTGGGGGTGACACAGCTGGCAGTGACAGCCTCGGTGATCTGGTCCCTCATCCTTCTTTCTGAAGGCCCTCCTGGCCCCTGTGGGTAGAGGACCTCTCTTGCAGTGTTGACCCCCTGCACAAAGCTGGAGTGCCGCATGTGAGACCCTGGGTACACCTTCACTGGCTTGGTGAGCCATTTGTGTTAGTGCTGAAGCACTTTTACCATATTTTAGGTGTGGAAGACAATTCATTTTTAAGAGCTGAAGACTGCCATTTGGGAATTATTTTTATGTTATTTTTTTTTTAGATGGCTAAAAATTGTCTATTTTTATTTTTTTTTTCATTTTAGATGGCAGTTCCCCTTTAGGGGAACGAACTGCTTTCTAGAATGACAACCTTGCTTTAAGAGAAGGCTGTTCTTGCTGCATTGATGCTATGGCCACATGACATTGGGCCACCAGCCGGGACTAACGCCACAAAAACAGTCTTGCATGGTAAGTTTAGCATTGGGCTAATGTTAATTAGCAACCAGCGCCAATTTACCAGTCCTGCCAGCACCATCAATTTTGGCGGCCATTAACTCCAGCCTGCGGTGGCACCAGCAGGTTTTTAGCGCTCTCCAATTTCTAGGCCTATGTTTTTAAAAGAGGGTGAGGCCGTCAAATAAAAATTTTAATGAGGTATTAAAAGACACAAAAGATGATTCAATAGGAAAATGCATGTTATTGTGAGATAAATTAATGTAATTTTTTAAATTATTTTGCTTAAACCCTTATTTTGGGCATTAGAAATTTCTGTTACTAAGAAAAAATGGCAACTTGTTTTCAGAAAGCAGCTCGAGTGATTTGTGTGGAAAAGATAATGCAGCACCACCTAGTGGCATGGTAGATCATTGTTTCAAATCAATGTTGCAAGTTAACTTTTGAATACCTGTCAGATTGCCACCTAGTGGTATAACAGGTAATAGGGTTATACACAAATGCTAAAATAGTATACTTAGAAGGGTTCGTGCATACAGAGCTTGTGAGCATCTAAGTATAATGGAAACCTGACAAGAGAAATATACAAATGGGATACAACGCTGTCTCCTCACGAGTAGCAACCCCAACTGTCCCATCCTACTCTCTCACCGACCTTCCCGTCCAGCGCACCTGCTGGGGGCTAATCTTGCCAATCTCCTCCCTGTCCAACTCACCCCTCCAAGCGCTGACCCTGTGGATGCTGACAGTGGATCAGCCATCACCGACCCTCTCCGCATCTCCCTCCTGAATGTTAGTTCACTTGCGAACACGGCCCTTGCCGTCCATGAGCTTATCGTGGATGATTGCATCTACATCATGGCCCTGACATAAACTTGGCTGAGGGGTGATGACATCTTACCCTTAAACAAAGCCTCCCCACCTGGCTACACCTTCCACCACTTGCCCCGCCCAGACCGCTGTGGTGATGGTGTAGCTCTCATCACCAAATCACACCTGGGTCTGTCCCCCTACTCCTCTGGCACTTTCTCCTCCTTTGAGCATCTCACCTTGTTTCACCCCTCTCACCTCTCATTTAAAATTATCGTTCTCTACCACCCACCCAAGTACCTTAAAAAATATTATCACCAAGATATCTTCATTGCTTTCCTCCCTCAGCCTCTGCGCCGAGCGACTTCTCATCCTCGGTGATTTCAACCTCCATCTCAATTTAACATGTTCTCTCTCCTCTGAGTTCACTACCCTCCTATCCTCCCTGAATCTCTCCCTCCATGTGAACTCCCCAACCCATATTCACGCCCACCCCCTTGACCTTGCCATCTCTCGTGGCCTCGCTACTCCCACCGTGTCAATCGAAGATTAGGCCATCTCAGACCACTTTCTTGTATCGCTCTCCACCCACATCCCCCTTCCACCACCCAAATCTACTTCATTCTGTGCCCGCCCCTGGAAAAAACTCTCTCCCAACTCTCTTACAACTGCACTTACGAAATTCCAACTGTCCAGCCTTTGGCCCTCCATTCACCACAACATTTCTGCAGCTACCGATCTGCTCAACCATACTCTCACCACCACCTTTGATGCCCTAGTCCCTATTAAAACCATTACTCTCTCTCACCCTGGCCGTTCCCCCTGGTAAGGCCCACATCTACGCCCCCTCAAGTCCAAGGGACGCAGACTTGAACGGATATGGCGGACAACTGGTTTAACAATTCACTGCCAGATCTGGTTGGACCACATAAAGTATTATCGGGTCCTACTCTTGTCTGCCAAAATTGCTCACTATTCCAGGATCATTCTGGAATACAAAGATAGCCCCCAGCTACTATTTTCTACTGCTAACCGTCTTCTTAAACACCTCTCCCCTGTCTCCCCCACACTCACCTCCAACAACAAGTACAAGGAGCTCATGGACTTCATTGTCTCTAAGATTGAGACCATCTGATCAGCTTCCTCTGCCACTTCCCTTCCTAACATAAAAGCTGATTGTAAAAGCTTCTACAAGTATGTAAAAAGAAAAAGATTAGTGAAGACAAATGTAGGTCCTTTACAGTCAGAAATGGGAGAATTTATAATGGGGAACAAGGAAATGGCTGAGCAATTAAACAAATACTTTGGTTCTGTTTTCACGGAAGAGGACACAAATAACTTTCCAGAAATGCTAGGGAACCAAGGGTCTAGTGAGAAGGAGGAATTAAAGGAAATTAGTATTAGTAAAAAAATAGTGCTGGAGAAATTAATGGGACTGAAAGCTGATAAATCCCCAGGGCCTGATAATCTGCATCCCAGAATACTAAAAGAGGTAGCCATGGAAATTGTGGATGTATTGGTTGTCATCTTCCAAAATTCTATAGATTATGGAACAGTTCTTGCAGATTGGAGGGTGGCAAATGTAACCCCACTATTTAAAAAAGGAGGGAGAGAGAAAACAGGGAACTACAGACCGATTAGCATAACATCAGTAGTAGGGAAAATGCTAGAGTCTATTAAAAAGGATGTGATAACAGGACACTTAGAAAATTTCAACGGGATTAGACAAAGTCAACATGGATTTATGAAAGGAATATCGTGTTTGACAAACCTACTGGAGTTTTTTGAGGATGTAACTGGTAGAATAGATAAGGGAGAACCAGTGGATGTGGTGTATTTGGATTTTCAGAAGGCCATTGATAATGTCCCACATAAGAGGTTAGTGTGTAAAATTAAAGCACATGGGATTGGGGTAATATACTGGCATGGATTGAAAATTAGTTAACATACAGGAAACAGAGAGTAGGAATAAATGGATCTTTTTCAGAGTGGCAGGCGGTGACTAGTGGGGTACCGCAGGGATCAGTGCTTGGGCCCCAGCTATTCACAATATATATCAATGATTTGGATAAGGGAACCAAATGTAATATTTCCAAGTTTGCTGATGACACAAAGCTAGGTGGGATTGTGAGTTGAGAGGATGATGCAAAAAGGTTTCAAGGCGATTTAGACAAGTTGAGTGAGTGGGCAAATACATGGCAGATGCAGTATAACGTGGATAAATGTGAAGTTATGCACTTCGGTAGGAAAAACAAAAAGGTAGAGTATTATTTAAATGGTGATAGATTGGGAAATGCTGATGTACAAAGTGACCTGGGTGTCCCTGTACACCAGTCACTGAAAGCAAACATGCAGGTGCAGCAAGCAGTTAGGAAGGCAAAGGGTATTTTTATCAATGACTTGGAGGAGGGGACTGAAGGGTGGATCAGTAAATTTGCTGATGACACCAAGATTGGTGGAGCAGTGGATGAGGTGGAGGGCTGTTGTCGGCTGCAAAGAGACATTGATAGGATGCAGAGCTGGGCCGAAAAATGGCAGATGGAATTTAACCCTGATAAGTGCGAGGTGATTCATTTTGGTAGGGCAAATTTGAATAAGGATTACAGGATCAACGGCAGGGTTCTGAGGAACGTGGAGGAGCAGAGGGATCTGGGGGTTCATATCCACAGATCTCTGAAGGTTGCCACTCAAGTGGATAGAGCAGTAAAGAAGGCCTATGGTGTGTTGGCGTTTATTAACAGAGGGTTTGAGTTTAAGAACCGTGAGGTTATGCTGCAACTGTACAGGACCTTGGTGAGACCACATTTGGAATATTGTGTGCAGTTCTGGTCACCTCACTATAGGAAGGACGTGGAAGCATTGGAAAGAGTGCAAAGGAGATTTACCAGCATGCTGCCTGGTTTGGGGGGGAGGTCTTATGAGGAAAGATTGAGGGAGTTGGGGCTTTTCTCTTTAGAACGGAGGAGGATGAGAGGCGACTTAATAGAGGTTTATAAGATGATGAGGGGGATAGATAGAGTGAATGTTCAGAGACTATTTCCTCGGGTAGAGGCAGCTGTTACAAGGGGGCATAACTATAAGGTGCATGGGGGGAGATATAGAAGGGATGTCCGAGGTAGATTCTTTACTCAGAGAGTGGTTGGGGTGTGGAATGGACTGCCTGCTGTGATAGTGGAGTCGGACACTTTAGGAACTTTCAAGCGGTTATTGGATAAGCACATGGAGCACACCAGAGTGATAGGGAGTGTGATAGCTTGATCTTGGTCTTGGACAATGCTCGGCACAACATCGAGGGCCAAAGGGCCTGTACTGTGCTGTACTGTTCTATGTTTCTATGTTTCTATGGTATGTTGGCCTTCATTGCAAGAGGATTTGAGCACAGGAGCAAGGATGTCTTACTACAGTTGTACAGGGCCTTGGTGAGACCACACCTGGAGTATTGTGTGCAGTTTTGGTCTCCTTACCTAAGAAATGATATACTTGCCATAGGGGGAGTGCAGCAAAAGTTCACCAGACTGATTCCTGGGATGGCAGGACTGTTGTATGAGGAGAGATTGGGTCGACTAGGCCTGTATTCACTAGAGTTTAGAAGAATGAGAGGGGATCTCATTGAAACGTATAAAATTCTGACAGGGCTAGACAGACTGGATGCAGGGAGGATGTTTCCCCTGGCTGGGGGCTCTAGAACGAGGGGTCACAGTCTCAGGATACGGGGTAGGACATTTAGGACTGAGATGAGGAGAAATTTCTTCACTCAGAGGGTGGTGAACCTGTGGAATTCTCTACCACAGAAGGCTGTGGAGGCCAAGTCAATGAATATATTTAAGAAAGAGATAGATAGATTTCTAGACACAAAAGGCATCAAGGGATATGGGGAGAGAGCGGGAATATGGTATTGAGATAGAGGATCAGCCATGATCATATTGAATGGTGGAACAGGTTCAAAGGGCCGAATGGCCTACTCCTGCTCCTATTTTTCTATGTTTCTATGTTTCCCCTAGCCCACCGGGCCAAACTTCCTCTGAGGTTCCCCCCTGCCCTAGCCCTGATCTCGCATCTTTCTCCAGTTTCTCTCCGATCTCCCCTCTTGACCTCTCCACACTCATCCTGTCTATAAGACCTACATCCTGCTCCCTCCACCCTATTCACACCAAATTTCTGACCACCCAACTTCCTTTTCTGGCTCCCATGTTAGCTGACATTGTTAACGGTTCGCTCTCCTCAGGTACTGTCCCCCTCTCCTTCAAATCTGCCTTCATCACACCCTCCTCAAAAAAACAACCCTTGACCCCTCAGCCCTTGCAAACTACCGCCCCATCTTAAACCTCCCTTTCCTCTCCAAAGTCCTTGAACGTGTTGTCGCCTCCCAAATCCGTGACCATCTTTCCCGGAACTCCATGTTAGAATCCCTCCAATCCAGTTTCCACCCCTGCCACCGTACCAAAACGGCTCTCATCAACGTCACAAATGACATCCTTTGTGACTGTGACAAAGGTAAACTATCCCTCCTCGTCCTTCTTGACTTGTCTGCAGCCTTTGACATGGTTGATCACTCCATCCTCCTCCAAAACCTCTCCACCATCATCCAGCTGTGTGGTACTGCACTCGCCTGGTTCCATTCTTATCTATCTAATCATAGCCAGAAAAATAACCTGCAATGGCTTCTCTTCCCACTCCCACATCGTTACCTCTGGGGTTCCCCAAGGATCTATCCTTGGCCCCCTCCTATTTCTCATCTATATGCTGCCCCTTGGTGATATCATCGAAAACACAGTGTCAGTTTCTACATGTATGCTGATGACACCCAGCTCTACCTCACCACCACTTCTCTCGACCCCTCCACGGTCTCTTAATTGGCACACTGCTAGTCCGACATCCAGTACTGGATGAGCAGAAATTTTCTCCAATTAAATATTGGGAAGACCGAAGTCATTGTCTTCAGTCCCCGCCACAAACTCTGTTCCCTAGCCACTGACTCCATCCCTCTCCCTGGCAACAGTCTGAGGCTAAACCAGACTGTTCGCAACCTTGGTGTCATATTTGACCCTGAAATGAGCTTCCGACCACATATCCGTGGCATAACTAAGACCGCCTATTTCCACCTCTATAACATCACCCGTGTCTGCCCCTGCCTCAGCTCATCTGCTGCTGAAACCCTCATCGTTGCCTTTGTTACCTCTAGACTTGACTATTGAAACGCACTTCTGGCTGCCCTCCCACATTCTACCCTATGTAAACTTGAGGTCATCCAAAACTCGGCTGCCCGTGTCCTAACTCGCACCAAGTCCTGTTCACCCATCCCCCTGTGCTCGCTGACCTACATTGGCTCCCAGTTAAGCAACGCCTCGATTTCAAAATTCTCATCCTTGTTTTCAAATCCCTCCATGGCCTCGCCCCTCCCTATCTCTGTAGTCTCCTTCAGCCCCACAACCCCCGGAGATATCTGCGCTCCTCTAATTCTGGCCCCTTGAGAATCCCTGATTATAATCACTCAACCATCGATGGCCGTGCCTTCAGCTACCTAAGCTCTGGAGCTCCCTCCCTAAACCTCTCCACCTCTCTACCTCTCTTTCCTCCTTTAAGACGCTCCTTAAAACCTATCTCTTTGACCAAGCTTTTGGTCATCTGCCCTAGTTTCTTATGTATCGGTGTCAATTTTTTTGTCTGATAACACTCCTGTGAAGCACCGTGGGAAATTTTACTACGTTAAAGGTGCTATATAAATACAAGTTGTTGTTGTTGTTGTTGAAATGTATAAATTGTTTAGCAGAGTTATATGTAAGTGCAGAAGAGGGGATGTAGCAATATTAATCAAGGAACGCATAAAGGTTAAGCAAAGCCAGGACATCAAAGAGGAGTCAATGGCTACTGAAACACTGGATACAATTAAATGAGGGGAAACAAAGAGAAACTACAGTTGCCTATTTTACCTTAAGATCCATGATCCATATCTTGAGGGATCTGTGTAACTATAAAACAGTTAGTCTCACATCAGTCCATGGGAAATTTCTGGATCAATTATTAAGGACAAGGTAATGGAGACATTAGAGAGTTACAAACTAATTATTCAGATTCAGCATGGATTTATAAATAGGGAAGTCATGCCAAAGCAATCTAACAGAATTATTTGATAGAATAATACTAGATGTAAATAAGGGGAAGAACATAGATTCAATGTATTAGGATTTTTCTGAGAATGATTCCAGGGATGAGGGACTTCAGTTACGTGGATAGAGGAGATTTGATCGAGGTATTCAAAATCATGAGGGTCTAGACAGAGTAGATAGAGAGAAACTGTTCCCATTGGCGGAAGGGTCGAGAACCAGAGGGCACAGATTTAAGGTAATTGGCAAAAGAACCAAAGGCGACATGGGGAAAAACTTTTTTACACAGCGAGTGGTTAGGATCTGGAATGCACTGCCTGAAAGGGTGGTGGAGGTAGGTTCAATTGTGGCTTTCAAAAGGGAATTGGATAATTACCTGAAGGAAAAATATTTGCAGGGTTACGGGGAAAGTGCGGGGGAGTGGGACTCGCTGAAGTGCTCTTGCAGAGAGCCAGCACGGGCTCGATGGGCCAAATGGCCTCCTTCTGTGCTGTAACCATTCTATGATTCTATGATTCTAGTGAGGCTATTGATAACATTCTTAGAAAACTAATTCAGAAAATTAGCTGCTGTGATACTGGCACAATGTGTTGAGAGAATTGAATTGTGGCTTAGCAATAAGAGACAGACCATCTATGTCTATTGGAATGGCAAGTATTTTGGATGGTGGTGTGTAGTGAGTGAAGTCCCATGTGGCTCGATTTTGTGACTAGCACTCTTCAAACCTTTCATAAATAATCTGGAAGAGGGAGCCGGTAGCTTCATCTCAGAGTTTGTGGATTACTCTGAAATAGCAGGAATGATTAATATATTGAAAGATGGGGATGATTTATAGTAGGACTGAGACTGTTTGGCGAGATGGGTGGAGAATTGGCAGATGCACTTTAATGCACATAAGTTTAAAGTCACACATTACAGGATTAATAGGAAAATATTAATGTAGATAGAACAGGAAAGGGATCTGAACTGCGTAATAGATAGGACATCAAGCCAATGTATGGCTGCTATGAGAAAAAAACAATGGGATTGTAGGTTGCATAAGAAGAGGAACAGAGTGTAGATTAAATGAAATAATTCTACCATTATACAGAGCAGTGGTCAAGCCCCACCAAGAGCTGTGTGCATTCCTAGAACACACATTACAGAAAGGATGTTACTGCACTGGAAAAGATACAGAGAAAAGCTACTACGATTATAAGAGGGATAGAGAATGAAAGATGAAGATAGGCTCAAAGAATTGTGAATGTTCTCATTGGGGAGAAGACTGAGTGGGATATGATTGATGTTTTCAAACTAATGGCCCGAAAATTAAACCTAATACGCGAGAGTACGCACTGTGTACTCTCGCATATTAGATCATGAATTGCCGGTTTCCTGCATGCACTGCGCATGCGCGGGAAACCGGCACTTCGTGAATTGAAAAGGGGGCGGTTCCTAAGTGAACCGCGTGCGCACTACAGGCTGCGCGCACGCAGTGCACTTAGTTTTTTTTCCAGCTTTGAACGCGCAGGTAAGTGGTGAAGATTTTACACACAAAGAAAGCAGGCGTAGGACCCCCTTTTAACAAGGTAAGTAGTTAATTAAGTGTTATTTTAAATTTTTTTCAACAGGTTTATCTTTTTTAGAGACTTTAAAGAAAGGTAAGTTTATTTTTATAACTTTTAAAAAGATTTTAAATTTTTTCAAAAATTAAATTTTTTGTTTAAAGTGGTTAATTTATTTAACTATACTTATTTTATTAATGTGATGGCTTTTTTTTAAATTTAATTGAGGTTTAGCTGTTCTTTTGGGGGGGTGTAGTATTCATAGCTTTGACAGCTCTAGCCGTCAAAACTATGACGGCTCTAACTAAATCACGTGATCCCAGAGCTCGCACGAACTAATTGCGTCTCTGGGTCACGCAAGCACTGCACGGTTCCAACAGAGAGAGCGTTTGAAACTAAAGTCCGTGTGGGCCCGGAGCAAAAAGGTAGGCGCGGAGTGCGATATCGCGGGGAATTCTTACCCCCGCGGGAACCATCCATGTTTAATTTCTGGGCCATTAAGACATATGAACAAAGGGGATCAGTCTATTTGAATATTTAACTTGGTACAAGACAGCAGAACAGAAGATGAGTATAATCTGTGAATGCATACATTCAAGCAGCATGTAAAAGTCATTCATTAGAGTGTGGAAATTTTTGGAATAGCTTAATGAGAGAGTTTGCAGGGCAAGTAGCTTAGATTTCCTCATGGTAAAATCCGACAAGTATCCTGAAACTGAAATACATCATCAAATACAAATGTGAGCACAGCATGAAGGCAGACTAGGTAGATTTGAGGTATAATGTTAAGGCTTCACACCTCCATTATTTGAAATAATCATAAAATCATGTTCGTGTGCATGAATTTCTGATATGCACCAGTGACAGGCACTGCTTCTGCCAGGGGTGTAAAGTCAGACCACGACATTGTGGTGTTGTCTAGCCTTGAGATTTTGTATGTTTCTCAGTGTCACCATATTATCAAAAGGAGAGAGAAAACTTCTGATGGTATCACTCCATGAAATACAAGAAAAGTCAGAAAAGCTGATTGATGTCAAGACAGAGCAAACACGTATTCATTAATTTAACAGTACAGGTAGAACCATATTCTATAAACTGATTTCTATGCTATCGCATTGACTGTGAAATTTGCTGCAAGTAGCTCTGGAATTAAACAACATCTCTTCGACACCCAGCATTGAAATGACTGGAATGCATGCACAAATCATGAAGAGCTAACATGTCAGATCTTCCAGGGGTGTCTTTCATTTACTATATACAGTGGGCTCCTGGGCTAGATTGCAAAAATAGGAGAGGGAAATCTGACACATCATCAGCCCTTTAAGGGCCATAGACCAGATTTATATTGCTGTGTCCACTTAACTGTAAATGGCTACACGTAGGGATCAAAATGTACAAGCCTTTCCAAAGGTTGTATCACATATTAAAATTATTGTGTGTTGGGCAAAAGATGTGGCTGCCAAAAGAAAACCACTTTTCTGGAAATGAAATCCATGAGCAAGTTATGGAGTGATGCAGCAATTATACGCACTGTTTGATGGCCAAAAAATGAAAGTGCTGCTGCATGAATTGAGTGCAAGGAGGGTTGTCTTAATTGATACTACAGGGCGACCTTCTCAGCGGACAGAAATGCAACATGCTGTGTACACTACTTGTAGAATCTGATAATAAATATGGAAGAAGATGCCACACCTCAAGTAAGCTCCCAAGGAAACACATCCCAACAGTATCACTGGCTAGATAGATGGCTCAAGTGTTACGTGCTCCATGTTTATCTGGTGCACACTTACTGTTGGTTCATAACCAAGATCCTATACAAACTTAATAACCACAATAACCTCATTGCTTATTATGCATAACCATACCCAGCAGGGCATACATTCAAGCTGCAACTTACAATTGAAAACTTTGGCACACTGACATCTTCACAGGGTTTCACATATAAAATAATTGCAACACAACAGTGCTGCAAGATGCATCATCGCTTATTGACATACAAGATGGGCTGCAGGTGTTGCTCATGTCTGTTACTGTGTATGTGCTCCTTCAACTTACAATATGTTAAACTTGTTTCACTACTTGCATGACAAGATGGTGCATAATAGAATAGAATCGGTCAGAACTAGAGGAGGACTTAGAAATTATAAGCCGTTGACTCTCTTGCAAGAGGCCACCCTGGGCATCTTTGCAAATAATAGACAGAGGATGTAGGGGAAGGTGAGGCTGCATGTCTCCTCAAGCTTTTTTTTTTATTCGCTTATGGGATCTGGGCATCGCTGGCAAGGCCAGGATTTATTACCCATCCCTAGTTGCCCTTGAGAAGGTGGTGGTGAGCCGCCTTCTTGAACCGCTGCAGTTCATGTGGTGAAGGTACTCCCACAGTGCTGTTAAGTAGGGAGTTCCAGGATTTTGACCGAGTGACGATGAAGGATCGGCGATATACTTCTAAGTCAGGAAGGTGTGTGACTTGGAGGGGAACTTGGAGGTGGTGGTGTTCCCATGTGCCTGCTGCCCTTGTCCTTCTAGGTGGAAGAGGCTGCGGGTTTGAGAGGTGCTGCCGAAGAAGCCTTGGCAAGTTGCTGCGGTGCATCTTGTAGATGGTACACACTGCAGCCACGGTACGCTGGTGGTGGAGGGAGTGAATGTTTAAGGTGGTGGATGGGATGCCAATCAAACGGGTTGCTTTGTCCTGGATGGTGTCGAGCTTCTTGAGTGTTGTTGGAGCTGCACTCATCCAGGCAAGTGGAGAGTATTCCATCACACTTAGGGTTAGTGCCATTCTAATCTTATATCTTGCGCACTTTCACACTTACTTTCACACAGGCATGCACACAAATGTCTCACACACTGCAATGCAAGCTCTTAGACCCAGCAATCTAGCATGGTTTCTTTTTTGTTATTGTAGGCCTGGAGTAGCCATGGTTCCCACTGACCTCCAAGCCTGAATACCTGATATGTAGGCCCATCAGGCAAAGCTCCATGCTTGAAGCATAAATTTATATCATTTATCCTTGTGAAGTAAAGTAGGCATTTGACAGACTATCAGGGATGAAAATCGAACTGTTGGAAAAGAGATTAACCGAGATCTCTTCGGAGCTGGTCCCATTCTGCAACTTTGCCAGCAGTGCAGCAGAAATCCAGTTGGTGCTTATAAACGTGGTAATTGTGTAATCACATTGCATCTTTCTAGACAGATAAAAAGCTCACCAAACAACTGTAACTGTTGTAGCATGGGGTAGGTACATAGCAAACTTAAAATAGAAAGAGGAGAAGATATTTGGAAGGATATACAGTATAGTTTTCTGAATTAGATAAAACAATCTCTAGTACGGCAGTAGACTATACAAATGAGAAATATAAGAAGTTAAGGATTGGGGGCTGGACTGACTGCTGTTCTGCATCGTTTTCGAGGGTGGAAGATCCTTGACTCTAATGCTGCATAAATTCTGCATTTGCTGTTTTTGCAGTGGAATGATTTTGATTATGCTGTGAGTAGGAAGCACCAAGTTATTCCATCCCACTCACCCCACTCTTAAATGGGTGAATAGCAGAGCTTTTTGCACGTGGACATAGATGTCTCATTTTTTTTTAATTCATTTTTTTTATGGGATGTGGGCATCGCTGGCAAGGCCAGCATTTATTGCCCATCCCTAATTGCCCTTGAGAAGGTGGTGGTGAGCCAGCTTCTTGAACCGCTGCATTCCGTGTGGTGTAGGTACTCCCACAGTGCTGTTAGGGAGGGAGTTCCAGGATTTTGACCCAGTGACGATGAAGGATCGGCGATATACTTCTAAGTCAGGATGATGTGTGACTTGGAGGGGAACTTGGAGGTGGTGGTGTTCCCATACATCTGCTGCCCTTGTCCTTCTAGATGGAAGAGGTCGCGAGTTTGGGAGGTGCTGCCGAAGAAGCCTTGGCGAGTTGCTGCAGTGCATCTTGCAGATGGTACACACTACAGCCACGGTACGCCGGTGGTGGAGGGAGTGGATGTTTAAGGTGGTAGAGGGGGTGCCAATCAAGCGGGCTGCTTTGTCCTGGATGGTGTCGAGCTTCTTGAGTGTTGTAGGAGCTGTACTCATCCAGGCAAGTGGAGAGTATTCCATTACATTCCTTACTTGTGCCTTGTAGATGGTAGAAAGGCTTTGGGGAGATAGGAGGTGAGACACCTGCTGCAGAATACCTAGCCTCTGACCTGCTCTTGTTGCCACAGTATTTATGTGGCTGGTCCAGTTAAGTTTCTGGTCAATGGTGACCCCCAGGATGTTGATGGTGGGGGATTCGGTGATGGTAATGTCATTGAATGTCAAGGGGCGGTGTTTAGACTCTCGCTTGTTGGAGATAATCATTGCCTGGCACTTCTGTGGCGCAAATGTTACCTGCCACTTATCAGCCCAAACCTGAACGTCATCCAGGTCTTGTTGCATGCGGGCATGGACTGCTTCATTATCAACATAAGAACATGAGAATTAGCAGCAGGAGTAGGCCATATGGCCCCTCGAGCCTGTTCCACCATTCAATAAGAATGTGGCTGATCTTTGACCTCAACTCCACTTTCCCGCCTGATCCCATATCCCTTGATTCCCCATGAGTCCAAAAATCTATCTATCTCAGCCTTGAATATGCTCAACGATTCAGCATCCACAGCCCTTTGGGGTAGAGCATTCCAAAGATTCACAACCCTCTGAGTGAAGAAATATCTTCTCATCTCAGTATTAAATGACTGATCCTTTATCCTGAGACTATGTCCCCTAGTTCTCGACTTTCCAGCCAGGGGAAACAACTTCTCAGCATCTACCCTGTCAATCCCCCTCAGAATCTTATATGTTTCAATGAGATCACTTCTCATTCTTCTAAACTCTAGAGAGTATAGGCCCAATCTACTCAATATCTCCTTATAGGACAACCCTCTCATCCCAGGAATCATTCTAGTAAACCTCTCATCCCAGGAATCAATCTAGTGAACCAGGTTTCCACAAAACTCTGCTTACTGGCAGGTGAAATGACTGTCCTATGTTATCTTTTCTAACATTGAAAGCTTAAACTGGCCAGGGGATGGGCTGAAACAGTACAAAAATAGTTCAATCGATCTGTCTAACTTAACTTCTGACTCTCTAATATAGTTGACACATATAAGCTAATCGAGGTACACTTGATATCTATTGACTTTAATGGCACACAAAAGATATGGTGCCCTGAAAAATGTGTTTACTTGAGGAAAAATGGACACAGAGCTACACAACTGGTATGGTAGGCTTGATGTATGGCAGCTTAGCTGTTAATGCTGGTGGGCATAGGTAGGATGGATCATGCAAGAAGGGGCAATGATACAAACCTTGAGCAGAGGCTGGGCACACTCTTAATATGGCATAAGCTCCACTATTTTGGCTGTACCTCTCCTCTAGTAGTCATCTGCTGCCTACAAAACTGAAGTAAATGAAAGAAAAGGTGAGTATATCTGCTTGGATTAGTTCTATATTCAGCTGTGAAAGTGCACTCTGTAGGGTTAAAGATATAAAGATGGACCTTGAAGGGGCAAGTAATAGATAGAGTTGTCAATGGATTGCCTTGTGATCCTTGATCAAAGAAAATGAGCATGGGCAGGGCAGATGGTGGCAGGTGCACAGTGAAGCTTCATGGACAGTCGTGGAAAGGTGGAAGAAAAGCTTACCACTGTTTGGTACAGTGCAGAAATAACAGAGGGAGTTGCCCCTGCCCACCTGGCCTTTTCTGGTCAGATCTTTGGACTTCTTCTGGCAATGAAGCCACCTCCCTTGAATAGTGCTGGAAACATTCACTCTGTCTGTCTGCCACCTACTGCCAAGCTCAGTGTCGCTGATTTTCCAACTCTGCGGCCATGGCATGCTAATAATACATCCTTTCTGCACTCCACTTCCTCTGGCCAGCTGCTCTATAGTGTCTCCATCAAAGCAGGGGGCCCTTCCTCTTTGTGCATGCTGCCCACCACACCTGTGCTGAAATTGACTGCAACAGTTCCCAGGCAGCTCCCAACAAAGTTCAGCCAACAGCAAGGATACAACTGCTATCATTTAGCCCCTGATACAGCTGCCACATGTCAGGCACCACTACAGCAGGTTGACTTCAGCCAGGGGACTCACTCCACGATAACTTCAAGCTGGCAAGTTATAGGCACCATGGATGGAAAATCAGGCGGGTTTTCTTAAGGACATGCACACTTCCTCACTGAATTTTCCTGTACTCAGGCAATCTACTACCCCCAGATGCAGGAACAGTACCAATTGTCCCATTATTCATTTCTCTCACCATCAAAACACTGCTTTAAATATCAAATGTAGTAGGATGGCAAATATATACAATTTATTTCTGACTATTTGATTATAAGGCTCATGCTTACATTTGAAGCTATGCCAATTTCAATCATATCAAAAGAGATTGGAAGCACAATTATCACAGGATCCAAGTTAATTAGACTATATGACTAATAGAAATCAAAATGTTTGCAATAGATTATACCAAGTCAGCAATGACACTCTATCATTTGGGAACTTGCCAAGGCATTGCTGAAAGGAAGGATCAAAATGCATTTGTTAGTGAAAGGAACAACAACAGAAGTTATTGTTGCTGGGAAAAAAGGTCAAGGATCTGGACATTGAGTTTGTAAAGGAACCAAATAACAGCTTAGAGTAGGATACGAATAGAAGCCGTTCATCTCAGAGCAGATAATTTTCTTAATGAGAACTAGGCTACAATACTGCGAACAAGAAGAAAAGGCAGATAATTTGATTTGCCAACTCTTGTTTTTTTAAATTAACTAAGATACAAAAACTTGGGTGACTCAGTAACCATAGACGTTTACAGCACAGAAGAAGCCATTCAGCCCATTGTATCTGTGCCAGCTCTTTGTTTGACCAATTTAAAACTAATCCCAAAACTAATCTCTCCCCAGAGCCCTGTTTTTTTCATTGTTTCAAATACTTATTCAATCTTCCCTTAAAAGAAGCAGTAGGGGGTAATTTTAACTTAACCTTCCCGGCAAGAAACTGACGGGATCGGATTACAAGCCGCCCGATTTTACTTTCCATTGACGTCATGTTTTATTTTGCCTGCAACACCGTTACATTTTTAAAAATTCATTCACGGGATGTGGGCGTCACTGGCAAAGCCAGCATTTATTGCCCATCCCTAATTGCCCTTAAGAAGGTTGTGGTGAGCCGCCTTCTTGAACCGCTGCAGTCCATGTGGTGAAGGTACTCCCACAGTGTTGTTAGGGAGGGAGTTCCAGGATTTGACCCAGCGACGATGAAGGATCAGCGATATACTTCCAAGTCAGGTGACTTGGAGGGGAACTTGCAGGTGATGGTGTTCCCATGGGCCTGCTGTCCTTGTCCTTCTAGGTGGTAGAGGTTGTGGATTTCGAAGGTGCTGTCAAAGAAGCCTTGGTGAGTTGCTGCAGTGTATCTTGTAGATGGTACACACTTGTAGATGGTGGAAAGGCTTTGGGGAGTCAGGAGGTGAGTCACTCGCCACAGAATACCCAGCCTCTGACCTAGTCTTGCAGCCACAATATTTATGTGGCTGGTCCAGTTAAGTTTTTGGTCAATGGTGACCCCCCAGGATGTTGATGGTGGGGATTCGGCAATGGTAATGCCAATTGAATATCAAGGGGAGGTGGTTAGACACTCTCTAGTTGAAGATAGTCATTGCCTGGAACTTGTGTGGCGCGTATGTTACTAGCCACTTATCAGCTCAAGCCTGAATGTTGCCCAGGTCTTGCTGCATGTGGGCACGGACTGCTTCAATATCTGAGATGGTGCGGATGGAACTGAACACTACGCAATCATCAGTGAACATCCCCACTTCTGACCTTATGATGGAGTGAAGATCATTGATGAAGCAGCTGAAGATGGTTGGGCCTAGGACACTGCCCTGAGGAACTTCTGCAGCAATGTCCTGAGGCTGAGATGATTGCCCTCCAACAACACAACCATCTTCCTTTGTGATAAGTATGACTCCAGCCAGTGGAGAGTTTTCTCCCTGATTCCCATTGACTTCCAATTTTACTAGGACACCTCGATGCCACACTCGGTCAAATGGTGCCTTGATGTCGAGGGTAGTCACTCTCACCTCACCTCTGGAATTCAGCTCTTTTGTGCATGTTTGGGCCAAGGCTGTAATGAGGTCTGGAGCCGAATGGTCCTGGTGGAACCCAAACTGAGCATTGGTGAGCAGGTTATTGGTGAGTAAATGTCGCTTGATAGCACTGTCGATGACCCCCTTCCATCACTTTGCTGATGATTGAGAGTAGGCTGATGGGGCAGTAATTGGCTGGATTGGATTTATCCTGCTTTTTGTGGACAGGACATACCTGGGCAATTTTCCACTTTGTCTGTCGGGTAGATGCCAGTGTTCTAGCTGTACTGGAACAGCTTGGCTAGAGGTTGGTCTAATTCTGGAGCACAAGTCTTCAGCACGACAGCCGGGATGTTGTTGGGACCCATAGCCTTTGCTCAGGAGGAGGCTGAGACTTGGCACTTCTGGCTGCAGATGGTTGCAAACGCTTCAGCCTTTTGCACTCAAGTGCTGGGCTCCCCCATCATTGAGGATGGGGATGTTCATGGAGCCTCCTCCTTCCATTAGTTGTTTAATTGTCCACCACCATTCACAACTGGACTGCAGAGCTTTGATCTGATTCATTGGTTGTGCGATCGCTTAGCTCTGTCTATAGCATGCAGCTTCCACTGTTTAGCGTAAGAACATAAGAACATAAGAAATAGGAGCAGGAGTAGGCCATTTGGCCCCTCGAGCCTGCTCCGCCATTTAAAGAGATCATGGCTGATCTGATCTTGGTCTCAGCTCCATTTCCCTGCCCGCTCCCCATAACCCTTCACTCCCTTATTGTTCAAAAATCTGTCTATCTCCACCTTAAATATATTCAAGGACCCAGTCTCCACAGCTCTCTGGGGCAGAGAATTCCACAGATTTATGACCATCTGAGAGAAGAAATTCCTCCTCATCTCAGTTTTAAAAGGGTGACCCCTTATTCTGAAACCATGCCCCCTAGTTCTAGATTTCCCCATGAGGGAAAACATCTTCTCTGCATCTACCTTGTCGAGCCCCCTCAGTATCTTATATGTTTCAATAAGATCACCTCTCATTCTTCTAAACTCCAATGAGTATCGGCCCAACCTGCTCAACCTTTCTTCATAAGTCAACCCCTTCATCTCAGGAATCAACCTCGTGAACCTTCTCTGAACTGCCTCCAATGCAAGTATATCCCTCCTTAAATAAGGAGACCAAAACTGTACGCAGTACTCCAGGTATGGTCTCATCAATACCCTGTACAGTTGTAGCAGGACTTCCCTGCTTTTATACTCCATTCCCTTTGCAATAGAGGCCAACATTCCACTTGCCTTCCTAATTACTTACTGTACCTGCATGCTAACTTTTTGTGTTTTGTGCACAGGGACCCCCAGGTCCCTCTGTAGAGCAGCATTTTGTAATCTCTGTCCATTTAAATAATAATTTGCTTTTTTATTTTCCTTACCAAAGTGGATATCCTCACACTTTCCCACATTATACTCCATCTGCTAAATGTTTGCCCACTCATTTAGCCTGCCTATATCCCTTTGCAGATTCTTTGTGTCCTCTTCACAACTTGCTTTCCCACCTATCTTTGTATCATCAGCAAATTTGGCTACATTACACTCGGTCCCTTCATCCAAGTCATTAATATAGATTGTAAATAGTTGAGGCCCCAGCACTGATCCCTGTGGCACCCCACTAGTTACCGTTTGCCAATCCGAAAATGACCCATTTATCCTGACTCTCTGTTTTCTGTTTGTTAGCCAATCCTCTATCCATGCTAATATATTACCCCCAACCCCGTGAGCTCTTATCTTGTGTAGTAACCTTTTATGTGGCACTTTATCGAATGCCTTCTGGAAATCCAAACACACCACATCCACTGGTTCCCCTTTATCCACCCTGCTCGTTACATCCTCAAAGAACTCCAGCAAATTTGTCAAACATGATTTCCCTTTCATAAAACCATGCTGACTCTGCTTGACTGTATTGGGCCAGAAATTCGGCTTTCCGGCTTCCTGCGGGTGCAAGCATCGCGCGCGTACTTGCCTATCATGCCTGCAGTTGTGCTTTGGGCCCATGAGGACTTCGCGTCCAGGGCCTCCTGCAGCTGCCGGCGCGCAGTGCTTGTGTATCCCAGGGCCGCAGTTAGTTCGAATCGTCCCCTGGGATCACGTGGGCCATGGAGAGCCAATCCTAGCAGGGCATTTTCATTCATAGATTTGACAGGAAGACCTGTCAAATCTATGAATAGAGATCAGCCCCAAAACCACACTTAAACTTCAAATAATTTTTTAAAAAAACATCACATTTTTAAAATAACTATAAGTTAAATAAATTAACTACTTTAAACAAAAATTTAAATTTTTAAAAAAATTAATTATACTTTTTAACGGTGCTAAAAATAAACTTACCTTTCTTTAAAGTATCTAAAAAAGATAAACCTGTTGAAAAAATGTAATTAACCACTTATCTTGTTAAAAACAAACCTTGCGCCTCCTTTTTAAAAGTGCAGCTTCTCCATACTTACCTTCCCAGAGAAACCTGAAAAAAAACCTGAAGTTCGCTGCGTGCGCGCAGCCTCTCCCGCGCACGCGTTCGACTTCTGAGCCCCTCCCTTCAGGGGAACGGAAGTTCCGGTTTCCCGCGCATGCGCAGTGCATGCAGGAAACCGGCACTTCAGGTGGCCTTACGGGTGAGTACACAACGCGTACTCACCCGACAACAGCCGAATTTCTGGCCCATTATGATTTTCTAAATGTCCTGCTACTGCTTCCTTAATAATGGACTCCAGCATTTTCCCAATGACAGATGTTAGGCTAACTGGTCTATAGTTTCATGCTTTCTGTCTCCCTCCCTTCTTAAATAGGGGCGTTACATTTGCGGTTTTCCAATCCGCTGGGACCTCTCCAGAATCCAGGGAATTTTGGTAGATTGCAACCAATGCATCCACTATCACTGCAGCCACTTCTTTTCAGACTCTAGGATGCAGGCC
The DNA here is from genome assembly GCA_030390025.1 of Squalus acanthias. Taxonomy (NCBI): domain Eukaryota; kingdom Metazoa; phylum Chordata; class Chondrichthyes; order Squaliformes; family Squalidae; genus Squalus; species Squalus acanthias. The sequence goes on from CM059426.1 coordinate 50,706,604, forward strand.
ATCAGGTCCAGGGGACTTGTCCAGCTTTAGTCCCATTATTTTACAGAGTACTTTTTCTTTAGTGATAGTGATATTTTTAAGTTCCCCCTCCCTATAGCCCCTTGATTATGTATTATTGGGATGGTTTTAGTGTCTTCTACCGTGAATGTAGTCCTATGCTGTAGCTTCACCAGGTTGGTACCTCATGTTTAGCTATGCCTGGTATTACTGGTATCATAGGGTTTTTCAGTAGGAATCCTCCTATCTGAGGTGCTGGAAAGCAAAAGAGGAGGAGCCCCAAATGGATGCCAAGCAGTTTGGGCTGCATGAGGGTTGCTCTATGCCTACCTACCACTACCCACACAACCACAAGTGGAGACAAAAATGACCAGTGTTTGCTTTGGCAGACAATTAGTGCATGAGGAGATAGGTAATGCCAACAGGCCATAATGCAAAGGCATGTCTGAAGGCCAAGTTAATGACTATGCTTGATAATTCTCCAATCACAGCATTTCATTCTTTACGTGGTCCTGTATGTCAGAGTGATCAGCAAGCAAAGTCTGATTGATTCTGTCTGCCAAGCTATTGCCAATCATATTTGCAGGGATTCTTGCACTTACCTGGCAAGGAGATTTTGATGGTTAAGCCAGGGCCACATCTCCTGCTGTCCTCCAGAGTTCACAGGTCAGCTGCAAGGCAGCTAATTTGCATGAAGGTGAAGGGAACGAGTGTCACTGTGAGCACATCTCCTGTGCTCGCCTGCCCCATGCAACCAGAAAACTCTGTGCCTGCCTGCTATTGGGGGGTTGAGCACACATGTCCCAACCCCCATGACCCCAGCTATGTCCACTTCCACCCACAGTATAATGGGACCAATCAGGATTTTTTTTTTAAGTTTGTACCTTTCTTCGGATATCCAGGATACTTGCCTAACCTGGACACCCCACCCTGTTGGGTTCCCTTTCCACTCATCTGGAGGCCAGAATGACTCCAGTAATACATTAGGTCGCAAATAAGCCAGGAAAGCAGGAATTTCTGGAGCAGGGAGCCCCTGCTCTTGTCTGTTTCCCCTCTGGACCTTTGCCTTTTTAAGGGATAGGCAGAAGTTCTGTCCTTGATAAGGCATACTGGAAAATCCTGGAAGCAGCAGGGACCCAAAACAACCAGGCTCCTGTCCTTATCTGATGGGTTCCACTGGTGGAATTACGGCCAATGGAACCCTATGGATTTCTGAGGCAATGATTTATACCAGTACAAAACAATCAGCCACATGATTTTCTAAAGAGGGTGTTCCAGCTGCAGCAGTTTCTCTCGATGTTGAGAAATATTTGACGATTTAACGGAAATATCCGAATTGCATGCATAAGTAATGTGGCTTCCTTATTAACTTAAAAAATTATAGATAATAGCCAATGTCTCCACCATAAGAGGTGTTAAAATATGACTTTATTTATTCAATTTTGTGAGGATATACTTTTATTGTTATATTTCCAATTATTTACGCCCTTCAACATTTCTGGTATCCCCAGCTCATGCACCAACAATGGCTGGGAAGGACAGAAACATGCACCAACTTTGTGCCAACTGCTAGCAGTGCACGGCATTGACCTGGGCATGACTCTCCTGGAATTTTAACTCTCTCCTGGACATCACCTGGCCTCTTTCCACAGTACAGTAACATGGCTGATAGTGAAAATTCAAAAATATGGAGAAATGTCAATCAAGGTCCCACCACTCTGTGACGCCCCAAACCACTGCACAGCATGAATCTCACTGTGTTTGTCACCTCTGATTTATACTCATTACAAAACTCCTAGCAACCACAACTGGCAACCACTAAAAACCAAATACATTGAATAACAAGTAGATGAAAGGAACCATAAGATTACTTTCTATGCAGACAATATCATGCTGCTTTTGTCAGATTGTGAGAAATCCCTGCCAAGTTTGTTAGGGATTATAAATGGTTTCTGAGCCACTTCTGGACACAGAACAAATTGAAGTGAATCTGAAATAATTCCTCCAATAATTACCATTTAAATAGGCAACAGATGGTTGAGTATCTAGGGATATACTTTTAGAAAGGAATAAGACAATTAACAGGGACAACTCATGAAAACATGATTGAATGATAACAAGAAGTCCTGAAACTGCTGAAGAATTGAAGTACTTATGGTTAGGATGTTCTCAATAAAAATTAACTTATTACTGAGACTAAGCTCTCATTTTACAATGATCCCAGTTCACTGTGCCCAAACCAATTTTAAATAAGTTTAACATTTTTAGGAATTATAGTCCCAGTTAAAATAATATGTTAACCCAAAATGGCAGGTGGACTCACTCACCAAGATAATTAATCACTGCATATTATGTATAATTCATTGTTTTTGAAAAGACAAATAGCTGAGCACTGTAAATTCAAAGTCCATTAGGACAGCCCAGCTTGATTGAGAATAATATCATGAAATGTTCTTACATGTGGAGGGGTGTCAATTGATGAGCCTACGAGCATGGCAACAGCAATGTGGAGAGTTCCCCTTTGCTATTTGAGCCCAGTCACTGATGTTGATTAGTTATAAAGGATCAGAAAAAAACAAAATAGCATCATATATACAGGAAACTTTCGTTTATCCGGCACCGACGGGACCGGCGTGGTGCCGGTTGATCGAAAGTGCCGGATTACAGAGAGGTATACTTACCAAGGTACGAGAGCCCCGTACACGGCCACAGGCTGAACAATTGGGACCCGGAGAGGGAAGGTAAACGAGACTCCGGCTTTTTCCTCCGTGGCGGCGACAGGTCGGAGTCGGAAGAACGTTGACCCCCCTTTCGTGGGGGCGAAAGGTCAGAATCGGGGTCTTGTCTGTATAATAAAACTTACCTGATTTTTGCCGGTTAAGCGAGAATTCCGGATATTAGGGTGCCGGATAAACGAAAGTTTCCTGTACCAGCTGTCAGCATTTTAAATTCATCAGTTTGATACTGTGATTTTAGCAAAAATGTGATCGTGTGGAAGGCCGGACTGGAGGCTGTCAGAACCAATCCATTTGTTTGAAGCCTGGTAGAGGCAAGTCGATGCTACTTTCTTCCACTGCTGGTTGTGCACAAACCTGAGGCAGGAAAATTTCAAATGAGCAGTTGGCTTCTGAGAGTTGCATTTACACTTTTTTTTAATGTTTTTCCAAAGGCGTTATATATAACACATTGGGGTAGATTTTGATTTTGTGTGATAGTGTAAAATGGATGATTTACACTATCACTGAATCGCAGCCCATTTCACATCACTCCCGATTTTGATTTCAAATCGAGAGAGATGTAAAATGGGCTGCCGTTTCGCTATCAACTGTTTTACACTATCGCACAAAATCAAAATCTATCACATAATCTGTTAAAATGCTGCTTTAAAAACTTTACTTTCACTCAGAGGAACTTTCTGGGGCTTGTCCAGCTGTTGCTTCACATGAAGATTTATTTTCTTCAGGACTGCGTGTAGCCACTTGTTTGAAATAAGGAGGATGTTCCCTTCGTGAACACATTAACTGCTTTTATTTGAGCATTCCTGTTGCTGCTCTTGTGGAATCGATAAGATTTGAAATAAAATGGGGAGTGGAATTGGAGCAGTGATAAGTTTTATTCAATTTTGCAGATTACACGAGAAAATTCCTGAAAATGCAGATTTTCAGATTGGGGAGAGGATTGGGGATTGCTCTCAAAGTCCTCTAGAAAATAAATCTTCTTCTTCAGCACTTGCAATAATTCCTAAGTCCACTACTACTACAAACTGGTTTTGTCTACTGCAATAAAAGTAATCAAAGCCATAAGGGTAAAACTGCATCTTAAAGCTCTGGCAAGACCATGACTCAGTGTACTTTCAGTCTACATTACAACAGTGACTACACTCCAAAAGTACTTCATTGGATGTAAAGCGCTTTGAGACGTCCGGTGGTCATGAAAGGCGCTATATAAATGCAAGTCTTTCCTTTTAAACCTTGGGGGGCTATTTTGGCCAAAGGGTGAAAATAGGCTCTAAATGGGTGCTGTGCTAATAAGTAACGTTTGTTTGAAATTCCGGATTTAGTACGCAATTTGTGGGCAAATTGATTATTATCAGAATTTGAACATGCCTGCAGGCGCTGACCAGAATCCTAGGGGGCGAAATTCGGTATCGCCCCGTCTGGGGCGCAATTATCGGCTGGGCGCAAAGTTTAGCGTCTGGCGCTAATTATCGCCTCCGACTGCAAACTTGGCTTCTATCGCCCCTCGAGGTGATTGAAGCACTACATCAGGTGCTACACACCTGTCTTAAGGCACTAACGCCGAGGAGCGAGGCACTACCTCAGAGCGCTGGTGAAGCTCATGTGATGTCAGTCAGCAATGGAAAAGACACACTGGCACCGGCCAGTTCTTAAAGGGGCAGGTCGATCTTGCTCTCCATCCACACCCTGCTCATTGCAGCCTTGAATCTTGGCCTGAAGAGACCTGTACATCAAATCTGCTGGAAAGAACAATGGAGAGACCCAGGGAAAGAGCTCAGAGTGCAGCCCCCAAAGTTTCTTCTAAATTGATGCAAGGAAGGTCAAATCAAAATGAATCTGCAAAGTGCTGCTCAGTACTCAAAACTCCTTCACACAGCGTTGAATCTCTCCAGAAGTCTTTCTCTCTCTCTCAGAATGCGTGGTGCAAAAATGTCGCCAACAAAAAAAGGCAGGAAGCGGCCGCCTTTAAATAGCACTCCCCAAGTCCCTTCCCGACTGCAAAACGTTCCCCGCAACCTGTCGTTGCTAGCAGCAGGCGGAAAGGCAGGGGGCGCCACTCAATATCCGGCCCAGGGTGCTACTGGGGCGTTGCACGCTCGACTGACGTCACGATCTGCCGGCGCAGGAGATCATGGCAGTAGTGTTTAGCGCCACCGCAAAATGTCTGGTCAATTTCGCGAGCGGCGCAAACCTCGCCGCGCCCGGGCACTAGTTGCTTTGCGCCCCATTAGCACCCTCTTAGGGCGCTAACGGGAGGTGCAAAGCAACCGAATTTTTCCACCCTACAGTTTTAGCACTTAAGTGCTGATTAGACGCAATTTTCGTGGAGCAGTAAGGTGTGGAGTGCTCTGGCTGGCACTACCACCGTGCTAAGTGGGATAGATTCAGAACAGATCTAGTAGCTCAAAACTGGGCATCCATGAGGCACTGTGGGCCATCGGCTGCAGCAGAATTGTATTCCACCACAATTGGTAACCTCATGGCCCGGCATATCCCTCACTCTACCATTACCATTAAGCCAGGGGACCAAACCTAGTTCAATGAGGCGTGTAGAAGAGCATGCAAGGAGCAGCACCAGGCGTACCTAAAAAAAATGAGGTACCAACCTGGGGAAGCTGCAACACAAGACTACATACATGCTAAACAACAGAAGCAGCATGCTATAGACAGAGCTAAGGGATCCCACAAACAATGGATTAGATCAAAGCTCTGCAGTCCCACCACATCCAGTTGTGAATGGTGGTGGACAATTAAACAACTAATGGGAGGAGGAGGCTCCATGAACATACGCATCCTCAATGATGGCGGAGCCCAGCACGTGAGTGCAAAGACAAGGCTGAAGCATTTGCAACCATCTTCAGCCAGAAGTGCCGAATGGATGATCCATCTCAGACTCCTCCTGAGGTCCCCACCATCACAGAAGCCATTCTTCGGCCAATTCGATTCACTCCACGTGGTATCAAGAAACGGCTGAGTGCACTGGATACAGCAAAGGCTATGGGCCCCGACAACATCCCGGCTATCGAGCTGAAGACGTGCTCCAGAACTAGCCGCGCCTCTAGCCAAGCTGTTCCAGTACAGCTACAACACTGGAATCTACCCGACAATGTGGAAAATTGCTCAGGTATGTCCTGTCCACAAAAAGCAGAACAATTCCAATTCTGCCAATTACCGCCCCATCAGTCTACTCTCAATCATCAGCAAAGTGATGGAAGGTGTCCTCGACAGTGCTATCAAGCGCCACTTAATCACCAATAACCTGCTCACTGACGCTCAATTTGGGTTCCACTGGGACCAATCGGCTCCAGACCTCATTATATCCTTAGTCCAAAAATGGACAAAAGAGCTGAATTCCAGAGGTGAGGCGAGAGTGACTGCCCTTGACATCAAGGCAGCATTTGACCGAGTGTGGCATAAAGGAGCCCTGGTAAAATTGAAGTCAATGGGAATCAGAGGAAAAGTTCTCCACTGGCTGGAGTCACACCTAGCACAAAGGAAGATGGTTGTGGTTTTTGAAGATCAATCATCACAGCCGCAGGACATCGCTGCAGGAGTTCCCCAGGGCAGTTTCCTAGGCCCAACCATCTTCAGCTGCTTCATCAATGACCTTCCCTCCATCATAAGGTCAGACGTGTGGATGTTCACTGATGATTGCACAGTGTCCAGTTCCATTCACAACTCCTCAGATAATGAAGCAGTCCATGCCTGCATGCAGCAAGACCTGGATGACATTCAGGTTTGGGCCTGATAAGTGGCAAGTAACATTCGCGCCACACAAGTGCCAGGCAATGACTATCTCCAACAAGAGAGAGTTTAACCACCGCCCCTTGACATTCAATGGCATTACCATCATTGAATCCCCCACCATTAACATCCTGGGGGTCACCATTAACCAGAAACTTAACTGGACCAGCCACATAAATATTGTGGCTACAAGAGCAGGTCAGAGACTGGTTATTCTGCGGTGACTCCCCAAAGTCTTTCTACCATCTACAAGGCATGAGTCAGGAGTGTGATGAAATACTCTCCACTTGCCTGAATGAGTGCAGCTCTAACAACACTCAAGAAGCTCAACACCATCCAGGGCAAAGCAGCCCGCTTGATTGGCATCCCATCCACCACCTTAAACATTCACTCTCTCCACCATTGGTGCACCGTGGCTGCAGTGTGTACCATCTACAAGGTGCACTGCAGCAACTCGCCAAGGCTTCTTCGACAACACCTCCCAAACCCACAACCTCTACCACCTAGAAAGACAAGAGCCGCAGGCGCATGGGAACACCATCACCTGCATGTTCCCCTCCAAGTCACAAACCATCCTGACTTGGAAATATATCACAGTTCCTTTATCGTCGCTGGGTCAAAATCCTGGAACTCCCTCCCTAACAGCACTGTGGGAGTACCTTCACCACACGGACTGTAGTGGTTCAAGAAGGCGGCTCACCACCGCGTTCTCAAGGGCAATTAGGGATGGGCAATAAATGCTGGCTTTGCCAGAGATGCCCACATCCCAGGAATGAATAAATTAAAAAAAATAGTGCCTGCTCCTGAGATAAGACCGCCTATTTCCACCTCTGTAACATCGCCCGTCTCTGCCCCTGCCTCAGCTCATCTGCTGCTGAAACCCTCATCCATGCCTTTGTTACCTCTAGACTTGACTACTCCTGGCTGGCCTCCCACGTTATACTCTACGTAAACTTGAGGTCATCCAAAACTTGGCTGCCCATGTCCTAATTCGCACCTAGTCCCGTTCACCCATCACCCCTGTGCTCGCTGACCTACATTGGCTCCCAGTTAAGCAACGCCTCGATTTTAAAATTCTCATCCTTGTTTTCAAATCCCTCCATGGCCTCGCCCCCTCTCTAGCTCTGTAATCTCCTCCAGCCCCACAACTCCCCCGAGATATCTGTGCTCCTCTAATTCTGTCCTCTTGAGCATCCCTGATTATAATCACTCATGATGCGGAGATGCCGGTGTTGGACTGGGGTGGACAAAATTGAGAGGTCGCACAACACCAGGTTATAGTCCAACAGTTTTATTTTAAATCACAAGCTTTCGGAGTTACAACTCCGACGAAGGAGTTGTAACTCCGAAAGCTTGTGATTTAAAATAAAACTGTTGGACTATAACCTGGTGTTGTGCGACCTCTCAATATAATCACTCAACCATTGGTGGCCGTGCCTTCAGCTGCCTCGGCCCTAAGCTCTGGAATTCCCTCCCTAAACCAATCCGCCTCTCTTTCCTCCTTTAAGATGCTCATTAAAACCTACCTGTTTGATCAAGCTTTTGGTCATCTGCCCTAATTTCTCCATATGTGGCTCGGTTTCAAATATTTAGTCTTATAATTCTCCTGTGAAGCGCCTTGGGATGTTTTACTACGTTAAAGGCGCTATATAAATACACGTTGTTGTTGTTGTTGTTGTTGATGGCTCCAGTGGCATCGTGGAAGTAGCAGCCGCCCTGCTGGTTCTGAGCCCACTCTTGCATTGTTCCCCTCATGCCCAGGTAGCCAGCTCTGTTGTGGGAGCGATTGTTTGGGTATACCTCCAATTGCCCTTCTCCTGCTGCTGCAGTGCAAGATACCCGGCAATGGCTGCTATCCCCATGCTGATTGCCTCAGAACCAAATCATCATGCAAGGTCCTGCTGGTGTTAAATACATCTATTTCAATCCTCCCCCATCCTGTGTAATTCTGCACAAAGTTTTCACAACTGACTTTTAATAAAACGTCAACAAATGTCTTTTTCTTTCACATTTCTTTAATTATCACTTGTAGAGAGCAGCAATCCTCGACACATGCAAATAGTAATCAGCATCACTGTTTGCAAGTGTTTACTTTGTCACTAGAATTAATGAACCGATAAAAATATGGCCCTTTGTTACTTCAGATTATCCATATTTTTTTTTCAAAGTTTTATGTTGGACTCTTAGCTGATAAGTTGTTACTTGGGTAATATCTATCTAATTATTAACATGTGCTGAGAATAGGTTCTGGGAATTCTAAATCAAAAAAGGAACAAGGCACTTAAGAGTTCATAGTAGGCAGCTTGCCAAGTCTTACTTCCTGCAGAAGATTTTTCAATACAATTCACTCAGGAACAGCTAATATGTTTGACTAATCAGTTCTTTCTTAACCAAGGCAAACATAAACAAACTCTGACTCAAAGCTGTAAACCTGAATTATAATGAAATGGCTTTCACAAATTTAGAGAGTTTACCTAACAACTTACTTAATCCAAATTTCATGATCGGGTGAATGGAAATCCGTGGCCTTGAAGTGACAATTTGAGTTAATAGCATACCAAGCACTTAATTTGTTCATCTGAAATTCCTTTGCTGTTTTAGTGAAGACCTGGTTCAAATAAATGGCTTAGTGCCTGCACTAAAGTAATCAGAGAAATGTCATAGGAGTGAGTTAAACATCCGTATGCTATTATCCCACAGTGTAGTTTCAAGGACTATACAGAAGAAATTATGATTCATTGAGCAACTGTCCATTATAGCATTCTTACTTTATGTATATTTCTCTTAAAAGTACATTGCTAAAAAAATATACATTGAATAATTCAGATGTAGCATTGATATATAAAACTGGCAAAATAAAATCAAGCTTTTTCTGCTGGTGGAATTTATTATATAACGTTTTGTGTGCACAATTTCTTTTACTAAACTTTTCAACAGGAGGAATTTTTAATAACAAGTATTCTGGGAATTTCTACTCCATCTCCAATTTCCCTTTTCTCTCCAACGTCCTTGAATGGGTTGTCATCTCCCAAATCCATGTCCAATTTTCCCGCAACTCCATGTTTGAATATTCCCTCTGCCACAGCACTGAAACATCCGCTGTGACTGTGACAGTGGTGCACTATCCCTCTTCATCCATCATGACCATTCTGCAGCTTTTCTACATTAAAGGAGCTATTTAAATGCAAAATGTGGGTGTTCACATGAATGCTTTCAGCATTTTCTGTTTTTGGTTTCTTGATCTGTAGACGTGTTTAAATCTAACTTACCTTAGTTACAAATGGTCTGCTCGACAATGGCTCTTGTTAAATCATGGATGTGACTATACCTGTGCTTTGCTGGAGTCTGTGGATTTCTCACAGGTGTCAAAATCTAGACCTGGAGAGCATAACCCTGGTTTCCAAAGATCTAATCGCGTACTTGCTGTACTGTGTCAAACAATAGGGAAATGGAGGACTGGCATAATGCAAATGTGTCATGGCAGCTGTCAGGAGAGTGACCTGGACAATCACCCACCAGTTGGACATGGATCAAATGGAATCCCTTGTGATTCTTGAAGGCAACAGCATGTGGGCAGGAGGTGTGAGTCGACTTCTGTGCAGTCTACAATGCCCTGTACTTAGGGAAACCCTGCAATCTCTGTGAACCTCAAAACGCTATCCTGCTGCTTTCAGATGTCCATGGGACAGAGATGAAGATGTTTGCATTCATAAACAAGGCATCAATCAGTCTGTTTGACACGTGTACTGATGTCCCCTGTGACAGCCTGGAAGGAGCTGGATGCAGGGCTACAGTGACCTTGACTGCAATAGGCAGGGCTGAACTTGCTCTGACAGTTATTCACAGTGCTTCTTGCAACAAGTCTGTCACTGCCTCCCTGGAGAAGCATAACATCCTCATGCATTGCGCTTCATTATCTACATTTCCTACATTACAACAGTGACTACATTTAAAAAGTACTTCATTGGCTGTAAAGCGCTTTGGGTCATCGTGAAATCGTGAAAGGCGCTATATAAATGCAAGTCTTTCTTTTCATTAAACTGCAGTTATGTTCTCCTTGGCCTACACACTCAGTAAGGGGCATCAATGAGCAGACCTCTTCCTATGTGCTGTCCCTCTAGCTGAATGCCTGTTTCTTTCCTCCTCCTCCTCCTCCTCCCAGTATGCTAAATAGACTGATAGTTCCAGAAGAACCCCAAAAGAGAAAAAGACTAGGGTTCCTACTTGAACTAAGGCTGAAAAGTCCGGTGGTTAAAGCTCCTTTGTGGACACAGTATATACTATGCAGCAAGTTAGTCACAAAATCATTTTCAAAACAATACCAGAGATCAGCTACTGGACCCGTTAATGTTTGATATGGCCTACATGTTTGTGGATGGGAACCAGAAGTGACGTTATGAGGCGCAAAGGTTGGGAAATGGCTTATGCTGTCTTCATGACATCACAGCTCCTTGTTCCGCATATCTTTATGGAGTTCCTGCCTGTTGCAGATTCCATGAGCACCAAAAATCTTCCCCTTCCCCGGAAAATTGTGTGGCATGAAAAATGAGCACCAAGTGGGCGGGATCAAACGATGTACGAGTCCTCAGCTGGTATGATGGTATGATGGTATTTGCGGTTGATATTGGGGTAGTAGCAAGACAAAAATTGGCCCCAGTAAGTATAACCCTAAAGTGACCAATTGTATAGGAAAGGCATTTGCTTATACATAAGAACATAAGAACATAAGAAACAGGAGCAGGAGTAGGCCAATCGGCCCCTCGAGCCTGCTTCGTCATTCAATAAGATCATGGCTGATCCAATCTTGTCCTCAACACCACTATCCCGCTCTCTCCCCATATCCCTTGACGCCCTTGTAGTTCAAATGTCTGTCAATCTCCGCCTTGAATATATTCAGTGACTCACACTAATAGCTGATGCAATCCCTCGGGGATATCGACTCAATTATATTTTTTATTTTGCTTCGAACATTGAAAACTATGAAAAATTCATAAACATTATTCCTCATGTCTGAAAAGATCTAAATCGATATATTCGATTTCTGCCTTCCCCAGTAGGGAAATAGTTCAGTAGTTCTCAGTTCAACCCGAGTGTGAGTTTTCAGGCAATGGCCAAGGTCCATTCCGAATCTGTGTTTGGCAGCCAGCTTCTCTTTGGTCTCCCTGCGGATATCATTCAGTCGCCTTTGGCATTTTTCCCATGCCCTCTTGGCCTGGGAGACTGAACTTACTTCCTCGGCAATCTGATCTCTGGTCTTTTTCCCCTCTTAGTGTTGTGATGGAAGTCTGTGTCAGGTATCAATATATCCCAGTAACTCCAAAATAATGGTGCCCACATCAGCACTGCAGCTCCTTTCACTTTAACAATGTTTTGCATGCTTCCTATTAAGAAAAAACAAGGTTGCACAGTAAAAGAAGGGATATGCATTATTTACAGGCAATTAGTATGCTCTTATCTGTAGCTTGTGGAAGGATGCTGATTGGTCAGCGGAATTTATCTTTGAAGCAATTTGCTGTGAGGATGGGGGAAAAAACAGCCTTTTTCAGTAAAGTAGGAATGTAGATTGTGCAGTATTTGTCCCTTTGTACATTTTCACCTGCACTGTTCAAACCACGACCTCAGTTTTCCACCTACAGCTGCTACAGTCCTAATCTCTAGAACTGCTTCCCTAAACCTCACCACCTCTACATTTTCCTCTCCACGTTTAAAAACCTCCTTAAAGCCCATCTTTTTAACCAAGCTTTCGATCACCTTCCTCCATGGCTTGGTGTCAGTTCTTTTTTTTCTATATTGATCTTTTCTCCTGCATTGGTGTATTTTTAGGATACATTTGCAGGGCTTTGGGGATAGAGCATGGGAGTGGGGCTAATTGGATAGCTCTTTCAAAGAGCCGGCACAGACACGGTGGGCCAAATGGCCTCCTTCTGTGCTGTATGATTCTATTCTATTCTATTTGTTTACTATAATAATAATAATTATATAGGAAAATATGGATAAGCAAAGGGAGAGGGTTATTGGGAAGAAATATGTGCACCCACTGTCCATCGAGTTGTCACCCATTGTTGTCACCCATTTCCTTTACATTGCACATAAATACACTTTTCCACACCTCACAGTTCTGTACATACACTCTGCCAAAGGCACACTAATAGTTAGGAAATACAGAGGAATCCACACAATAGTGCATATTTAAGTTAAAAATATGTTGCCACTACTTAAATTATTATGCTAGTTCTGTCCCTTGTGTAAACAACAAAGGAGTGCCATCAAATGCTCGTGTTGATGGGTTATTGGTAAGATATAGGTCAACAGTGGGGAAGCAGATAACATGGACATCACTGCAGTCAACACAAGATGTGTGTCCCTGTGCAACAGTTCAGGGAATCAAGCCATCAGTCAATTGCTGTTACTGTTCTCATACTCTTAGCAGAATAGTGACGTGAGTAAAATTAATTACTCACTGAATATTTGGGAACAACACAAGTTCCTAGAAGCCCTGCTGCCTCTGAGATTGCAGGTGGTCTTGGTGCCAGTGTTGACATACTGGTTGGGCACGAATAAATAGCGCTGCAGTCATCACCTTTATGGATTTGTGGACCAAATACTGCTCAGCTCTTTGATCCTCTCTATTGAAGCCTGGAAGCCACCTCAGGCTCTGATTACAAGGCAAGAAGTCCCGAAATGAGAAGCTGTGTAAACAAAATGTTAAGGTTACCCAGGATCCTGAAACATCTCTGGACTCAACATCGAGTTCAACAATTTCAGACCATAACCTCGGCTCCAAGCTTTTCACATGGCAGCTGTTAATGATTCTGCTATTCCCATTTACACCTCTTCTAGACCCATCTTTTGTTTCTTTACTTGCCCCATTACCATCTCCTTTTGCCTTGTACAATCTTTTTCCATTTAATCTCTCCTGCCTTCCACCCTATGACAGACCTTCTCTTTTGTTCTTTCCTCCCCTCCCCCCTCTCCTTGCCCCTGCACTTGCTTAAAATCTGCTACATCTCCAACTTTTTCCAGTTCTGACGAAAGGTCATTGACCTGAAACGTTAACTCTGTTTCTCTCTCCACAGCTGCTGCCTGACCTGCTGAGGATTTCCAGCATTCTCTGTTTTTATTCCTGAACAAGCTGCTAGGGCAGTCTTTTAAAACAAGTAAAAAGACATCAACCTTCTGGAACTCAGACTCAAAACTTTCAAATCATAGAATCATAGAATCACAGAATGGTTACATCACAGAAGGAGGCCATTTGGCCCGTCGAGCCCGTGCCAGCTCTCTGCAAGAGCACTTCAGCTCGTCCCACTCCCCCACCCTTTTCCCGTAGCCCTGCAATTTTTTTCCCTTCAGGTACTTATCCAATTCCCTTTTGAAAGCCACAATTTAATCTGCCTCCACCACCCGTTCAGGCAGTGCATTCCAGATCCTAACCACTCGCTGCGCAAAATATTTTTCCTCATGTCGCCTTTGGTTCTTCTGCCAATCACCTTAAATCTGTGTCCTCTGGTTCTCGATCCTTCCGCCAATGGGAACTGTATCTCACTATCTACTCTGTCTAGACCCCTCATGATTTGAACAGCTCCCGTCAAATCTCCTCTCAACCTTCTCTGCTTTAAGGAGAACAACTCCAGCTTCTCCAGTCTATCCACGTAACTGAAGTTCCTCATCCCTGGAACCATTCTTGTAAATCTTTTCTGCACCCACTCTAAGGCCGTCACATCCTTCCTAACGTGCGGTGCCCAGAATTGGACACAATACTCCAGTTGAGGCCGAACCAGTATTTTATAAAGGTTCATCATAACTTCATTGCTTTTGTACTCTATGCCTCTATTTATGAAGCCCAGGATCCCATATGCATTTTTAACCGTTTTCTCAACCTGCCCTGCCACCTTCAGTGATTTGTGCTCATATACCCCCAGGTCTCTCTGTTCATGCACCCCCTTTAGAATTGTACCCTTTAGTTTATAATGCCTCTCCTCGTTCTTCCTACCAAAATGTATCACTTAGCATTTTTCTGCATTAAATTTCATCTGCCACATGTCCGCCCATTCCTCCAGCCTGCCTATGTCTTCTTGAAGTCTATCACTATCCTCCTCACTATCCACTATACTTCCAAGTTTTGGTCACCTTCAAATTTTGAAATTGTGCCCTGTACACCCAAGTCTAAGTCATTAATATATATCAAGCAAGGCAGTGGTCCTAGTACTGACCCCTGGGGAACACCACTGTATACCTTGCTCCAGTCCGAAAAACAACCATTCACTACTACTCTCTGTTTTCTGTCACTTAGCCAATTTCATATCCATGCTGTCACTGTCCCTTTTATTCCATGGGCTTCAACTTTGCTGGCAAGCCTATTATGTGGCACTTTATCAAACACCTTTTGGAAGTCCATGTACACCACATCAACCACATTGCCCTCATCAACCCTCTCTGTTACCTCATCAAAAAACTCAATCAAGTTAGTTAAACATGATTTGCCTTTAACAAATCCATGCTGGCTTTCCTTAATTAATCCATACTTGTCCAAGTGACTGTTAATTTTGTCCCAGATTATCGTTTCTAAAAGCTTCCCCACTACTGAGGTTAAACTGACTGGCCTGTAATTGCTGGGTTTATCCTTACACCCTTTTTTGAACAAGGGTGTAACATTTGCAATTCTCCAGTCCTCTGGCACCAGCTCCATATCCAAAGAGGATTGGAAGATTATAGTCAGTACCTCCACGATTTCCACCTTTACTTCCCTCAGCATCCTAGGATGCATCCCATCTGCTCCTGGTGACTTATCTACTTTAAGTACAGCCAACCTTTCTAGTACCTCCTCCTTATCAATTTTTAACCCATCCATTATCTCAACTACCTTTATTAGGTAAAGAAAAAAGGGAGGCGTATGACAGATAACGAGGGCTAAATACTCCAGAATCTTTAGAGGAGTACAGAAAGTGCAGGGGTGCAATTAAAAAGGATATTAGGAAAGCAAAGAGAGAGCATGAAAAATTCTTGGCAAGTAAAATCAAGGAAAACCCAAAGATGCTTTATAAATATATTAAGAGTAAGAGGATAACTAAAGAAAGGGTAGGGCTTATTAGAGATCATGAGGGTAATCTATGTGTGGAGGCGTGAGATGTTGGTAGGGTTGTTAATGAATACTTTGCGTCTGTTTTCACAAAGGAGAGGGGCGAAGCAGACACTGCTATCAGGGGGGAGGAGTGTGAAATATTAAATGAAATAAACATAGTGAGAGAGGAAGTATTAAGGGGTTTAGCAGCTTTAAAAGTGGATCAATCCCCAGGCCCGGATGAAATGTATCCCAGGCTGTTAAGCGAAGCAAAAGAGGAAATAGCAGAGGCCCTGTGTCATAAATCGCAAGTAACAACTCAGGAAGTACTACTGGGCGGCCAGCTGGGGCGCCGTCCAGGGAGTATAAATACTCAGGCATGGGCCCACCTTGGGCAGAGACAATCTGGAAACAGGAAGCTAGTGACTGCTAACTAGACCTCCATGTTTTGTTACAAGTTGATTAAAGCCTTGCTTTATGTTCAAGTGCGTAGTGAGTCTTTATTACGTCACCCTGACCATCATTTTTCAATCCTCTCTGGCTTCAGGTGTGGTGCCGGAGGACTGGAGGACTGCTAATGTGGTACCCTTGTTTAAAAAGGGAGAAAAGGGTAAACCGAGTAATTACAGGCCAGTCAGCCTAACCTCGGTGGTGGGGAAATTATTGGAAAGAATTCTGAAGGACAGGTTAAATCTTCATTTAGAAAGACACGGATTAATCAAGGATAGTCAGCATGGATTTGTTAAGGGAAGGTCATGTCTGACAAACTTGATTGAATTTTTTGGGGAGGTAACAAGGAGGGTAGGTGAGGATAGTACGTTTGATGTAGTGTATATGGACTTTAGCAAGGCTTTTGATAAGGTTCCACATGGCAGACTGGTCATGAAGTTAAAAGCCCATGGGATCCAGGGCAAAGTGTCAAGTTGGATTCAAAACTGGCTCGGAGAAAGGAAGCAGAGGGTAATGGTTGATGGGTGCTTTTGTGACTGGAAGGCTGTTTCCAGTGGGGTTCCGCAGGGCTCAGTACTAGGTCCCTTGCTTTTTGTGGTATATATCAATGATCTTGACTTGAATATAAGGGGTATGATTAAGAAGTTTGCAGATGATACTAAAATCAGCTGTGTGGTTGATACTGAAGAAGGAAGCTGTAGACTGCAGGAAGATATCAATAAATTGGTCAGGTGGGCAGAACAGTGGCAAATGGAATTCAATCCAGAGAAGTGTGAGGTAATGCATTTGGGGAGGGCTAACAAGGAAAGGGAATACACATTAAATGGTAGGACACTGAGTAGTGTAGAGGAACAAAGGGACCTTGGAGTGCATGTCGCAGATCTCTGAAGGTAGCAGGCCAGGTAGATAAGGTGGTTAAGAAGGCATACGGAATGCTTGCCTTTATTAGCCGTGGCATAGAATACAAGAGCAGGGGGGTTATGCTTCAACTGTATAAAACACTAGTTAGGCCTCTGCTAGAGTACTGCATGCAGTTCTGGTCACCACATGACAGGAAAGATGTGATTGCACTAGAGAGGGTACAGAGGAGATTTACAAGGATGTTGTCGGGAGTAGAGAATCTTAGCTATGAGGAAAGACTGGATAGGCTGGGTCTGTTTTCCTTGGAACAGAGGAGGCTGAGGGGAGACCTTATTGAGGTGTATAAAATTATGAGGGGCATAGATAAAGTGGATAGAAAGGACCTATTTCTCTTAGCAAAGGGGTCAAAAACCAGATGGCACAGATTTAAAGTAATTGGGGGAAGGTTTAGAGGGGATTTGAGGGGAAATTTCTTCACCCAGAGGGTTGTGGGGGTCTGGAACTCACTGCCTGAAAGGGTGGTAGAGGCAGGAACCCTAACCACATTTAAAAAGTACTTGGATGAGCACTGGGGATGCTCTAACTTGCAGGGCTATGGACCAAGAGCTGGGAAGTGGGATTAGGCTGGATAGCTCTTTGTTGGCCAGCGCGGACACGATGGGCCGAAAAGGCCTCCTTCCGTGCTGTAACTTTCTATGATTCTATGATTCTATACCTCCTTTTTCACTATGACTTTGGCAGTATCTTCTTCCTTGGTAAAGACAGATGAAAAGTACTTATTTAGTACTTCAGCCATGCCCTCTGTCTCCATGCATTTTGGTCCCTAATCGGCCCCATCCCTCCTCTTACTACCCGTTTACTATTTATATGCCTGTGGAAGACTTTTGGATTCCCTTTTAAGTTAGCTGCCAGTCTATTCTCATGCTCTCTCTTTGCCCCTCTTGTTTCCTTTTTCACTTCCCCTCTGAATTTTCTATATTCAGCCTAGTTCTCACTTGTCTTCTCAACCTGACATCTGTCATACGCTCTTTTTTTCTGCTTCATCTTACTCTCTATCTCTTTCATCGTCCAGGGAGCTCTGGTTTTGGTTCCCCCTCATAGGAGTGTATCTCGACTGTACCTGAACCATCTCCTCTTTAACGGCAGCCCATTGTTCGATTACAGTTTTGCCTGCCAATCTTTGATTCCAATTTACCCGGGCCAGATCCATTCTCAACCCACTGAAATTGGCCTTCCTCCAATTAAGTATTTTTACTCTAGATTGCTCCCTGTCCTTTTCCATAGCTAATCTAAACCTTATGATACTATGATCACTGTTCCCTAAATGTTCCCCGACTGACACTTGCTCTACTTGACCCACCTCATTCCCCAGAACCGATCCAGCAATGCCTCCTTCCTCGTTGGACCAGAAACGTACTGATCAAGAAAGTTCTCCTGAACACACTTCAGAAATTCTTCCCCCTCTCTGTCCTTTACACTATTACTATCCCAGTCTATATTAGAATAGTTGAAGTCCCCCATTATCACTACGCTGTAGTTCTTGCACCTCTCTGTAATTTCCCTGCAAATTTGCTCCTCTATATTTTTCCCACTAGTTGGCAGCCTATAGAATACACCTAATAGTGTAATGGCACCTCTATTGTTTCTCAACTCTAATCAAATAGATTCTATCCTTGACCCCTCCAGGACATCCTCTCTCCAGCATTGTAATATTCTCCTTAATCAATACTGCCACCCCACCTCCTTTCATTCCTTCCCTATCTTTCCTGAACACCTTATATCCAGGAATATTTAGTACTTAGCTATTTGTTACCTCCATGGACGATGACTTTCCAGGCATTCATTTTGTATTTCTATCAGGAAACCCAAATTGAATGTGTAAACTCAGAATGGTGCAAGTGGAAATTTGACCACCTTAATTATTGGAAGATGAAAGAAAGCTGTTGTTGCCTTGACTACCACTGGGAGGGCAGTGCTGACTGAAAACTGCACCTGATCTACTGGTGCCTGTTTTACAGAAAAAAGGTGGCGTTTATTCCAAGGCCCAAAATGGCTCAAGAGCGGAATCAATCACATTGAAGAGTCTAACAATCTTTGAACAAAGGTTGTTGACCTTCATCGATGTAGAGATAGTCGAAGGTAGTCCTCTTGAGTTCGAATGAAAGCTCCTGTGTGTAAAATATATGCGATCTTCTGAGTTGCAGCCCAGCTTATAACAGGTCAAGCAGCATCTGAAAAACATAGCCTTACTATTCAGGTGAAAATCCTATTCATAACTGCACCATTAATCTAGCTTTCTCTTTCAGAAATCGATGATCTGCTAGGCATTTCTAGAATTTTCTATTTTTGTTATAACAGTGACTGCACTTCAAAAGTGGTTGTGAAGTGATTTGGGACAACCTGAGGATGTGAAAGGTGGTATATAAGTACAAGTTCTTTCTTCTTTCTTGTTTATTTTATTTCATGCACTGTAAGAAATTGTGAGTTCCAGCTATGGTTATCGATGGTCTATTTAGGGATACATTCAATAGTTATTCTTTGCAAATGTTTGAGTTTAGCTAGTGACTGCCTAGTATTTGTCTGATAGTGAATCTTTTCTCGACTTCAAAACTCTTGTTATCAATTTTCTTGTTTTTGTCTATTTTATGCCTGCTACAATACTACAGCACTGCACTCACTATCATTATTGATTAGTAAAATCTGGGTCCAGGGTTTGAATTCAGACAAGACTTATGCAATGAAAGTCTTGTCTTACAGTTGGCTACAAGGATCCTAAATGGATTTGGGCATTCTCACTATTGCTAAGGATTCTGCCAAGAGACTTGGGGTTGAATTTTTACTTTGAGGCGTGTGCGGGGTTGCGAGCAGGTTGACAATTAAAAGCGTTGAAATTGACAGCGCATTGGGAACCGGCCTTCATCCCGCCGACTTCAGCCTTTAACTCAGGCGCATTTCTCAGCGTGCCAGAGACCCGCTCGGGAGAGGTGGGCGACCTCATTCAAGTATTTAAGAGCCCATTAACAGACTATTAAGGGACTTTTTAACCTGCGGTATCAGCTTTTACAGGTTGTGCACGGGATTCACGGATCTCCTGAAACTCGCTTGTGAAAGCAAGGTGAGAGCTCAGTGGCCATTGTGCAAGTTGAACAATTGATAGTTGAAAAAAATCACATAATTACTCACACCTCACACCTGCTTCCTTGCCTAAGGGAAAGGCTCTTGCTGACAGCATTTGTGCAGAGAATTTGCAGTTTGCGTGTGATTTCTGCAACCTCGGAAGCCACTCTCACTACCTTGCAATTCACTCTCACCACATTGGAGGATTGTGCCTCTGATCTGCACTTTACCCGGCATGTATCAGATCAGCATGGGTGCCACTTATGCAGCTTCACCTTGGACCTCAGATTCGGACCAGGGTGAATCCCAGCACCAACAAGACCAGCCACACCAGCAGCAGCAGCAACAACACCAGCAGCAGCAGCAACAACACCAGCAGCCTTCTCCTCACTGACCTGCTGCTCCACAGGAGAGAGGGGATGAGCACAGGGGTGCACCTCGCTGGAGGCGATACACCCAACACAGGGTATACAGGCAGAGGATGAGCTTCCTGGATATGACTGAACAGCAGTGCTTCAGGAGGCCCAGGCTATCGCGCCAGGTTGTGGCAGACATTTGTAGCTTGCTGGAAGAAGACCTGCTGCCCAGAGGACCTGGTGGACACGCTGTCAAAGTCACCACCGCCCTCAACTTCTTCGCCTCAGGCTCCTTCCAGGGATCTGCAGCAGACATTTGCAGGATCTCGCAGTCGGCCACCCACAAATGCTTCACCCAGGTGACCGATGATATGTTTGACAAGTTAGGCACTTATGTACTTTGCCACTGATAAAGCCAGTGTTACTGAGCGGGCACCCAGCTTTGCGGCTCTGGCTGGCTTCCCACAGGTTCAGGGCATCATCGACTGCACACATGTGCCCATCAAGGCACCCCCAGATCACCCAGGAGTGTTTCTGAACAGGAAGGGCTTCCACTCCCTCAATGTGCAGCTCGTCTGCAACCACCAAAAGATCATCATGCATGTGTGTGCCAGATTACCTGGGAGCTGTCAGGAGTCTTCATCCTGCGCCAGTCCACCCTCCCTCAGACTTACCAGCTGGCTGCTTGGAGACAAGGGCTATCCACTGAAGACGTGACTGATAACACTCTTGAGGAGGCCGAGCGATGAGGCCGAGGACTGCTACAATGAAAGTCACATGATGACTAGATGTGTAATAGAGCAAGCAATTGGCATGCTGAAGATGCGCTTCAGCAGCCCGATCTGGAGGAGCCATTCAGTATGCACCAGTTAGGGTCGAGAGCATGATCGTCGTATGCTGCACAACATAGCACAGCAGCGAGGATTGGAGCTTCAGGAGAAGCAAGGCACAGAGCGCAGCGCCTCTTCGGAAGAGGATGAGGAGGAAGAGCAGGTGGAACATGAGGAGGAGGAGGAGGAACCAAAGGTGGAGACGGCACCAGCAGTGGCGCACATTGCTGCCCGGGAGGCCCGGGATGGCCTCATAATGGCACGATTTAGTTAAGTTGCACCAGTGCACCCATATGGCATCGAGATGCTGTACCAACTTCCCCCCCACCCACCAACACCAGAAAGCAGTCCTAAAATGGCCAAACCATTCCTGTCACACGCACACCCATTGCTCGAGGTTAAGTAATGTCTTACCATTCATTCCAAGTGAAAAGGCCACTTCCCAGGTAGCAGGCAAAAATAGACAAGATGGGAAAGTGTTGCAAAGAAATACATTTATGTGGGTTATAATTAGAACTGAAACTTAACACTGTAACATCTTGGAAAACACTCATGTGCTTACCCTTGTGCATCTACAATTCTGTCATTTTTCTTTTCCTAGTGCTTCTACGATGTGCTCCTCCTGTGGCTTCAGCAGAGATAGAGGCAGGCTGCTCACTTCCCTGTTCTGACTGCTTAGACACTTTCGGCGGACGTCCTCTGGGTTTTGGAACCTGTGAGGACCCCGCCAAAGACTGCTCCTCCTGCAACTGTTCAGGGACAGACTTGGCCATCGGGATCCGAGTCAGCATGTGGGGCTCTGACTGAGGGGGAGGCAACGGGGGAGAAGTGGGAGCGCTTTGAGCAGATCCCCCACTTTCATGTCCCCGCTCACCATCATCCATCTCATAGGCCACCCGCACTTCCCTGCTACCAAGGAGCTGGCGAGCACCTTGCTGCAAATCAGTGGGACGATGAACGCCCAAGACTAGGTTGGTATCCCTCCTAGATATGACTGTAAACAGAGACTGCAAGCTATTGTTCACAGCAAGCATGGACTCGTTTGACTGGCACATTTGCTGCTCTATGCAGGTGGCCATCCTTTCCATGGAAGAGCACATCAATGCCATCGCCTGCAACATGGTGCTGCTCATGTTCGAGATGGACTCCTCCATTCTCTCTACAATCGTGCAGATCACAGCTGGAAAAGCTGCCAGAGCCTCGGGCATTTGTTGCTGCTCCTCCAAGATCAACCTCTTTGTTGACAGCCCCCGAGGTTCAGCATCTGCAGCCAAGCGAGCAGAGCTTGGAGCGTCCTGTGCCCTCTGGCGAGGACTCTTCACTGCTGTCCCTTTCTCCATCATCTGCTCTTGCTCACTTGTGATCTGTGACAAACTAGGTGATAACATTACTCTCTCTCTCACTGGACCCACCAACATGCTGCGCTGGTGCTGGGTGCGCATGGGTCTGGTGACGGTGCACCCTCAGAGAATGGAGCTTCCTCTGAGGAGTCGTCTTCCTCCTCCGGCTGGACAGGGGATGTGTGGGGTGGGGCACTTGATGGACTTGTGGGAGAGTAAAGACATGAATTAGAACTGTTATGATAAGAATGTTGTAAGTTACCATTATACACATGATCATATTTCACTGGCTGTTGACATATCACAATGAGTGACTGTTGTATGCCTCTAGCTGTATGATATTTAATTCTGTCACCAGGTTGCTGTAAGGTCCCCCTCTCTCCATCTCCCACCACCAGCAGCTCCGCAACTCTGCATGTGTTGAGCACATCCTCCTCTGAGGGCGCCCTGCAGTGGCGATTGGATGTCCACCTCCAGTTCTCAGCCTCTCCCTGGTGTTCTGTGCTCTCTTCTCCTGCAAGGAGGGAGACAAGGGAGCTTTGAGTGAGAGTGATGGAATGAGTGTAAGGGATGGATGGGCAACATCTGTAGAGGGTGACTGTGAGGGAGTGGCATGACAGTGCCAAATGACCTCCTTCTGTGGCGTTACTTTCTATGATTCTATAATTGCATTAGGCTGAGGGTGAGTGTCAGTGGATCGTCAAATTGGGATGTGAGTAGGTGCATAGACAGTGAGGGATGGGTGCACCAGCAAGGTAGGTTGGTGTCAGGAGTAATGTGCAGGAGTAGGCTTGGGAAGGCAGAGTGATGGGGTTGGGGTGACATGCACATCAGGATGTCGTTGAATGTAACATTGCACGCACCATTCCTGACCATGAGATCATTAAATCGCTTCCTGCACTAGAACCAGGAGCGGCTGACAACAGTCCTGCTGCTCACTTCCTCGGCGATCTCCAGCCATGCCTCTTTTGTTTCAGCTGTTGTCCTCTTCCTCCCATCACCAGGGAAGAGGACATCCTTGCGGGCGCTCAATCCCTGGAGCAGGATTTCCAGGGAGGAACCATTAAACCTGGGCGCTGCCTTTTGGTGGTGAGCCTGTATTTTTGCTTAGAAATGGTTTAACCTTCACAGGGAACGGTAACATAGTGGTAATGTCACTGGGCTGGTAATCCAGAGGCCTGGACTAATGATCCAGAGATATGAGTTTAAATCCCACCACGGCAGCTGGGGAATTTAAATTCAGTTAATTAAATAAATCTGGAATAATTACTAGTATCAGTAATGGTAACCATGAAACTATCAGATTGTCGTAAAAACCCATCTGGTTCACTAATGTCCTTTAGGGAAGGAAATCTGCCGTCCTTACCTGGTCTGGCCTATATGTGACTCCAGCAATGTGGTTGACTCTTAACGACCCTCTGAAATGGCCTAGCAAGTTACTCAGTTGTAACTAACCGCTACGGAACATAAGAAGAATGAAACCGGACGGACCACCTGGCACCGGCTACAGACACGGCAACGGCACACCCAGCCCAGTCAACCCTGCAAAGTCCTCTTCACCAACATCTGGGGAGAGCTGTCCCATAGACTAGTCAAGCAAAAGCCTGATATAGTCATACTCACAGAATCATACCTTTCAGCTCATGTCCCAAACTCCTCCATCACCATCCCTGGGTAGGACCTGTCCCACCGGCAGGACAGACCTACCAGGGGTGGTGGCACAATGGTATACAGTTGGGAAGGAGTGGCCCTAGGAGTCCTCAACATTGACTCCGGACCCCATGAAGTCTCATGGCTTCAGGTCAAGCATGGGCAAGGAAACTTCCTGCTGATTACCACCTACCGCCCTCCCTCAGCTCTCCTCCATGTTGAACATCACTTAGAAGAAGCACTGAGAGCAGCAAGGGCACAGAATGTACTCTGGGTGGGGGACTTCCAATGTCCATCACCAAGAGTGGCTCAGTTGCACCACTACTAACCGAGCTGGACGAGTCCTGAAGGGCATAACTGCCAGTCTGGGCCTGTGACAGGTGGTGAGAGAACCAACACGAGGGAAAAACCTACTTGACCTCGTCCTCACCAATCTACCTGTCGCAGATGCACCTGTCCATGACAACATTGGTAACAGTGACCACCGCACAGTCATTGTGGAGACGAAGTCCCGTCTTCACACTGAGAACACCCTCCATCGTGTTGTGTGGTACTACCACCGTGCTAAATGGGACAGATTCAGAACAGATCTAGCAGCTCAAAACTGGGCATCCATGAGGCGCTGTGGGCCATCAGCAGCAGCAGAATTGTATTCCACCACAATCTGTAACCTCATGGCCCAGCATATCCCTCACTCTACCATTACCATCAAGCCAGGGGACCAACCCTGGTTCAATAAGGAGTGTAGAAGAGCATGCCGAGAGTAGCACCAGGCGTACCTAAAAATGAGGTGCCAACCTGGGGAAGCTGAAACACAGGACTACATGCATGCTAAAAAGTGGAAGCAGCATGCTATAGGCAGGGCTAAGCGATCCCACAATCAACGGAACAGATCAAGGCTCTGCAGTCCTGCCACATCCAGTTGTGAATGGTGGTGGACCATTAAACAACTAACGGGAGGAGGAGGCTCCATGAATACCCCCATCCTCAGCACGTGAGTGCAAAAGACAAGACTGAAGCATTCACAACAATCTTCAGACAGAAGTGCCGAGTGGATGATCCATATCGGCCTCCTCCTGAGGTCCCCACCACCACAGAAGCCAGTCTTCAGCCAATTTGAGTCACTCCATGTGATATCAAGAAACGGCTGAGCGCACTGGATACAGCAAAGGCGATGGGCCCCGACAACATCCCGGCTATCGTGCTGAAGACTTGTGCTCCAGAACTAGCCGCGCCTCTGGCCAAGCTGTTCCAGTACAGCTACAATACTGGCATCGATCCGACAATGTGCAAAACTGCCCAGGTATGTCCTGTCCACAAAAAACTAGACAAATCCAACCCGGCAATTACCGCCCCATCAGTCTACTCTCAATCATCAGCAAAGTGATGGAAGGTGTCATCGACAGTGTTTTATGCGGCACTTACTCACCAATAACCTGCTCACTGATGCCCAGTTTGGGTTCCGCCAGTAACACTCGGCTCCAGACCTCATTACAGCCTTGGTCCAAACATGGACAAATGAGCTGAATTCCAGAGGTGAGGTGAGAGTGACTGCCCTTGACATCAAGGCAGCATTTGACCGAGTGTGGCATCAAGGGGCCCTAGTAAAACTGAAGTCAATGGGAATCGGGGGGAAAACGCTCCATTGGCTGGAGTCATACCTAGCACAAAGGAAGATGTTTGTGATGATTGAAGGTGAATCATCACAACCCCAGGACATCGCTGGTGGAGTTCCTCAGGGCAGTGTCCTAGGCCCAACCATCTTCAGCTGCTTCATCAATGACCTTCCCTCCAACATAAGGTCAGAAATGGGGATGTTCGCTGATGACTGCACAGTGTTCAGCACCATTCACAACTCCTCAGATAATGAAGCAGTCCATGCCCACATGCAACAAGACCTGGACGACGTACAGGCTTGGGCTGATAAGTGGCAGGTAACATTCGCGCCACAGAAGTGCCAGACAATGACTATCTCCAACAAGCGAGAGTCTAACCACCTCCCCTTGACATTCAACAGCATTACCATCGCTGAATCCCCCACTATCAACATCCTGGGGGTCACCATTGACCAGAAACTTAACTGGACCAGCCACATAAATACTGTGGCAACAAGAGCAGGTCAGAGGCTAGGTATTCTGCGGCAAGTATCTCACCTCCTGACTCCCCAAAGCTTTTCCACCATCTACAAGGCACAAGTAAGGAGTGTGATGGAATACTCTCCACTTGCCTGGATGAGCGCAGCTGCAACAATACTCAAGAAGCTCGACACCATCCAGGACAAAGCAACCCGTTTGATTGGCACCCCATCCACCACCTTAAATATTCACTCCCTCCATCACCGGCGTACCATGGCTGCAGTGTGTACCATCTACAAGATGCACTGCAGCAACTCGCCAAGGCTTTATCAGCAGCACCTCCCAAACCCGCGACCTCTTCCACCTAGAAGGACAAGGGCAGCAGGTGCATGGGAACACCACCACCTCCAAGTTCCCCTCCAAGTCACACACCATCCTGACTTAGAAGTATATCACCGGTCCTTCATCGTCGCTGGGTCAAAATCCTGGAACTCCCGACCTAACAGCACTGTAGGAGTACCTTCACCACACGGACTGCAGCAGTTCAAGAAGCTGGCTCACCACCACCTTCTCAAGGGCAATTAGGGATGGGCAATAAATGCTGGTCTTGCCAGCAATGCCCAGATCCCATAAGTGAATTAAAAAAAAGTCAAACTAATTGATTGATCTCACAGCAACAGCTAACTCTCAGAACAACCTCTGGACCACCTCCAACAAACTTCAACTCTCATCTGTCCACTGCTCCTTTAAATAGCTGAGCTGAAGTCGATGCATCTGTGGCGTCAACAGACCTGCTCCAGTTAATTGGCCTGGAAACCCACATGACTAACTCAGTTTGAGTACTTAAGTTAATAGGAGACTGAGAGCGCGCTGATGGAATGGTCATGACAGCGACCCGCTACACGGCCTCCCTCCCCGCACCCAACCATACGCTAAGGTAAAATTTCAGCCCTTTGTTTCCAATTTCATGTCAAACACTTTTCTTTCCCTATACAAACCTTAACTTTTTATGAAGCCCAAGATTGACGGAGGTTTGAATATTGATCCCATATCTGGGTAAGTTCTTCTAGCATCTCTATCATGCTCCTGGACACGATAAAAGAAGACATGTCCTCTGATAGCAGACTTTCTCTCACCCTCCAGCAGCAAATCTTTCTCTGCAATCTCTCTTTCCTTTGTCTTCCCTGGATGACGAAAGAGATAGAGAGTAAAATAAAGTAGAAAAAAATGGGGTGCATGACAGATGTCAGGTTGAGAATACAAGTGAGAATCAGGCTGAATATAGAAAGTTCAGAGGGGAAGTGAAAATGAAAACAAGAGGGGCAAAGAGAGAGTATGAGAATAGATTGGCAGCTAACATAAAAGGAAATTCAGATGTCTTCTATAAGCGTATAAATAGTAAACAGGTAGTAAGAGGAGGGGCGGGGCCGATTAGGGACCAAAATGGAGATCTACGCATGGAGGTAGAGGGCATGGCTGAGGTATTAAATGAC
Organism: Squalus acanthias; assembly: GCA_030390025.1. Lineage (NCBI taxonomy): Eukaryota > Metazoa > Chordata > Chondrichthyes > Squaliformes > Squalidae > Squalus > Squalus acanthias. The sequence goes on from CM059426.1 coordinate 50,734,313, forward strand.
TACTTTGCATCTGTCTTCACCAAGGAAGAAGATGCTACCAAAGTCATAGTGAAAGAGGAGGTAGTGGAGATACTGGATGGGGAAAAAATTGATAAGGAGGAGGTAGTAGAAAGGCTGGCTGTACTTAAAGTAGATAAGTCATCAGGAGCTGATGGGATGCATCCTAGGATGCTGAGGGAAATTAAGGTGGAAATTGCGGAGGTATTGCCCATAATTTTCCAATCCTCCTTAGATTTAGGGGTGGTGCCAGAGGACTGGAGAATTGCAAATGTTCAAAAAAGGGTGTAAGGATAAACCTAGCAACTACAAACCAGTCAGTTTAACCTCGGTAGTGGGGAAGCTTTTAGAAACAATGATCAGGGCAAAATTAACAGTCACTTGGACAAGTATAGATTAATAAAGGAAAGCCAGCATGGATTTGTTGAAGGCAAATCGTGTTTAACTAACTTGATTGAGTTTTTTGATGAGGAAACAGAAAGGGTTGATGAGGGCAATGCGATTGATGTGGTGTACATGGACTTCCAAAAGGCATTTGATAAAGTGCCACATATTAGGCTTACCAACAAAGTTGAAGCCCATGAAATAAAAGGGACAGTGGCAGCATGGATACGAAATTGGCTAAGTGACAGGAAACAGAGTAGTGGCGAACGGTTGTTTTTCAGACTGGAGGAAGGTACATAGTGGTGTTCCCCAGGGGTCAGTACTAGGACCACTGCTTTTCTTGATATATATTAACGACTTAGACTTGGGTGTACAGGGCGCAATTTCAAAATTTGCAGATGACATAAAACTTGGAAGTATAGTGAACAGTGAGGAGGATACTGATAGACTTCAAGAAGACATAGACAGGCTGGTGAAATGGGCGGACACATGGCAGATGAAATTCAACGCAGAAAAGTGTGCAGTGATACATTTTGGTAGGAAGAATGAGGAGAGGCAATATAAACTAAAGGGTACAATTCTAAAGGGAGTGCATGAACAGAGAGACCTGGGGGTATATGAGCACAAATCGTTGAAGTTGGCAGGGCAGGTTGAGAAAACAGCTAAAAAAGCATACGGGATCCTGGGCTTTATAAATAGAGCATAGAGTACAAGAACAAGGAAGTTATGATGAATCTTTATAAAACACTCAACTGGAGTATTGTGTCCAATTCTGTGCACTGCACTTTAGGAAGGATGTGAAGGCCTTAGAGCGGGTGCAGAAAAGATTTACAAGAATGGTTCCGGGGATGAGTGACTTCAATAACGTGGACAGACTGGAGAAGCTGGGGTTGTTCTCCTTAGAGCAGAGAAGGTTGAGAGGAGATTTGATAGAGGTGTCCAAAATCATGAGGGGTCTGGACAGAGTAGATAGAGAGAAACTGTTCCCATTGGCAGAAGGGTCGAGAACCAGAGGACACAGATTAAAGGTGATTGGCAAAAGAACCAAAGGCGACATGAGGAAAAACTTTTTTACGCAGTGAGTGGTTAGGATCTGGAATGCACTGCCTGAATGGGTGGTGGAGGCAGACTCAATCATGGCTTTCAAAAGGGAATTGGATAAGTACCTGAAGGAAAAAAAAATTGCAGGGCTACGGGAAAAGGGCGGGAGAGTGGGACTAGCTGAAGTGTTCATGCCGAATGGCCTCCTTCTGTGCTGTAACCATTCTATAATTCTATGATTCATCCATTTGTGTGTAAGTCGGTCTTTTTGAAATGCTAACAAAAACATTTGAAATTTAAACATTTGCACTTTATTTTTGCTTACTTTGCTCACTTATAGTGTTCCTGCAACCCCTGCCAAAGAATTGTGCATGAAATGGAAGCAAGGTTCCATCAACAGTTTTATCAGAATTGCTTCCTAATGGGAGCACACTGTAAACAAAGTGAAGCTGCAGCCTATCAGATGGAGTTCAGAAATCGTGCCTTTATTTAACTAGGTATCAAAATAGGAAGTAAACATCGGCAGAAAAAAATGACGAGGAAATGCAATTAGGAAGTTTCATTTCCGCAGGCCTTAGTTCCTCTGCATCCACTTGTTAACAGCTTAAAATCCATCATCAGTCTCCGTCCCCTTTTCCAACACACTTTCCATAGCATCCAGTTGAACTTCGCCTTGCTGTCTTTGCTATTGAAGTTGCTAATGATATTGTGAGCAAGTGACATGCATTGACCTTTGTGGTTATTCAGTGTTTCAAACATTACTGATTATTAATCAGGAAACTACAAAGAAGGAACCTCCTTACTTCAGCAAAATAAAAAGATAGTTCAGCAGAAAAAAAATTACAGACTTGCCCACAACAAAGCACCATCAGGACAACTGTAAAGGCTTTAACTAAACCATTTTAGAGTGTTATAGCGGGAGAAATTTGGTACCTTAGTGTCTCCTGTTAGTGCCTCTGGGGGGCGCTACCAGCTTTGCGACCGTGCGCACCGATAGTACCGACGCCCACGAAATTGAAGTGGAGGTTTGCGGCAGCGGTAACCATTAGCGCCACGCTCTCCTGTGGCCGTAGATCGTGACGTCATCCGACTGCGCAGCGCCCCGGCTCAGAAATTCACTCTCGCCCCCTGCCTGAGCGCCTGCCTTTAGCAATGACAGGTAGAGGAGGCGGTATGCAGTCGGATGAGTGCTGGACGAGCGCTATATAAAGGCGTCAACATCTAGTTTATTTTCAGTTGGCAAAGAATGCTGCCTTGTTAGTTTGACATAGGCAAGGAGGCATTTATAGGGGGATTTCACTTGAGGGAGTCTTTAGTCTCAGAAAAATTATTCACTTTCATTTAGGTGAGATTTTAAAGTGCAACATTTCCATACTTTAATGGGGGCTGCACTGGCACTGGACCTCGCCCTCCAGCATCAACGTCAGAGGCAGCAGAGGCAGAGAGAAAGATTGCAAAATGTGGCCAGAGGCAGAAGGGCCAACAGGACTCTTAACAGGAGGCCTTACCCTCCCAGAGTATTCCGGCAGTATTTCTCCTACATCAATCTCACTGAGGAACAGTGTCTTAGAAGGCACCAAGGAGGTGGTCACAGAGCTCTGCCACCTCCTGCAGCCGGACCTCGAGCTTCAGATCAGGACAACCACGGCTCTCTCAGTGGCAGTCAAGGTCACCGTCGCCCTCAAATTCTACACCAGCAGATCCTTCCAGTCTGCAGCAGGAGACATATCTAACATAACGCAATTCGCCGTCCATTGCTGCATCTGCGAGGTCACATATGCTCTCTACAGAAGGAGAAGGGTCTACATTTCCTTCCCCCTGACCAGAGAGAAGCAACGCAAGCGTGCATGTGGCTTTGTCAGGATAGCGGGCTTCCCCATGGTGGAGGGCACCATTGACTGCACCCACGTCGCTTTGCAGGCACCACATCACAATCCAGAGGTATTCCGTAACTGCAAAGGCTACCGCTCACTTAATGTTCAGTTGGTGTGTGACCACACACAGCAAATCCTCACCGTCAATGCTCACTATCCGGACAGCAGCCACGATACCTTCATCCTGCGCCAGACCAGTGTGCCAGCACTCTTCCAGCCACCACATCAAGCTCACGGCTGGCCGCTCGGAGACAAGGCCTAGCTGCTCTCCATCTGGCTCATGACTCCCCTCCGCAACCTAAACACTCATGCCCAGCACTCATATAATGAGAGCCATGCTGCCACCAGGAACATCATCGAGCAGACCGTCAGAGTGCTCAAGCAACGGTTCCGCTACCTTGACCATTCGGGAGGAGCCCTCCAGTACTCGGCTGAGCGGGTTTCCCTTTTCGTCATCGTCTGTTGTAAGCTGCACAACTTGGCCATCATGAGGGTGCAGCCATTGCCACCCGGCATAGCCGCACCACCTCAGGAGAAGGTAGAGGGAGACAAGGAGGATGAGGCCGAGGATGAGAAGGAGGAAGAGGAGGAGAAGGAGAAACAGGAGCACGAACAGCAGCAATGAAGGAGGCCACCACTCAATCGGCCTTGTGGAAGGGCGGTCCGTGACCGTCTCATCAGACTTCGGTTCCAATGAATTCGAGGCCACTTCCCAGTTGCTCAGCCAGTCCCCATTATTCCATCAATTTCACATTCCATACCACACCCCAAAGCTGAAATGAGACATAACCCCAAATCTGCAACATTCCAATAATAAATTTATCCAAATTCAAGAACCATACATATACAACAACAACATTAACTAATCACCCTTGTGCAAACCCTCTTTACAGTGCCTTTCCCTAATCTACTGCTCCTACGTAGTGTCTCCCCAGTGGCTGCAGCAGGGCTGGTGGAAGGCTGCTGAGTGTCAGTGCCAGAGACTACAGATGGTCTTGCAGGACGCCCTCGAGCAGCTCTGAGCCTGGAAGGCCCGGCTGTAGACTGCACCACCACAGGCTGGGCGGCGGCAGTCTGGGCTGGCTGGATGACAAGCAGCGGCAACGGCAATGGCGGAGTGCCAGTGGTGGGAGCAGGAATGCTGTCCTCCTGAGAGAGGACAGCAGGTTCCTGCTCCACTGACCCACTGCCACTCCCCCGGGGCAGCACCTCAGCATCCCTAGCAATCTGCTGGAGCACAGATTGCTGGCCTGCAGCGACACCGTGAGATGCCCGGAGGACTGTGGTGGACCCAGCGATGATGGCAGCAGTCAGAGCTTACGTGGCATCAAGCTGAGACTGCACGAGAGCAGTCTGAGACTCGATGGCAGTAACCATTGACTGCATTATAGCACTAAGACTTCCGCCTGTGCTGCAATGGAAGCTGCCACATCGCCCATGACATGTGTCATGAGGTCTGGATCCGCACAGTCTCTCTTGGAATCCACCATCCTCTGCAGAGTGGAAATGATGGGCTCCATGGTGTGCTCAGAGCTCTGTGCAATGTTGCAGGTGGACTCCACCACGCTCCTCACCATTGCCGAGAGGCTCTCGGGCACCCTTGCCATTGCACCTGTCATCTCAGATTGCATGGCCATCACCCTTCTTGTGAACGCCTCCTCATCGAGGTCCTCATCTGAATCCTGTGCAGCAGAACGCACGCACAAACTCGCCTTCCAGGGAGCTGGCTCCCGAGCTACCCTTCCCCCCTGACCTTGCTGCAGCCCACTCGTCCCCGGTGCATCACCCAGTGCAGACCCCTCTACTAAACTTGGCTCTAAAGATCGCGTAGTCGCAGTATCTGAGGTGGTGCCTGTGGGTGAGAGATGCAGTGACGCGGTGTTTTGCTCCTCCTCCTCGTCTCCTTCCTCACTCTCAGTGGGAGGCTCAGGGACAGGCTGGTCATCTGGTTGCTGATTCTCTGAAAGCATAAAGGTACAAGACTCACGTTAAGGTGAGGGCAGGGGGGCAGGAAGGGAGCAAGGAATGCAGACAGTATCAGGAGCTGGAAAGTTAGAAAGGTTTGTGGTGTGAGGGGGAAGTGGGATGAGAGAAGGAGAGGGGCTGAAGATATCGTTTCTGCCCCCAAGGGGGCTGACATTGTCGACAGCCATGCCGCCCACCACCTGCTGCCGAAAGAGTCGCAGCACTCGCTCCTCCAGGTCTGTAAGCTGTTGGAGCTGCACATCACCCCTGCCTGTTCTCTGCTGCTCCCTCCTATTGTGAGCCATCTTGGCCTGCAAGAGAAACGAATGTGTGCGAGTCAGAGTCCAGCTATGTGTTTGGGAGATATGCCTGACGTAGTTGAATAGCTGTGATTGTAGGCAAAGCATGAGATGTGGATGTGAGTTTGAGTAGGTGCAGATGCTTGGTGGGTGAGTGGTGAGGGTGTGGTGGTTTGTGGAGTGTGTACAGACTCAGGTTCAGATGCTGCTATGTAGGACCTGTTGAAGCATGTACTCACCTTGACCACCTGTGTGAGATTGAGGCAATTCCGAATTTCACCCCCATAGTCTTTATAGTGCAATATGACTTACACTTAGAGTTATTTAATACATTTCAAGCACCCAGAATGATTATAGCATGCAAGAAAATTTGCAAAAGTTGACAAATAAAGAATGATGAATTTTGTTTATGTTTCACAAGTCATATCATCACAACTATCACACTGATCATTCTTTGCTTGATAATGTTCAGTTTTACAAGGGCATTTATTATTTTTTTTAAATGAGCCCATTTGATTATAGATTAGAAAATACCTTGGGGTAAAAATTCAGTTGGTTGCGCCTCCCGTTAGCGCCTTAAGAGGGCGCTAATGGGGCGCAAAGCCGCTAACGCCCGGGCGCAGCGATGTTTGCACCGCTCGGGAACTTAACTAGAGATTGTGCGGCGGCGCTAAACTTTACCGCTGCGACCACCTGCGCGCGCAGATTGTGACGTCATTCCATGGTGCAACGCCCTTGTGGCGCCCCGGAGCGGAAATTGAGTGGCGCCCCCTGCCTTACCGCCTGGCGCATCCAACGACCGGAAGACTGGAACGCTATCAATCGCTGTGGGGCTGGGGGGGGTGCTATTTAGAGGGGGCCTCTTCCTGTCTTTTTCTGTGGTTGACATTTTTGCACCACTCGTTCTGAGAGAGAGAGAGAGATTCGGAGAGAGAGAAAGAGAGACTTCTGCATTGACTCAACGCTTTGTGAGGTAGTTTTGCCTACTGATCCTAATGTTTGGCCCCCCCCGCTTTAAGAAGTGGCCGGCGCCAGTGTGTCTGTGTTCCCTCGCTAACTGGCAGCAGCTGCGCTGCGCTCGCGCGCTGAGTTAGCGCCTCACTGCTCGGCCTTTGCGCCTTAAGACAGGTGTGCAGCGCCTGATTTAGCGCTCCACTCACCTCCCGGGGCGGTAAAAGTGAAGTTTCCAGTCAGTGGCGATAATTAGCGCCAGGCGCTAATATTTGCGTCCAGACGATATTTGCGCCCCAAACGGGGCGCGACCTAATTTTTCCCCCCTTTTCTTTCAACAGCAGAGAAGGTAGTTGATTCGGGGTCAAAAACACCTTTGAAAGGGAACTGGATTGATATCTGTTGAGAAAAGGATTTCTGCATTGCTGGGTTTTTTTTCCAGGGCAGGTAGGAGAAGGAATGTGAGAGCCATTTCCATAATGGAGAGCTTGGAAAGCAGGCTATTGTTAGTAACATGTGCGCAATACAGAATCAGAAAGGCTGGTCTCAGCGCTGACCTCCTGATTCACTAGGAGGTAAAGAATTTAAAGTTTTGGAAGCAGCACTTTGTGCATGAGCTGACCTTTACAAGAGCCTGTAAATTGGTCCCACTCTGCATTCCCCGTGTATTTTTGCAGCAAACTTGTTTTATACAGGCACGCAGTGAATCAAGAGCTGTGCAGCAAAATTATGAGGGGAATTTACATAATTTTTAACGTGCAATATTTTATACAGGTGCTGGGAGGTCTGCAAGCTCTTGGTGGAAGAACTCCACCTTTTAAATCGAGGTCGCCATATACTTGCATTCTTGCTGCTGTTTTTGACTTGACTAACTGCACTTTGTGCATTTGAGCTCTTTTTCTGTTGCTTGCTATTGGTTTCCTTCAAATCAGCACTCTTTTGGTGCACACTCCCCACAACAACATTCCTGCTGCCATCAGTGATCCCCTGTACCTGTAAGCAGTGTTGACTGTGGGCCTTCCATTGGATCTGCCAATAGCTGTGTTGGATTTGGAGGACAAGGAGGAATTCCTGCTTGGCACCCACTTGCGGGTGACCCATGAATTATATCATACGACCCAGGCAGAACTACTTGGGCATCTCGGAAGAGACCTGCCTTCGCCATCTATGTTTCAGCAGTTTGGCAACCACTGCATTTTTCCATACCCTTGAGTGTGACTGGCAGATACCATCCAGCACAAGGGCACTGCGCTCTGCCTGTGCTTTGCTGCAGAGGGACAGATGTGGCTTGCTGTTAATTATTGATTGTGTATTAGGTGCTGGCAAGACAACATTAAGAGAGGAACGGCCCGTAAAGGGGTGAGTGACAGCAGGGTACTTTACTGTGGGTAAACAGTAAAAGATTGTTTCCACTGGTGGGCGAATGGGGAACAAGGGGATGGAGACCGAGGATTCTCACTGTGCTCGAGGAACTGGTCGCCTTGCTTTTACATCGATAGCCCCCCCCCGCCGCCGCTCACGCTGGACTGGGAGAGAAGGGGAGCAGCGCCCGGCATTGGCCACAAGCACCAGCTCCGTTCCCTTGTATCCTCTCTCAGGGCAAGAAACCCCACAAGCAAACTCTGGGCCTGGCACCCTGGTCTCATCTGTCGGCTCCTCGCTCGGGGTCTCACAGAGTTTACAACCCCAGCTTCAGCTTCAATCAGCAGCAAGGGGGATTTGAGGGGGAGACCGGCTGTCCTTGCGGCAGGGATTATTTTTTTAAATTATTTTTGAATAAAAGAAAGAACTTGCACTTTTATCATGCCTTTCACAACTTTAGAATATCCCAAAGCACTTTACAGCCAATGAAGTACTTCAGAAGCGTAGTCCCTGTTGTAATATAGGAAAACGTGGCAGCTAATTTGTGCATAGCAATGTCTCACAAACAGCGATGAGATAATAATCTGTTTTTCAGCAATGTTGAAGTGTCAGCCTAGAACATGTGCCAAACTCTCTGGAGTGGGATTATGAACCCACAACCTTCTGACTCCAGAGGCGAGAGTGCTACCACTGAGCCAAGGCTGACACCTTAGCATAAAACATCTTTGGAATCACTTTTTGAAGAGAAACTCACTCTTTCATGCATTCTTTTGTTGTTAAATGTCTGGAACGATAGTAAGTTGGATTGAATATCTTTTTCAAAAATGTAATGTGGTGAATGGATTCGGCTTTTATCTCTTGCATACGTCAAGCCTGCATTGCCTGCTTACAAAGTCGAATTAGTCTTGGCTCTGGGTTATTGTCTTGTTGGGTCCAGATGTAAATTGTTCTTGGATTAGGTGATAAAAATCTGAATTCCACAGTACAGTAAAGTAGCACGGTATTGTACAGCAACTTACCACACCTAGGCACTTCACATTTTGTTTCATTTGGAGGAGTAAGAAAAGGAACGGTGAGTTTGTAAAGTAAGACCATCCAGAGCAAGCTGAGCTAAAGAAACTTGGATACAAATCCATAAATCATGGAGAGGCAGATGGGTTCTTGCCTAAAACCATTGATAGGCTTTTATTTTCACGATTTACTAATGGTGATGATAAATCTAATAATTCAATGATTTAATTTAAAACTCCTCCACCTCAGCCAAACCCATGCTACACCATTAGTGCACTGAAAACAGCGAGGAAGTTTACCCCCTCTGTACGTCAGCTGTGACTCAGTGGACGTACTCTCCCCTCTGACTCAGAAGATTATAGGTTCAAGTCCCACTCCAGAGATTTGAGCACATATTCCAGGCTGACACTCCAGTACAGCACTGAGGGGGTGCTGCACTGTCGGAGGTGCCATCTTTCGGATGAGATGTTAAACCAGGGCCTTGTCTGCTCTCTCCGGTAGATGTAAAGAACTCATGTCACTATTCGAAGCAGAGCAGGGGAGTTTGTCTCAGTGTCCTGGCCAACAATTATTCCTCAACCAACATCACTTAAAAAAAACCAGATTACCTGGTTATTATCATATTGCTGTTTGTGGGAGCTTGCTGTGTGCAAGTTGGCTGCCGCGTTTCCTACATTACAACGGTGACTACACTTTAAAAGTACTTTATTGGCTGTAAATGAAGTATGTAATATACATTCAACTTAAATGAAGTGCATATCCAGACCTATGTAACTTGAGTTTTCCCTGTGTCTATTCGCGTGTGTACTTTGGCTGCCGCTCCGGACCCGAGCTGATCACTTCTATTTCCACTGTTTTCTCCCCCTTTTTCTTTTCTTTCTACCCTCCTTGACCGCTCTCTCCTGTCGTCAAGCTGAAGGGATATTTACTAGTCCTAGCCCCTTCAGGGCTACCCCGGATCAGGCGTATTTTTCAGACGTTCACTTTCAACTAAAGTTTGAGGTAGCCGAATCCTAAAGACACTTAATTGGGTCTAAAGGTCCAGACTATCTCTCCCTAAAGGAAAGGAACAACCTGAGAATGGTACCGTCCTCCAGATAGCGCTTTTAATAAGTTTAGCAAGACTGTAACGTTACGGATATTATGAGGGTCCGGAAAACTCCCCCAGAATTCTGCAACTCCTCACCAAAGAGTGTACAGAGATTGAGTTCACGAGTTTTTGATACAGAAGTCTTATGTGAGACAATTCTAAAAATATATAGATTTATTAAAGAACCGACATGCAATTTACAGTTGGTGAATCAATCGCAACATTAGCCGTTCTAAAAAGAGAAAACTTACGATCTTATTATCAGAGAATCTTAACTTCGCTACAATATTACAGTTCTTAAAGTTCTTATACAGGCAGGATATCCACCAATATCAAATACCTTTGATCCCCGAGGTGCAAAGAGTTGGAGACTACAGAGCCGCCTCTGAAGCCGAGAATCGCTTTGCCCAATTAAAGCGAGTCTGTTATCCCATTTGAGAGTTCAATATTTATACCCTTTTACAGTGGTATTTCCTTTAAGGTTTTCTATTGATGCAAGCTAATTATCTCTAGTCATTTTTCTGCCGACCTCTCAACTCTTACAGCCATCTCAGCCAAAATCATGTCTCATCTCTAGGTGTTCTAAGTTTACCATATAAAAACGGTGTGACGGCAGGTGTTCCTTACTTTATGTCATCTTTACGAGGGCAGATGTTCCTTATCTTATGTGCTTCTTTATGAAGTGTAAATTAGAACACCTTATCCAGGGTGAACCATTGTTTCGTTCCCAAAAGTTCAGCCTGTCGGGGCCCTTCACCTTCTGTTTCAATAAGGTTATTTATTCAGGGTCAACAACTGTCTTATCTCAATAGCCAGAATGCTTTCATAGCTATTTCATAGTTAGGTTTCTAAATTTCCAAACCCAGTTTGTCATGTTTTAATAAGGCCAGAATTCTTTCATAAGATAGTGTATTTTTCTGAATAAGTTATATGGCTTATTCCTTCACAAAGCTTCCTTTCATTTCTCCTCTCTCGGATACTCTGCCCTTCAAAATCCCTACGCCTTCATTACTCTTCGACCTTCCTACTGTCCTGTCGCCGTCCCAGGCTTGACTCCCTCTACAGCTTCCCTCTGTGCCTCCCTTGGCATCCTCTGAAGGGCCCATTGAGGCACTCATCGCTGCCTCCTCATGAGCAGCAACCCCAACTGTCCCATCCTACTCTCTCGCTGACCTTCCTGCCCAGCGCACCTGCTGAAGGCTAATCTTGCCAACTTACCCCTCCCAGTGCTGACCCTGTGGACGCTGGCAGTGGACCAGCCATCACCAACCCTCTCTGCATCTCCCTCCAGAATGTCCGTTCACTTGTGAACAAGGACCTTGCCATCCATGAGTTTATCGTAGATGATTGTATCGACATCATGGTCTGGACGGAAACCTGGCTGAGGGGTGATGACACCTTACCTCTAAATGAAGCCTTCCCGCCTGGCTAAACCTTTCACCACTTGCCCCGCCCAGACCACCACGGTGGTGGTGTGGCTCTCATCAGCAAACCACACCTTGGTCTGACCCCCTACTCCTCTGGCACTTTGAGCATCTTACATTGTTCCACCCCTCACACCTCTCATTTAAATTATTGTTCTCTACCACCCACCCATGTACCATAAAAAATTTATCACCGAGATATCTTCACTGCTTTCCTCGCTCAGCCTCTGCACCAAGCGACTTCTCATCCTTACCCTCACCACCACCTTTGATGCCCTAGTCCCTATTAAAACCATTACTCTCTCTCACCCTGGTCGCTCCCTCTGGTACGGCCCACATCTTCACTCCCTCAAGTCCAAGGGACGCAGACTTGAATGGATATGGCGGACAACTGATTTAGCCATTCACGGCCAGATCTGGCTGGACCACATAAAGTATTATCGGGTCCTGCTCTCGTCTGCCAAAACTGCTCACTATTCCAGGATCATTCTGGAATGCAAAGATAGCCCCTGGCTTCTTTTCTCTACTGCAAACCATCTTCTTAAACACCACTCCCCTGTCTCCTCCACCCTCACCTCCAGCAACATGTGCGAGGAGCTCATGGACTTCTTTCTCTCTAAGATTGAGACCATCCGATCAGCTGCATCTGCCACTTCCCTTCCTTCCCCTAGCCCACCAGGCTAAACTTCCTCTAAGGTTCCCCCTGCCTTAGCCCTGAACGCACATCTTTCTCCAGTTTCTCTCTGATCTCCCCTCATGACTAAATTTCTGACCACCCAACTTTCTTTTCTGGCTCCCATGTTAACTGACATTGTTAACGGTTCTCTCTCCTCAGGTACTGTCTCCCTCTCCTTCAAATCTACCGTCATCACCCCTCTCCTCAAAAATCCAACTATTGACCCCCTTCTTCCTTGCAAACTACTGCATCATCTCCAACCTCCCTTTCCTCTCCAAAGTCCTTGAATATGTTGTCGCCTCCCAAATCCATGCCCATATTTCCCAGAACTCCATTTTTGATTCCCTCCAATCAGGTTTCCGCCCCTGCCACAGTACCGAAACGGCTCTTATCAAAGTCACAAATTACATCCTATGTGACTGTGACAAAGGTAAACTATCCCTCCTCATCATTCTCAACCTGTCTGCAGCCTTTGACACAGTTGACCACTCCATCCTCCTCCAACGCCTCTCCAACATTGTCCAGCGGGGTGGGACTGCACTCACCTGGTTCCATTCTTGTCTATCTAATAGTAGCCAGATAATCACCTGCAATGGCTTCTCTTACCACTCCCGCATCATTACCTCTGGTGTCCCCCAAGAATCTATCCTTGGACCTCTCATATATCTCATCTACATGCTGCTCCTCTGCGACATCATCTGAAAACACAGCATCAGTTTCCACATGTACACTGACAACACCCAGCTCTACCTCACCACCACTTCCCTCGACCCCTCCACAGTCTCTAAATTGTTAGACTGCTTGCCTGACATCTAGTTTAGGACGAGCAGAAATTTCCTCCAATTAAAAGATGCACTGCAACAACTCGCCAAGGCTTCTTCGGCAGCACTTCCCAAACCCGCGACCTCTTCCACCTAGAAGGACAACGGCAGCAGGCGCATGGGAACACCACCACCTCCAAGCTGCCCTCCAAGTCACACACCATCCTGACTTAGAAATATATCGCCATTCCTTCATCATCGCTGGGTCAATATCCTGGAACTCCACAGATAATGAAGCAGCCCATGCCTGCATACAACAAGACCTGGACGACGTTCAGGCTTGGGCTGATACGTGGCAGGTAACATTCGCGCCACAGAAGTGCCAGACAATGACTATCTCCAACAAGCGAGAGTCTAACCACCACCCCTTGACATTCAATGGCATTACCATCGCCGAATCCCCCACTATCAACATCCTGGGGGTCACCATTAATCAGAAACTTAACTGGACCAGCCACATAAATACTGTGGCAACAAGAGCAGGTCAGAGGCTAGGTATTCTGCGGCGAGTGTCTCACCTCCTGACTCCCCAAAGCCTTTCTACCATCTACAAGACACAAGTAAGGAGTGTGATGGAATACTCTCCACTTGCCTGGATGACTGCAGCTCCAACAACACTCAAGAAGCTCGACACCATCCAGGACAAAGCAGCCCACTTGATTGGCACCCCATCCACCACCTTAAACATTCACTCCCTCCACACCGGCGTACCATGGCTGCAGTGTGTACCATCTCCAAGATGCACTGCAGCAACTTGCCAAGGCTTCTTCGGCAGCACCTCCCAAACCCGCGACCTCTTCCACCTAGAAGGACAAGGGCAGCAGGCGCATGGGAACACCACCACCTCCAAGTTCCCCTCCAAGTCACACACCATCCTTACTTAGAAGTATATCGCCGATCCTTTATCGTTGCTGGGTCAAAATCCTGGAACTCCCTACCTAGCAACACTGTGGGAGTACCATCACCACACAGACTGCAGCAGTTCAAGAAGGCGGCTCACCACCACCTTCTCAAGGGCAACTAGGGATGGGCAATAAATGCTGGCATTGCCAGCGACGCCCTGCTCCCATAAACAAATTAAAAAAAAATACTGGGAAGACTGAAGCCATTGTCCCTGTCACACACCCCATTCCGTAGCCACAACTGCATCCCTCTCCCTAGCATCTGTTTGAGGCTGAACCAGACTGTTCGCAGCCTTGGTGTCGTATTTGACCCTGAAATGAGCTTCCGACCACATATCTGCGCCATAACCAAGACCGGCTATTTCCACCTCTGTAACATCACCTGTCTCCGCCCCTGCCTCAGCTCATCTGCTGCTGAAACCCTCCTCCATGACATTGTTACCTCTAAACTTGACAATGCCAACGCACTTCTGGTTGGTCTCCCACGTTCTACCCTGCATAAACTTGAGGTCATCCAAAACTCGGCTGCCCGTGTCCTAACTCACACCAAGTCCCGTTCACCCATCACCCGTGCTCACTGACTACACCTACATTGGCTCCTGGTTAAGCAATGCCTCGATTTTACAATTCTCATTCTTGTTTTCAAATCTCTCCATGGCCTCGGCCCTCCCTATCTCTGTAATCTCCTCCAGCCCCACAACCCTGCGAGATATCTGCGCTCCTCTAATTCTGGCCTCTTGAGCAATCCTGATTTTAATCGCTGTACCTCCAGCTGCCTAGACCCTAAGCTGTGGAATTCCCTCCCTAAACTTCTCCGCCTCCCTACCTCTCTTTCCTCCTTGAAGATGCTTTTGTCATCTGCCGTAATTTCTCCTTATGTGGTTCGGTGTCAAATTTTGTTTTATGACACTCCTGTGAGGCGCCTTGAGATGTTTTACTACCTTAAAGGCGCTATACCAATACAAGTTGTTGTTGTTGTTGTTGTAACGCACTTTGGGACATCCTGGTGAAAGGCATTGTATAAATACAAGTCTTTCTTTCTTCTTTGTTTTAGACTACACCAGGCAAACCATTGAGGGTAAATTTAACAATCCCATGCTTTTAGTGGAGAGCCGTGCTCAAAGAGAGCGCTGGTCAGACAGAGAGTTGCAATACTATGTAGTCAAGTATTTGGTTCTGTTTAGGTCACAACACCACAAGAAAGATATGGGTGTAATGAAAAGGTCACAGGACGAAGCCAAATGACTAACAAAGGAGTACGTTTTGAAGTGCAGTCACTGTCGTAATGCAGCAAACTGTGCCAGCCAATTTGCACGCAGCAAGCTCTCACAAACAGCAATGAAATAAATGACCAATTAAACTGTTTTATTGATGTTGGTTGAATGATAAATATTGACCAGAACACTAGGGAGAACGCCCTTGCTCTTCTTCAAAATAGTGTCATGGGATCTTTTACATCCACAGGAGAGGCAGACGGGACCTTGGTTTGACGTCTCCTTGAAAGATAACACCTCCGACAGTGCAGCCATCCCTCAGTACTACACTGAAGTGTTGGCCTAGATTATGTGCTCAAGTCCTGGACTGGGGTTTGAACCCACAACCTTCTGACTCAGAGATGAGAGTGCTGTCACAGAGCCGAGGCTGACACATCATAGACAGACGGAAGGGGATGAGCTTTACAGTCTGGGAAGAAGGTGGTTAAGGAGAGCCTCATTGAAGCATGGATTAACAAGTTCAAAGTAAACCAGGAAATTATGAGAAAAGAACACACATGCAAATTAGTGAAGAGTAAATTTAAAAGATATCAGGAAGAACCTCTTTACTCGAAGAATGATAACTGTTTTGAATAATTTTCCAGTCACAGCAGTCGTAGAATAACACCAGGTCAAGCAAAAAAACAGTTGGGTGCAGGAGTTCCTCAGGGCAGTGCCCTAGGTCCAACCACCTTCAGCTGCTTCATCAATGACCTTCCCTCCATCATAAGATCAGAAGTGGGGATGCTCGCTGATGACTGCACAGTGTTCAGTGCCATTCGCAACTTCTCAGATAATGAAGTAGTCCATGCCCGCATGCAGCAAGACCTGGACGACATTCAGGCTTGGGCTGATAAGTGGCAGATAACATTTGCATCACACAAGTGCCAGGCAATGACTATCTCCAAAAAAAATCGAGCGTCTAACCACCACCCCTTGACATTCAACGGCATTACCATCGCCGAATCCCCCACCATCTATATCCTGGGGTCACCATTGACCAGAAACTTAACTGGACCAGCCACATAAATACTGTGACAACAAGAGCAGGTCAGAGGCTGGGTATTCTGCGGTGAGTGTCTCACCTCCTGACACCCCAAAGCCTTTCCACCATCTACAAGGCACAAGTAAGGACTGTGATGGAATACTCTCCACTTGCCTGGATGAGTGCAGCTCCAACAACACTCAAGAAGCTCAACACCATCCAGGAGAAGGGCAGCCCGCTTGATTGGTACCCCATCCACCACCTTAAATATTCACTCCCTCCACCACTGGCGTACCGTGGCTGCAGTGTGTACCATCTATAAGATGCACTGCAGCAACTCGCCAATGCTCCTTCGGCAGCACCTCCCAAACCCGCGACCTCTGCCAACTAGAAGGACAAGGGCAGCAGGCGCATGGGAACACATCCACCTGCAAGTTCTCATCCAAATCACACACCATCCTGACTTGGACGTATATCGCCAATCCTTCATCGTTGCTGAGTCAAAATCCTGGAACTCCCTCCCTAACAGCACTGTGGGAATACCTTCACCACATGGACTGCAGCGGTTCAAGAAGGTGGCTCACCATCACCTTCTCAAGGGCAACTAGGGAGGGGCAATAAATGCTGGCCTAAAACATACACAGGGATTTGATGCAAATACATTAACCACTGCACTAAAAAATCTCACAGAGGAACTTCAACTGCTGAGTTCAGCAAGATCTTTTCCGTTGCTAGTCATGAAATTCTGCATGGCAAATCTGCAATAAATCACGAGAACTACCAGTTGTTGCAATAATAGGGCCATTTAGTGTGATTCGATCCTAGATATTTTGTTACAAAGGCCACAGAGTCAGCAATATTTCCAGAGATGTGAACATTGAATTTGTCAAAATACTGAGAATATTTTTATATGGAAAACGGTCTGAGCACCATTTACTCTGCACCCTGCGCTTTACACTAATGTCTTGAGAAGAATGAATTAAAATGATTTACTCCTTTTTTTTACATTATATTAATTGACTGAAGTTTCAGTAAATTTAATTTGTTAATCTGGGATAACAATGTTCTAAATAATTGCTGGATTTTATTGGATGTCCATGGGTTGGGTTCAATAATATCATTACAAAAAGGACTTTATTAGGTAACTGAATTTTAAATTTTTAATGGTTTCCACTCGCACTTGAAGGTTCAAGGGAAGCCTCCCTCATGTAATACTATTTCTCTCAGATCTTTGCTAACGGAAGAATGGCATGACATTTAACATTATTACTTATTTTTATTTGGTCACAGGATCTGGGCGAAGCTGGCAAGGCTGCATTTATTGCCCATCCCCAGTCATCCTGAAAATGTGGTGATGGGCCTTCTTGAATCGTTGTAATCCTTGTGGTGATGATGCTCCCACAATGGTGGTGTCCTTTTGATAGTATAGGTCACAGGGCCGGGAGGTGATATTCAAGTAACCGTGGTGAATTTCTGCAGTGAGTACATACCACACCTACAGTGTAACATTGGTGGAGGGGGATGAGTATTGAGTCCAGTAGTAGAGGTGTCAATCAAGTGAACTGCTTCGGCCTGAATGGTGTCAAACTTCTTGACTGTTGTTGCAGCTATACTCATCCAGGTGAGTGGTGAGTATTCCATTACACTCCTGTCCTGACTTGAACCTTGTAGATGTTGCAGAGGCATTGTAGTGGGTGGAGTTGCAGGAGGTGAGCAGCCCATCGCCAAGTACTCAGCTTCTGGCGTACTCTTGTAGCCATGGTATTGATATGACTGGTCTAGTTAATCTTCTAATCAGTGAGGACCCCCAAGATATATCCAAATTTGCCTGATGACACAAAGATAGGTGGCATTGCAGGCAGTGTAGATGGAAGCATAAAATTACAAAGGGATATTGATAGATTAAGTGAATGGGCAAAACTGTGGCAAATGGATTTCAATGTAAGCAAATGTGAGGTCATCCACTTTGGACTTAAAAAGGATAGAACAGGGTACTTTCTAAATGGTAAAATGCTAAAAACAGTGGATGTCTAAAGAGACTTGGGGGTCCAGATGCATAGATCATTAAAATGTCATGAACAGGTACAGAAAATAATCAAAAAGGCTAATGGAATGCTGGCCTTTATATCTAGAGGACTAGAATACAAAGGGGGAGAAGTTATGCTGCAGCTGTACAAAACCCTGCTTAGACCACACCTGGTGTACTGTGAGCAGTTCTGGGCACCATACCTTAGGAAGGATTTATTGGCCTTGGAGGGAGTGCAGCGTAGGTTTACCAGAATGATACCCGGACTTCAAGGGTTAAGTTACGAAGTGAGATTACACAAATTAGGGTTGTATTCCCTAGAATTTAGAAGGTTAAGGGGTGATCTGATCAAAGTTTTCAGGATATTAAGGGGAACAGATAGGGTAGATAGAGAGAAACTATTTCCGCTGGTTGGGGATTCTAGGACTAGGGGGCATAGTCTAAAAATTAGAGCCAGACCTTTCAGGAGTGAAATTAGGAAACACTTCTACACACAAAGGGTTGTAGAAGTTTGGAACTCTCTTCGGCAAACGGCAATTGATGCTAGATCAATTGTTAATTTTAAATCGGAGATTGATAGCTTATTGTTAATCAAAGGTATTATGAGATATGGGCCAAATGCGATGATATGGAGTTAGATTGCAGATCAGCCATGATTAAGATGATTGGCAGAAGAACCAAAGGCGTCATGTGGAAAAACTTTTTTACGCAGCGAGTGGTTAGGATCTGGAATGCACTGCCTGAAAGGGTGGTCAAGGCAGATTCAATCGTGGCTTTCAAAAGGGAATTGGATAAGTCCTGAAGGAAAAATATTTGCAGGGCTACGGGGAAAGGGCAGGGGAGTGGGACTAGCTGAAGTGCTGTTGCAGAGAGCCAGCACAGGCTCGACGGGACGAATGGCCTCCTTCTGTGCTGTAACCATTCTATGAGCCCATTGAATGGCGGAACAGGCTCGAGGGGCTGAATGGCCTACTGCTGTCCCTATGTTCCTATGATAGGGCGTCCTGACAACAATTGTACTGATGAAGGTCATGGTGGGTGGTTGGTATTTCTTTTGTTAGAGATGATCATTATCTGGCATTTAAGTAGCATGAATAACACCTGATATTATTAGCCTGGATGTTGCCCAAGTCTTTCTGTAGGCCGAGATGGCTGTTTCATTATTGGAGGAATAAATGGCATTGAAGGCTGTGGAATCATCAGTGAACAGCCCTCTTCTGATTTAAGAATGGAGAGAAGGTTGTGGATAAAGCAGCTAAAGATGGTTGGGCCAAGGATGCTGCCCTGAGGAACTCTGCAGCCATGTGCTGGGCTGTGATAATTGACCTCCAACAACCACCACCTTTTTCTTGTGTGTTACATATAACTCCAACCAATAAAGAGGCTTTCCCATGACCCTCATTGACATCAGTTGTGTTGGGGCTCCTTGAATGTTGCCTCAATGTCGACGGCAGCCTCTCTCATCCCTCCTGTTACTGAGGAAAAGGAAGCAGAAATCTGTGTGCCTAAGTACACAATTTTCTCAGAATTCATTTAAAGGAAACCTTCAATCTCTTCTATCAGTTACAAGGCATCATCTCAGACTTTCCTTACTTAACATGGTACCCTCTGTTAGCCAATCTCTGGCATAGCACTCAGCAATATCAATTGTCTAGGGTTTCTGAAGCAGAAGCACCATGTCATCATTGCATAAATTATGTTTATACATTGTCTCAGGGTTTTAGGTGCATTGCTCATCTGGGTTGGGCCAGGATCAGATGATTTGCAAAATCCTTTAGCGCCATTATGGAGATTACAATTGTTCATTTAAAAGCCGAAAATGTTACCTTGTCACATTCGCAATCATTTTCCCCCCAATTTCTCTGCAGTTCTACAACTAGCTACCAGCAGGTATATGCCAATGTAATTTTAGCTTTATGTTGGCTGAGAGTATGATAACTGTATATAGCTCTGGCTGCAGAAATAGGTGGGAATTCATGACTGCAGAATTGAGTGGGAGGCTCTAGTTAACACCTCAATTTTAAAGTTCTCATCCTCTTGTTCAAATCCCTCCATGGCCTCGCCCCTCCCTATCTCTGTAACTTCCTCAAGCCCTGCAACCCTCTGGGAACACTGCGTTCCTCCACCTCTGGCGTTATGTGCAGCCCCCACTTCCTTCACCTCACCATTAACAGCTGTGGATTTTGGCGTTTAGGCCCTAAGCTCTGGAATTCCCTCCCTAAACCTCTGTCTCTACATTTCTCTCCTCCTTTAAGACACTCTTTAAAACCTACCCCTTTGACCAAACTTTTAGTCACCCATCCTAATACCTTCTTCTTTGGTTCGGTGTCAATTTTTGTCCTATTATACACCTGTGAAATACCTTGGGACATTATTCTTCATTAAAGGCACTATATAAATTCAAGTTGCTGTTGTTGCATCGGATAGGCTCAACGTGGATGGGTACATCTAATTTTGTTGATGCTAACTCCTGAAGCTCTCGAATAAAAAATAGACTTAAGGTAACATCTTTGGCCCAACCAGCTTCAGGTACTTTATCAATGATCTTTATATTTTTAAGCCCATCTTGTCTCGCAGCTCACTCATGCAATATTTGACAATAAATATGGACAAAATATGGGCAAGAACTATCTAAATTTTCTAAAGCCAGCTCATCTCAATCTCTTAAACTAAGAATACTTATACTGGTAAACCTGAAAAAAATGGTCACTCTCTTTTCTTTCACTTTATTTTCCTTCTTTGTGTCTGTGTCGTTTTTCCTTTTCCTTTGTTTCTGCCTCTACTTCTTTCTTTCTCTTCTGATTACATTTCAGCGCTTCTCTTTCCTCTTTTCTCTCTCGTTCTTCCTTTTTATTGTGTTTCTCTTTCCGCTTCCCTTCCATCAATCCTCTTTCTCTTTCCCTTGTCTCTCTTCTTCCCTTCTATGTTTCAACCTTCTCTTCTGTCTGTGTCTCCTTTCCTCCTGCTCTCTTCCCTTCCTACCCCTCCTTTTTATCTCTCTCTCCTTTTTATCTCTCTTTCTTTCTTTCTCTCCTCTTTTGTTTCTCCTCCTTCCCATTTTCCTTTTCCCCTCCTTCCCTTCTCTCCCATCCTGCTCTGCTCAGGGCAACCCAATTTGACACAGGGGTCCTTCAACAGACATTAGGCCCCTAATTAACATGTGCAAAGTCCTAACACCTGTTTTAGACGGCCGCCTAAAAAATAGGCCTGATGAATTTAGCAGTGAGCTGAACACCTGCATAGTTTGGGTGCAAGCTGTGCCACTGCTAAACTGGGTAGTGTTGTGTCCATTTTACACTCGAAAAACGGGCACAACGCATACCAATTTCTACCTTATTTTCTGGTGCTAGCCCACAGACTATCAGATCTATTGAATTCAGTTTCATAACTTGTCCTTTGTGGGATTCACAACCTCTGAGTTCCTAGTCAAGTCCCACTAGGCTGCTGTGCCCCGTTGGTGGATAGAGGCAGTCCCTTTCAGGTGTGGTTGCAATTGCCTAGCATCCCTTATTTCTCCAAATGTCATAAAAATAAAAAGATTTTCACTGGAATGCCTACGTTATAAGCGATGCAACTAAAAATGTCTCAGCCAAAACTCTTCTCCCAAAACGTAGCTGGTACAAAAAGCAGTAAAAATACCTGGCACCACAAATCTCCACTCAAATTGGTGTTCCAAATTCAACCACTCAGAACTCACAGATCTCCCTTTAAATGTTGATTTCCTGCCAGTGCTGAGCAACCCTTCCTGTAAGGCCCAATTTATATGGGCAAGACCAACACACAGTACATTCCTGGTGAGAATCACAGGAAATTGGGTGAGCTCTTATCTGCCTATCATGAAGAACAATTTTACTATTGTAATGAAGCTCCCTCCGATTTGTCCCAGGAGTGCATATACAGTATATTATGGGCAGAAATCTGGCGATTGGGCTTTCCACCTAATTTTCTAAGCCCTTTCTCTTCCCCCCCCTCCCCCACCCACCACTATCAACACCATTTTCCACACCACTGCCATCAGTGGTGACACTGGAAAATATATCTTAAGGTAAGTTGAGCATCAGGAATTATGATTGCAAATGCCAGTTAAGCTGCTGCTGTTTTGATAAACCTGCCAGCTTCTCTTTCCACATAGATGCCAGAACCCAGGATGTTCTTGCACAATATCAATATAAAGAAGCCCCACCACATCATACAGCAACCACACCACATCTTTGAAGCAACATATTGAGATTTGTATCTATTTGGTCTAGAAGGGATTTCAGTTTAATTTAAATTATTGATAAAGTCAGGTTCAATTTACACAGGGTTAACTGCCATTATGCACATCTAGATTAGGAAAATTTGGTGGAATGACACAAGTAACAAAAATATGTACTTTTACATATCACTTTGATTTTAGAACAATGAGAAGTTATTGAGCACATTCCATAGCAGTTTGTACCCTTAATGCAAGAAGAAAATTATTATTTAAATGGAGAGAGACTACAAAATGCTGCAGTACAGAGGGATCTGGGGGTCCTTGTACATGAAACACAAAAAGTTAGCATGCAGGTGCAGCAAGTAATTAGGAATGCAAATGGAATGTTGGCCCTTATTGCAAGAGGGATGGAGTATAAAAGTAGGGAAGTCCTGCTACAACAGTTTTGGTCTCCTTATTTAAGGAGGGATATACTTGCATTGGAGGCAGTTCAGAGAAGGTTCACTAGGTTGATTCCTGAGATGAAGGGGTTGTCTTATGAAGAAAGGTTGAGCAGGTTGGGACTATACACATTGGAGTTTAGAAGAATGAGAGGTGATCTTATTGAAACATGTAAGATTCTGAAGGGGCTTGACAGGGTAGATGCAGAGAGGATGTTTCCCCTCATGGGGAATCTAGAACTAGGGGGCATAGTTTCAGAATAAGGGTTTGCCCATTTAAAACGGAGATGAGGAGGAATTTCTTCTCTCAGAGGGTCGTGAATCTTTGGAATTCTCTACCCCAGAGAGCTGTGAAGGCAGAGTCATTGAATATATTCAAGGCGGAGATAGACAGATATTTGAGCTACAGGGGAGTCAAGGGTTATGGGGAGCGGGCGGGAAAGTGGAGTTGAGGCCAAGATCAGATCAGCCATGATCTTATTGAATGGCCGAGCAGGCTCGAGGGGCCAAATGGCCGACTCCTGCTCCTATTTCTTATGTTCTTATGTTTTAAGAATGGTTTTCATTTAATGTGCCCAGCAGGTGGCTACCACTCTATCAAGGGTTGGGTTTCTTTTTCACGATGGTAACTGTGATTGGCAGCTTTGTGAGCCAATCCCAAAGCTCAACAGAGAGAGCTAAGGGAGGGGTTAGAGGTCAACCTCTGTCTGTATTTTTCTATCATCTTTTAAGGAGAAGGCAGTCTGAGTCTGGAACAATGAGAGACACAAAGAGAGATCTCACTTTCTAGTTGGCCAAAGGAAGGCTGAGAGACTCAAGGCTGAGATACACAAGCATAAGATATGATTTAACTCGAGGCAGGAGTCGTGCAGGAAGGTCACGAAGGACGGTAATCCATGCCAACCTCGGCAGCGTATGAAGCATGGGAGAAGTTGTCAGCTGGCCGGCGGTTGGGAGAGGAATATTGGGCAGCAGGAGGGCACCACCACGAACCAAAGGAACGGTCCTTGGCACTCAGATAAATGATTAGGTGGGGTTTGGGAGGGTCTCCTGGTTGGGAGAGGGGGTGATCTCAGGGTAGGAAATTTTCCATGTGGGCCCAGAGGAGCATGCTTCTCCTGGCTCCAAAAGGAAAGTTTATAAAAAAAGGAAAAGCAATGACCTTTTTGGGCTTCTTCTGGCCCCGGCTCCTCTTCCCGCTAGGTTGGCCTGACTAAAATTGCAACCGGGCCCCAATGACGTCATCAGAGCCCAATCGTCATAGTTAAAGTAGGACTCCGCTAGCTTCTGGCGAGTGTCCGTTTCACCTGCTCAGAAGGGCAGGTAAAATAGTAGCCTGCAGAAAGACAGCAGGACTACAGTAGCTAAGTTCCATGGGTGAATTTAACTGAAATCTGCCCGGTTTCCACCAGGCAGACAGACTTAAAATTGATACTATACAGCCTGTAAGTGAAAAGCAAACTTGTAAGTGAGCTTATTCTATAACACCAGCAAAGTCACTACAATAGCAAAATACTGCGGATGCTGGAAAACTGAAATAACAACAGAAAGTGCTGGAAACACTCAGCAGATCAGGCAGCATCAAGGAGAGAGAAACAGAGTCAACGTTTCGGGTCATCAGAACTGGAACAGGTTAGGATGCGGAGATGCCGGTGTTGGACTGGGGTGGACAAAAGTGAGAAGTCGCACAACACCAGGTTATAGTCCAACAGCTTTATTTGAAATCACAAGCTTTCGGAACGCTGCTCCTTCGTCAGGTGAAGTGAAGAAATACAAATGGGCACAGCATATATAGACAGAGAACAATGCCTGTGCAGAGAACAATGCCAGATGACTACAGTTAATCTTTCTAACTGCCCTTTATCACACCTCGGCAGAGAGACAATCACGGCAATCAAATCCAACCAGGTCAGTCAGGAAGACATTACATCAAAGACAATAGCAAAATACAACAAAGACAATGAGGTGGGGTCACAAGGGGTCTAATGTGGCAGATGCTGCAGTCTGTATGGTAAACCAAAAACTTTAAACTTTTTACTTTTTTTACTGGAAATCACAGCAGGTCCGGCCGCATCTGTGAATAAGCCAACGACGACTCAAGTCTGGATGACTCTACATCAGGTGGGGTTACATGTAGCGTGACATGAACCCAAGATCCCACCCGGTTGAGGCCATCCTCATGGGTGCGGAACTTGGCTATCAGTTTCTGTTCGATGATTTTGCGTTGTCGTGTGTCTCGAAGGCCGCCTTGGAGAACGTTTACCCGAAGATCGGAGGCTGAATGTCCTTGACTGCTGAAGTGTTCCCCGACTGGGAGGGAACACTCCTGCCTGGCGATTGTTGCGCGGTGTCCGTTCATACGTTGTCGCAGTGTCTGCATGGTCTCGCCGATGTACCATGCTCCGGGGCATCCTTTCCTGCAACGTATGAGGTAGACAACGTTGGCCGAGTCACATGAGTATGTACCATGTACCTGGTGGGTAGTGTCCTCATGTGTGATGATGGTATCTGTGTTGATGATCTGGCATGTCTTGCAGAGGTTGCCGTGGCAGGGTTGTGTGGTGTTGTGGTCGCTGTTATCCTGAAAGCTGGGTAATTTGCTGCGAACAATGGTACTTTTGAGGTTAGGCGGCTGTTTGAAGGCGAGTAGTGGAGGCGTGGGGATGGCCTTAGCGAGGTGTTCGTCATCATCGATGACATGTTGAAGGCTGCGAAGAACATGGCGTAGTTTCTCCGCTCCGGGGAAGTACTGGACGACGTAGGGTACTCTGTTGGTTGTGTCCCGTGTTCGTCTTCTGAGGAGGTCTATGCGATTTTTCGCTGTGGCCCGTCGTTAGGTTAGGGAAGAGAGATTTTTAAACAGTGGCAGGGAGGAGGGGAGGAAAGAACAAAGGGAAGGTCTGTGATAGGATGGAAGGCAGGAGAGATTGAATGACAAAAGGGATGATAGTGCAAAGCAAAAGGAGAGGTAATGGGACAAGTTAAGAAACAAAATATGGCTCTAGATGATGTGTGAATGATGATGGCGACAACATTAACAGCTACCACGTGAGGAAACAAGAGAAAAAAAATATAAAGAAACAGGGGCCAATTTATAGTCTGAAATTGTTGAACTCGATGTTAAGTCCAGAAGGCTGTAAAATACCTAATAGAAAGATGAGGTGCTGTTCTTCGAGCTTACATTGAGCTTCGTTGGAACAGTGTAAGAGGTCGAGGACGGAGAGATCAGAGTGGGTGTGGAGGGGAGAATTAAAGTGACAGGCGACCGGAAGCTCGGGGTCATACTTGCGGATTGAATGGAGGTGTTCTGCAAAGTGGTCACACAATCTGCGTTTGGTCTCCCCAGTGTAGAAGAGACCGCATTGTGAGCAGCGAATACAGTATTCTAAATTGTAAGAAGTACAAGTAAATCATTGTTTCACCTGGAAGGAGTGTTTGGGGCCCTGGACGGTGGGAAGGGAGGAGGTAAAAGGGCAGGTGTTGCATCTCTTGCGTTTGAACAGGAAGGTGCCGGGCGAAGGGGAAGGGGTGTTGGGGGTGATAGAGGAGTGGACCAGGGTGTCGCGGAGGGAGCGGTCCCTTTGGAATGCTGAAAGGGGAGCGGGGGGGGGGTGGAGGGGAAGATGTGTTTGGTGGTGGGATCACGCTGGAGGTGGCGGCAATGGCGGAGGATGATCCGCTGAATGTGAAGGCTGGTGGGGTGAAAGGTGAGGACAAGGGGAACCCTATCGTGGTTCTGGGAGGGAGGGGAAGGGGTGAGGGCAGAAGTGTGGGAGATAGAACGGACACGGTCGAGGGCCGTGTCAACCACAGTAGAGGGGAATCCTCAGTTGAGGAAAAAGGAAGACATACCGGAAGCACTAGTATGGAAGGTGGCATTGTCAGAACAGATGTGGTGGAGACGGAGAAACTGGGAGATTGGAATAGAGTCCTTACAGGGAGCGGGGAGGGAGGAAGTGTAGTCTAGGTAGCTGTGGGAGTCAGTGGGCTTATCGTGGCAAAGTTACATAGTTTGTCATGGTTTATTTTATGAAGAGTGATAGGAAATAGATTTATCTCACTGTTCATTCATATATTCATCTATCTAGTAACCCTTGTTATTTTAAATTAAACTGTGGGAGTATATAATCAGCTTTATCTCACTACAGTGCTTATCAGTCAACCTTCCAAAATGACAGGAGAATGCCATGCTCTGGCATGTGAGAGATTACAGTCCCAGGACCTGCAACAATGTGACGTCTTTCAGATGAGACGTTAAATCGAGGTTCTGTCTGCCTCTCTATTGGATGTAAAAGATCCCATGGCACTATTCGAAGAAGACCAATATTTATCCCTTAACCAACACCACTAAAATGGTTTAATTGGTCATTTATCTCATTGTTGTTTGTGGGAGCTTGCTGTGTGCAAATTGGCTGCCATGTTTCCCTACATGACAATAGTGACTGCACTTCAAAAAGTACTACATCGGCTGTGAAGCACTTTGGGATGCCCTGAGGTAGACCTGAAAGTGACTCAGTAGCAGGAAGCAAAGGGTAATGGTTGACGGGTGTTTTTGTGATTGGAAGGCTGTTTCAGTGGGGTTCCGCAGGGCTCAGTACTAGGTCCCTTGCTTTTTGTGGTATACATCAATGATTTAGACTTCAATGTAGGGGGCATGATTAAGAAATTTGCAGATTATACAAAAATTGGCCGTGTGGTTGATAGTGAGGAAGAAAGCTGTAGACTGCAGGAAGCTCTCAACGGACTGGTCAGGTGGGCAGAAAAGTGGCAAATGGAATTCAATCGGAGAAGTATGAGGTAATACATTTGGGGAGGGCTAACAAGGCAAGGGAATACACAATGAATGGTAGGATACTGAGAAGTGTAGAGGGACAGAGAGACCTTGGAGTGCATGTCCACAGATCCCTGAAGGTAGCAGGACAGGTAGATAAGGTGGTTAAGAAGGCATACGGAATACTTTTCTTTATTAACCAAGGCATAGAATATAAGAGTAGGGAGGTTATGCTTGAACTGTGTATAACACTAGTTAGGTCACAGCTAGAGTACTGTGTACAGTTCTGGTCACCTCATTACAGAAAATATGTGATTGCACTAGAGGGGGTACAGAGGAGATTTATGAGGATGTTGCCAGGACTGGAGAATTTTAACTATGAGGAAAGATTGGACAGGCTGGGGTTATTTTCTTTGGAACAGAGGAGGCTGAGGGGAGACTTAATTGAGGTGAATAAAATTATGAGAGGCCTGGATAGAGTGGATAGGAAGCATCTATTCCCCTTAGCAGAGAGATCAATAACCAGGGGGCATAGATTAAAAGTAAATGGTAGAAGGATTAGAGGGGAGTTGAGGAGAACGTTTTTCACCAGAGGGTGGTGGGAGTCTGGAACTCACTGCCTGAAAGGGTGGTAGAGGCAGAAACCCTCATCACATTTAAAAGTACTTGGATATGCGGAAGTGCCGTAATCTACAGGGCTACGGACCAACAGCTGGAAAGTGGGATTAGGCTGGATAGCTCTTTTTCGGCTGGCAGAGAAACGATGGGCCAAATGGCCTCCTTCTGTGCTGTAAATTTCTATGATTCTATGATTCTATGAAAGGCGCAATATAAATGCAATTATTTTCTTCCTTTCTTCATCGTGTTGCTTTGTCCTGTGCCATTCTTATTACACCCGTATTTTTCTTATGGTATGGCAACCTAAACTAAACACAGTACTTGACTCTATAGTTTTACAGCTCTCTGTCTGACCAATGCTCTCTTTGAGCATGGCTATCCACCATTCAATTCAATAAGATCATGGCTGATCTTTGACCTCAACTCCACTTTCCTGTCCGAGTGTCCAAAAGTCTATCTATCTCAGCATTGAATATACTCAATGATTCAGCATCCACAGCCCTCTGGGGTAGAGAATTCCAAAGATTCACGATCTTCTGAGAGAAGAAATTCCTCCTCATCTCAGTCTTAAATGGCCGACCCCTTATCCTGAGACTATGCCCCCTAGTTCTAGACTCCCCCACCAGTAAAAACAACCTCTCAGCATCTATCCTGTCAATTCCCCATAGAATCTTATATGTTTCAATGAGATCACCTCTCATTCCTCTAAACTCCAATTAGTATAGGCCCAATCTACTCAATCTCTCCTCTCATCCCAGGAATCAATGTAGTGAACCTTTGTTGCACTGCCTCTAAGGCATGTATGTCCTTTCTCAGATAAGGAGACTAAAACTGTGCACAATACTCCAGGTGTGGTCTCACCAAAGCCCTGTACAACTGTAGCAAGACTTCCTTACTCTTGTACTCCAACCCCCTTGCAATAAAGGCCAACATGCCATTTGCCTTCCTAATTGCTTGCTGTACCTGCATGCTAACTTTCTGTGTTTCCTGTACAAGGACACCTGAATCTCTCTGAACACCAACATTTAAACATTTCTCACCATTTAAAAAATATTCTGTTTTTCTATTCTTCCTACTAAAGTGAATAATCTCACATTTCCCCACATTATACTCCATTGCCACCTTATTGTCTACTCACTTAACTTGTCTATATCCCTTTGCAGGCTCCTTTACAGCTTACTTTCCCATCTAGCTTTGTATCGTCAGCAAACTTGGATACATTGCAGTCGGTTCCTTCATCGAAGTCATTAGATTTAAATCAAATGGCTTCTATAACAGGTGGGCAATCCTTTCTGCTGGCTTACTACCCAAACGGTGCAGATGAAAATTGCGCTCATTGAGGGTTGGGTCTACTAAGACTCTTAGGTCTCTTTCAACTTCATATATTTCAACACCATTCATGGAGAATGTGTGTCATCCATTTTTTCCTTTCTTTGTTGCAATATGTTCCATTATTTGCATAAAATTTCATCTGCCATTGTTCAACCTACTCTCATATTTTGTTTAGCTGATTCTGTAAATTCTGGGTTGTCTCCTTTAACTCCATTGTCCCTCTGAGTTTGGTATCATCTACAGATTTGACCAATTTGCATTGAGTTTCTGAATCCAAGTCATTGATGTAAATTAGAAACAGCAGCAGTCCCAATACTGAGCCCTGGGGCACCCCATTCAATACTGTCCCCCACTCTGACATTTCCCCTCTTACCAGTACTGGTTGTTTTCTACCCTTCCATCAATTTTTTAACCATTCCCAAATAATTTTGCATTGCAATGCAAACTGGCTCAGTTTATCACAACCTGGAGAGTTGACAGGAGTTTTTTCAAGTACTTAAACTGAAGATTATTTCAGTTGACTGTTTAAAGTGCTTAGCTTTGTTGCAAGGCAGGTCAGGTGTGAGATAGCAATCTGGTGCAGGCCTTAGGCTTCACTAAGCAGGCAAGGCAACAGCTGCACCACATTTTGCCTTAAATTTGCCTACCCTGTTTCTTGAAAAAACCATTCTGTACTATAGGGGGAAACACTGGTACTTTCTGAAAGGCAGGTACAGATACTGAAAATACTAATTTCTTTCTCTGTGACAGCAGCAGGGGCTAAGTGTAGGTCTCACAGAGTAAGAAAAAAAAACCAGAACTAATGTTCTTGTTTAGCAAGGCCTGAGGTGTACGAAATATTTTGGGTAAGTAGAAAGAAATATCATAATGCAGACACATACGATGGACAACAAAGATAGAGCTCAATTTAAACAGAATTCAAAAATTAACAAAGAGAATGGAAGGTTGCGGAGAGAACAGAGGGAGGATAAATAAGAGTAGGTGTAGCCATTGCTGTCTGTGGTCCAGCACTGCTGGTCTCCCTTGTTGAGGAAGTATGAAGCGAACAGAAAATAACAAACTGAGTGGCCTAGCCTGCATTAATTTCAGTGACAAGAAGAAAACAACAGCTTGCATTTGTACAGTGCTCTTCACTTGCAGGAGGACATCTCAGAATGCTATTATATACAATAAAAGGAAAGGGGCATGGTTGACATAAAACATTAAGAAAGCTAATGGAAGGAAAAGGCAAGATGGAGAACTGACAAGTGGTGGGCTTTGAGGAGGTTTGTGAAAACAGGAAGGGAGGCGGGTAAAGAATTCCAGAGTGCAGGAGTATAATGACCGAATGAGAAGTTGTTGCTGATGGTGTGGAAGAGAAGCCCAGTGTTCGAGGAGCAGAGAGAGTTGCAGGGAAATAAGGGAGGATGATATTGTTAAGGTAGTGCTGGATGAGACCATGGAGAGATTTTGAAGACAAGGACAAGAACTTTGAACATGCTGGTGGGGCATGAGAAGATGATTTCTCCCTGCACAATGATTCAGATGGACAGAATAACTCAAATGGGCCCCAGCTCATCATAGACATTTTCATTTATAGGATTTATGATTTTAAAAAGTATTTTAAAAAATGGCCATGCTATAATTCTTGAACTAGGTCACAGATCACCATTTAGCTCATAATATTGCTTTTGGCAGGTTGTGATATTCAATGCTTCTTTATTTCTGGGTTGAGATTACTTTTGGATAAATCTACATTTCTGACACATAGTACAGCACCTTATCCTTTTACTAGCTGGCTTGAAATTGCTGGCGGGTTTGCCAGAGGGTTTAGTGAAATTTGAAGACTCAGGTATATTGGCAGACTTTGCTTTATCATGTATCCGACATAGAGATTATGTAAAATCTCTAATATTTATACAGTATTACATTTTAATATGATGCGGAGAGAAGGGGCAGGATAGCTCCGAAAGCTTGTAATTTTAAATAAATCTGTTGGACTATAACTTGGTGTTGTGCGACTTCTCATTTTTTTTTTACATTTTAATAGTGAGCAGCATCACACATTGGGGTGATTCTGCAATCCCATGCTCCAAGTGGAGAACTGCATTTACAGGGAGCTGGGATTGAAGATGTAATGTTATAGCCCTGTCTCTGACCCTCATTCCCTGAATGGCCAGTGGGAGTATGGGATCATAAAGTCATCCTTATCATGCTAATATTTTGCACACAGTTGTGCTCCATGCATTTTTACTTGAGCACCTATTACAACAAATTTCGATACTGTATAATTATTTTTCTTTAGAATTGAGAAGTGTGGTGAAGGACTAACACTCATCATATTGGATTGCACCAAAGCTAAACAGGGCAGGAGAGAAGATAAGATAAATCAAGAGGTATTGGATAAGTAACACCTTTTTAAAAGCCTGCAGGAAGAACAGAAAACTGAGGGAGATAAAGAGGCTTCTTGCTTCCAGGCGCATTCTGTGTAATACAGGCTGCAAATAGAAAGAAATTAGAATTTCTATAGCGCCTTTCACAACCTCAGGATGTTCCAAAGGAGTATTTTTGAAGTGTAGTCATTGTTGTAACGCAGGAGACGCAGCAGCCAGTTTGTGCACAGCAAGGTCCCACAAACAGGAATGAGATATCTGACCAGATCATCTGGTTTAGTGATGTTGGCTGAAGGATAAATATTGGCCAGGGCACCGGGGAGAACTCCTCTGCCCTTCTTCAAATAGTGCCATGGGATCTTTTAGGTCCAGCTGAGAGGGGCAGACGGGGACTCGGTTTAATAGCTCATCCAAAAGACAGCACCTCCAACAGTACAGCACTCCCTCAGTACTGCACTGCAGTATCAGCCTAGATTATGTGCTCAAGTCTCTAGAGTGGGACTTGAACCCATACCTTCTGACTCAGAGGCGAGAGTGCTACCACTGAACCAAGGCTGACACCTTAAATATAACTTTAACTTTGAAATTAAATCAGTTAACACATCAATTCAGGTAAAAGAGGCAAAGGTAAAGAGTTAGATGTAGCTGTGCCACAGTCCTACTCATGTAACAGTAACAAGAAATATGAACAGAACAGTTTCACCAAGAGAAACAATCACAGAAGATTATGGGGTAATTTTCAACATTTGCCGTATCAAGCGAGGTAGGGGTGGGCAGATTGGTCATAGCGATTGCAGTGCCCACCTATTACCAGTATCGGGAGGCCGGAACTATTTTCGGTGAGCTGCCGAGCGCTTAATGAGCACTGACTGGCGGCTTACTGATGCGGGATGTGGGAAATCCAGCAGTTCCATGGTGGTGCCGAGCCAGAAGAAAAGTGTAAGTGGGGGGAGGTGGTTGCGGGGGGGCAATATCGGGGGGAGGGGGGGGGAGGGTGGCCCACTGAAGAGCCAGCAGTAGGTCATAGTTATATTGCGTGGTCAAGCTTCACCTGACCCCACAAAAATACCTGGAAAGATTTTTAGTAGCCATTTTGTGAGTGGCCTCCAGCGGTCCGTTTAAGGACCATTGGTTAGGCGACTCAAGGCCGAGTATCAATGGGTGTAATGCTCTACCCATTGGTACTGAAAATTACAAACGGGTAACTACAGACAACATAGGACACCCATTTTCATTTTTAAATAGGCTCCCGCCTGTTTTGGCCAGGAGTGCTGGACATCCATTTGCAGGCTGGCATGAAAATTGAATCAGGTGGGCCTCAGGCAGCCGAGAGGCGGGGATTTAAAACATTTTTTAAATGCCGGTATTTTCCAGCGACAGCTATTGAAAATCACTCCCTACATATCAGGGATAATTATTTGACTCTGCTCACTTCACTGAAAGCATATATTGGTAATTCGGGTATGTGCGCTGCATAATTTTCTGACCATTTCAGAAGTATTTTAACTTTCAATGCAGGCATCAATGAAAACAGCAGCACTTCTGAATTAATATGGAGTCAAAATTGTTAATTTTTTGCCTACTTAAGACTTAATTCTTTCTGGTGCCTTCAATTGTTTCTTCCAACATGTATTCAAGCTTGGACTTCATTATATAATGCCTTGGGACATAATGGCACAAAAATTCGGCCCTTCCCAGGTGAGTACGCGCTCTGTACTCACCCGTATTCAAACCCGAAGTGCCGGTTTCCTGCATGCACTGCGCATGCGCAGGAAACCGGCACTTCCGGTATGGCGAAGGGGGCGGTTCCTAGGTGAACCGCATGCGCACTACAGGCTGTGCGCACGCAGCACACTTAGGTTTTTTTTCAGGTTTCAACGCGAGGGTAAGTATGGAAGATTATACACATGTAAAAAGGAGGCGTAAGACCCCTTTTGAACAAGGTAAGTAGTTAATTAAGTATAATTTTTAATTTTTTTCTACAGGTTTATCTTTTTTAGAGACTTTAAAGAAAGGTAAGTTTATTTTTATAACTTTTTAAAAAAATTTAAATTTTTTCAAAAATTTAAATTTTTGTTTAAAGTGGTTAATTTATTTAACTATAGTTATTTTATTAATGTGATGGGTTTTTAAAAAAAATTATTTGAGGTTTAGCTGTTCTTTTGGGGTCTCTTTCAATTCACAGATTTGACAAGTCTCCTGTCAAATCTATGAAAGATAGTCTGCTGCCATTGGCTCTCCATGGCCCACGTGATCCCAGAGGTCGCATCGCACTAACTGCGCCCCTGGGACACGCACACACTTCCCGCCGGCACTAGGGAGAGGCCCAGGACCCGAAGTTCCTGTGGGCCCAAAACACAACGGCCGGCGCGGAGTGTGATATCGCGCGCGATCCTTACCCCCGCGGCAAGCCTCCGAGTCAAATTTCTGGGCCATTGTTACATGGAAGGCACTATATAAATGCAAGTTATTGTTCTTCAAACACAAAACCAAAATGAAAATAATCACATCTCAATTACATTGTCATTGATAAAAAAAAATGTTTTATTAATTTACAGGATGTGGACGTCGCTGGTAAGGCGAGCATTTATTGCCCATCACTAAATTGCCCTTGAGAAGGTGGTGGTGAGCTGTCTTCTTGAACCGCTGCAGTCCATGTGGTGAAGGTACTCCCACAGTGCAGTTAGTGAGGGAGTTCCAGGATTTTGACCCAGCAATGATGAAGGAACGGCGATATACTTCCAAGTCAGGATGGTGTATAATTTAGAGTAGGTGGTGTTCCCATGCGCCTGCTGCCCTTGTCCTTCTAGATGGTGTAGGTCGCGGGTTTTGGAAGTGCTGTCGAAGAAGCCTTGGTGAGTTGCTGCAGTCCATTTTGTAGATGGTACACATGCAGCCACAGTGCAACGGACTGTTTAAGGAGGTGGATGGGGTGCCAATCAAGTGTCCTGGATGGTGTCAAGTTTCTTGAATGTTGTTGGAGCTGCACTCATCCAGGCAAGTGGAGAGTATTCCATCACACTCCTGACTTGTGCCTTGTAGATGGTGGAAAGGTTTTGGGGAGTCAGGAGGTGAGTCAGTCGCTGAAGAATACCCAGCCTCTGACCTGCTCTTGTTGCCACAGTATTTATGTGGCTGGTCCAGTTAAGTTTTTGGTCAATGGTGACCACCCAGGATGTTGATAGTGGGGGATTTGATGATGGTAATGCTGTTGAATGTCAAGGGGAGGTGGTTAGACTCTCTCTTGTTGAAGATAGACATTGCTTAGCACTTGTGTGGTGCGAATGTTACTTGCCACTTATCAGCCCAAACCTGAATGTCGTCCAAATCTTGCTGCATGCGGGCATGGACTGCTTCATTATCTGAGGAGTTGCAAATGGAACTGAACACTGTGCAATCATCAGCGAACATCCCCACTTATGACCTTATGATGGATGGAAACTCATTGATGAAGACCAGTTAACCTAACATCTGTCGTTGGGAAAATGCTGGAGTCCTTCATTGAGGAAGCAGTAGCAGGGCATTTGGAAAATCATAATGCAGTCAAGCAGAGTCAGCATGGTTTTATGAAAGGGAAATCATGTTTAACAAACTTGCTGGAGTTCTTTGAGGAGGTAACGAGCAGGGTGGACAAAGGTGAACCAGTGGATGTGGTGTATTTGGATTTCCAGAAGGCATTCGATAAGGTGCCACATAAAAAGGTTACTGCATAAGATAAGAGCTCACGGAATTGGGGGTAATATACTAGCATGGATAGAGAATTGGCTAACTAACAGAATGCAGAGAGTCGGGATAAATGGGTCATTTTCCGGTTGGCAAACGGTAACTAGTGGGGTGCCACAGGGATCGGTGCTGGGGCCTCAACTATTTACAATCTACATTAATGACTTGGATGAAGGGACCGAGTGTAATGTAGCCAAGTTTGCGGATGATACAAAGATGGGTGGGAAAGCAAGTTGTGCAGAGGACTCAAAGAACCTGCAAAGGGATATAGACAGGCTAAGTGAGTAGGCAAACATTTGGCTGATGGAGTATAATGTGGGAAAGTGGAAGGTTATACACTTTGGCAGGAAAAATAAAAAAGCAAATTATTATTTAAATGGAGCGAGATTACAAAATGCTACAGTTCAGAGGGACCTGGGGGTCCTTGTGCATGAAACACAAAAAGTTAGCATGCAGGTACAGCAAGTAATCAAAAAGGCAAATGGAATGTTGGCCTTTATTTCAATGGGATTGGAGTATAAAAGCAGGGAAGTCCTGCTACAACTGTACAGGGTATTGGTGAGACCACACCTGGAGTACTGCATCCAGTTTTGGTCTCCTTATTTAAGGAAGGATATACTTGCATTGGAGGCAGTTCAGAGACGATTCACTAGGTTAATTCCAGAGATGAGGGGGTTGACTTATGAGGAAAGGTTGAGCAGGCTGGGCCTATACTCATTGGAATTTAGAAGAATGAGAGGTGATCTTATTGAAACATATAGGATACTGAGGGGGCTCGACAAGGTAGATGCAGAGAGGATGTTTCCTCTCGTGGGGAAATCTAGAACGCGGGGGCACAGTTTTAGAATAAAGGGTTGCCCTTTTAGAACTGAGATGAGGAGGAATTTCTTCTCTCAGAGGGTCGTAAATCTGTAGAATTCTCTGCCCCAGAGAGCTGTGGAGGTTGGGTCATTAAATACATTTAAGGTGGAGATAGACAGACTTTTGCAAGATAAGGGAGTGAAGGGTTATGGGGAGCGGGCGGGGAAGTGGCTTTGAGCCCTAGATCAGCCATAATCTTATTGAATGGTGGAGCAGGCTTGAGCGCCCAAGTGGCCTATTCCTGCTCCTATTTCTTATGTTCTTATGTTCTTATGAACCAGCTGAAGATGGTTGGACGCTGCCCTGAGGAACTCCTGCAGCAATGTTCTGGGACTGAGATGATTGGCCTCCAACAACCACAACCATCTTCCTTTGTGCTAGGTATGACTCCAGCCAGTGGAGAGTTTTCCCCGATTCCCATTGACTTCAGTTTAACTAGTGCTCCTTGATGCCGTAGTTGGCCAAATGCTGCCTTGATGTCAAGGGCAGTCACTCTCACCTCACCTCTGGACTTCAGCTCTTTTTTCCATGTTTGGACCAAGGCTGTAATGAGATCTGGAGCAGAGTTGTCCTGGTGGAACTCAAACTGAGCATCAGTGAACAGGTTATTGGTGAGTTAGTGTCACTTGATAGCGCTGTCAACGACACCTTCCATCTCTTTGCTGATGATGGAGAGCAGGCTGATGGGGCAGCAACTGGCCGGATTGGATTTGTCCTACTTCTTGTGGACATGACATACCTGGGCAATTTTCCACTTTGTCCGGTAGATGCCAGTATTTCCAGCTGAAATTAATTTCTCTGCTGGCAAGTTTAAATTGTTGTCATGATCTAAATATCTGGCAATTGAAGGCCAATTTCTAGTAAAGAATTCAAGATCATAAGACTTGTTTTTGTACTGTTTGAAAATTACCAAGTGGATTTGCTATCAAAGTTGGTATTACAATTTCCATTTTTTGTTAGGAAAGGGTTACCTTTGTTTCTCTTTCCGATGCTGACTGACCTGCTCTGTATTTGCAGTAATTTTTTGTTTTTGTTTCAGATTTACAGCGTTCTCGGCTGTTTGTTGGGAACTTCAAGCCAAACAGTTAGGAGATAAAAACACATGTCGACACCAGGAATATCAATCATTTAGTAGTGTGTAAAATTAGAACAACAGCTCTGACCGCTGGGTACGACAAAACAATGATGCAGGATACTTTGGCAAGTTGGCAACGTTCCAGATACTCGGCTGGAGTGATGTAAACTCTGATTTACATTTTAAGTGCTCTTACATAAAAGGTATTCTAACCTACTCTAGAAATGTCTCTAAATTGTCTTGGATGTTGAACACTGTCACATAGCTCCAGCTGCTACTGGAACCTTGCATGTTAACAAACCAAAGCGATTTAAAAAAAAATTCTATCTGCCACAAATATAAATTACACTGAAAACATATTTTGTAAATGTCCTCATTCCATAATTTCCACGAAATTAAGTCACACGAAATGTAGTCTAACCACTTGCTGGCAAGTGTACTAAAGAAATATACACTGCATAAAAGTGCTGCAAAAGGTCAGTGGAAGGACTCTTTCAAGATTAAGACTGC
This sequence comes from Squalus acanthias, assembly GCA_030390025.1. NCBI lineage: Eukaryota > Metazoa > Chordata > Chondrichthyes > Squaliformes > Squalidae > Squalus > Squalus acanthias. Next base: position 50,772,274 of record CM059426.1, read on the forward strand.
ACGCTGGAAAAAGAAGCAATAATAGTGGGATTGATTACAGACATCAACTGTTAGTGTAACACACCGTAACTCACAAAGCTATAATCCATATAACTTTCCAGTACAAAAGCAAAATAATGCGGATGCTGGAAATCTCAAATTTTCTGTTTTTATTTTTAACTTTCCTGTATTGTAGTTTAGTTCATACCAGGCTGCCGTCAGTTCATGCCCAATCTCAGAACTGATACTGTTTTTAATTTGTGAAATGCGTTTTTCAAAGTACAAAATATCAATTTTTGGTACTGCTTTCATCCTTAGTTTTATGTGAAAAGCTTATGTTAACTCTTATATTCGTCAAGTACCTATTGTGTTTAAAGGGTTCCCATGGAGATACTACAATGTGTCAAAAGAAATGCCCCACTCGTGAAAGTATTAATTTTTGAACCTAGAAATTACTGTTTCAGCTTTATTCGAAAGTTTAACTGTATGTTGCTGAAGGTTTTTGAGCATTATTAAGCATATTTGTTAATTACCCATTTTACTTTTATATTGACCTGTGATAGCACATACACTATAAAACCAACCCAATGGAGCAGTCAAACTCAGTCATAGTGACTAGCACCTGTTAACTGCAGTGAGCAGCTATTTAAATCCCTGATATAGTGCAGGTGAGCCCAAGGCATTAATTCTCCTTAACAATGCAGCCTTTCAGAAATAAAAAAGAAAGGCCGGAATTTTCTGGCATCCGTGCGGGCGGAATTTGAGGTGAGTTGGGAAGGAAATTTGAAGTAACTTGGAGCGGGTCGGGAACCCGTCGTCATCCTGCCCCCACGTGCCTTTCTCACGGGTGCGTTTGTCAGCGCGGCAGCGACCCGAACTGCAGAGGCGGCCGAGCTAATTTAGATGATTATTAGGTACTTGTCAGACCCTTATGCGTCTTTTTAACCCTACCATTCAAATTTGCGGGAATCATGCAGCTCGGGAACCATGTCTGTGAAGCTGAGGTGGAAGTTCAGTGGCCATTGATCCAGCTCATTAGTGCACAGCATGGAAAGCACAATAAGTACTCCCATCTGACACCTGGTTACCTTCCTAAGGCAGATGCTGTTGCTGACTGCATTGTCAGCACAGATTTAGCTTTCCAGAGGTTGGAAGAGTTTTCAGCAAAGTCGGGATCCACTCATTGGTACAACCTATCACACCATTGACAGATTGCTTCTGTCATCTCCACTTGACCTGCCATCTATTACACAAGCATTTATACTGTCTCATCTTGGTCCTCAGAATCGGACCTCAATGAGCCCCAATACCAGCAGCAACAGGCACACCAGCAACACCAGGCACACCACCAACCTTCTCCTCACCAATCTGATGCTCCACAGGACAGAGGGCATCAGCGCAGGGCTGCAAAATGCCAGAGGTGATACCCCCAACACCTAGAACAATGGCCTAGAAATTCGGGTGGCTGGCTTGCCACGGGGGTAAGGATCGTGCGCGCTCTTACCTACTGCGCCTGCCGTTGTGTTTTGGGCCCACACGAACTTCGGGTCCTGGGCCTCTCCCTGGTGCCGGCGCGCAGTGCTTGCGTGTCCCAGGGGCGCAGTTAGTGCAATACGACTCCTGGGATCACGTGGGCCATGGAGAGCCAATGGCAGCAGACCATCTTTCATTCATAGATTTGACAGGAGACCTGTCAAATCTATGAATACAAATCACCCCCAAAAGAACAGCTAAACCTCAAATAAATTTTTAAAAAACCCATCACATTAATAAAATAACTATAGTTAAATAAATTAACCACTTTAAACAAAAATTTAAATTTTTGAAAAAATTTAAATTCTTTTTAAAAGTTATAAAAATAAACTTAGCTTTCTTTAAAGTCTCTAAAAAAGATAAACCTGTTGAAATTTTTTTTTAATTATACTTAATTAACTACTTACCTTGTTCAAAAGGGGTCTTACGCCTCCTTTTTACTTGTGTAGAATCTTCAATACTTACCCTCGCGTTGAAACCTGAAAAAAAACCTAAGTGTGCTGCGTGCGCGCAGCCTCTAGTGCGCACGCGGTTCACCTAGGAACCGCCCCCCTCGCCATACCGGAAGTGCTGATTTCCCGCGTATGCACAGTGCATGCAGGAAACCAGCACTTCGGGAACGAATACGGGTGAGTACGCAGCGGGTACTCTCCCGTATTCGGCCGAATTTTTGGGCCAATATGTCATGGAACCAACCAGGGAACAGGCTATTTTAGATCTTATATTGTGTAATGAGACAGGGTTAATTAGCAATCTCATAGTAAAGGATCCACTGGGGAAGAGTGATTATAATATGATAGAATTTCACATTAATTTTGAGAGTGACTTGGCTGCGCCCCATGAGGTTGCCACGGCTGGTGTCAGCACCATCCTCGTGGGTCGTGAGCCGGGCCGACCTCCACTCGCGGGGCAGTATTTAAAGGGGAGGTGCGGCCGCGTCCCATGCCGCCATTTTCTTTTTTTGGCCGACCTCCAGATCGGCCCTCCATGGTATGCCGTGGCGTGGTCCTGGCCGCCATTGCGCAGCTCAGCCCAGCGTTTCAGGGCTGGGCTGTGGCCATGGCACCATGCCACCATGGTGGCCTAGTGTGGGCCATCGGAGTCCCTGCAGAGTGCGCACTGGCCCTCCACCTTTAACTGAAGGGGAGGGGTGTTGAAATGCAGCTTAGCTCTACAGAGCCTCTGCCGAGTGCTGCCAATTGCGCCCCGACATCGCTTCGGTAACCGCTCAAACAGGAAGTGGAGCACCCAACATTGCGCTCCACTTCCTGTGCGGGGCGGTAAGCTGAATACAGCAGCTGGAGTGGTACTTCCGCGCCTGGCACTAAATGTCCAGCCTTAACTCGGTTACCGCCCCCAAACGGGGTGTAACCGAATTTCGCGCCCCATGTGCTCCTGTGAGTGGCGCATTAGCTGCTCCATGCAGGTGACAATACTTTCCATGGTAAAGCATACAGTTGCCATCGCCTACAACATGGTGGTGCTCTTGTTGGAAATGGTCTCCTCCATTCTCAGCACATTTGAGACATCGCGGTCGCAAAACCTGTCAAAGCCTCCTGCAATTCTTCCTGCACTTCCATAATCGCCCTCTTTCTGGATGGCCCCCGAGGCTCAGCGTCTTCATGCAGCTGAGCAGAGCTGGGAGCGTCCTGCACCCTGCGGCAAGGAGTCTCCACTGCTGCCCGTGTCTCCACCATCTGCTCTTGCTCACTTGTGACTTACCTGGTGACAACACTCCTCTATCTCACATGGGACCCACTGAGGTGTACATATCTGCACTGATGCTGGGTGCACTTATATCTGGTGATGGTGCACCCTCAGAGGTTGGAGGCTCCTCTGAGGAGTCGTCGTCCTCTTCTTCCTGGACAGTGGGCGGGGGGCGGAGGGGTGGGGGGTGCGCTTGATGGACATATGGGAGAGTAAAGAGATGATTTAGAAATATCATATCAAGAATGGGTAACGATATCAATAGGCACATGATGAACATTCTCTGGCTGTTGTGACTGTTGTAAGCCATGTGGTTGTATGAGATGTAATTCTCTCACCAGTTTGTAGAGATGTCACCCTCTCTCCGTCTCCAACCTCCAGCTGCTCTGCGACTCGCGAGACTTCCAGGGCGACCTCCTCTGCTGCTGTTAAGGTGGCCAGTGATGGAGGGCCACCTCCGGTTCTCTCCCGCTCCCTCTTATTGTGGGCTCTCTTCTCCTGCAAAGAGGGAAAGAAGAGAAGTTTGAGTGAGAGTGATGGAATGAGTGTAAGGAATGGATGGGTAACATCTGTAGAAGGTGACTATGATGGAATGGGATGGCAATGCCAAATGGCCTCCTTGTGTGCTGTTAGTTGGTATGATTGCATTAGGATGAGGGTGAGTGTGAGGGGTGGCTAGTCAGATGAGGATGTGATAATGTAGATAGAGAGAGAGGGATGGGTGGAAGTGCAAGGTATGTTGATGTGAGGAATGATGTGCAGGAGTAGGGTTGGGAAGGCAGAGTGATGGGGATGTGATGAGAGGCACAGCAGGATGAAGTTGAGTGTGGCTTTGTACTCACCTTTCCTGATCTAATGAGATCATTGAAGCGTTTGCGGTACTGCACCCAGATCCTCCTGACCACTTCCCTGCTGTTGACCTCCTCTGCTATTAGGAGCCAGGCTCCTTTGGTCTGCTGGGGAGGTCTCTTCCGCCCATTAGAAAGAAAGAGGACCCCCCTGCGTGCTCTCACTCCCTCCACAAGCATATGGATGGAGTCATCTGAGAACCTGGGTGCAGCCCTCTGCCTCTGTGCAGTCATGTTTCCAAGTGTTTGGAACACTCACAAGCTCCAGTGCAGTGCCTGCACACTCCTAGATGAACCTTCAAATGCAATGTGGCCAAGACTCCTTTAAATATCCCAGCTGAAAACGTGTCATCGATGATGTCATCAGACCCGCACCATTTAATAGGGCCGGGTAATGTGCAGGACGGGCTTAATAGGCACCATTAACGGAAAGACAATCTCAGGAGCGGAATGGAATGAGCGGCGGGGTCACGACCCGCCACAGTGACTGGCTGCACCCGACCTGCCCAGGTACAGAAAATTCCAGCCAAAGATTCAGTGACCTGGTACATAAAGCAATGCTAGAAGGAATAAAAAGAATGGCGGGACAGAAGTTTTGGCACTGCATGAAAGATGTCTGACCAGGCTGATCAAGAGTCTGCAAAGCGTGACTGGTCACAACTCGCCAAGACTCCTCCGCCCATATTTGTAGGCATAGTTACACCAACTGTCTCCACAGTATCCAGGTTAGCAAAGAAGAGCCAGATGAAGAGCTGTGCCATCTGTTTCTGGGTCATTGAATCATAGAATGATACAACACAGAAGGAGGCCGGTCGGCCCATCGTGCCTGTGTCGGCTCTTTGGTAGAGCTATCCAATTAGTCCCACTCTCCCGCTCTTTCCCAATAGCCCTGTAATTTGTTTCCCTTCAAGTATTTATCCAATTCTCTTTTGAAAGTTACTCTTGAATCTGCTCCCACCACCCTTTCAGGCAGTGCATTCCAGATCACAACAACTCGCTGTCCAAAAAAAATGTATCCTCATATCACCTCTGCTTCTTTTGGCAATCATCTTAAATCTGTGTCCTCTGATTACCGACCCTTCTGCCACTGGAAAAAGTTTCTCCTTATTTACTCTATCAAAATCTTTCATGATTTTGAACACCTCTAACAAATCTCCTCTTAACCTTCTCTGCTCTAAGGATAATACCCCAGCTTCTCCAATCTCCCCACATAACTGAAGTCAGTTAACTGGTGTCAGCTGTGGCTCAGTTCGTAGCACTCTCGCCTCTGAGTCAGAAGGTTGTGGATTCATAGTTCCCACTTTAGGGACTTGAGCCCAAAAATCTAGGTCTAACACTCCAGTGCAGTACTGTGGGAGTGCTGCTCTGCCAGAGGTGCTGTCTTTCGGATGAGACATTAAATTGAGTTCCCATCTGCCCTCTCAGGTGGATGTAAAAGATTCCATGGCACTATTCAAAGAGGAGTAGGGGCATTGAGCTGGCCAATATTTATCCATCAACCAACACTGATTATCTGGTCATTATCACATTGCTGTTTGTGGGAGCTTGTTGTGCACAAATTAGCTGCTGCGTTTCATACATTACAATAATGACTACACTTCAAAACGTACTTCATTGGCTGTAAAGCACTTTGGGAGGTCATGAAAGGCACTATATAAATGCCAATCTTTCTTTTTTCATCCTGATACCATTCTAATAAACCTCTTCTGCACCCTCTCTAAGGCCTTGACATCCTTCCTGAAGTGTGGTGCCCAGAATTGGCCACAATGCTCCAGCTGAGGCCTAACCAGTGTTTTATAAAGGTTTAGCATAACTTCTTTGCATTTGTACTCTAAGGGGGAAAAATTTGTGTTTGCCAGCAAAGTTGCCGGTGAATTAACGGCTGCTGAAAATGGCGACAACGCTAATGGAGCAGAATTGGTCTGGGGGGCATGGAGATTGATGACGCAGCGCTTACCTTCCGTGCAATGTCCTCCTGGTGGCGTTGCTGGAGGCATTCGAAGCAAAGTTCCTGTGTAGGATAAAATCGAGGCCTTTGTAGTTCAAAAAGAAAGAAACAAAGACTTACATTTATATAACACCTTTCATGACCTCAAGATTTCCCAAAGCGCTTTACAGCCAATTACTTTTGAAGTGTAGTCACTGTTGTAATGCAGGAAATGCGGCAGCCAATTTGTGCACAGCAAGCTCCCACAAACAGCAGTGTGATAATTACCAGATAATCTACCATTTTTTTTAGTGATGTTGATTGAGGGATAAATATTGGCTAGGACACTGGGGATAATTGCTCCCCACCCCCAGCCTCACTCTTCTTCGAAATAGTGCCATGGGATCTTTTACGTTCACCTGAGAGAGCAGACGTGGCCTCGGTTTAACATCTCATCCAAAAGACGGCAGCTCTGACAGTGCAGCACTCCCTCAGCACTGCTGAAATCTCTGGAGTCGGACTTGAACCCACAACCTTCTAGCTCAGAGGTGAGAGTGTTACCAACTTAGTCACAGCTGACACATAATGTATTGTGTCCAGTGGTTTGTTTTGGGCACATGTGGGTTTTTTTGATTCTCAAGATGTGGGCATTGCTGGCAAGGGGGGTATTTATTCATCATCCCTAATGTCCCTGAGAAGATGGTAGCGTGGTCGCTTAATACAACTGAGTGGTTTTCTAGTTAACCGTGTTGGTGTGGGATTGGAGTCACATAAAGGCCAGACCGGGTGAGGACGGCAGATTTCCTTGTCTAAAGGACATTAGTGAACCAGTTGGGTTTTTATGACAACCCAACAGTACCATGGTCACTATTTCCTGATACCAGATTTTTTGATCATTTCCAAATTTTTCAAAAAAACAAATTCAACTTCTCAAATTGCCATTGTGGGATTTGAGCTCATGTCCTCTGGATTACCAGCCCAGTAACAAAACCATTGCATCACTGCACCCATGTATTATATCAATTACCCAAGGATCTTGGAGAATTCTGCAAGCCAAAATAATTTCAGTGCCCTTTCATTCTGGAAATGCTTTTGCTGGAAACTGATGAAGAGATTTACCCTGCTGAACAATGCAGAAATGAACTGGTTGATACATCTGTGCACTGCTGATTGATTAACATTACATACAGCCCCTTTCAGAGGGGTGCCAGGTGCACAGAATTTCAAGGTGGGTTGACTGCTACCTGCAGTGTCTTGCTTGTGTTCAAGGATCATCAGGGAGGCAATCACACAGCTGTGCCATTTGCTACAGTTCAGCTTGCAGTAGAAGGCACGTTTCCCTGGTGAACCTTGTCTGGGGAAGCAGTTCTGTTTGGTAAGTCCCAGGTGCGTGTGCCTGAGTCTGCAAACACAGCTCAAAGGATAAGGGTGGGTGCTGGCAGAACACTTTTGATGCATAGAAACCTCCCTGGTTCCTAGTATTCATCTTCCTCATGTACCTCCAAAAAGCATAAGTATAGGCGAGTGCTGAAAGATATACATGGGACCAAAAATCCATGGGGGGACGAGGGGTGCGGTCTGTCGTAAGTGCAGAGATGCGTCTGCCTGGGACCTCCACACTGCCCACCAAGAGAGTCACATGCTATGGCGTTGCTTGCTGAGTCAGGGGAGGGTATGCCAGGTTCCCTCAACAGACTATTTTCTGACCCTCATGGCAGGGGACTGATAATATTTTTTTTTAAATCTGTATACTTCTTGGGAGGGGTGGGGGGAGGGGTTTCGGCTGTGACCCAGGCCTGGAGCCCCAGGTGGATCCCTCTTCCATCAGGGAAGTGGCTGATGTGCTTTCTCTCACTGGGTGTTCCAGTTGCCAAGGCTATGTTTGATCCCTGTCAGGTTGGGAACGTAGGAACTCCTGCCGTTGAGAGTCCCCATCCCTGGCCCTGCCCCCTACTATGCTGCTGACTTTGTAAAGAGTGGGTGGAGACTCCATCCCTTACAAGGCCCCTTTGGATTCTTCACAGTGTCAGGAGAACAGATATTTTGCCTTACCAACACTAAGGCTCCCACCATACAACTAGGAAAGCAGATGCAAACCTGTACACTGGCAGGGATTGGACATAAACCCTTCCTCCGATCAATCAGCTGATCAGTATTATCAGGCAAATGAACACATTTTCCTAGGAGACCACCAGGGAACAGATGAGTCATATCAACAGGTCTAGTGAAAATGGAAAAGTGTTCAGCAGTAGAAGATCATAAAAAATGAATGTACACGATGGGGCTAATTCCACAGTCCTTAGCCCTCAAGAGGGAGCTGCAGTCATAGAGAGCGCAGGTCAGAGAATCGAGGCTACAGTGTGGTAGCCCTTCGAACGTAGCTTCCCTGTTGGAACTACAGGATCCGAATTAACTCTTAAATACCACCAAGAGCCTGATCCCCCATTCTACCCCATTAAACCATTAATTATTTTGTAATTGTTTTTCCTGATCTTTACTAAGAAAAAGCTTCAACCTAGCAACTACTCTTCTTGATGCGGTTGTATCCACAAATGTTAAGGCAGTCACTTGCTATGTGGTGTCATATTGAAAAAATGAGGAAAGATAGGAGCATGTGTACACAAAACATCAGTTACAACTGGGCCTACCTCAACCAACTCACTCCACATTTATTCAAAAGCAAAATTCTGCTGGAAATCTGAAATGAAAACAGAAAATGCTGCAAATACTCAGCAGCTCAGGCAGCATCTGTGGAGAGAGAAACAGTCAGCGTTTCAGGTCAATGACCTTTCGTTAGAATTGGAAAAGTTAGAGATATAACAAGATTTAAGCAAGTGCAGAGGCAGGGAAAGGGGGGAAGGGAGGAAAAAACAAAAGGGAAGCTCTGTGATAGGGTGGAAGGCAGGAGAGATTAAAGGCTGGATTTTCGGGGGGTCAGCGGGTGCGATCGGTGGCGGGTCAAGTGGGAAAGTGTTTTTTTTCTCCAGCAGGTTGGGACCCTGCTGTCAACCCGCCACCATGTGCCTTTACCAAATGTCGGGTCTGTCAGCACTGAGCAGACCCGACACACAGCGGCAGGGGAGGTAATTCAAGTCATTATGACCTTGTTAACAGAGGATTAACAACAATTTTGAGCTCACCTTTAGAATTTACCAGCTTGCCCATGGGGTCCACGCTGCTCGGGGATCACATCTGTTAAGCTTGGCGGGAGTTGAATGGCCGTGGAATCATCTCATTTCTTGAAAGCTTGAAATGTGCTATAAAAGCTCCCATCTCACAGCTGTTTACTTTCCAAGCTCAGAAGCTGTTACTTACTGCATTTGGAAGACAGATTGAGCTTTATGCAGGTTGCAAGTGTTTGGAGCAAACTCTCTATCCAGTGTCACCTCATTGGAACAATCTCTCTCACCATTGACAGATCGCTTCGGTCATCTCAACCTCACTTGCCATCTATTCCATCAGCATGGGTATCGTTTATACTCTCTCACCTTGGTCCTCAGAATCTGACCACGATCAGCTGCAACAGCAGCATCACCAGGCACACCAGCAGCACCAACAGCAACACCAACCTTCTCCACAATCAACTGATGCTGCACAGGACATAGGGCATTAGCACCCGTCCACATTGCTGCCAGGGATGGCCTCACCATGGCCAGATTTACTTAACTTGACACTGCACACCCTGGCTGCTACATGATGCACCAGGTTGGCACCACGCCACACCAAAAACATAAAGGGGTAAAAATTGGGTTGCGCCCCCTCTGGGGCGCTACCTTCGCCAGGGCGCTGGCCCGATTTTCCCAGGTAGCGCCCTTCTTGGGGCGCTGCAAGCCAAAACTGCGATGGTACTGCAGGCCTTCATCCCCTTGTTAAAGGGGAGGGGCCTGGTGCAGCACGTCCTGGCGCCCAGATGGGCCACCAGGGATCGGGAGTGCCGGCAAAGGAGACCCAGCACTCAAGAGGAGTGCCGGGCTCACGGAGAGCAGCCGGCACCCCGTGGGGGGGCTTCACGGGGGCCGGGGACAGCAACGGGGGCAGGTGCTGGCAGGCAGCCAGCAACAAAAATGGCCGCCCGCCACCTCCCCTTTAACTAGTGCCGCCCCGGCCGCAGGTAGGCCCCCCTGACCCCGGCGGACATAGCGTCCGGCAGTAAGTCGGGGGGCGCCACCCAATATTACAGCCGGGGCTCGAGCAGGGCGCGGCGCACGGCAATGACGTCATCGCCGGCAGCGCAGCGCCACGCGGCGCTAACAGTTAGCGCCGCCGCTAACCTCCCTGCTGAATTCCACGGGCGACATTAGCAGCGCCACACCCAGGCACTAGTTGATTTGCGCCCCGTTAACATCCTCTTAGGGCGCTAACAGGAGGTGCAAATCAACCAAATTTAGCCCCCAAAACATCCCTACAATGCCCAAGCCATTCCTTTCACACTCATCACCATTACGGGGGTTACCGTTATGTCTCACCATTCACTGCAACTCACTAAACCACTTCCAAAGGTGCACACAAATCTGTCCAAGAATGCAAAGTGTTGAAAATAAAGATTTCAATGTTTGACAGCACATGAACAGAACTTCACATGAACATTGGCTAAAACACACAAGTGCCTACCCTTGTGTATTGTCAGTTGGTATGATTGGCCTAGGATGAGGGTGAGTGTGAGGGGTGGCTGGTGAGATGGGGATGTGATAATGTAGTTAGAGAGGGATGGGTGGAGGTGCAAGGTAAGTTGGTTTGAGTAAGGATGTGCAGGAGTAGGGTAGGGAAGGCAGAGTGATGGGGATGTGATGAGTGGCACAGCAGGATGAGATTGAGTGTGGCTTTGCAGTAACATTTCGTCATCTACTGAGATCATTGAAAAGTTTGCGCCATTGCAGCCTGGTCCTCCTGACGACATCCCTGCTTGTGCCCTCCTGTGAAATGTGCAACTAGGCTGCGTTGGTGTCCTGGGGAGGTCTCTTCTAGCCATTGGAAGGGAAGAGAACCTCCCTGCGTGCTGTGACTCCCTCCATAAGCATATGGAGGGAGTCATGGGGGAACTCGGGTGCAGCCGTGCACCTCTGTGCAGTCATTGTCAGTGTTTGTAACACCTCAATGCTGTAGAACACTGACAGCACAAGTGTCAAAATCATTTTGGACATAGTCCCTTTAAGGAAACCGGCTGGTGACGCATCATCAAATGACATCATCAGACCCGCTTCCTTCAATTGGCCGGGAAACTCACTGGGTGGGCTTAACAAGCCCAATCAGGGGAAAGTCATGTCGGAGGCCGGGATGGAGCCAGCAGCGAGGCCGAGACCCACCACCGACGTCGCCCTCCATGGACCGCCGAGGTGGGGAAAATCGCAGCCTAAATGAGAAAAGGTATGATTGTACAAGGCAAAAGGAGATGGTAATGGGACAAGTACAGAAACAAAAGATGGGTCTGGAGAAGGTGTAAATGGGAATAGAATCATCAACAGCTGCCATCCGAAAAAATGGGGGCAGAGGTTATGATCTGAAATTGTTGAACTCAATGTTGAGTCCAGAAGGCTGTAAAGTGCCTAATAGAAAGATGAGGCGCTGTTCCTCGATGTTTATTGTTGCCTATGAACATATATGAAGAAAAACTACTAAAATCCCTACTGAAGCCCTTTTGAAAATCTTCCCCAAGTAATTCAAGAGAAAGTTTCCCCTCATTTCTCGAAAATAAATGCAAGTTTAGCTAGCCGGCTTAAGATTTTGCCAGGCTCTTGTAAAATGTAAGCATGACCCTGCCAGGGAGGTCCAAGCATTCACGTTCATCTTAGTTATATGAAGCGGAAGAACTTATTGGTTGCTTAAAGCTAATGGCCCAGAAATTCCGTTCGCAGCCCTCCCGCGGGCGGAGGGCTGCGATTTGGAAAAATCTCCGCCTGGACCGGAGGGCTCCCGGGAGGTGCAGAATTCTGTTGCTGTGCCTCTTCAAACTGCCGGTGTGCAGGGCACACGTATCCCAGGGGCGCAGGTAGTTCGCAGCGTCCCTGGGATCACGTGGGCCATGGGGAGCCAATCAGAGCAGGGAATCTCCATTCATAGATTTGACAGGAAGACCTGTCAAATCTATGAATAGAAATCAGCCCCAAAACATAAGTAAAACTTCAAATAATTTTTTTTTAAAAATCACATTTTTAAAATGACTATAAATTACATAAATTAACTATTTTAAACAAAAATTTACATTTTTGAAAAAAATAATTAAAGTTTTTAACGGGGCTAAAAATCAACTTACCTTTCTTTAAAGTATTTTAAAATGATAAATCAGTGGAAACATTTTTTTTTTACTTTCTTCAACTAATAGCCTGGTAAAAGCAGGCCTTGCGCCTGCTTTTCCAGGTGCAGCTGTTTCCGACTTAGTTGGACTGAAGCAACTGTGAAAATAACGGAAGTTTCTGCCGTCCGCGCTGCAGGCGTTTGACCTGTCAAGCCCTTTCTTCACAGAACGGAAGTTCCGGTTTCCAGCGCATGCGCAGTGCATGCCTAAAACCGGCACTTCCGTTGGCCCTACGGATGAGTACACAACGCGTACACACCCATAGGGAACGGAATTTCTAGGCCATTATTTTTGGCTTTTGAAAATTTGGTCTTATTGAAATTATTGGTTGCTTAAAGCTATTGGCCCAAAATTTGCGATCGGAGGCTTCCCGCGGGCGGATCCTCCGACCTGTAAAAATTCTATGAATGTACCTGGTGGCCCGGGAGATACGGAGGCTTGCGATCCTGGGCCTCTCCGGGTACGCGCGGGCAGAAGTCCCTGTATCCCAGGGGCGCAGGCGGTTCACAAGCGCCCCTGGGATCACATGGGCCGGCCCAACCAATAAAAGAAGGGATTCCCCATTCATACTTATTGGAGTTCCGTACGTATGGAAGTCCCATAAGTATGAATGGGAATCACTTAAAAAATACACCAACACATGAAATAATTTTTTTTTTAATTACATATTTAAAATTAATTAAAATGCAATTTAAATAAATATTTTAAACAAAACTTTAATTTTTTGGGGAAAAAAAATGTCTGTGTTTTAACGGGGCTAAAAATAAACATACCTTATTGGACAGGGTTTTTAATGTATAAATGAGTGATAACATTTTATTTTTCTATTTTTGTAAACCAGGCGTAAGAATTTCACGGGCATTCAGTGGGCGGAGGTTGGGCAAATAGCGCAAATCTCCACCCGCAGAGGCCCTTCTCCCGGGAAAATTCTTGACAGATCGCAAGTGCCGGGTTTTAGCGCATGTGCTTTGCATGCCTAAACCCGGAACTTGCGCGGCCCCTACGGGCGAGTACACACCTCGTACGCACCCATAGGGGTCGCAAAATACGGCCCGTGATTTTTGGCTTTTGAAAACGTGGTCTTATTGAAATTAATTATATTCCAGATAGCAAAGCAAGAAAGTACATTAAGATGGAAGCTAGCTTTGTATATAAGTAGAATCCCTCCATAATCTTGCCCCTTCCTATCTCTGTAACCTTCCTCCAACTCTGCATTCCTCCAACTCTGGCCTTTTACATTTGCCCTATTCCCTGCACCCCACCATTGGCGGCTGTGCCTTCAGATGTCTCGGGTCTAAGCTCTGGAATTCTCTCACTACATCACTCCGCCTCTCCACCACTCGCACATCCTTTCAGCTTCTCATTGAAACCTCTTTGACTAATCTTTTAATATCTCCTTCTTGGCTCGGTGTCAGGTTTTGTCTGATTATGCTCCTGGGAAGCACCTTAGGATGTTTTTCTATGTTAAAGTCACTATATAAATGTGTTGTTGTTGTTGCTCTTTAACGTCACAGCAAAATAATGTTTCCACTATTTGCAAATGAGACAAAAGTCACGAAAATATCTTGACTATATTTTTGTTTAAAGTTTTGCAACTGAGATGATTAATGGTGGACTGTTAAAATAAAAACAGCAGCTCAACATATCTTTGATATACACTCCCTTTTACAGTTCCCAAAATATAACTTTATTTCGATATCCTTGTGATAACAATGGAGTATTCTTGTGCATATTTTCTGAGTCCTCGTTTTGTATTCCTTAGCTTAAAATAGGTTATTTAGGAACAATTCCATTTGCAAAATGACATTTGCGACTGCATGCTTGTAGAATGGTTTCCACTTTTTTTTAGCACTGCATGAGGAAAAATAACAGGGGTAATTTTAACCCCCAAGATCAGGTAGGTTTGGGTCAGGTGAGAAGTTAACATTTAAAAATTTCAAACCTGACCCCAACCCACCTCGAACCCACCCACTTCTGGTTCAAACAGAGGTGGGAAAGGGAGGGCGGGCGACCAATCTGCTCTCAGGAGGTGGGTCGGTAACAGCTTTTAAGGAGACTGCATGCCTCCATTTTAACAAGTTTTTTATTTTTAACTCATTTTGGCTGGATTTCCTGTCCCTAGGGAAACCCAGCCGGTAAAAGGAGGCGAGATGTGCTGGATCCATAAGGTAACTGCATTTACAGCACTGCTTGTGGGCAGGAGGAGCAGGAGTGTTTCCCCCCGGCCCATCAACTTTAACTGCTTCCAGCTCTACGATCACCGACTCCACCATCCCGCGATCTCCCGCCACCAGCACCGATCACCATCTCGCCCTCCGACCACTATCTCTCCCCCGACCACCATCTCCCCCCGCAACATCTCCTTCCCCCACCAACAGCTCCTCCCCTGACCACCATCACCCCCCCACCAACAGCTCCTCCCCCGACCACCATCACCCCCCCACCAACAGCTCCTCCCCCGACCACCATCACCCCCCCACCAACAGCTCCTCCCCAGACCACCATCACCCCCCCACCAACAGCTCCTCCCCCGACCACCATCACCCCCCCACCAACAGCTCCTCCCCCGACCACCATCTCCCCCCGCAACAACATCTCCTCCCCCGACCACCATCTCCCCCCGCAACAACATCTCCTCCCCCGACCAACATCTCCCCCCCCACCAACAGCTCCTCCCCCGACCACCATCTCTTCCCCAACAACAGCTCCTCCCCCGACCACCATCTTCCCCCCAACAACATCTCCTCCCCGACCACCATCTCCCCCCATCAACAGCTCCTCCCCCGACCACCATCTCCCCCATCAACATCTCCTCCCCCGACCACCATCTCCCCCCTACCAACAGCTCCTCCCCCGACCACCATCTCCCCCCATCAACAGCTCCTCCTCCGACCACCATCTCTTCCCTGACCACCAACTCCCTCACCCCGACCACCATGTCCCCCCGCAACATCTCCTTCCCCCACCAACAGCTCCTCCCCCGACCACCACCTCCCCCCCCAACAGCTCCTCCCCCGACCACCATCTCCACCCCCCAGCAACAGCTGCTCCCCCGACCACCATCTCTCCCCCCAGCAACAGCTCCTCCCCCGACCACCACCTCCCCCCCCAACAGCTCCTCCCCCGACCACCATCTCTCCCCCCAGCAACAGCTCCTCCCCCGACCACCATCTCTACCCCCAGCAACAGCTCCTCCCCCAACCACCATCTCCCCCCCACCAACAGCTCCTCCCCCGACCACCATCTCCCCCCCACCAACAACTCCTCCCCCGACCACCATCTCCCCCCCACCAACAACTCCTCCCCCGACCACCATCTCCCCCCCACAACCATCATCTCCCTCCTAACCACCATCTCGTCCCCATTGACCACCATCTCTCCCCCCACGATCTCTCCCCCTGCGATCTCTCCCCTTGCAATCTCTCCCCCTGCGATCTCTCCCCCTGCGATCTCTCCCCCTGCGATCTCTCCCCCTGCGTTCTCTCCCCCAGCAATCTCTCCCCTCGGTGATCTCTCCCCCTGCGATCTCTCCCCTCGGTGATCTCTCCCCCTGCGATCTCTCCCCTCGGTGATCTCTCCCCCAGCGATCTCTCCACTCGCTGATCTCTCCCCCAGCGATCTCTCCCCTCGGTGATCTCTCCCCCTGCGATCTCTCCCCCAGCGATCCCTCCCCCTGCGATCTGTTCCCCCTGTGATCTCTCCCCCTGCGATCTCTCCCCCTGCGATCTCTCCCCCAGCGATCTCTCCCCTTGGTGATCTCTCCCCCTGCGATCTCTCCCCTCAGTGATCTCTCCCCCTGCGATCTCTCCCCTCGGTGATCTCTCCCACTGCGATCTCTCCCCTCGGTGATCTCTCCCCCAGCGAGCTCTCCCCTCGGTGATCTCTCGCCCAGCGATCTCTCCCCCTGCGTTCTCTCCCCCTGCGATCTCTCCCCTCGGTGATCTCTCCCCCTGCGATCTCTCCCCTCAGTGATCTCTCCCCCTGCGATCTCTCCCCTCGGTGATCTCTCCCCCTGCGTTCTCTCCCCCTGCGATCTCTCCCCTCGGTGATCTCTCACCCAGCGATCTCTCCCCCTGCGTTCTCTCCCCCTGCGATCTCTCCCCTCGGTGATCTCTCCCCCAGTGATCTCTCCCCTCGGTGATCCCTCCCCCCGTGATCTCTCCCCGCGATCTCTCCCCCTGCAATCTCTCCCCTTATGATCTCTCCCCCCGCGATCTCTCCCCCCCGCGATCTCTCCCCCCGCGATCTCTCCCCCAGCGATCTCTCCCCTCGGTGATCCCTCGCCCCGTGATCCCTCCCCCCGTGATCTCTGCCCCCGTGATCTCTCCCCCTGCGATCTCTCCCCCTGTGATCCCTCCCCCAGCGATCCTTCCCCCAGCGATCCCTCCCCCAGCGATCCCTCCCCCAGCGATCCCTCCCCCCGCGATCTCTCCCCCCGCGATCTCTCCCCTCGGTGATCCCTCCCCCCGTGATCTCTCCCCGCGATCTCTCCCCCTGCGATCTCTCCCCTTGTGATCTCTCCCCCTGCGATCTCTTCCCCTGCGATCTCTCCCCCATGATCTCTCCCCCAGTGATCTCTCCCCCCGTGATCCTTCCCCCCGTGATCTCTGCCCCGTGATCTCTCCCCCTGCGATCTCTCCCCCTGCGATCTCTCCCCCCGTGATCCCTCCCCCCGTGATCTCTGCCCCCGTGATCTCTCCCCCTGCGATCTCTCCCCCTGCGATCTCTCCCCCAGCGATCCCTCTCCCAGCGATCTCTCCCCCAGCGATCTCTCCCCCAGCGATCTCTCCCCCTGTGATCTCTCCCCCTGCGATCTCTCCCCCAGCGATCCCTCCCCCAGCGATCCCTCCCCCCTGCGATCCTCCCCCAGCGATCTCTCCCCCAGCGATCTCCCCCCCAGCGATCTCTCCCCCAGCGATCTCTCCCCCCGCGATCTCTCCCCCCGCGATCTCTCCCCCGCGATCTCTCCCCCGCGATCTCTCCCCTCGGTGATCCCTCCCCCTTTCACCATGAGAGCCCCCAGATCTTTCCCTGCTTCCGTACCTGCTCTCTGGTTCACGGCTGCCGCCTTGTGCTGCAGACTTTCCTGCTTGACATGCATCCAGCCTGTCAATCAGGTGAGCTGTCAGGCAGGAAATCTGCAGAAAAAATTTAAAAGACTTCCTGCAGCAAATATCAACAACAACAACAACTTGCATTTATATTGCACCTTTAATGTAGTAAAATATCCCAAGGCACTCACAGGAGTAGTATAAGACACAAAATTTGATACCGAGCCACATAAGGAGACATTCGAGCAGATGACCAAAAGCTTAGTCAAAGAGGTAGGTTTTAAGGAGCATCTTAAAGGAGAAATGAGAGGTAAAGAGGCGGAGAGGTTTAAGGAGGGAATTCTAGAGCTTAAGGCCTTGGCAGCTGATGGCACGACCGCCAATGGTGGAGTGATTAAAATCGGGAATGCGCAAGAGGCCAGAATTGGAGAAGCACAGATATCTTGGAGGGTTTTAGGGCTGGAGATTACAGAGATAGGGAGTGGTGAGGCCATGGAGGGATTTGAAAACAAGGATGAGAATATCTGCAAGATGTTCAGGAAAACCGTACTTCCAGGTTTCCCGTCCACAACTCTTCCTCCCTGCTCCAAACACACCTCCCTATAAACATTGGAGCCAAAATCACAGTTGATAACTTACAGACATATGCATCTGAATAAGCACCCAAGCACCAGAAACAATTAATGTGCATCACCAGACTATGAACTGATGGCTGTAGGGTTCTCAAAATTCCCACATTCCCCAGAGTTATTAATAAGGGGTACCCTAGACAAAGTGGCTTCTAGACCTCGTGGCAGAAGCCTGCGACATTGAACAGAAACCAGAGCCCTGCAAAAACAGCAGGCCAGGTGACATGCCTGGGTCTGGAAGAGAGTTGCAAAATTTCCAGACCCCCAAAAGACTCGGAGGAAAAGAGAGAGACCCTAAGAAAAAGGCCATGATGCGGAGATGCCGGTGGGTTCGTGATCTGTAGCTAAGAAAAAGGGGCTTCGGACATTTTAAAACCAATTGAGTGTATTGGACCAGGGACATTTTTAAACATGCCTGGGCAGACCTCAGTACAGGCTGCCAAAGGAGGCGGGGTTGGCCTCTACAGAGACAATGTTGTATATTACAGGTGGTCGACCTGTCTCCAGCCCCATCAAACTGCTTAGCATTTATACAAAGAAGGAAAGGAATGGCGTGCTCAACACAAATGAACAACCATCAGACCAGCAATCATCCTCCACTTAACAAATATTTAATATCGTTAAAGGCCATCTCCTGCCATTAAAGTTAACGACCTTAATGAGCCCACCAGAATTAAACAAAGCACTGGGAAGATAAGGAACAATCCAAGTGTATAACTTGAGACCTGTGCTGGAACAAGAGAGAGTTCTACAGAGACGAGACTGGCAGTTTTGCAGGCTAGCAGTTTAAACAAGCTGTTCAAGCCACACAGACAGGCCACAAGCAGGACAGCTGAAGCACAGGAGTTCTCCAGTAGACGGTTCAACAGAAACAAGACCGTTCAACAAAGAAGGCCAGCAGCTCCGGAAACAGACCGACACGCAAGAAACCAGAGCAACGGTTCCAGTGACCATCAAACACCTCGAGGCACAAGGGCCTTATGAAACTTTTTACTTAAAAGGACTTTAAACCATATCTCAATTGTCAAAGGATTCGTTTGGTGAGCATTATTCCCGGTCCTCAAGAGTCTAACTTAGCTAGTAAAGTGGGGTTGGGAGGGGTGAGGTATTGTTCTACTGTCATTTCCCTCATTTGTACCGAAGTTAAGATTGACATGTTATGTTTCATCTCTCTTAAATAAACATTGGTTTCCCTTGCACCAATCCACGGGTCTGTTCGTTTGTCCTTATCGCCGCTCGATAAGTCCTGGGCTCAGAACTAGGAAGGGGATAGCGATTCGCAACCGCACAACGGGCAGAACAGTCCAGGAAAACATAACTGGCTGACCTACAAATAAGCCCGAGACAAAAACCCCTTACATGGCGCAATCTAATCAAATAGTTTTGACATAGATAGCACTTGTCAAACACCACAGGTGGCTAGCAGCATGCTGTTGTGCCTGTGTTATTGAGTTTGTTGCATTGTTTGAATACATAGAAGGCTGGTTAACAAAACTGAGTCTCATGGAATAGGTGGGTCAGTGGCAACTTGGATAAGGAATTGGCTTAAGGACAGAAAACAGCGAGTTGTGGTAAATGGCTGTTTTTCAGACTGGAGGATAGTAGACAGTGGTGTTCCCCAAGGGTCAGTGCTGGGGCCACTGCTTTTTTTGATATATATAAATGACTTGGATATTGGAATACAGAGTAGAATTTCTAAATTTGCCAATGACACCAAACTTGGGGGTGAGGCAAACAGTGATGATGATACCAATCGACTGCAACAGGACATAGAAAGGCTAGCAGAATGGGCAGACAAGTGGCAGATGGAATTTAATACAGAGAAGTGTGAGGTAATGCATTTTGGCAGAAGGAACAGGGAGAGGCAATATACACTTAATGGCACAGTTTTAAAGAGTGTGCAGGGACACAGGGACCTGGGAGTTAATGTGCATAGGTCCCTGAAGGTGGCGGGACATATTGAGAGAGTGGTTAGCAAAGCATATGGGATCTTGGGTTTCATAAATAGAGGTATTGAGTACAAAAGAAGAGAAGTTATGCTGAACCTTTATAAAGTGCTGGTTAGGCCACAACTGGAGTATTGCATCCAGTTCTGGTCACCACACTTTAGGAAGGATGTGAAGGCCCTTGAGAGGGTGCAGAGGAGATTTACCAGAATGGTTCCGGGGATGGGGGATCTTAACTACAAGGACAGGTTGGAGAAGCTGGATTTGTTTTCATTAGAGCAAGGGAGGTTGAGGGGTGATTTGATAGAGGTGTACAAGATTATGATGGGTTTGGATAGACTAGACGGGGAAAGGCTGTTCCCACTAGTTGATGGTACAAGGACTAGGGGACACAGATTTAAGGTTTTGGGCAAGAGATACCGGGGGGACGTGAGGAAAAACTTTTTTACGCAGCAAGTGGTGAGGACCTGGAACTCGCTGCCAACGGAAGTGGTGGAAGCGGAGACACTCAATGTTTTTAAGGGGAGACTGGATAGGCACTTGAGGGAAATAAACTTGCGGGGCTACGGGGATAGAGCGGGGGAATGGGACTGACTGGATTGCTCTGCAGAGAGCTGGCACGGACTCGATGGGCCGAATGGCCTCCTTCTGTGCCATTATGACTCTATGACAATCCCCCATCTTGCAGACTGACTTCTCAAAGGCAAGATTTTAAAATATTTTATAGGTATAAGATTTCAACATCTTTTGATGTACCCTTCAGTTTGGATTTTGGCCCTGTAACCCTTGGCTTAGAGGCAAGAGATAGCTCTGTGTGTAAGATGCCTTTATAACTCCAAAAAATACAGTAACTGGTAGGGTTCAAGCATTTGCCTATTTAAAAGAAACTATAAAGAATGCCAATCGAAGGAATTCAATTGACCTGTTTCTTGAATTGTTTCAAAACTGCTGTGTTACTTGGACTGAATTAAGCAACTTGCTGGAACTGCTTGTTTCTGTAAATGACTTATCTGTGAATAATCCTATTTTCTGGTTTAGCCTGGTATGAAAATATCTGACGTACTTGATATTAATCATCCTCTGGAGTGATGTGAGTACGTAGTGGAAATTCCATGTGTCGATCCAGAGACTCTGCCCAGGGCATGTTATCCCATATTAGTTTGTTGGCAAGGCCTTGCTTCAATTTATAGGAATTGCTGGCTTGCCTATGCCAGATAAGCTTTCTTTGGGCACAACAGAAAAGACCCAAAGGAGTCTGTAACAATCATCGCAAAATGGTCTTGTGTTTTCAACTCTGCAATCCAATTTTACTGAATATTATACTTTTTAAAGAAAACACATTCAGTTTTAGCATGCTGTGAGGATAATTAAAAGCTTCAGCATACCACTAAATTGCCATTTTATTTGTAATTTTAGGTTTGCTAGAAAAATATAACCTTCAAGCCCTTGCTAGAGCAGTCCATTATAGGTCCTCCTTAA
This sequence comes from Squalus acanthias, assembly GCA_030390025.1. Lineage (NCBI taxonomy): Eukaryota > Metazoa > Chordata > Chondrichthyes > Squaliformes > Squalidae > Squalus > Squalus acanthias. The sequence continues at coordinate 50,793,665 of CM059426.1, forward strand.
CACCATGAATTCCTATCATATCAAGGGCATTCTGCGTTCCTTCCTGCAACATGAAAACTGTCTGAAAAAAAACTTACAATTGTGCAAATATTTGGCTGACAAGCATTTGTTTAAACTGAATACTGCTGACTGAAATGAAAACCGCTGAAATACAAAGGCCAAATGTTTTACAAATGTCTGATTGCTTTGTCCAAAATGTATCTATCTGTTTGCATACTTAATGTAAAACATTTCATACTGGAATGTCATATAACAGCAAAATTGTTCACTGTGCATTTTGTCTATTTGGATAGCTGTACTAAGGAAGATAGGGACAATGATTGAAAAGTCCTCACATTGTGAGGTACTGCGTCACAAGAATTTGCATTGAGTTCTATTAAATAAAATTGATGCCTCATGACATTTCAAAAGTGAAAAAGGTGTTGTAGGTAAATAATAGTTCAAATATGGATTTAAAATATTTCCTCTCATGAGAGTGTAACTGATAGTACCCCAAATTACTTGCTGGTGAAAGAATTTCCAACAAATGTTATTTTCCAATCTGTTCTCCTAAGATTTCACATAGCCTATGTATTCAGCATCAAAATATTTTAAAACTGTTTGTTCTGAAAATGTAGCTTTAAAATACACTGATAATAGTTCTTTGAGATGCAAACATCCTCGATGCCTGTTGCTTTATGAATATGCATGTTTGTCACTTAAGTCATTTTTCCAGAACAAAAAAGGTTTATTCCATTTAGGATTTTATCACATTGTCTTGGACCAACAAATGGAATTAAGATCATTACGTTTAACTTCTTACATAGATACATAGAAGATAGGAGCAGGAGTAGGCCATCCGGCCCTTCGAGCCTGCTCCGCCATTTAATGAGATCATGGCTGATCCTCCAATTCAGTATCCCGTCCCCGCCTTCTCTCCGTAACCCTTAACCCCTTTTGCCTGTAGAAATATATCTAATTCCCTCTTAAATATATTTAATGAGCCGGCATACACTGCCCTCTGTGGCAATGAGTTCCACAGGTTCACCACCCTCTGAGTGAAGAAATTCCCCCTCATTTCTGTCCTAAATGGTTTAGCCCTTATCCTTAAATTATGTCCTCTAGTTCTGTTCTCACCCGCCAAGGGAAACATTCCTTCTGCATCTAGTCTGTCTAGACCTGTCAGAATTTTATACACTTCTATGAGGTCCCCTCTCAATCTTCTAAACTCCAGTGTGTACATCCCTAAACTACATAGTCTCTCCTCATAGGTCAATCCCGCCATTCCTGGTATCAGCCTGGTGAATCGCCGCTGCACCCCCTCCATGGCAAAAACATCTTTCCTCAGATGAGGCGACCAAAACTGTACACAGTACTCGAGGTGTGGTCTCACCAGTGCCCTGTACAGCTGCAGCAAGGTATCCCTGTTCCTGTATTCCAACCCTTTTGCTATGAAGGCCAGCATACCGTTTGCCTTCTTGACCGCCTGCTGCACCTGCATGCTCGCCTTCAGTGACTGGTGTACAAGAACACCCAGGTCTCTCTGTACTTCCCCCTCTCCCAATTTATTGCCATTTAAATAATAATTTGCCCTCCCATTCCTGCACCCAAGGTGGATAACTTCGCACTTGTCCACATTATAGTGCATCTGCCATTTATCCGCCCAATCACCCAGTCTGTCCAAATCGCTCTGGAGCTTCCTGGTCTCCTCCTCTGAGCCCACCCCCCCTCCTAGTTTAGTGTCGTCTGCAAATTTGGAAATGCTGCATCCGACTCCCTGATCCAGGTCATTAATGTAAATTGTGAACAGCTGGGGACCCAGGACAGATCCCTGTGGTACCCCACTTGTTACTGCCTGCCATTCAGAAAATGAGCCGTTTATTCCAACTCTCTGTTTTCTATCTTCGCAGCCTTCAACATGTCATCGATGACGACAAACACCTCGCTAAGGCCATCCCCACGCCTCCACTACTTGCCTTCAAACAGCCGCCTAACCTCAGAAGTACCATCGTTCGCAGCAAATTACCCAGCTTTCAGGATAACAGCGACCACGACACCACACAACCCTGCCATGGCAAACTCTGCAAGACATGCCAGATCATCAACACAGATACCACCATCACACGTGAGGACACTACCCACCAGGTACATGGTACATACTCCTGTGACTCGGCCAACGTTGTCTACCTCATACGTTGCAGGAAAGAATGCACCGCGGCATGGTACATCGGCGAGACCATGCAGACACTGAGACAACGTATGAACGAGCACCGCGCAACAATCGCCAGGCAGGATTGTTACCTCCCAGTCAGGGAACACTTCAGCAGTCAAGGACATTCAGCCTCGGATCTGCGGGTAAGCGTTCTCCAAGGCAACCTTAGAAACACACGACAACGCAAAATCATCGAGCAGAAACTGATAGCCAAGTTCCGCACTCATGAAGACGGTCTCAATCGGGATCTTGGGTTTATGTCACGATACATGACGTGATCCGGACTCGAGTCGTCGTTAGCTTGTTCACAGATGTGATTCCCAGTAAAAAAAGTAAAAATTTTCCCAGTAAAAAAGTAAAAAAATGTTAAAGCTTTTCGTTTTACATACAGACGGCAGCTTTTGACACGTTAGAACCCCTGCGACTACACCTCATTGTCTCAGTTGTATCTTGCTATGTCTTTGATGTGGTACCTTCCTGGCTGACTTAATTAACTTTATCACACCTCGGCAGATAGTCAGGATGATTTAATTTATTGGTCTGCAATTGTCAAGTACACATTCTTTGTTTTCCATCTATATATGCTTTGGAGATTCTGTATCTAATTTACTTCACCTGAGGAAGGAGCAAATCGATAGCTCCGAAAGCTTGTGATTTCAAATAAAACTGTTGGACTATAACCTGGTGTTGTGCGACCTCTCAATTCTATCTGACAGCCAGTTCTCTATCCACGTCAATACTTTCCCCTTTATCCCATGAGCTTCAATTTTCCCTGCTAATCTTTTATGTGGGACCTTATCGAAGGCCTTTTGGAAGTCCAGGTACACCACATCTACTGGCTCTCCCCCATCTATTTTATCAGTTACTCCCTCAAAAATTCCAATAGATTAGTCAAGCACGATTTACCCTTTGTAAATCCATGTTGACTCTGTCCTATCCTGTCCCCATTTGCTAAGTGCTCCGCTATTTCATCCTTAATGATGGACTCCAGCATTTTGCCCACAACTGATGTAAGGCTTACAGGTCTGTAATTACCTGCTTTTTCCCTACCCCCCCTTTTTGAATAGTGGGGTAACGTTAGCTACCCTCCAATCCATGGGCACTGTTCCCGAGTCTAATGAATTCTGAAAAATCATACTTAGTGCATCCGCTATCTCTAGGGCCACCTCCTTCAGTACCCTAGGATGCATGTTATCAGGCCCTGGGGATTTGTCCGCCTTCAATCCCTTTAGCTTCCTTAACACCATATCCTTAGAGATATTGATTTGCGTCAGTTCCTCCTTTGCCAATGTCCCTATTTTTCCCGATATCCCAGGGAGGTTTTTTGTGTCTTCCTTCGTAAAGACTGACCCAAAGTATGCATTTAGTTGGTATGCCATTTCCTTATTTCCCGTTATATATTCCCCCGTATCTGACTGCAATGGGCCAACTTTGGTTTTCACCAGTCTTTTCCTCTTGATATACTTATAAAAGCTTTTGGAGTTAGTTTTTATATTTTCCGCCAGCTTGCTTTCGTAAGCTATTTTGCCCCTCTTGATTAAGCCCTTTGTCCTCCTTTGCTCTATCTTAAACTGTTCCCAATCTTCCGCTCTGGCGCTTTTTTTGGCTATTTTATACGCCCTATCTTTGGATTTTATGCTGTTTCTAATTTCCCCTGTTATCCACGGTTGAGTCACCTTTTTAGATTTCCTTTTATGCCAGATTGGTATAAACAATTTTTGCAATTTTGTCATTCTATCTTTAAATGCTTGCCATTGTTTATCTACCTCCAGTCCTCCCAGGAACGTTGTCCAATCAGACCTACTCAGTTCCCGTCTAATGGCATCATAATTCCCCTTGTTTAAATTCAGGACCTTAGTCTCTGAGTCAATTTCTTCGCTCTCCATTTCGAGTGAGAAATCGATCATGTTATGATCGCTCTGACCCAAGGGTCCCCGTACAACAAGATTACTAATTAGTCCCTTCTCATTGCACAGTACCCAGTCCAATATAGCCTGTTCCCGAGTTGGTTCCTCGACATATTGATCCAGATAACCATCCCTTAAACACTCAAGGAATTCCTCCTCCTCATTATTTTTACTGATTAGGCTAGTCCAATCTATATGTAAGTTAAAGTCACCTATGATGACAGCTGTGCTCTTATTGCACGCTTCTCTAATTTCCCTCGTGATGCCCTCCCCAACCTCTATTTTACTATTTGGAGGCCTATATACCACTCCTATTAATGTTTTTCGCCCCTCGCTATTTCTTAGCTCCACCCATATAGATTCTGAATTAACTGAGTTAATATCCTTCCTTTCAATTGCATTTATCCCCTCTTTTACCAGCAATGCTACCCCTCCTCCCTTTCTTTTTTGTCGATCCTTCCTAAATACTGAATACCCCTGTATGTTAAGCTCCCAGCCCTGCTCACCCTGCAACCATGTTTCCGTAATCCCAATTAGATCATAATTATTAACCTCTATTTCCACAGCTAATTCATCTACCTTGTTCCTGATGCTTCTCGCATTAAGGTATAAAACCCTCAGGCTTTTTTTATGCTCACCTTTTTTATGAATTAGTTTGGCCCTTTGTTTTTTGTTCCTCACCCTTTTACCATTTATTTCTGTCTGCCTTTCACTTTCCTCTATTTCACTACATAGGTTTCTAGCCCCCTGCCATACTAGTTTAAATGCTCCCGAACTGCTTTATCAAAAATTACCCCGAGTACATCAGTTCCATCTTTGCACAGGTGTAGACCGTCCCTTTTGTATAGTTCACACCTACCACAAAACTGGTTCCAATGCCTCAAAAATTTAAAACCCTCCCTCTTACACCACTGCTCAAGCCACGTATTTAGCCTAACTATCCTGTTCTCTGTACTCTTACTAGCACGTGGCACTGGTAGTAATCCAGAGATTACTACCTTCGAGGTCCTACTTTTTAGCTTGGCTCCTAACTCCCTAAATTCTACTTGTAGGACCTTCTTCCCTTTTTTTAGCTACGTCATTGGTACCAACATGTATCACGACAACTGGCTGTTCCCCCTCCCCCTCCAGAATGTTCTGCACCCGCGCCGAGACATCCTTGACCCTTGCACCAGGGAGGCAACATACCATCCTGGAGTCTCGGTCGCGACCACAGAAACCCCTATCTATTCCCCTTACAATCGAATCCCCTATTACTATAGCCCTGCCATTCTTTTTCCCTCCCTTCTTTGCAACAGAGCCAGTCATGGTGCCATGAGCCTGGCTGCTGGTGCCTTCCCCCGATGAGTCATCCCCCCCGACAACAGCACCTAAGGCGGTGAACCTGTTGCTAAGGGAGACAACCCCAGGGGATTTCTGCACTACCTTCCTGCCCTTGCTCTGCCTTTTGGTCACCCATGTACTATCTACGCTGGCCTTAACCTGCGGTGTGACCAACTCACTAAATGTGCTATCCACAACCCTCTCAGAATCGTGGATGCTCCAAAGTGAGTCCATCCGCAGCTCAAGGGCCGTCATGCGGTCCCACATGAGCTGCAGCTGGACACACTTCCCGCACACATGGTTGTCAGGGACACAGGAAGCGTCCCTGATTTCCCACATGTTACAGGAGGAGCATGACACAGGTCCGAGCTCTACTGCCATGACTTAACCCTTATATTACTTTTTAATTTTCTAGTTTTAGTTTATTTATTGACTTTTGTTTTCCCGAAGCTTACTTAGACCAATGTATACTGTACTCCTCTTATTCCTTTTTAAACTAACCAAATCCCACTAGTTTTAGTTTTACTTTCTAGGAAGGTTTGAGGAAAGTACTTACCAGTTAGTCTTACCTCCCTGGTCTTTCGCTGACTTCCCGGTCTTGTGTCCCCTTGGTCCTACGCCGACTTCCCGCTCCTCCCGGTTCCTGCCCTGCTGAAAAGAAACTGAGACCAAAAAATTTGTGACCTCTGTTTTTAGACTGCTAAAAGACTAGTAGGTTAGAGGAGGAGGGCGGGTGGGGGTTCCTACTCTGTAGGAACTCGGGTTTAAGCCACCACCCTCCTTAAATGCCGTTCTTCTTCAACAAGTATCTGGAAAATGACCATGTAATCCTTCTGTTTATTGCAGAATCTCAAGTTTGTTCCTTCCTGGCACCAACACCAATATAGGAACATAAACAAGCATGGAAGAAGAAGAATCCTTTTGTCCATCTTGCACAAATAATGTGCATTCTATCATAAACTCTACCCCACACCGATTTAACCAACTGTAGGAAGTTCGGCATCGATACTCCTTGATACTCAAAGGTAACCAAGCAAGTTCCAGAATGTTCATCCATCCACACATCACCATTCATTAACTCTGGCTGGATGCCATCTACAAATGAAAATCTTCCTATTCCCATTCCACAGGGCCAACAGCATAGGAACCATTGTGTCCTATTAAATATTTGACCCACACATGACAATGTGATTAACACTTAAGGGGTGATATTAACGCCTTCCACTCACCGGACACTGGGTGGATTGGCAGTTAAACTTGTGCAGCTCTTTTTGTTGGTCTGATACTGACCTTGACGATTTTACCACCGTGCAGTTAAGGAGCCTGCCTGACTCAAGCGGACGTCTCATTAATTATACACTAATCAGAGTCCTAATGATCTACTGGATGAAGTGACCACCGTGGTTGCTCCGAGCAGTAAAACCAGCCAGAACAGAAGCCGTAAAAAGTGAGTAAGAAACTTTCTGCCACTGCAGTGTTGTGCCTATCTTCCAGGTTGGCTGCAGGTGTCCTTGCAGCAGATGTCAAAGAAATTCAACTGGTTCCACATTGACTCAGAGCCTATGGAGGCAGCTGTTCTCAGGTATTGGCAGGTAAGTGTGCTAAGTAACCTGCCGATATGCTTACTCAGACAATGGCAAGTGTAGTCAGCATGGCTCAGTGCCTGCTGATTTACTAGACTTGTCTTCCATCAGCTAGTTGCACTTCAACCATAAAATACAATACTTGAGGTTCATCCAAAGCAACCCCTATCATTAACTTTGCCTTCACTTTGCAGCTTGCTCCAGATGTCTTGTGGTTCCTTAAGGTCATGTGAAAGTTTGGATTGGAAGAGCTCCTTTCAATGTGTCTTGTTTATTCACCTATTCCTGTTCTGCTGAAGTCATGTGTATGCTTCAGTTACAGTTCGCTTTTCGATGACTTCATGAGCAAAAATTGAGTTTTATTTGGGATGTTGATAAACAAATTTGCCATAATGCGTAAATAAAATTGTCCCAAAAAAACTATTCCAAAAATATAAGTCAATAAAAATTTCATAAATATGTTAAAAACTGTAATAAAAACAAGGTGCTAAACATTGCAACCAAAGAAAAATACACCCAAAGCCTGTTCCCCTTTAAGAGCTTTATTGCACAAGAGCCAATATAGCAGTCAAACTGGATTGTCGGCAGACTGTGAGACATGCCTTGAAGTAGAGCTCAGATGGATGAACATTCTAGTGTTCCATTTCAACTCAGCAATCATCTTATGTGAGCCTGTGAACATGCAGCATGCAGATATCTTGTGTTGGCTGTGTGCTTGTTGTTTATTATCTACCACAATCAATTGGCCACAGGGCAAAGGCATTTTCATGACAGCAATGTCCTGCTAAAACACAGACATGAATGTGCTTTGGGGAGTAGATGAACTGCATGCATTTTCCCTCTGTGATGCTCCACCAAGCTTACAGTGAAGTGCTGTTAAGATGCATTGTAAGGTGAGATTGCAAAACTGAGCAAAGTGTGAGCACACTTCCTTTGGTGATCCATCCAAGTCCTACAAGGTTCTTCTTCGCCTGCTCCCAGACTCGGTGAACAGATGAGACAGTATTGACTCGTTCAGGTTGAGTTGGTGCTGCTCTTTGTTGGAGGTTGTCCTTCAGTTGCAAAGAGGACCGCCCTTCTCTGCCAGACCTCCAAAGCTGCTTCGTGCAATGGTGCCATTCTGTTTCATCAGCTTGTTCTGGCCATTTCTTCTCTTCGGTAGCAGTGCAACTTAAAAGGCAACCTGCAGCACTTTAAGAGCTGCTGGTGCCAGATTTTTTTTTAATTTGTTCCTGGGATGTGGGCGTCGCTGGCAAGGCCAGCATTTATTGCCCATCTCTAATTGCCCTTCAGAAGGTGGTGGTGAGCCGCCTTTTTGAACCGCTGCAGTCCGTGCAGTGAAGGTACTCCCACAGTGCTGTTAGGGAGGGAGTTCCAGGATTTTGACCCAGCAACGATGAAGGAACGACAAAATATTTCCAAGTCAGGATGGATGTGTGATTTGGAGGGGAACTTGGAGATGATGGTGTTCCCATGCGCGTGCCCTTCTAAGTGGTAGAGGTTGTGGGTTTGGGAGGTGCTGTCAAAGAAAGATAACCTACCTTTGACCCCATTGCATACCTAGAATACCATGCTCTGTGCGCCAATAGCATATAAATGAGCTTACCCTATATTAAAGCTCAAGGTCAGCTCACAACACCCAGGTGTGCGCAGTAGTGGTCTTGTTGCCACAGCACCGGGACTACATTATCGGCTCCATGCAGCTTCCCTTACAGTCATTAATAAATGAGATGTGAAGCCAAAAAACACTTTCCTGGCACAAAAGCTGGGACATTGTGCCAGGAATATATTTAAATATTTTCACATACATTCTGGCGCCTTAATGAGGCTATGGCATGAAATGTGCACAAACACTCTGCCACATTAAATGCAGCTGACAGGAAAATCAAACATAGAAGGAATTAAGCACAAAATGGGATAGAAATTGGTATACGTTGCACCCGTTTTTCAGGCATAAAATGGGCGCAATGCATACCAATTTAGCATTGGGACAGCCTGCGCCCAATCTGCACAGGCGTTAGTCCCATTGTCTCTGATAGATGCCTAAAACAAGCATTAGGCTCCCTTAAATATGTAAATTAGGAGCTTAACACCTGTTGAAGAACCCCATCTGTAAATTAGTCGGCAATGAGAGTGACAGGCATCATGCTCAACATCAGGATTCATCAATGATCCTGCAGTTGCCGGCAAAAGGTAAGTTTAAAAAAAATTCCCTGCCCATCCCCCCCCGCCCCCAAACCTACATAGCCCACTCCAATCTCCCCTCTTTGGACTCACCTGAGGTCCTGTGGTAGGAGGCAGGTGGCCCAACATTGATCTCTTCACTTGGGCATACCATTAGTATGCTGGTGAGGCCAGAGGACAGATTTCCAGCGATCCTCGGGCTTTTTGGTTTGGGCACGTGCTAGTCACGCAGCGCCAATTCTGGGCCCAAAAACAGCCCAGACCAAAATCTACCTAAGGCCTCGTTAGCCAATTCTTCCATTGCCATATGCCCACTCTGTGCCTATGGAGTCAGCATAGATGAATGAAAATTGGCCTCCATATCTCCAACCTCTTCTTTACAGAATTACACCTATTTGTCATTTGAATTTAATTCTCTGCCTAAATGACCTTACATAATAATTATTTCACAACTTAGGCTGCGATTTTCCCTTCCTCGGCGGGGCAGTGGCGGGTGAAGTCGGTGGTGGGTCGCAGCCCCACTGCTGGCTCCATCCTAGCCTCCGACATGACTTTACCTTGATTGGGCTTGTTAAGCCCGCCCAGCGAGTTTCCTGGCCAATTGAAGGAAGTGGGTCTGATGATATCATTTGATGACTCCTCATCAGCCGATTTCCTTAAAGGGACCATGCTCAAATTTACTTTGCCATTTACGGCGTCAGTGTTCCACAGCATTGAGGTGCTGCAAACACCGACAAGCACTGCACAAAGGTACGCGGCTGCACCCAGGCTCTCCCATGACTCCCTCCATATGCTTATGGAGGGAGTCACAGCACGCAGGGAGGTCCTCTTTCCTTCCCATGGGTGGAAGAGACCTCCCCAGGAGACCAACGCAGCCTGGTTGCACATTGCACAGGAGGACACAAGCAGGGATGTCATCAGGAGGACCAGGCTGCAGTGGCGCAAACCTTTCAATGATCTCAATAGATCACGAAATATTACTGCAAAGCCACACTCAACCTCATCCTGCTGTGCCACTCATCGCATCTCCATCACTGCCTTCCCTACTCTACTCCTGCACATCCTTACTCACACCAACTTACTTTGCACCTCCACCCATCCTTCTCTATCTACATTATCACTTCCCCATCTCACTAGCCATCCCTCACACTCACCCTCATCCTAGTCCAATCATATTAACTAATAACACACAAGGGTAGGCACTTGGGTGTTTTAGCCAATGTTCATATGAAGTTCCTGTTAATGTGCTGTCAAACATTGAAATATTTATTTTCAACACTTCACGTTCTTGGACAGATTTGTCTGCACCTTTGGAAGTGGCTTAGTTAGTTGCAGTGAATGGTGAGACATAATGGTACTCCCACAATGCTGATGAGTGTGAAAGGAATGGCTTAGGCATTGGGGGCTTTATGCTGTTGGTGTGGGGTGGTGCCGACCTGACACATCATGTGGCAGCCAGGGTGTGCAGCGTCAAGTGAAGTAAATCTGGCCATCCCAGGCATCCTAGGCAGCAATGTGGTCGGGTGCTGATGCCCTCTGTCCTGTGCACCATTAGGTGATTGCGGAGAAGGTTGGTGTGGTTGTTGGTGCTGCTGGTATGCTTGGTGATGCTGGTGTTGCAGCTTATCGTGGTCAGATTCCGAGAAACAAGGTGAGAGAGTATAAACCGTACCCATGCTGATGGAATAGATGGCAGGTGAACTTGAGATGACAGAAGCAATCTGTCAATGGTGAGAGAGGTTATTCCAATGAGGTGATGTTGGATAGAGAGTTTGCTCCAAACACTTCCAACCTGCATAAAGCTCAATCTCTCTTCCAAATGCAGTAAGCAACAGCTTCTGGGCTTGGAAAGTAAACAGCTGTGAGATGGGAGCTTTTATAGCACATTTCAAGCTGTCAAGTAATGAGATGATTCCATGGTCATTCAACTCCCGCCCAGCTTAACAAACGTGATCCCCAAGCAGCGTGGATCCCATTGGCGAGCTGGTAAATTCTAAAGGTGAGCTCAAAATTGTTGTTAATCCTCTGTTAACAAGGTCATAATGACCTGAATTGCCTCCCCTGCCGCTGCATGTCAGGTCTGCTCAGCGCTGACACACCTGAAATTTGGTAAAGGCTTGTGGCGGCGGGTTGACAGCGGGGTCCCGACCCGCTGTCAAAAAAAAGCACTTTCCCACCTGACCCGCCACCAATCCTGCCCGCTGGCCCCCAGAAAATTCCCTCCTTAAATACTATTACCCTTCTGAGAAAAAGCTCCACCAAATTTCCCTTCCTACTCCCAACTTCTTACTTTTAATTTGTATCCTCTTGGTATCTGAATCTTTGGCTACAATGAAAAATTTGCCTGGTTCAATGTTTTCAATTTTCTTCATAATTTTGCAAGGCAACTTCATTTAGCTCATCTTGAAATAACTTATTTCCAAAGAAAAACCCCACTTTGCCTCTATTAATTAGTATAGTTCTCACATTGTTATCAACAGAATGGAAATGTGAAGTTAAGTGTTTCTTTTACCAAATATATAGAAAAATGATTTACTATATTATACATAAATAGGGAGAATAGAAAATTTAGACATACAGTGGTGTATATAGATAAATGTTACAAATTTGCACAGCTAGCGTGGAGCTTTGCCCCTTAGGAGCACACATTGGATACTCAGTTCCTGATTTCAGTGTGTTTCCATTATTAAAATTAGTCTTCCCGATAAAATAATTTAGTTAGCGGCTATTGCTTTCACTGCTTTGACATTCTCCAAATTTAAAAGAAGCATTAATAGGGTAAAATGATTATTAAAGACTTAAAAAGAAAATTAACTGTGGATAACTGCCCCTTAAATTTGTCAGTCAACTATTGATATTATTGCATAATGCAGAGTTAGGATTGCTGTACAATGTCAATAATTCATGACCCTGACCCATGATGCAGGGGGTAAAATACTGTTGTTTTTCTAGCAAGTTTGTCATTGTTGGAGGGAATTCCTGCAATTATTGTCATTCTCATAGCATTCCTTAATAGCTCACGACACAACTCTTTATTCTTTTTAGACCTCTGTTTACACAAAAGGAGCAGTGTTTGCCATCTGCGTACCACAGCCTGTTTGTCAGAGGACAATTTACCACTTGGCAGTTGAACATTATTTGGACCACAGCGAGAGTTACTGGAAAAAGTAAACATCATTTCCAGAAAAAGGAATCGGTTTCCATGACTTAACTGCGAGTACAAGTTTACAAGACATCATTTTCTCATTTAGTTTTGTTACATCACTGTACAAAGTATAAACCCAACAAAAGCCTTTTTCAAAAACGAGGCACAATGTTATTTGTAATGAGCATGGTACTATACCATAGAGCTAATAGTCCAGCAAATTGGAGCTTGTGAACAACTGAATTTTACATAGCAACAGGGACTGTCTGCGATTCCCTTTACTGAAATTCCTTATTTGAAATGTTATTGTCCCTTTAGTCAGAGAACTGATTCATGTAATAACATTTCTATCATCTAATGTCACAATTAAGTATTTCATTTGATATTAAAATCAGGATGCGATGTTTGACAGTCAATATAAAAAGCATTCAGAACTTAGCTTTGATGTGTTTTAGGAGTTGGATGGCAGAAATTCACCCTAAAAGTGCTAGTTACATTTGTTATGCAAGTTATCTGATTAATGTTTTTCCTGAGTGAAGTAAGAAGGAATCTGATTCAGCAACACATTCCAAAAGCCAAAGGTGCGGAAAAGTGATATTTTAAACTGAATTTAACAATATTCAATTTTTAATAGCATTGAATTGAACTACCTTCAGTTCAAATATTTACTATTCCATTGAGAACATGAAATGAAAATCAATCCCAGCATGTTGAAAAATATATTTTGATATGGTTGAACATGTATTTATTATTTTTAGTGCTCAATGGTTATATCATCATGTGTAGGGATAATAGTGTAGAAGGATTAAACTTTTTCACTTACTGCATGCAGTGACAGCATTAAGCATTCATAGACAGATGAGATGCAGAATAAAACTTCTTTTGCCTGAAAAATGTACTTCACCTCACTATCAGAACACCACTTACTGCACCAAACATGACATTTTTATTTTTCAATCCCTCTAGCTTTTTTGAGCTACACTAGTGACTTAATACTAATTTTTACCAAATTTTCAAACAATTTAGTACCATGGATGTTTAGCCACCGAGAACTGGGTCAAGGCTATGGAAAATTTATTTCACTTATGACCCTTATAGTAAAGCAACTCATTCCATCTATCTGAGCCAGATTTAAATCCAAGTTTCAAAAAGCAAAAAGACAGCACGCTAGCCCACTGCATGGTTTATACACGTACCTTGTTGAATTGGAGACCATTAAGCATGGTGCTGGATATCTAAATGTCAGCTCAGCTGAGCAAAAAAAAAACACAAATACTTTATAAAGTCAAATTTCTGCCTTTGTGCTTTCAGCTAGAAGCCTCACTCGCCTGAAATGCATATTGGAAATTTGGGTGTGCATGATTTCCTGACCATAATGCATGAAAAATTGTGCCAGGTGCACTGACCACTGTGCCTAAATTCCCGATATGCGTTCCTGTCTAGCAAGGCTCTGTGCTAGGATATTATTACAAATCCTAAAAGCATAAAGAAACAGCAAACCACATAATTATAAATCCTCCACAGGGTTTCATATTTTTCAACAAACAACCTCATTGCAGCCAATTAAATGAAACACTCCACTGTAGAAAAACTTGCTGCATGTTCAGAGGGGGAGCATATTGATGTTAACAGAGTATTATATGCAGATTGTATTGACTATAGTGATGAATCATGCTAAGCTGAAATATATATCTGTCATACTTCATGACAATATAGTCTGCTTTACCAATATATTTGTGCAGCCTTAAACAATTATCATATCAAAATGACTTTATATATGTTTTCTTCTTCTTGCCAATTTCCTGCATTGATCTTCTCCCGCCTGTCTCATCCTCTCCTCAAAGCTCTGACTCTTGCTGGCATACCATAGGGACCAGTCACCCTCTGGGACTGTCAGGATTTTTGACCATTTTTCCAGAGAAAGGATTTGGAAATAGAATGGGATATAATTAGTCTGGACCCGACCTAGGGCCCAGACTCAGTGGTGCATGAGCAACGTGCGCTCAAACAGAAGGACCTGAGGCCAACCCGAAACTGGGCCTTGGGCCACATCGAAATATTCCAGTCATGCTGCCATCACCTGTTGTGCCTCCATAGGCAGCTCGCCATTCTCCAGGATTGAATTTTGGTATTGCTTGCCACACCAGCAGAAACCCTCAGATAAGTTCCTGGAGGGGGATTGGAGTGTGCAATGGGGGGAGGTGGGTGATCGCTAGGACTGTGAGGTTAGGGTGAGCACTTCTGCTCTATCTGGTTCCACAGAAAGATTTTTTTTTAAATTAAAAAGAAACCTACCTGTAGTTGACGGCCGCGGGGTCCATTGAAGAACCCAGTGCCTGCCCCGCTCATCGGTAACTAATTTTGTGAAGGGGTCCTTCTGCAGACATTAGACCCCTGATTAGCATATTCGTCAGGCCTAAAGCCTGTTTTAGGCACCCCAAATATGAGAATCTAGCTTCATCTTAACCATGTATTTTCTTGGCTGAACTTTGAAAAGATTGGAGATACACATGGACGCACAGATGAAAGACATGAATATCTGGTTTCGATCACAAGGGGATATCACTGTTACACCTCTGGGTTATGCAATCATATAGATAGATATTGGGTAATGTGAGTCTACTCTGCATATAAGTGGAATGACTGATGCCTCTGCGTTCAGTTCTGGGCACCACACCTCAGGAAGGATATATTGTCCTTGGAGGGGGTGCAGCACAGATTCACCAGTATTATACCGGGACTAAAAAGGTAAAATTATCAGGACAGGTTGCATAGACTAGGCTTGCATTCCCTTGAATGAAGAAGATTAAGGGTGATCTAATTGAGGTGTTTAATATGATGAAAGGAGTTGATAGGATAGATAGAGACCAACTAATTCCTCTGGTGAGGGAGTCCAGAACAAGGGGGCATAACCTTAAAATTAGAGCTAGATCATTCAGGGGTGATGTTCGGAAGCACTTCTTCACACAAGGGGTAGTGGAAATCTGGAACTCTGTCCCCAAAAAGCTGTTGAGGCTAGATTAATTGAAAATTTGAAAACTGAGAATGATAGATTTTTGTTAATACAGATTAGCCATTATCTAATTGAATGGCTCGAGGGGCTGGATGGCTTACTCCTGTTCCTATGTTCCACTGAACCCAAAAAGGTACCTATGGCAGGCCCTAATCTTGTAAAAGAGCTGTGGTTGGTCACTGAACATGATAGACATCACAGCCAAGCCCTATCTTGTCGTCATCCAACTGTTACACAAGTGCCTCCAGTAGGGGTTTCAAGATAACAACGAGGAGTGGAAACCCTGCTTGGTTTTCCCCTCTAATAATGAGATCAGCTAACTCAGAACAGACGAGGGATGAATTTGGTACTTTCCTGATCTGTGCGGTTTAGCTGCTTCCTGACTGAGCCATTTATATGTGTTTATATATTTTCCTGCAAACATTGTGAACATTGCAAACTATTCTCTGGGGTTAATTTATGCTAGCATTAGAACAGAATACATGCAGTCAGCTACAAAGAGACACTCCAGTGTGAGAGGGTTTGAAGCTTCTAATATCATTTGCTTCTGCAGCCAGGAAAGTGTCTTGTTTACTGTTACTAAGTGCTATCTTCATCCATTTAAGCTTATTGCTAGTGCTAAAGCGCAGCAAATTTCAGATCACTCTTCAGAACAAATTACTGCCAGTATTTAATTAGTTTAACCATGTTGTAAGGGTTCAGTAGGGCACTCCTTTCTATTAACTTGGTTAAAATGGATGACAGGTATTACATATATACTCTTTAAAATTTGTTTACCAAATTTACACTGGTTTGCATGTTGGAGCAGTTGCTTATATGGAATCTGCAAGCAGATACTTTAAGGAAATAACAACAGAAAACGCTGGAAAAACTCAGCAGGCCAGGCAGCATCCGTGGAGAGAGAAAGAGAGTTAACGTTTTCAGGTCGATGACCTTTCATCAGATACTTTAAGGATGTTGTTATACTGTGATATATTATGCTAGGCCGAGCAGTTGCTTAGAAATGAAGGAGGTGGCTTATTTCTAATGTTAGAAGAAGGAATGCAGAACATCAGCTAACTCTTAGGATTAAAAGGATTGAAAAGCCAATAAAACCAAAAAGGAAAATAGGTTTATAAGATCCAACAAAAGTGTAAACAGTGCGAGACTACCTACTAAAAGTGGTCTCACACCTTCTGGCTCAGTAAACTTGAGAGTCAGATTGGGCCCTAACTCCCAATTTTTACTGCCATTTTTGCACCAATGTGATTGGAACTGGCTTACGTCTATGTACAAATAGAAACATAGAAACATAGAAGATAGGAGCAGGAGTAGGCCATTCAGCCCCTCGATCATCCAAATTCAGTACCCTGTCCCTGCTTTCTCCCCATATCCCTTGATCCCCTTAGCCTTAAGAAATATATCTAACTCCTTCTTGAATATATTTAATGAATTGGACTCAACTGTCTTCTGCGGTAGAGAATTCCACAGGTTCACCACTCTCTGGGTGAAGAAATTCCTCCTCATCTCAGTCCTAAATGGCTTACCCCTTATCTTTAGACTGTGACCCCTGGTTCTGGACTCCCCCGCCATCGGGAACATCCTTCCTGCATCTAGTCTGTCTAGTCCTGTTAGAATTTTATAAGTTTCAATGCGATCCCCTCTCATTCTTCTAAACTCTAGCGAATACAAGCCCAATCGACCCAATCTCTCTTCATACGTCATTCCTGCCATCCCAGGTATCATGTCTGGTGAATCTTCGCTGCACTCCCTCCATGGCAAGAACATCCTTCCTCAGATAAGGCGACCAAAACTGCACACAATACTCAAGGTGTGGTCTCACCAAGGCCCTGTACAACTGCAGCAAGACATCCTTGCTCCTGTACTCGAATCCTCTCGCTATGAAGGCCAACATACCATTTGCCTTCTTAACCACCTGCTGCACCTGCATGCTTACCTTCAGCAATTGGTGCACAAGGACACCCAGGTTTCGTTGCACTTCCCCTTTTCCCAATCTAATGCCGTTCAGATAATAATCTGCCTTCTGTTTTTGCCACCAAAGTGGATAACCTCGCATTTATCCACATTATACTGCATCTGCCATGCATCTGCCCAATCACCCAACCTGTCCAAATCATACTGGAGTTTCTCTTCATCCTCCTCACAGCACACACGCCCACCCAGCTTTGTGTCATCTGCAAACTTGGAGATGTTACATCTAGTTCCCTCGTCTAATAGTAGTCTAATGGGACTGTAATTCATAAATCAGATGATATAGTTATACATATTTCTATAAAAAGGGTTTCAAACTTCAGGATTAAGGCATCTTGTTGGTGGTGGCCATGGTGAGAGGCATGGACAGTGGGACACAAAGGCTGCTCTACTTTGTCTAGCCTTATCATGGAATTGGGCCACCACTCTTGTGGAGACTGGAATGGGTAGTGCTGTACTCCAATTTTCAGGCTCCTATAAAGCTGTCTTAAAACATTACAAAACTGCTGGCAGGCATTACATACTAAGAATCATAGAACCATAGAAATTTACAGCACAGAAGGAGGCCATTCAGCCCATTGTGTCTGTGCTGGCCGAAAAAGAGCTATCCAGCCTAATCCCACTTTCCAGCTCTTGGTCCATAGCCTTGTAGGTTACAGCACTTCAGGTGCACATCCACATACTTTTTAAATGTGATGAGGGTTTCTGACTCGACCACCCTTTCAGGCAGTGAGTTCCAGACCCCCACCACCCTCTGGGTGAAAAAGGTTCTCCTCAACTTCCTTGTATACCTCCTACCAATTACTTTAAATCTATGCGGTAGCGTAGTGGTAATGTCACTGGGCTAGTAATCTAGAGGCCTGGACTTAATGATCCAGAGACGTGAGTTCAAATCCCACCATGGCAGCTGGGGAATTTAAATTCAGTTAATTAAATAAATCTGGAATAAAAAGCTAGTATCAGTAATGGTAATCATGAAACTATCAGATTGTCGTAAAAACCCATCTGGTTCACTAATGTCCTTTAGGGAAGGAAATCTGCAGGAAAAAGCACTGAGAGTAGCAAGGGCACAGAATATACTCTGGGTGGGGGACTTCAATGTCCATCACCAAGAGAGGCTCGGTAGCACCACTACTGACCGAGCTGGCCGAGTCCTGAAGGACATAACTGCCAGTCTGGGCCTGCGACAGGTGGTGAGTGAACCAACAAGAGGGAAAAACCTACTTGACCTTGTCCTCACCAATCTACCTGTTGCAGATGCATCTGTCCATGACAGCATTGGCAGCAGTGACCACCGCACAGTCATTGCGGAAACGAAGTCCCGTCTTCACACTGAAAACACACTCCATCGTGTGGCACTACCGCCGTGCTAAATGGGATAGATTCAGAACAAATCAAGCAGCTCAAAACTGGGCATCCATGAGGCGCTGTGGGGCAGCAGCAGAATTGTATTCCACCACAATCTGCAACCTCATGGCCTGGCATATCCCTCACTCTACCATTACCACCAAGCCAGGGGACCAACCCTGGTTCAACAACGAGTGTAGAAGAGCATGCCAGGAGCAGCACCAGGCGTACCTAAAAATGAGGTACCAAACTGGGGAAGCTTCAACACAGGACAACATGCATGCTAAAAGCGGAAGCAGCATGCTACAGACAGGGCTAAGCGATCCCCCAATCAACGGATCAGATCAAAGCTCTACAGTCCTGCCACATCCAGTTGTGAATGGTGCTGGACCATTAAACAACTAACGGGAGAAGGAAGCTCCAAGAATATCTGCATCCTCAATGATGGCAGAGCCCAGCACGTAAGTGCAAAAGACAAGGCTGAAGCGTTTGCAACCAACTTCAGCCAGAAGTGCCGAGTGGATGATTCATATCGGCCTACTCCAGAGTTCCCCACCATCACAGAAGCCATTCTTCAGCCAATTCGATTCACTCCATGTGATATCAAGAAACGGCTGAGCACACTGGATACAGCAAAGGCTATGGGCCCCGACAACATCCCGGCTATCGTGCTGAAGACTTGTGCTCCAGAACTAGCCAAGCTGTTCCAGTACAGCTACAAATTTGGCATCTATCTGACAATGTGGAAAACTGCCCAGGTATGTCCTGTCCACAAAAAGCAGGACAAATCCAACCCGGCCAATTATCGCCTCATCAGTCTGCTCTCAATCATCAGCAAAGTGATGGAAGGTGTCATCGACAGTGCTGTCAAGCGGCACCTGCTCACTGATGCCCAGTTTGGGTTCCGCCAAGACCACTCAGCTCCCGACCTCATTACAGCCTTGGTCCAAACATGGACAAAGGAGCTGAATTCCAGAGGTGAGGTGAGAGTGACTGCCCTTGACATCAAGGCAGCATTTGACCGAGTCTGGCATCAAGGAGCCCTAGTAAAACTGCAGTCAATGGGAATCAGGGGGAAAACGTTCCACTGGCTGGAGTCATACCTAGCACAAAGGAAGATGGTTGTGGTTGTTGAAGGTCAATCATCACAGCCCCAGGACATCACTGCAGGAGTTCCTCAGGGCAGTGTCCTAGGCCCAACCATCTTCAGCTGCTTCATCAATGACCTTCCCTCTAACATAAGGTCAGAAATGGGGATGTTCGCTGATGACTGCACAGTGTTCAGCACCATTCGTAATTCCACAGATAATGAAGCTGTCCATTCCCGCATGCAACAAGACCTGGACGACGTTCAGGTTTGGGCTGATAAGTGGCAGGTAACATTCGCACCACAGAAGTGCCAGGCAATGACTATCTCCAACAAGCGAGAGTCTAACCACCTCCCCTTGACATTCAATGGCAGGGGTGCGGGGCCAATTCATTGGTACCCGTATATAGGTGGAGCGGTTGCTAAACCCGAGACACTACACTAGTAGTGACTCCCACCCTCCCACCTCCTCTAACCTTTAGGGGTAGAGGGAATTTAAAAGGTAGGTTCGATTTTATATTTTGTTTTCAGGGACTTAACTCCTGGACCTAAGATAAATAAGTTAAATTTTAGTAATAAAGTAACATAAGGGTTAAGTCATGACAGGAAGTCTCAGACCTTTTTTCATGCTCCTCCTGTGCCATGTGGGAAACCAGGGACACTTCCAGTGTCCCTGACAACTACGTGTGCGGGAAGTGTGTCCAGCTGCAGCTCCTGACAGCCCGCATGGCGGTGCTGGAGCTGCGGGTGGACTCACTCTGGAGCATGCACGATGCCGAGAACTCGGTGAATCACTCATTTAGTGAGTTGTCCACACCGCAGGTAAAGGCTAGGACAGACAGTGAATGGGTGACCAAGAAGCAGGGCAATATCAGGAAGGTAGTGCAGGAGTCCCCTGTGGTCATCTCCCTCCAAAACAGGTATGCCGCTTTGGATACTGTTGGGGGAGATAGCCTACCAGGGGAAGGCACCAGCAGCCAGGTTCATGGCACCATGGCTGGCTCTGCTGCACAGCAGGGCGGGAAAAAGAGTGGTAGGGCTATAGTGATAGGGGACTCAATTGTAAGGGGAATAGACAGGAGTTTCTGTGGCCGCAACCGAGATTCCAGGATGGTATGTTGCCTCCCTGGTGCAAGGGTCAAGGATGTCTCGGAGCGGCTGCAGAACATTCTGAAGAGGGAGGGTGAACAGCCAGCTGTCGTGGTGCATGTAGGTACCAACGATATAGGTAAAAAGCGGGAAGAGGTCCTTCAAGCAGAATTTAGGGAGCTAGGAGCTAAATTAAAAAGTAGGACCTCTAAGGTAGTAATCTCTGGATTGCTACCAGGGCCACGTGCTAATCAGAATAGAGAGAACAGGATAGTGAGATTGAATACGTGGCTTGAGCAGTGGTGCAGGAGGGAGGGATTCAAATTCCTGAGGCATTGGAACCAGTTCTGGGGGAAGTGGGACCTGTACAAAAGGGACGGTCTGCACTTGGGCAGGACTGGAACCGATGTCCTCGGGGTAATATTTGCTAAAGCAGTTCGGGAGGATTTAAACTAATATGGCAGGGGAATGGGAACCTATGTAGCGAAACAGGGGGAAGTGATATGCAGTCACAAACAAATGTTAGAAGGGTGAGAAACAATAGGGGAAGGCCGAGTAAACAAAGGCAAGAAACACAAAGGAAACATACTAAATCATAAGTCTAAAAGGACAAAGGATGTTAATAAAACAAGCCTAAAGGCTCTGTGTCTTAATGCAAGGAGTATCCGTAATAAACATAGAAACATAGAAACATAGAAACTAGGAGCAGGAGTAGGCCATTCGGCCCGTCGAGCCTGCTCCACCATTCAATACGATCATGGCTGATCATCCAAATCCAGTACCCTGTCCCTGCTTTCTCACACAGAATCCCCACATTGAGCCTGCACCTATCCCACCCTATCCCCGTAACCCCACGTATTTAATTCCCCCTAACATATCCCATCCTATCCCCATAACCCCACATATTTAATCCCCCCCTAAGGTGGATGAATTGGCTGTGCAAATAGATGTTAACGGATACGATGTGATTGGGATTACAGAGACGTGGCTCCAGAACAATCAAGGCTGGGAACTGAACATCCAGGGGTATTCAACATTCAGAAAGGATAGAATAAAAGGAAAACGGGGTGGGGTAGCATTGCTGGTTAAAGAGGAGATTAATGCAATAGCTAGGAAGGACATCAGCTTGGAGGATGTGGAACCAATATGGGTTGAGCTGCAGAACACCAAAGGGCAGAAAACGTTAGTGGGAGTTGTGTACAGACCTCCAAACAGCAGTAGTGAGGTGGGGGAGGGTATGAAACAGGAAATCAGAGGTGCATGCAAAAAAGGCACGGCAGTTATCATGGGTGACTTTAATATGCATATAGATTGGGCTACTCAAACTGGAAGCAATTCGGTGGAGGAGGATTTCCTGGAGTGTTTAAGGGATGGTTTCCTAAACCAATATGTTGAGGAACCAACTCGAGGGGAGGCCATCCTGGACTGGGTGTTGTGTAATGAGGAAGGACTAATCAGCAATCTTGTGGTACGAGGCCCCCTGGGGAAGAGTGACCATAGTATGGTGGAGTTCTACATTAGGATGGAGAAGGAAACAGTTAAGTCAGAGACCATGGTCCAGAACTTAAATAAGGGCAACTTTGAGGGTATGAGGCGTGAATTGGCGAGGTTAAATTGGCAAGCGATATTTAAGGGGCTATCAGTGGAAGGGCAATGGCAGGCATTTAGAGATCGCATGGATGAACTACAACAATTGTACATCCCGGTCTGGCGTAAAAATAAAAAAGGGAAGGTGGCTCAACCATGGCTAACAAGGGAAATCAGGGATAGTATTAAAACCAAGGAAGTTGCATACAAATTGGCCAGAAGTAGCAGCAAACCCGGGGACTGGGAGAACTTCAAAACTCAGCAGAGGAGGACGAAGGGTTTGATTAGGGCAGGGAAAATAAAATATGAAAGGAAGCTTGCAGAGAACATTAAAACAGACTGCAAAAGCTTCTATAAATATGTAAAAAGAAAGAGGTTAGTAAAAACAAGCGTAGGTCCCCTGCAGTCGGAAACAGGGGAAGTCGTAATGGGGAACAAGGAAATGGCAGATCAATTGAACAAGTACTTTGGTTCGGTGTTTACTGTGGAGGACACACACAACCTGCCGGAAATAAAAGGGGTCAGAGGATCTGGTAAGAGGGAGGAGCTGAGGGAAATCCTTATTAGTCGGGAAAAGGTATTGGGGAAATTGATGGGACTGAAGGCTGAAAAATCCCCGGGGCCTGATGGTCTGCATCCCAGAGTACTTAAGGAGGTGGCCTTGGAAATAGTGGATGCATTGACGATCATTTTCCAACATTCCTTAGACTCTGGATCAGTTCCGATGGAGTGGAGGGTGGCCAATGTAACCCCTCTTTTTAAAAAAGGAGGGAGGGAGAAAGCAGGGAATTATAGACCGGTCAGCCTGACATCGGTCGTGGGTAAAATGATGGAAGCAATTATTAAAGATGTCATAACAGACCATTTGGAAAGTGGCGACATGATAGGTCCAAGTCAGCATGGATTTGTGAAAGGGAAATTATGCTTGACAAATCTTCTGGAATTTTTTGAGGATGTTTCCAATAGGGTGGACAGGGGGGAACCAGTAGATGTGGTGTATTTGGACTTTCAGAAGGCCTTCGACAAGGTCCCACACAAGAGATTGGTGAGCAAAGTTAAAGCACATGGGATTGGGGGTAATGTGTTGACGTGGATTGAGAACTGGTTGGCACACAGGAAACA
Source organism: Squalus acanthias (assembly GCA_030390025.1). Classification (NCBI taxonomy): domain Eukaryota; kingdom Metazoa; phylum Chordata; class Chondrichthyes; order Squaliformes; family Squalidae; genus Squalus; species Squalus acanthias. Next base: position 50,817,214 of record CM059426.1, read on the forward strand.
AAGAGTAGGAGTAAATGGGTACTTTTCAGAATGGCAGGCAGTGACCAGCGGGGTACCGCAGGGTTCGGTGCTGGGACCCCAGCTGTTTACATTATATATTAATGATTTGGACGAAGGGATTAAATGTAATATCTCCAAATTTGCGGATGACACTAAATTGGGAGGCAGTGTGAACAATGAGGAGGATGCTAGGAGGCTACAGAATGACTTGGACAGGTTGGGTGAATGGGCAAATGTATGGCAGATGAAGTACAATGTGGATAAATGTGAGGTTATCCACTTTGGTGGTAAAAATAGAGAGGTGGACTATTACCTGAATGGTGGCAGATTAGGAAAAGGGGAGGTGCAAAGAGACCTGGGCGTCATGGTACATCAGTCACTGAAGGTGGGAATGCAAGTGCAGCAGGCAGTCAAGAAAGCAAACGGAATGATGGCCTTCATAGTAAGGGAATTTGAGTACAGGAGTAGGGAGGTGATGCTGCAGTTGTACAGGGCCTTGTTGAGGCCACACCTGGAGTATTGTGCGCAGTTTTGGTCTCCTAACTTAAGGAAGGACATTCTTGCTATTGAGGGAGTGCAGCGAAGGTTCACTAGATTGATTCCTGGGATGGCCGGACTGACATATCAAGAAAGATTGGGTCAACTGAACTTGTATCCTCTGGAGTTCAGAAGAACGAGGGGGGATCTTATAGAGACATTTAAAATCCTGACTGGTTTAGACAAATTAGATGCGGGCAGAATGTTCCCAATGTTAGGGAAAACTAGAACCAGGGGTCACAGTCTAAGGATTAAGGGGAAGCCATTTAAGACTGAGCTGAGGAGGAACTTCTTCACCCAGAGAGTGGTGAATCTATGGAATTCTCTTCCACAGAAGGTTGTTGAGGCCAGTTCGCTAAATATATTCAAAAGGGAGTTAGATATAACACTCACAACTAGGGGGATCAAGGGGTATGGCGAGAAAGCAGGAATGGGGTACTGAGGTAGCATGTTCAGCCATGAACGCATTGAATGGTGGTGCAGGCTCGAAGGACCGAATGGTCTACTCCTGTACCTATTTTCTATGTTTCTATCTATGTTTCTATTACCATCGCCGAATCCCCCGCTATCAACATCCTGGGGGTCACCATTAACCAGAAACTTAACTGGACCAGCCACATAAATACTGTGGCAACAAGAGCAGGTCAGAGGCTAGGTATTCTGCAGCGAGTGTCTCACCTCCTGACTCCCCAAAGCCTTTCCACCATCTTCAAGGCACAAGTAAGGAGTGTGATGGAATGCTCTCCAATTGCCTGGATGAGTGCAGCTCCAACTACACTCAAGAAGCTCGACACCATCCAGGACAAAGCAGCCCACTTTATTGGCACCCCATCCACCACCTTAAACATTCACTCCCTCCACCACCGGTGTACCTTGGCTGCAGTGTGCACCATCTACAAGATGCACTGCAGCAACTCGCCAAGGCTTCTTTGGCAGCACCTCCCAAACCCGCGACCTCTTCCACCTAGAAGGACAAGGGCAGCAGGCGCATGGGAACACCACCACCTCCAAGTTCCCCTCCAAGTCACACACCATCCTGACTTAGAAGTATATCGCCGATCCTTCATCGTCGCTGAGTCAAAATCCTGGAACTCCCTACCTAACAGCACTGTGGGAGTACCTTCACCACACGGACTGCAGCGGTTCAAGAAGGCAGCTCACCACCACCTTCTCAAGGGCAACTAGGGATGGCCAATAAATGCTGGCATTGCCAGCGATACCCTGATCCCATAAATGAATGTAATTTTTTTTTTAGAAGTGCCCCCTGGTTATTGACCTCTCTGCTAAGGGAAATCGGTCCTTCCTATCCACTCTATCTAGGCCCCTCATAATTTTATACACCCAAATTAAGTCTCCCCTCAGCCTCCTCTGCTCCAAAGAAAACAACCCCAGTCTATCCAATCTTTCCTCATAGCTAAAATTCTCCAGTACTGACAACATCCTCGTAAATCTCCTCTATACCCTCTCTAGTGCAATCACATCTTTCCTGTAATGTGATCACCAGAACTGTACACAGTACTCTAGCTGTGGCCTAACTAGTGTTTTATACAGTTCAAGCATAACCTCCTTGCTCTTATATTCTATGCCTCAGCTAATAAAGGAAAGTATCCCGTATGCCTTCTTGACCACCTTATCTACTTGTCCTGCTACCTTCAGGGATCTGTGGACATGCACTCCAATGTCTCTCTGTACCCCTACACTTCTCAGTATCCTACCATTGCCCTTCCCAAGACTGGGAATAGTAGCATAGTGGTTATGTTACAGGACTAGTAATCCAAAGACCCGGACTAATGATCCACCGATAGTTCAAATCTCACCACAGCTGGGGAATTTAAAGTCAGTTAATTAAATAAATCTGGAATACAAAGCTACTGGATTGTCATAAAAAACCATGTGGTTCACCAATGTCCTTTAGAGAAGGAAATCTACCTGGTCTGGCTATATGTGACTCCAGACCCACAGCAATGTGGTTGACTCTTAACTGCCTTCTGAAGTGGCCTAGCAAGCCAGTCAGTTGAAACAAACAATAATAAGAATAAAACCGGACGGCACCGATCTTGGCAACAGCTTCGGACACAACAACGGCACACCCAGCCCAGTCCTCCTTGTGCCAAAAAGAAGCTGTCCTACAGACTAGTCAAGCAACAGCATAATCATACCTTTCAGCCAATGTCCCAGACTCCTCCATCACATTCCCTGGGTATGTCCTTGTCCCATGGCACAGTGGTATACAGTCAGGAGGGAGTGGCCCTGGGAGTCCTCAACATTGACTCCAGACCCCATGAGGTTTCATGGCATCAGTTCAAACATGGACAAGGAAACCTACCGCCCTTCCTCAGCTGATGAATCAGTACTCCTCCATGTTGAACACTACTTGGGAGAAGCACTGAGGGTAGCATGGGCACAAAATGTACTCTGCGTGGGGGACTTCAATGTCCATCATCAAAAGTGGCTCAGTAGCACCACTACTGACTGAGCTGGACGAGTGCTGAAGGACATAGCTGCCAGACTGGGCCTGCAGCAGGTGGTGAGAGAGCCAATAGGAGTAGGCCCTTTGAGCCTGCTCCGCCATTCAATGAGATCATGGCTGATCTTCTGCCTCAACTCCATTCACCGGCCATATCCCTTGATGCCCTTACTAGTCATTAATCTATCGACTTCTGTTTTGAATATACCCAATGACTGAGCCTCCACAGCCCTCTGGGGTAGAGAATTCCGAAGATTCACCACACTCTGTGTGAAGAATTTCTTCTCATCTTAGTCCTGAATGGCCTACCCTTTATCCTGAGGCTGTGGCCCCTGGTTCTAGACTCCCCAGCCAAGGGAAGCATCAAGCCCTGTAATACTTTTGTATACTTCAATGAGCTCCCCTCTCATTCTTCTGAATTCAAGAGAATACAGGCCTAGTTTACTCAATCTCTTCTCATAAAACAGTCCCGCCATTCCAGGAATCAATCTTGTGAACCTTTGTTGCACTCCCTCTATGGCAAGTATATCCTTCCTTAGGTAAGGAGACCAAAATTGTACACAGTACTCCAGGTGTGGTCTCACCAAGGCCCTATATAATTGGAGTAAGACTTCTTTACTCCTGTACTCAAATCCTCTTGTAATGAAGGCCAGCATGCCATTTGCCTTCCTAATGGCTTGCTGCACCTGTACATTCACTTTCAGTGACTCATGTACAAGGATACCCAGGACCCTTTGAGCATCTGCATTCCCCAATCTTTCACCATTTAGGAAATACTCTGCCTTTCTGTTTCTTCTACCAAAGTGGATAACTTCACATTTATCCATATTATATTCCATCTGCCATGTTCTCACCCACTCACTAAGCCTGTCGAGATCCCCTTGAAGCCTCTTCACATCCTCTTCACAACTGACACTGCCACCTAGCTTTGAATCATCAGCAAATTTGGAAATGTTACATTTAGTCCCCTCATCCAAATCATTCATATAGATTGTGAATAGCTGGAGCCCAAGCACCGATCCTTGCGGTACCCCACTAGTCACAGCCTGCCATCCTGAAAAAGATCTGTTTATCCCTACTCTTTGTTTTCTGTCTGTTAACCAATTCTCAATCCATGCTAGTATATTACCCCCAATTCCATGTGTCCTAATTTTGTTCACCAATCTCTTGTGTGGGAACTTATCGAAGGCCTTCTGAAAATCCAAGAACACCACATCTACCAGTTCCCCTTTGTCTACTCCACTAGTTACATCCTCAAAGAACTCCAATAGGTTTGTCAAACAGGATTTCCCTTTCATAAATCCATGTTGACTCTGCTCAATCTTACTATTAGTTTCTAAGTTCCCAGTTATTGTATCCTTTATAATAGATTCCAGCATTTTCCCAACTACTGATGTGAGGCTAACAGGTCTGTAGTTTCCCGTTTTCTCTCTCCCTCCTTTCTTAAATAGTGGAGTTACATTTGCTATCCTTCAATCTGCAGGAACCGTTCCGGAATCTATAGAATTTCGGAAGATGACAACCAATGCGTCCACTATTCCAAAGGCCACCTCTTTCAAAACCCTAGGATGTAGGTCATCCGGTCCTTGGGATTTATCGACTTTTAGTCCCATTAATTTTGTTAGTACTGTTTTTTACTAATAATAATTTCTTTAAGTTCCTCATTCTCACCACACCCTTGGTTTTCTCATATTTCTGGGAGGTTTTTTGTGTCTTCCTTCGCGAAGACAGGAACAAAGTATTTATTTATTTTCTCTACCATTTCCTCATTCCCCATTATAAATTCTCCCGTCTCTGACTGTAAAGGACCTACATTTACCTCGCCAGTCTTTTCCTTTTCACATACCTATAGAAGCTTTTATAATCCATTTTTATATTTTTCGCTAGTTTGTGCTCATATTCCAATTTCCCTTTCTTTATCAATTTCTTGGTCCCCCTTTGTTGATTTCTAAAAAATCCCAATCCTCAGGCTGACTTCTTTTTCTGGCAACTTTATAAGCTTCCTCCTTTGACTTAATACCAGCTTTAATTTCTTTTGTTACCCATGGTTGGATCACTTTTCCTTTTGGGCTTTTATGCCCTAGAGGAATACATGTTTGTTGCAAATTATGCATTATTTCCTTGAATGTTAGCCATTGTATGTCCACCTTCATACCTTTTAGTGTAGTCTCCCAATCTACCATGGCCAACTTGTCCCTCATACCCTTGTAGTTTCCTCTGTTTAGATTGAAGACCTTAGTTTCAGATTGGACTACATCACTCTCAAACTTAATGTAAAATTCAATCATATTATGGTCACTTGTCTCTAAAGGCCCCTTTACCACAAGATTATTGATTAGCCCTTTCTCATTACACAGTACCAGATCCAGAATAGTCTGTTCCCTGGTTGGTTCCTCCACATACTGATCCAGGAAACCATCTCACATGCATTCCAAGAATTCGTCCTCCACACCATTAGTGGTAATTTGATTTGCCCAGTCAATATGTAGATTAAAGTTCCCCCATGATTACCGTATTGCCCTTGTTACATGCACTTCTAATTTCTTGATTGATACTGTGCCCTACATTACCACTACTGTTTGGTGGCCTATACAGAACTCCCACCAATGTTTTCCACCCTTTGCTGTTTCCTAGCTCCACCCAAACTGATTCCAGTTCTGCATCACGATCTGCCGAGCCAAGATATTTTATCTCTACTGTACCGATTTCATCCCTTATTAACAGCGCTACGCTACCTCCTTTTCCTTTTTGTCTGTCCTTCCTAAATGTTGAGTACCCTGGAACATTCAGTTCCCAGCTTTGGTTACCCTGCAACCATGTCTCTGTAATGGCAATTACATCATACCCATTTACTTCTATTTGTGCCATTAATTCATCCACTTTGTTGTGAATGCTATGTGCATTTAGATAAAATGCCTTCAACTTTGCCTGTTTAAAATTTTTCTGCACTTTGACCCTCTTTACTGTTGGCCTTTGTTTCTGCTCCCTACTAGTATTGTTGACTACTTTTCTAACTTGCACTTCCAGCTTTGTTTCTCTCCATTCTGGGCCCACACTTAGGTTCCCAGCCCCCTGATAAACTACTTTATACGAGGGAAAAACCTACTTGACCTCGTCCTCATAAATCTACCTGTCGCAGATGCATCTGTCCATGACAGTATTGGAAGCAGTGACTAGGGCACAGTCCTTGTGAAGATGAAGTCCCGTATTCACACTGAGGACGCCCTCCATCACGTTGTGTGGCACTACCGCCATCTTAGATGGGATACATTCAGAACAGATCTAGCAGCTCAAAACTGGGCATCCATGAGGCGCTGAGGCTCATCAGCCGCTTCAGAATTGTATTCCACCACAATCTGGAACCTCATGGCCCGGCATATCCCTCACTCTACCATTACCACCAAGCCAGGCAACCAACCCTGGTTCAATGAGGAGTGCAGAAGAGCATGCCAGGAGCAGCACCAGGCGTACCTAAAATTGAGGTGCCAACCTGGGGAAGCTGTAACACAGGACTACATGCATGCTAAAAAGCAGAAGCAGCATGCTATAGACAGGGCGAAGCAATACCACAACCAATGGGTCAGATCAAAACTATTCTGCAGTCCTGCCACATCCAGTTGTGAATGGTGGTGGACCATTAAACAACTAATGGGAGGAGTGGGTTCCATGAACATCCCTATCCTCAATGATGGCAGAGCCCAGCACGTGAGTGCAAAAGACAAGGCTGAAGCGTTTGCAACCATCTTCAGCCAGAAATGCCAAGTGGATGAACCATCTCGGCCTCCTCCTGAGGTCCCCATCATTACCAAAGCCAGTCTTCAGCTAATTCAATTCACTCCACATGATATCAAGAAACGGCTGAGCGCACTGGATACAGCAAAGGTTATGGGCCCCGACAATATCCCGGTTGTCATGCTGAAGACTTGTGCACCAGAACTAGGCGTGCCTCTAGCCAAGCTGTTCCAGTACAGCTACAACACCAGCATATACTCAACACTGTGGAAAACTGCCCAGGTATGTCCTGTCCACAAAAAACAGGACAAATGCAGCCTGGCCAATTACCGCCCCATCAGTCTACTCTCAAACATCAGCAAAGTGATGGAAGGCGTTGTCGACAGTGCTATCAAGCAGCACTTCCTCACCAATAACCTGCTCACCGATGTTCAGTTTGGGTTCCACCAGGACCACCTGGCTCCAGACCTCATTACAGCCTTGGTACAAACATGGACAAAGGAGCTGAATTCCAGAGGTGACGTGAAAGTGACTGCCCTTGACATCAAGGCAGCAGTTGACCGAGTGTGGCATCACGGAGCCCTAGTAAAACTGAAGTCAATGGGAATCGGGGCAATGTCTCTCCACTGGCTGGAGTCATACCTAGCACAAAGGAAGATGGTTGTGGTTGTTGGAGGCCAATCATCACAGCCCCAGGACATTGCTGCAGGAGTTCCTCAGGGCAGTGTCCGAAACCATCTTCAGCTGCTTCATCAATGATCTTACCTAGATCATAAGTTCAGAAGTGGGGATGTTCGCTGATGATTGCACAGTGTTCAGTTCCATTCGCAACTCCTCAGATAATGAAGCAGTCTATGCCCGCATGCAGCAAGACTGGACAACTTGGGCTTGGGCTGATAAGTGGCAAGTAACATTCGTGCCACACAAGTGCCAGGCAATGACTATCTCCAACAAGAGAGCATCTAACCACCACCCCTTGACATTCAACGGCATTACCATCGCCAAATCCCCCAATATCAACATCCTGGGGGTCACCATTGACTGGACCAGCCACATAAATACAGTGGCTACAAGAGCAGGCCAGATGCTGGGTATTCTGCGGCAATTCTCTCACCTCCTGACTCGCCAAAGCCTTTCCACCATCTACAAGGCACAAGTAACATAGAAACATAGAAACATAGAATCTAGGAGCAGGAGTAGGCCATTCGGCCCGTCGAGCCTGCTCCACCATTCAATACGATCATGGCTAATCATCCAAGTCCAGTACCCTGTCCCTGCTTTAATCCCCACAGTACACATATCCCACCCTACCCCCGTAACCCCACGTATTTAATTCCCCCTAACATATCCTATCCTATCCTATCCCCATAACCCCACATATTTAATCCCCCCCTAACACTAAGGGTCAATTTATCATAGCCAAATCAACCTAACCCGCACATTTTTTGGACTGTGGGAGGAAACCGGAGCACCCGGAGGAAACCCACGCAGACACGGGGAGAATGTGCAAACTCCACACAGACAGTCACCCGAGGTCAGATTCGAACCCGGGTCCCTGGCGCTGTGAGGCACCAGTGCTAACCACTATGCCACCGTGTTGCAAGGAGTGTGATGGATTACTCTCCACTTGCCTGGATGAGTGCAGCTCCAACATCACACAAGAAGCTCGACACCATCCAGGACAAAGCAGCCCACTTGATTGGCACATCATCAGCCATCTTAAACATTCACTCCCTCCACCACCGGCGCACCATGGCTGCAGTGTGTACCATCTGCAAGATGCACTGCAGCAACTTACCAAGGCTTCTTCGACAGCACCTCCCAAACCCACGACCTCTGCCACCAAGAAGGACAAGGGCTTTAGACACATGGGAACACCATCACCTCCAAGTTCCCCTCCAAGTCACACACCATCCTGACTTGGAAGTATATCGCTGATCCTTCATCGTCGCTGGGTCAAAATCCTGGAACTCCCTACCTAACAGCACTGTGAGAGTACCTTCACCACACAGACTGCAGCAGTTTAAGAAGACGGCTCACCACCACCTTTTCAAGGACAATTAGGGATGGGCAATGAATGCTGGCCTTGCCAGTGACGCCCACATCCCAGGAACGAATTTTTAAAAAGTGCATTACCTTGCACTTCTCCGATTGAATTCCATCTGCCACTTTTAAGTGATAATATTTAAACTTCTCATTTAAATTCTCCACTATGTGAAACCGTGTTTTGAAAAAATGAAGACTCAAAATAAGACTCATGAAAACAGCAATTAAACAAACAGAACTACTGTAAAAGATCTGTTAGATCCACAGTTATGAGTAATAACTAAACAAAAGTTTCTGCTGTCAGTAAGGGTTACATTTTCCAGCTGTTCATACACGTAAACAAGCAAAAACATGCCTGCTTTTATGAAGCACCACATTACAGGGGGAAAATTCAGTATCGCCCCATTTGGGGCGCGATTATCGGCCGTGCGCAAAGTTTAGCGCCTGGCGCTAATTATCGCCTCCGACTACAAACTTGGCTTTTATCGCCCCTCTAGTTGATTGGAGCGGTAAATCAGGCGCTACACACCTGTCTTAAGGCGCAAAGGCCGAGGAGCGAGGCGCTAACTCAGAGCACGGGCGCAGCGCAGGTGATGTCAGTTAGCAATGGAACACAGACACACTGGCGCCGGACAGTTCTTAAAGGGGAAGGTCGATTTTGCACTCCAGCCACACAATGCTCATTGGAGCCTTGAACCTCGGCCTGGAGAGACCTGTGGCTAAATCTTGCAGCCAAGGACTGTGGAGAGAGCCAGGGAGCAAGCACAGCGCTTCAGCGAGCGGGCCTTGGAGGCTCTGGTTGGCGCGGTGGAGCGCAGAAGATCAATACTGTACCCAGAGAGTGGCAGGAGACCTTTGCCGCGCGAGTACAGAAGAGTGTGGAGGGAGGTGGCTCAGAGCGTCTCCTCCAGGAGCATGGTGACCAGGACCCATACTCAATGTCGAAAAAAGTTCAACGACCTCACTCGGGTCGTCAGGGTGAGTGGCTTTTTTTCAATACCTCTCCATCCCTCCATCTCAACCTCACTCTATGGCCAGAGGGTCTTAAAACCCCAATGCACAACACTCATCCAACACCTATGGCCCTCTCATGAAACACACACGCACATTCCACACTTTGCATACAGTAATGGCTGTTCACCTATGGGAGGCACATCAGGCAAGACCATGGCTGCATACAGTAAGGGCTATTCACCTATGAGAGGCACATCAGGCAAGACCATGGCTGTATATTTACTCAGACGCCGTCCTTTTTCTTGCAGGCCAAGCTATCTCATAATAGAAGACAGCAGCAACGGACGGGTGGAGGGTGGCCTCAGCTGCAACCCCTCAGCGATCTTGAGGCGCACGTCCACAGGATTGTGGCAAGCCGGGTGATCGGTCCCGTCGCCACTGGAGACGCCGACCCCGTTCGGGGCAGCAATGGTAAGGTCATCACCTTTTTGTCCTCTCTCCTTCCACTTGTCCCTCACAACACCAGCCTTTGACACTTTCAATCAAACTTACTAAATCGCTGCACTCATTCCTCCCTTACTGCCAACCTGTCCTCATGCTAAAGCCACTCTTGTACCTCCCTGCTTTCAGATGGTGATTCACCAGCTGAGGAGACGGGCCCTCAAGCTGCCAGTGGGAGTGAAGCTGCAGGCGAGGAGGAAGTTGAAGGCGGAGCATCAGTGCCACCCTCTCCCGAGGAAGCCCATGCCCACACTGGGAACATGCCTTCCCTGGAGGGGAGCAGGGGGGAAGGGTCTGATGAGGGTGAAGCTCCAGGACCCAGCGGGCTGCAGCAACGCGATGGGGGTAGGGAAGCTCAGGGGCCTTCTCCCCGGAGGGAGAGTATGCCAGTGAGTCCTACTGCACTGGACGCAGAGGAGGAGCGGCTCATCGCTGAAATGAACACCCAGGCGGTGGACATGCACACTGAGCTCATGGGTGCAGTGGGAAGGGTGCCCGAATGCATTGAATCACTGGCAAGGAGTGTGGAGCACTTCGCTGTAGCACAGGCGGATGCCACGCAAATGTTTAGTGCTGCAATTCAGTCACTGGCTGCCATGACCCCATCTCTGGCTGCTCTCATGCAGACTCAGATTGAGGCCACGCGAGCACTGACTGCTGCCATCCTCGCTGGTTCGGACACATTTCCCCGGGGCTCTCACCGCGCCATAGCAGGCCAGCAATCTGTGCTCCAGCAGATTGCTCCGGATGCTGAAGTGCTGCCCCGTGGGAGTGCCAGTGTGTCGGTCGAGCAGGGAGTTGCTGTCCTCTCTCAAGATGACAGCATTCCTGCTGCCACCACTGTCACTTCTCCACTGCACTTCCCACCGCCTGTAGGACAGACTGCTGCCACCCATGCAGAGTTGGTGCAGTCTGCAGCCGGGCCCTCCAGGCCCAGAACTGGTCGAGGCCGTCCTTCAGGGGCATCTGCAGTCTCAGGTTCTGACAATCAGCAGCCTTCCACCAGCCTTGCTGCAGCCACTGGGGTCCCATTACGGAGGAGCAGTAGGGTGGAAAGGGGGGAAGTGCGCAAGGGAAAGAGATCACCCTCGAAGGGCAAAAAGTAGGAGGTGTGACAAAATGTTGGTCATTTTTTTATTAAAGGCCGAGGTTCGTGGTCAAACTTTTGTTTAGTGTTTTGGACATTATCTCCAGGTTGTGAGAACCAGTTATGTTAATGACGTTTTTTTTGTGTTTCTTTCTATTAGTTTGTCATGAGGAAATGACACACACAGAGTTTGTAAAATAAATAAGTTTTTGTATTCAAAATGTACATGTTTGGTCTTTGGAATCATTGCTGCCTTGGCCGGCTTAGGGGTTGCGGGTTGGTTTCATTCATGTTGTTCTCAATGGCAGAAGCCATTTCCTCAGCAGGGGCCTAGAAGCGGCTTGTTATCAGCTGTTGACGGACGGCCCTTGCAGTTTCAACATTATGGGCCTCCCTCCTGCCTTGGTGCTGCTGCTGATCCTCCTCCTCTTCCTCCTCCTCTTCCTCCTCCTCCTCTGGTGGTGCTCCAAGGCCTGGTGGCATTGGCTGGGTCCTGAGGATTGCCAGGTTATGCAGCATGCAGCACACAACTACGAAGAGGGAGACTCACTCAGGCGAGTACTGCAGGGCTTCTCCTGAGTGGTCCAGACAGCGGAACCATTGCTTGAGCACGCCGATTGTGTGCTCAACGATGTTCCTGGTAGCGAGATGGCAGCTCAGCAGGGATGTTGGGGTTACAGAGCAGTGTCACCAGCCAGGTGCACAGTGGATATCCCTTGTCCCCGAGAAGCCAACCACCTGGGTGATGCGGTGCCTGGAAAAGTTCTGCCACAGTAGTCTGGTGCAGAATGAATGCATCGTGGCTGATGCCAGGATAGTGGGCATTGACAGCGAGTATCAGCTGTCTGTGGTCACAGACCAACTGCACGTTTAAGGAGTGGAACATCTTTCGGTTGCGGAAATCCTCTGCATTCTCATGTGGAGCACGCAAAGCCACATGCGTGCAGTCAATGGCACCCTGCACCATGGGGAAGCCCGCTATCCTCGCAAAGCCCATTGCGTGTTCATGCTGCTTGGCCGGTGTCATGGGGAAAGAGATGTACTCTCGTCTCCTTTTATAGAGGGCATTTGTGACCTGACGGATGCAGCAATGGACCGCAAACTGGGAGATATTGGCGATATCCCCAGTAGCTGATTGAAATGAGCCGGTGGCATAAAAGTTCAGAGCCACTGTGATCTTCACTGCCACCGACAGAGACGTCCTGGTCCTCAGTTGAGGCTGCAGATCTGGCTGCAGCAGGTGGTAGAGCTCAGTGACCACCTCCTTGCTGAAGCGCAGCCTTCTCAAACACTGCTCCTCAGACATATTAATGTAGGAGAATTGTTGGTGAAATACCCTGGGAGGGTAAGGTCTCCTGTACAGAGGCCTGTTGGTCCTCCTCCATCTGGCCATGATTGCCACTCTCTCTCTGCGTCTCTGTGGCCTCCGATTCTGCTGGCGCAGGACGGCGCCCCCAATCAGTGCAGCCCCCACAGTCTCTTGGCAATCAAAGTTATGAAGGTCAAAAGCCAAAGTACCTGCAAAGTTATGCTCAGCAGCCAAAACTACTTCACACAGCGTTGACTCAATGCAGAAGTCTCTCTTTCTCTCTCTCAGAATCTCTCTTTCTCAGAATGAGTGGTGCAAAAATGTCTCCCACAGAAAAAGCCAGGAAGAGGCCCCCTTTAAATAGCGCCCCCCCCAGCCCCACAGCGACTGGGAAACGTTACAGTCTACCTGCCGTTGGTTGCGCCAGGCGGAAAGGATGGGGGCGCCACTCAATTTCCGTTCCGGGGCGCCACAAGGGCGTTGCACGCTCGAATGATGTCAAGATCTGCGTGCGCAGGAGATTGGGGCGGTATTGTTTAGCGCCGCCGCAAAATGTCCGGTCAATTTCACGAGAGGCGCAGATATCGCCGCGCCCAGACGGTAGTTGCTTTGCGCCCCATTAGCGCCCTCTTAAGGCGCTAACGGGAGGCGCAAACCAACTGAATTTTTCCCCCTGCATCTCTCAGAAACTTCCCCTAGCACTCCAAATACAATTAACTACTAATTTGAAGTGCAGTAACCATTGTTAGGTCGGTGTACGCGGCTGGCAATTTGTGCACAAGGTCCAACAAACAGCACTGAGATGAATAACCAGCTAATCTACTGGAATTAGGAATGCTGGCCAGGGTAACTCCCTACAGTTCTTTGAATAGTTCCATGATATCTTTGATGCATCCTTCCTCAGCTGCAGAGAGTAAGGTTCAGACCTCATAAAACCTTCACATTAGTTGCTATCTGAGTATGAGTGTTATCTGCAGTCATTTGGGCCTATCCCAAAACATGTAAAAGATCTAGCAGTGTCTCTAGAGGAGTCTACTACCCACATCTGTGCATTCTTGCACAACAAATTATTAGAACTGGAATCCACTGTGGGCGATAGGGTAATTCCAGGGTTTCTACAGAAGAACCTCCTTGCGACATAGATCCTTCTCATGGTTCGAATATCTCTCATGAATGCTTATACTGCTAGAATGATTGCTTTAGGATAAAATGGAGAACAGCCAGTTTTGTCCGGCTTCAGCATGCAAGGGGATCTGATGCAGAGTGTAAAGTGCTGCACTCCAGAAAGAAAAATGGACGACACAAGTACTACATGAATGGTGTTGATATAGTTAAGAATGAAGTTGAAAGAGACTTGGGCATCTTAGTACAGTCTTAGTCCAGCTAATGCAGAACTATATAAGCCAAAATAGTAGAATACAAGTCAGACAAAGTCACGATCAAACTCTATAGTGCTCTGGTCAGACTGCACCTTGACTACTGTGTTCAGTTCGGGCCATCGAATCACAAGGAAGCATTGAAGCGGTCAAGCGTTCAAGCATTGAACACAGTGTAGAGAAGAGCAACGACTGATCCCTAGGGTTCAATTCTCTGGTGAAGTGTATATCGGACAAGCGGTGCGTGGGGAATCTGCTCCACCCAATGGGGGTCAGCGGGGCGGGGGGGTGGGGGTATCAATAAATTTTCGTAGTTGGGCCTTATTTAATTACAGCAGGTGCTAATCATCCTCTCCAAGGCAGCATGCTGTTTGAGAGCGTGAGATAGACGTTGGGACAGCTGATCTTGATGGGCCTGCAGCAGCACTTAAAGGGGAGGGTTGGAAGCATTAAGAGTGGAACAGAGCAGTAGTTTTTAGAAGCAGAGAAATTTCCGCAGCACCTGCAGCAGCATGGAGACAAAATACTAGAAGCCTTTAATGGTCAAAATACAGAAGGAATAAAACTGAGTGCCAAACCTGCTTCCAGCCTTCCCTGACTGCAGCTAAGGTTCCTTTTAAATACTGTTAGAAATGGTCACCTCCCGAATTGTACCACTCCTAATCTGCCACTAGCAAGGGAATGGCCAGCAACCGGGGAAATGGTACGGATGAGGCTGCCATTTCGAGCCAAGGCAAGTGGATGAAGTTATGATACAGATCAGCCATGATTTCATTGAATGGCGGAACAGGTTCGAGGGGCTGAATGGCCTACTCCTGTTCCTATGTTCCCATCTCTGGGTGATGCCACATCCACCTCATTAAGCCGCCACCCTGCCACCCACCCCACCCCCCCACTCCACTCCCACCCCAATCCCTAAATAACAGTAGATGTGCCAGAAAGTGGAAAGGACCAGACACTCACCATAGCATTGACAGGACAGCACAGTTGCAAGGGCATTTTATGAAGTTGCAGAAGGAAGCACGTGGCCATCTAAATCCCCCAAAAGATTCCACTGATGTGCAGCAGATGGCAACTTCACCTAATCCTGACACTAGGGAAGCACTTAGGAAGAGCAGTAAGTTAGGTTTTGCACATGATACATTCTTACCAATGGGGAGAACTGGAAAAAAGTTCATATTAAATTTAGTTGCACTTCAGGGTGATTTCACAAATGTTGCTTCGAGTGGGGTGCAGCACCCACAGGAAATGCATTTTGAGAAAGCATGGGTGCAACCAAGAAGGCAACTAAAACCACCATCTCTCGTAAAAAAGCTTGAGCAAGCTAAGTCCCAAGACTCTCATGTGCCCAGGTTATATGGGTGAGGTGCACACTGCAGACGGAGCATCGCTTGAAGTTGGTATATTTGGTGTGTAACATTCTGAAACAGAGTTAATATTGAAGCGTGATCTGCGCAAGCTGGTAGTAGAGCCTTATTTCTAGTTTGTAAATCACCAGTTGGAAGATCAGGTTAAGTGAGGTCGCTCCCTATCTTTCAGTCCATACCCATAGCACCCCACCCCACACATCACTGTAGGGCCTTGGAAAGTTTGTAATTAAGTTGAGAAAGCACTTACACCTGTTGTATTGGATTCCTGAACTCAGTGGAGAGAATTGTTTTAGAAAATCACTCCCAAGAGATTACTAAAGCTTACTCATAAAAATTTAGACCATAAAGTTCAAAATAAAATTATTTGCGCTGTGAAAAACTTTATCTCATGGTATAATAGATGCAACAGGTATAGATGGGGGAGCAGAAATGTTCATTTTGTGAAATTATCTCACGGGGGCAATTTTGACTTTATGCGATAGTGTAAAATGAGTGATAGCAAATCGGCAGCCCGTTTTCATCTCTCCCTGTGTTGATTTTTTTATTTCCATTGAAGTCAATGAAGCTATTGCACAAAGTCAAAATTACCCCCAGAGAAAGTTAGATCATATAATATTACAGAAAAAGGCCATTCGACCCATTGTGTATATGTCAGCTCTCTGAAAGGTTATCTAGTTAGTCTGTCTATTTCTCCATAACCTTTCAAAATTTTCTGTTTCAAATATTTACCTACTTCCCTTTTAAAAACTATTTTAGATTCAACTTCTTCAAACTGCTGTTTTTGGTAAGGCAGTCTAGGGTGGATGTTCCTGGGCATCCAGGGATAATTTGTATGGAACACACCTGCAGTGCTCTCTGCCAGGCCATTTAAATTTGCACAGGATCTTCCTTCTTGTGGGCCTTCAATTTCATGCAACAAACATTAGGCGTACATGCAGGCCTACTATAGGTGGAAGGCCCATAGGGGACAGGAAGTTTGGATGCTTTTGGGACTGTAAAGGTAGCAGCATCATTAAAGGAGCAGATACGGGAGAAGTTCCATGTGAGCACTAGTTGCTTTTTACTGTTCCTGTCAGCCAGTTATAAATATTTGAGAGTACAGTAATCTATTATGCCAGCCAGAAGCAAAAATGTGAACGTTGCTGGTGTTCCTACATATTTGAATGAGCCTACCCATCTGAATGTTTTTGTGCTGCTGTGCTAGGACTGGGATAGTAGCAGTACCCCAAGCAGGAGTTTGGGCACTCCTGCGGTCTACCTCAGAAGGAGCTGGTAAGAGGGCGCCAAGCAATAGGTGGAGGAACAATGAAAACAGTGTGGCTATGAAGAATAATGCTGCAGGAATAGGAGGAGGGTGCTGCTTTGACTGTGAGATCAAGACCTAGATCAACAGATTTTTATTAGGTAACGGTATCGAGGGATATGGATCAAAGGCAGGTAAATGGAGTTGAGGTAGCAATTGACCATGATCTAACTGAATGCAGAACAGGCACAAGTCAGGAGTGTGATGGAATACAATCCACTTGCCTGGATGAGTGCAACTCCAACAACACTCAAGAAGTTTGACACCATCCAGGACAAAGCAGCCCGCTTGATTGGCACCCCATCCACCACCTTAAACAATCAGTCCCTCCACCAACAGCATACCGTGGCTGCAGTGTCTACCATCAACAAGATGCACTGCAGCAACTCGCCAAGGCTTCTTCGGCAGCACCTCCCAAACCCGCAACCTCTATCACCTTGAAGGACAAGGGCAGCAGGTGCATGGGAACACCACCACCTCCAAGTTCCCCTCCAAGTCACACACCATCCTGACTTGGAAATATATCGCCGTTCCTTCATCGTCGCTGGGTCAAAATCCTGGAACACCCTCTCTAACAGCACTGTGGGAGTACCATCACCACACGGACTGCAGCGGTTCAAGAAGGCGGCTCACCACCACGGTGGCATAGTGGTTAGCACCGTTGCCTCACAGCGCCAGGGACCCGGGTTCGAATCCGGCCATGGGTGACTGTCTGTGTGGAGTTTGCACATTCTCCCCGTGTCTATGTGGGTTTCCTCCGGGTGCTCCGGTTTCCTCCCACAGTCCAAAGATGTGCGGGTTAGGTTGATTTGGCTATGATAAATTGACCCTTAGTGTTGGGGGGGATTAAATACGTGGGGTTACGGGGATAGGGTGGGATATGTGTCGGTGCAGGCTCGATGGGCCGAAATGGCCTCTATCTGCATTGTGGGGATTCTGTGATTCTCAAGGGCAACTAGGGATGGGCAATAATTGCTGGCCTTGCCAGCGATGTCCAGATCCCATGAATGAATTTTAAAAAAGGCTGAAGGTGTTGAATGGCCTACTCCAGTTCCTATATTCCCATAAGGCTTCTTTATTCATTCTAAGTCGGATGAAATAGTTGTAAGGGGTGATTGTTTGTTCTGAGGTAAGGAAATAGTGGTTCAGCGGAGGGCCAGGCTAATTACAGCAGTAACAGTCAAGGGGGTTTGTGGTTGTTTTCCTTCATCTGCCTCCAAATAAGCCATATCACAAAAGGGGGTCACATGGTCTCGAAATCTTTCCAATAGAAGGGCACCCAAAACTGGACACAATGGATAAACATTCCACTATGCCCAGCCTTGATGCATGTCAAGAGCACATTTCACAAAATTGTGCACTCCCAAACTGTAAATTTCCATCCATTACTGGATAGAAAGTCATGGACTGGGAGGATGCAATTTCATAGGAACAGGTGTAGGTCATTCAGCCCCTCGACCCTGTTCAGCCATTCAATGAGATCATGGCTGATCTGCGATCTAACTCCATATACCTGCCTTTGCCCCATATCCCTTAACACCTTTGGTTAACAGAAAGCTATCAATCTCCGATTTAAAATTAACAATTGATCTAGCATCAGTTGCCGTTTGTGGAAGAGAGTTCCAAACTTCTACCACCCTTTGTGTGTAGAAGTGTTTCCTAACTTCACTCCTGAAAGGTCTGGCTCTAATTTTTAGACTATGCCCCCTAGTCCTAGAATCCCCAACCAGTGGAAATAATTTCTCTCTATCTACCCTATCTGTTCCCCCTAATATCCTGAAAACTTCGATCAGATCACCCCTTAACCTTCTGAATTCTAGGGAATACAACCCTAATTTGTGTAATCTCTCCTTGGAACTTAACCCTTGAAGTCCGGGTATCATTCTGGTAAACCTACGCTGCACTCGTTCCAAGGCCAATATATCCTTCCTAAGGTGTGGTGCCCAGAACTGCTCACAGTACTTCAGGTGTGGTCTAACCAGGGTTTTGTATAGCTGCAGAATAACTTCTACCTCCTTGTATTCTAGTCCTCTAGATATAAAGGCCAGCATTCCATTAGCCTTTTTGATTATTTTCTGTACCTGTTCATGACATTTTAATCATCTATGTACCTGAACCCCCAAGTTTCTTTTGACATCCACTGTTTTTAGCTTTTTACCATTTAGAAAGTACCCTGTTCTATCCTTTTTAGGTCCAAAGTGGATGACCTCACATTTGCTTACATTGAAATCCATTTGCCACTCTTTTGCCCATTCACTTAATCTATCAATATCCCTTTGTAATTTTATGCTTCCATCTACACTGCCTACAATTTTGCAATACCTGCTCCTGGTACATGCCAAGGAGTGGCACTACCCGTCGTGTTCTAACTGCAGCCTTACAGTGATTTATAAAGTTTTAACATTATCTCTTTACTTTTGTACTTTATGCTCCACTTGTAAAATCTAGGATTCTATATGCTGAACCATCATAACACATAAGGCATTTCAGATGATCAAAGGCCTCATTGTGATGTCATTCTGCACTTTAAATACAATACAATAATACTATAATAGGGACACATGTGGCGCAAGTGTTTGATTTTGTTTCAGTGATGATGCCATATGATCTAAACTCACTGACATACCTCACATACCTTATCCTTGTGCTGTAATTATTGGCTGATGAATCCATTGTGTACTATATTTTCCATTACATTGGCGTTCTCTGTAAACTGTGACTTTATGGTCATCTTGACCAACTTGGTCTCCTTTCGAGTTTTATTTTTGGTTTCCATGACGACAACTAGAGATTGGAAAATGCTCACGATTTACTCCATGCATTAATAATTAATTTTACTTTAATTATTTGCATATTCTGCTTTTATTCAGTACACAATGATTCCCATTATTATGGTAATTTACTAGGTAAATTTTCCATGAGTAGGTTCCAATGATTTTGGCATTTTCTTTGTTTTTTGGAACAAATTTAACATCAAACAGAATCTCTGGAGGATAATGTTTTATGAGCCCTTCAAATGCTGATCCTTTATAACCTATGGAGTAGTTTGAATCTAGCCCTAATTGATGGAATGGAATCCATCTTGTCTCTCCTTAGAGGAATTATATTAACCAGATTCACTCTATTTCTTCGTGAGTCTACAGCATAAATTGGCACTGAGTAATACTAGATTAACAGCTTTTGTTCTCTGAGGCTGTTATGGGAAGTGTGCAAATAGAGGGTTAATTTGGTTTTTTTTTAATGAATAATTGCCCTGAACACTGGGCGGTTCTCCTGATCTCTTGCAGTAACGTTGGTGGGAGATTGATGGAAACCCCAAAGAAATGTCCTAAGTGGCTGTTTCCACCTATTTCTGCAGGAATTCTACCAATGTCCTGCTGATGTTAGGCCAGGAAATCGAGAGAACACTCCTGCTCCTCCTGGCCCCACAAGGAAAGTTAAATAAAATGTACCTGTTTGGGTTTCTTCTGGCCCTGGCTTCTCTTTCTGCCTTGTCTTCATCTGGCAGAAAAGCCATGGCGTCCAGTTCAAATTGCAGTCAGGTCCATGTGACATCAATGGGACCCAACACGCAGGGACTCCAGGGCAGGTAAGTAACCTGGGAGATTTTAGCAACCCACCCGTTCGGTTTCCCCCAGGCGGGTAGTATTAAAATCACCTCCACAGTCAAAGTCAGATTTTTTTTCACACGTCTGTTATTGTCAAAGGGCTGGTGAGAAAATTAGGCTTGGGGATGATTTTTTAATCCAACTCAGCCGGTGGGAACAGAGCAAGCAATCCATTAAAATCGCTTCAGTGCACTTACTGTCCTGTTCCTCCTCTACTCCTACTCAGTGCTGATTTTCTTTAAGTGGCTGGATTTTAGGAAGCAAATGAGCGCCTCATGGATATAAGAAAATCAAGGTCCTATGAATTAATTAGGACCCCAATGCAGTTTTGACTGGAAAAATTAGATTTTCTGCCCAGCACCCAGCTCACTGAGTAACATCTTGTAAGACTGGTTTTAGAGACCAACCAGAAGCAGTAATTAAAGGGACACTCATCATAGGCATCTGTGTGCTATTGTAATATTTGGATTTTCAAGGGAATTTTCAGCTTGGAGATTGCTTGTTTTTGTTTATTTTTGCCTTACTCAACTTGAATATGCCCTCAGAACTTATGATGGGTGCCATTCTCGTTTCATTGTTTTGGATGCAGGAAGAGTTGGAGGAACAGGACCAGCAATAGCAACAACAGTAACATCATCATCATCAGCAGCAGCAGCAGCAATCTCAACAACCAGGAGGAGCAGTAGGTGGGGCCTGTTAGAAGACAGCAGGTGAGGGGGCTGCTCGTAGAAGGCCTTACCTAACCCATAGGGTTAGGTTGATTTGGCTATGATAAATTGACCCTTAGTGTTAGGGGGGGATTAAATATGTGGGGTTACGGGGATAGGATAGGAAGGGCAAACTCTGCAAGACATGCCAGATCATCAACACAGATACCACCATCACACGTGAGGACACTACCCACCAGGTACATGGTACATACTCATGTGACTCGGCCAACGTTGTCTACCTCATACGTTGCAGGAAAGAATGCACCGCGGCATGGTACATCGGCGAGACCATGCAGACACCTGAGACAACGTAATGAACGAGCACCGCGCAACAATCGCCAGGCAGGATTGTTACCTCCCAGTCGGGGAACACTTCAGCAGTCAAGGACATTCAGCCTCGGATCTGCGGGTAAGCGTTCTCCAAGGCAACCTTAGAAACACACGACAACGCAAAATCATCGAGCAGAAACTGATAGCCAAGTTCCCACTCATGAAGACGGTCTCAATCGGGATCTTGGGTTTATGTCACGATACATGACGTGATCCGGACTCGAGTCGTCGTTAGCTTGTTCACAGATGTGATTCCCAGTAAAAAAAGTAAAAATTTTCCCAGTAAAAAAGTAAAAAAATGTTAAAGCTTTTCGTTTTACATACAGACGGCAGCTTTTGACACGTTAGAACCCCTGCGACTACACCTCATTGTCTCAGTTGTATCTTGCTATGTCTTTGATGTGGTACCTTCCTGGCTGACTTAATTAACTTTATCACACCTCGGCAGATAGTCAGGATGATTTAATTTATTGGTCTGCAATTGTAAAGTACACATTCTTTGTTTTCCATCTATATATGCTTTGGAGATTCTGTATCTAATTTACTTCACCTGAGGAAGGAGCAAATCGATAGCTCCGAAAGCTTGTGATTTCAAATAAAACTGTTGGACTATAACCTGGTGTTGTGCGACCTCTCAATTATATCTCTGAGTAACAGTGTATAAGGAGGCTGTGCTTCTCCAGGCAAACTGTCGCTGATCACTGCAGCCTCCTGCAACAACACCTGCTGTCTGCTGGGCCAGGTGGACATGCTTTGCCAGTGCCTGTCAAAGTCAACATCACCACCCTTAACTTTTTAGCCTCAGGCTCCTACCAGCTTGCCCCGGGGAACATCTGCTACATCTCCTAGTCTGCAGTGCACAACAGCATCAAGCAGATCACAAATGCCCTATACTTAGAAAATCATAACATGATTAGGCAGAGTCAGCATGGTTTTATGAAAGGGAAATCGTGTTTGACAAATGTATTAGAGTTTTTTGAGGATGTAATTAACAGGGTAGATAAAGTGGAACCAGTGGATGTAGTATATTTGAATTTCCAAAAGGCATTCGATAAGGTACCAAATAAAAGGTTATTACACAAGATTAGGGCTCATGGAGTTGAGGCTAATATAGAAGCATGGATAGAGGATTGGTTAACGAACAGAAAACAGAGAGTAGGGATAAACGGATCTTTTTCAGGTTGGCAGGCTGTAACTAGTGGGGTGCTGCAAGGATCAGTGTTGGGGCCTCAGCTATTTACAATCTATATTAATGACCTAGATGAAGGGACCGAGTGTAATGTATCCAGGTTTGCTGATGATACAAAGCTAGGTGGGACAGTAAGCTGTGAGGAGAACACAAAGAGTCTGCAAAGGGATATAGATAGACTAAGTGAGTGGGCAGTAAGGTGCAGATGAAGTATAATGTAGGGAAATGTGAGGAAATGTGCTCCTAGATTCTATGTTTCTATGTTTCTATGTTTCTATTCACTTTGGTAGGAAGAATAGAAAAACAGAATATTTTTTAAAGTGGTGAGAAACTTTCAAATGTTGGTGTTCAGAGAGATTTGGGTGTCCTCATGCAAGAAACACAGAAAGCTAGCATGCAGGTACAACAAACAATAAGGAAGGCAAATGGCATGTTGGCCTTTATTGCAAGGGGGTTGGAGTATAAGAGTAAGCAAGTCTTGCTACAATTTACAGGGCCTTGGTGAGACTACACCTGGAGTACTGTGCACAATTTTGGTCTCCTTATCTAAGGAAGGATACACTTCCCTAGGAGGCAGTGCAATGAAGGTTCACTAGATTGATTCCTGGGATGAGAGGGCTGTCCTATGATGAGAGATTGTGTAGAATGGTATATACTCTCTGGAGTTTAAAAGAATGAGAGGTGATCTCATTGAAACATATACGATTCTGAGGGGGATTGACTGGGTAGATACTGAGGGGTTGTTTCTCCTGGCTGGAGAGTCTAGAACTAGGGGCCATAGTCTCAGGATAAGGGCCATTTAAGACTGAGATGAGGAGGAATTTCTTCACTCAGAGGGTTGTGAATCTTTGGAATTCTCTACCCAAAAGGGCTGTGGATGCTGAGTCGTTGCGTATATTCAAGGCTGAGATAGATAGATATTTGGACTCTAGGGGAATCAAGGGATATGGGGATCGGGCGGGAAAGTGGAGTTGAAGTCGAAGATCAGCCATGATCTCATTGAATGGCGGAGCAGGCTTGAAGGGCCGTATGGCCTACTCCTGCTCTTATTTCTTATGTTCTTTTGTTCTTATCAAACCATTCAGAAAACTTTTATATCAATGACATACTGACAATGCAGACTCCAAAATTGCTATAAAAGGACACTGTTGACCAAAGTGCCAAATGTGATAAAGGTGATTAATTTCATGTCAAACATAATAATTGCCTTGAATTTATTTCTCTCCTAAGTGTCAACCCATTGTGCCTTTCTTAAATGAAGGTTTACCAACTCGACTACTCCTATGAGGTGCTCCCCAGTGGGTTCAGCAAATCTGGTGGAAAGCTGGTGCACTCATGTTGGGATCCTTGAGATGCTCATGGCCGGCAACTTCTCGAGCCTGTGAGGGGAAGGCTGCAGACTGTAGCACCTCGGCTGCTGACGGCAGTCTGGCCTAGCTGGCTTTCTGAAACTGTGGCAAGTATTGGTTGAGGGGCTGACGCGGGAGTAGACATGCTGACATCCTGAGAGAGAGGAGCATGTACTGCTCCTGTTGCGCCACTACCACTCGCATGAGGCTGCAGCTCATCAGTCCCACTGATCTGCGGAAGAGCAGACTTGAGGAGATGAGTGATGCCTTGAAAGCCAGATCCATGCGGTCTACCAGTCTCTCGAAGGTGGACCACATGTTCAAGGCCAAAGTCTGGATGGCAGCCATTTGAGTTTCCATTAAAGCTAGAGGGGCAGGTAACACAGACTCCTGTTGTGAAGACCCAACTATGTGTCCCTGGAAGTGGCCACACACTCCAATATAGGCTGCAGAGGGCTGATTCCATGCGAGAGGTTTCCACACAAACTGAAAGTGGACTCTTCCATACTTTATGCCATGATACGGTAACTCTTTGGAAGGGATGCCAATACCTAGTATAACTGTTTATGTGAGGCAAGCAGTTTTCTTTTCAAAGCTGGGCCCCTGGGCCTTCAGGAACGATACGGGTGGTGCAGGTTAAGATGGCCGCATAACCGCCCCCCACCATCTTAACTCAACTGAAATCAAGCATGAAGGAGCAGAGGCATAACTTTCATGGCAAAGTCGGGTCCTGTGATGTTATGCTGTGGGCCGGCTAAGGGCCGGACAGTCTGGGACTTGGCAGACAGCATCCTGGCCACAGGAGGCCCAGATATGTATATTTTATTTTTATTTTTCACAAGTTCCTTGTGGACCAGGATCAGCAGGCCTGTTCCTCCTTGCTCCACAAGGATATTTTGGGCCTCCCTTGCCCTGGACTTTCCTTCCTCAATTGCAAACTTTGCCAACCACTCCACCTCATTTATCTCACCGGGGACCATTTCTGTGGGTCCCATACGGTGACCTAAAATCACGTGACTTTCCACACCCGCCCACCGTCATTGACGTCTATCACAGAATCACAGAATCCCCACATTGCAGATAGAGGCCACTTCGGCCCATCGAGCCTGCACCAACACATATCCCACCCTATCCCCGTAACCCCACGTATTTAATCCCCCTAACACTAAGGGTCAATTTATCATAGCCAAATCAACCTAACCCGCACATCTTTGGACTGTGGGAGGAAACCGGAGCACCCGGAGGAAACCTACGCAGACACGGGGAGAATGTGCAAACTCCACACAGACAGTCACCCTAGGCCGGATTCGAACCCGGGTCCCTGGCGCTGTGAGGCAACAGTGCTAACCACTATGCCACCGTGTTGCCCATATCCTGCCAGCTTCAGGTGGGAGTCAGTGTTGGAGCATGCAATTGAGGCCTGGGAGTTACAAGCTCCTGGGCCTCGCGCTCCAGGTGGCTGGGTGGATTGCCGCCCGCTTCGCCCCCTAATTCCTGCCCCGAGTTACAATAAGGGCTGAAAATTATTGGGGGTGTCTCAATCCAGGTCCTAGTGGGCATGGGCCTACCACCTAAAACTACCCCTTATAAAGTATTACAAAGTATTTACAGCACAGAAACAGGACATTCGGTCCAATAGATCCATGCTGGTGTTGATGCTCCACACGAGCCTCCTCCCATGCTCCTTCATCTAATCCCATCAACATATTCTTCTATTCCCTTCTCCCTCATGTGCTTATCTAGCTTCCCCTTAAATGCATCTGTGCTATTCTCCTCAACTACTCCTTGTGTTAGTGAGTTCCACATCCTAACCACTCTCCGGGTAAAGACGTTTCTCCTGGATTCCCTATTGGATTTATTAGAGACTATCTTATATTTATGGCTCCTAGTTCTTGTCTCACCCACAAGTGGAAACATCTTCTCTACATTTACCTTATTAAACCCTTTCATAATCTCAAAGACCTCTATCAGGTCACCCCTCAGTCTTCTCTTTTCTAGAGAAAAGAGTCACAGCCTGTTCAATCTTCCCTGATATGTATAACCTCTCAGTTCTGCTATCATTCTTGTAACCAGTCCTGCAGCAAGAATGCACTTAACTTAAAGTAAGCCAATATTAAAGGGTTAAGCGGCTGTACTGTACAGGCAATTTTGAAAATTGACCAATCATAAGAAATTGACCAAGCTTCATATCCCAGCATGCCTCGAGGAACCAACGGGACTTTTAAATGAACTTTTAAAACAAGCTGTGAGCTGAATGCAGGAGGAAATTATTCATACAGAGACACAGACACGATTGATTGACTTTATGAATATGCTAACCAAGGAAGTAGCTGGGTTAATCAGGCCACATAATGACATGTGTTTGTTTAAATTTAACTGACTGTCCTGTCCATTGAACTCCTGTGGTCAGGCTGTTAACAAGACTTACAAATCAACACGACAGGTAACGACCATGGTTCCACTGAGTCTGGATCGGTTCCCTCATCCTTTGAAGATGTTAATATCAAAATTGTTGCTGGAGTAAAACCCATTCGCCAACCTTTCAGAATGCTGATAAGCCCGGAACCTTTCCCCATCAAAACACCTTTGTGTGATAATGGACTATTCACTGACCCAGGATGGAGAAGTGATCAAATCAAGTACTCTATAGATTTGCAGAAACAGACAAGATTAAGATGGTACAATCAAAGTGTGGGGAGGGGGTGGGGGGTTGCGTCAATCAATTGTCATGGGTATGATCTTTGTATTATAAAAAGGGTGCGTTTCGGGACAAACTTCAGCAACTTGCAAGGGAACTGCGGACAGATTTGATCACCCGTACAGATGGAAACTATTCCTCCGAGTGATCGCCGGGGTGAGTGGTGTTAGAAATTAAAGAGAGTTAAAGGGAACAGTGCATTGATGTTTGTATGTTATCCATAGTACAATAAACAGTTAAAAGAATACTGAGTTGTACTGAGTTGTGAGCCTTGACCATTTTACCCCACCTGGATGGGATCAGGTCGGATTCTGGAATTAGAGTATAAGAGGGAAGGTGCGGGTTCACCTACCCACATTCTAGTAAATAGTTTTTGCACCTTCTCCAGCGCTTCTTTTTATAATATGGAGACCAGAACTGTTCACAGTACTCCAAGTGTAGTCTAACCAAGGTTCTATACAAGTTTAACATAACTTCTCTGCTTTTCAATTCTGCCCCTCTAGAAATGACCCCAGTGCTTTGTTTGCCTTCTTTATGGCCTTATTAACCTGCATCGCTACTTTTAGTGATTGTGTATCTGTACCTCCAGATCCTTCTGTTCCTCTACCCCATTTAGACACTTCCAAGAAGTATGTGACCTCCTTACTCTTCCTACCAAAATGTATTACCTCACGCTTAGCTATGTTGAAATTCATTTGCCAATTACTCACCCCACTCTGCAAGTTTATTAATTTCTTCTTGTATTTTGTTGCATTCTTCCTCTGTATTAACTACACCCCCCAATTTGGTGTCATAACTGCACCCCACAATTTGTTGTCATACCACTTAAATGGCAATCTCACTCAGGAAGGTCAGATGGCTATTGTGGAGGATGGGAACATGTCACATTGGTTCAGTAGGGTAGTTCTTCTGAAGTTAGAGCAGAGGCTCTTCACTGAGACAGAGTGCTTCTAACTGAGACGCACCTGACCTGCACATGCTTGATGCTGACACGGATACTTAAAATGAAAAATATGCTGTGCGCTAGCTTTAACATCCCTCAACTTGAACACAAAATTCACACAAAAGAATCCTAGAAATCTATCTATCACAAAGATTATTTTACATTAGAAATATACATGAACTATATATTGTTACAGGCAGCAGATAACCTTTGTGTTACATTGGACAGATTGGGTCAGATAAGTGGCTTTCATATTTTGATTGGATATATGCAAATCCAGTAAGAGGAGCAGATTTTCATTATCCCAGAATTAGGTAAAATTCATGTGATTAATTGTTATGTATGTAAACTATTACAGTTTACAGATTGAGACTACTGATTCTCATAATTCTGAGAGCGGAAACATTTTAATATTAAAGTGTTTTTAGTTCAGTAGAAATAAGTGTCCTCTCTATCAGGAACTAAAAATACAAGCAAATAAATAGCAAGCTTGTAAACCTATTCTTCCAGAATTTGAGTTACATTGGCAGCCATAACATGGGTCATTTCCTTCCTGTGCTGAACTAAAATGTGATAGGAATTAAGCTATTAGCTCAGGGATGCAAGGGGTACTCAAGATGTTGGAAGGATTTATTTTAAATTCAATTTGCTTACAGCACTGGAATAGGTCAAGCAGAACAAAACACTTTAATATTCAATCTCCCCAATTTCCATAATGGACTGTAGTCAATTTCTGTTTACCACAACATCTTATAAGATCATCATGAATATTAACTTATCAGGAATTGAGAGAAGGATAAACAAGTAATAAAAACAGAAAGTGCTGGAAATACTCAGCAGGTCAGGCAGCATCTGTGGAGAGAGAAACAGAGTTAAGATTTCAGGTCGATGACCTTTCGTCAGAACTGTTCCATAGTCTTGCTCCACTCTACGTCTGCAAACTCCTTCTACCCTAGATCCCAGCTCACAACCTCTTCTCTCTCACTCTGATCTTCTATGTACTATCACTCCCTCTGCTCCATGACTGGTGCTAAAACCTTCAGTTATCATGCCTACAAAATTCCTTCCGAAAGCCCTGTCTTGCCCTAATCTCTGAACCCTTAAAAGCCTACTTTTTCAATCACACCTTTGATCACCCAACTCCGATTCAGTGCCCATTCCCTCTTTGTAAAGCATCTTCGAATATTTTGTAATATTAACGTGCAAGATGTTATTTGTGGTAATGTGAAAACAGTGTTTTCTACAATGTGAAGAAATAAAATTCAATGAACAGCAATTGATAAATACAACTAGTTGTTTTACAAGATTGAATACAGTTGTTCATAGCAACTAATTTTGGATTTTTAATTTCCATTTACTTGACTTCTGTCGAAGTTTGACTTCCGATTAAAGACTCTTGTAGACAATATCGTCAAAGAAGGCTTTTTATTATATTTTACTTGCAAGGAGACTGCAACCATAGCCCAATTAGCTATGATGACAGACTGCCGAATCACAGAAAATGGAGTATTCTTATACAGTATAATATCACATGACATGTTGTTTAAGGTAAGCTAAGTTAACAATTAGAAAAAACACATTAGAAATGCCTTACAATGAGACTAGCTAATCTCTATAAAATGGAGTCTATCTATTAGTTTAAATTCAAGGACACCATTTTGTCCGAGACAAAAACTGCACTTCCACATTCCCCCCTTTTTTGTCCTTCTAGGACAAAATAGCTCAATTTAACTTTTTCGGTCTTTCTTGTCGGTTCCTGTACCAAATTTGGATTTTGGCCAAGGATGCCAACTTCTTTTCTGTTTTAACCATCCTCGGGATTATACCTGTATTGATGGCTGACCTTATTTAAGATCGTCCTTCTTCTCTGTCTGGTCTCGGTGTTTGGGCGTATGTTCTTGTAGGGGTTTTAGTTGTGTTTTGGTGACTGTGGCGTACTTTTGTGGTTCATTAGTCTGCTGTTCTCTAACTTTTCCTGCAGCTTTTACTAGCCTGCAGTTCAGGTGTCGCTATACACCCTCTAAGGAGATAGGGTACAGATAGAGGAGTTCTAAGTCATGGCCCACACAGTTTATGCCTAACCTGTGGGGTTCTCCTAGGGAACTGCAGCTTATAGAGGAGGACTGATTCATGACCCACACAGTTTATACCTGACCTGTGGGGTTCTCCTAAGCACAAGTGCTTTTACGTGAGCCTCCAGAGTGCGGACCAAGTGATATACAAGGTCGACGTCACCGGCAGTTGAAAGGAGTCCTCTCTCTTTCCCTAGCCTGCAGATCCCATGTGGGTGGAAGAATGTTTACCGAAAGTGGGGAGCATGCAAAAATGTATATATATCTATATGTATATTTTGTCTAGATTGTCTAATCCTCAAAATTGTATGTTATTCAATCGCCTCAGTTCCTCCCCGAAGGGACCATACTTTTCTTCTTCGTTATTTATTTCTTTCTGTATCATTATACTTACTTCAGGTATGACTACCTTGCCTAACCTATCAAATCTTTTAATCATCTTAAACACCTCGATCAGGGTTCACGTTGGTGCGGAAAACAGTAAAACCCATCTGATTGTCAGTATTCAATCGTTTAGTCCCATTCCATGGTCTGTTATTAGTCAAATTCATCAAACTGGTAGTATTGAACCACCAGCTTTCCATGGAACTTCCTGCCTTGTATGTAATAAACTTTTGTATGCAACGACTTTTCCCCATATTAACTCTGTTCCCTTTAGTCTGTCCTAGATCGCGTTCCCAGCATATATCCCCGATTGGTCGGCCCTTTCCCGATGTATTGGTAAGGGCTAGAAAAGGAGGTTCTTTCGTATAATCATACGTCGGCTTGTACCATCCTTTAAAATTTTCTAACGAATATCCTCCCCCCTTAAACTCGTTTCTTAGGCTAGACCACTTTTGTTCCCATATTTTTCCGAAGGTGGATAGGGCGGTATCTTTCTGTTTCGTATGATTTTTATTAATTATCCATTCTGCCATATCTGTGAGGTTCAAGGGTATCGGTCGCAGAGGTATTCCTCTTTTCACATAAGTAGGAATATGGCTACATACCCAACAGGCGTTTATCCCACTTTTTTTTGGCATACTTATATGACATATACAAAAAGGTATTCATATGTAATTCTCGTTTCTTTCGGGGTTTTTTCCTCTCCCTTGGCAGGCTATACATATCAGTCCGATTAGTAGGTAAAACGTAAATAACAGCTTCATTGTTTAAGTCTTTTCAAATTCAAATTCAACTGTCCTTATCTGATACTTTCTTGCAATGGGATGCGCGGATCCAAGTAGGTCTTTCCTTGACCTTTACAGCTGTATTTGTTGTCAAGAGTACTTGATATGGCCCTTCAAAGCGTGGCTGCAGACCGCTCTTCCTCTTAAAGACCTTTACGTAGACGTCATCTCCTGGTTCCAAGTTATGGCACTTTCCTTCGGCCGGTTCCGTTTGAGCTTCCTTTACCTGTTGGTGAAAGCTGGAAATACATCTAGTTAATGCAATGCAATAGTTTAGCATATTTTCATCCATTTTATGAATGTCCATTTGTTTAACCGTAAAGGGTGCTGAGAATGGCAGCCTTTGGGGTCGTCCCATAACAATCTCATGTGGCGACAGTCCAGTTGTCCTGTTAGTTGCTGCTCGCATTACCATCAATGTTAAGGGTAACAGTTCAACCCATTTTAGTCCAGTTTCATTGCAAAGTTTAGAAAGTTTATTCTTCAGCATTCCGTTATATCTTTCTACTAATCCCGCGGATTGCGGATGATAACTGCAGTGGAAATGCTGATTAATCTGCAAAGCCTTACATAGTTCCTTTATGATCATTCCAGTAAAATGTGATCCATTGTCGCATGAAAGTTGCATAGGTATTCCAAACCTTGGTATGATTTCTTTTAACAAACACTTTGCAACTGTTACAGCATCATTCTTTTTACATGGAAAAGCTTCAACCCATCTTGAAAACATATCTATGATTACCATTGTGTAAGTCCTTCAAAAGTTTATAAAACATTTTTTACTCCTTTTTTTCTCTGTCTATTACCCCCCCCACCCTGTGTTGTTTTGCATTTTACGATTCCCTTATCACTTCTATTTGTCTTTTGATGCTTGATATTCGACCTTGCTGGCATTTCTGCTATCTATTCCTGGCTGCATGTTGTCAGTTTCTGTTCTAAGAATTAAAACCCATCTTTGAATCTAACAGCTATTTCTTACAATTCCCTTATCATGTATTGAATTAAATGGAACTGACTGTATCAGGGTGACTAATCCCAGCATAAACTGTATGCTAATAGGACACCTCTACATCATCTATAAATTATGTATTTCTTATATTTTATTGCAAAATAGTATGCTGTGAGGTATTATTTACTTCCTTTGAGGAAAATATTAATAGCTGCTGTGCTAAAAAAAGACTAACTGCCTATAACCATAGAATGTTCTATTTAATCATAGTCCTGAATTTTGAGTCCAGGTGTACAACTGAGAGCTTCTTGAAGAACTTCCTGAGTGTAATTGTTTGTGATTTTGAGAGACTAAATAAAGACTTCCTGCTAAACATTTCAGAAAATGCGTGGAACTTTCCACTTCAAAACCCTGGCTGCAGCAATCAATGTTATCAGTTGCTCAGCAATGCCAAAAGTGATTGCTCAAGTGACCACTACTTCTTTTATATATACATCCCCACAGTAACTGATAACTAAATTTGACGTCTTTGCCATTGGTCCTTGCCTTAGTTGCTGAGTGTCATCAATAGCAACCAAATACCCATCTGTGGGCATGCTCTGAATGGAGATCTCTGTATCGTAACAGGAAGAGCTTCCATTCTAATAATGTACAGTTGGTATGTGATTCTAGGAATATCATCACAGATATATGTGTGTTACGTTCCATAGTTGGAACCATGACTCTCATCTATCGATGCCAATTTAGTTTCAGGAAGGTCGTTCATATCTACTAAGTCAACAACTACTGTTGATGGTCGATGTCAGCGTCTGTTCCTATTTTCTGTGCACCTTCCTCTTCCTCAAGTGAGAGGCTGTAATCTGAAGGCATGGTGCATGGCATCAGTACAGAACAGGACATACAAAACTCTGACTTGGAAAGTGAACATTTGGAATTTTCAAAATTAGATTCAGATGTTGTTACAAAATGAAGCAGTTTTGGCACTGGCATGTTATTGTATTCTTCTCTCTTTGTCACAGTAAATGAAGGGTTAAATTCCAGGTTCACTTCGAAAAAATGCTCCAGCCTATACAATAAACAAAAGTTCAAGGCATAGATAGGTTGGCATGCAGATGTAATTTTTTTTCTTAAATTGGCCTAAAGTTTATTCTCTGCTTTGTTGCCTCCTCCAGGAGATTGCGTAGTTGGTTGGGGTGGGCAGGAGTGAATGGAGTCCTGATGTGCAGTAGTTACACCTTGACAGTATAGAACATGCTTGATGGACCAGCTGGTCTTATTGTGTCCTTCATGTTCATATGTTTGTATGTACTGAGGCCATCAACTCCCTGAATTTGTTCCAGAGCTTGTTCCTCCTCCTCTGTTAGTTGAATAGGCAACTATAGTTCCCCAACAATTTGTGGGAATTTGTGTTTGACACCGGGTAATTTGTCTTTTCCCATTCACTTCATGTCAACCCACCCCTTCCTAAAGTCACCATAAACTCATTTCCACTATTGCCATATTTTGCTTAATTTTAGATGAAATTTTTGCTATTTTGTCTCTCTCAAATAAAACTATCTATGAGAGCTTTCTGCTACAGTTATTTCTAGTTCCAAATCTGTAAATCTCAAATATTCCAAATCACTGCTGGAACCAGACCTTTATAATTGAGTTTTGATGGTCTTTCTGCCAAGTCTGCCATGGGCTGTACTCGTAGACTATTTACATTAATTAGATTTCATTATCACTTTACGTCTTAGGTAATGGCATATTTTTGATATAATTGGCTAAATATACAGGCAATATAGTCATACCAGCTGAATCCAAACAGAAAATATGGGTCAGCTTGCAACCAGAATATTAAGTGCACTCAAAAATAGTAAAGAAAAGGCAACATTTAGCAATTACAGCATAAATGCAGCTGAGACTGCTGCACTCCTGCAATACTTTGTACAAATCGATCGGAGAGGCTATCAGTGAGTCATCTTATTGTAATAATTTGTACATGCTCCCTTTACAATATCCATGAGCAGAGAGAATACAATGGGCTGACTTTTCCGTGGTGGTAGCGGGCATGATCGGTGGCAGGTTGAGTGGGAAAGTTGTTTTTTTTGACAGCGGGTCAGGAACCTGCTGTCAACTCACTCCCACGTGCCTTTCCCACAGGCGCATCTGTCAGCGTCAAGCTGACCCGACCTGTAGTGATGGGGGACCCAATTGAAATCATTTTGAGGTAGTTTATAGGCACTTAAGAGCCTTTTCCCCCCTACTTTTTAAATTTCCCTGCCACGGGATTCACACAGCTCGGGAACCACGTCTATCGAACTGAGGCGTGAGTTCTGTGGCCATTACTCCAGCTGATTTCTTGACAGTATGGAAAACAAACCAAAATAAAAACATGTTGATTATATCAGTGAACAGATTGATGGAGGTTCTGTACTACTTGAAAAGCTACTGGTAAATGTTAATTTTTCATGGGCCATTCTCGGCTGTTGCCTTCCAACTGAACAGTAATTGCAGTGAATTGATCTGCACTATAAAAAGAGACATATATCATTTCAATAAATATTTGTGTTGTTTCTGGTCAGGTTTTACTCACAGTATACGGTCATTGTCCAGTTACATATTAAATCAAGTCATCAACCATAACAATTTCATTCTCATCACTCATTCCATTAGTTCAATTTGCTTTCAGTCCCTGAATATGAGTAATTTAATTTTTCAGTCTGAGACTTTAGGGTGAATTTCTGCAGAGGTTCTCTTACTTGTCCATTGTTAACTTCAACAAAAGAGCTGCAGAAATCCCAGAAGCACATTGTAAGCACCACTTACACTGTTTGTCAGGGATTCCACAGCTCTTCCGCTGAAATTGCATAAGATTGTAAATCTACCCCTTTACAATTACATTTAAAATCTATTTAATTTTATGTCTTATCTATACACACACAGCTTTTATTTGTATCAGTCTATAGATTTGTGACTAAAGCACCAATAACTTCCCAATTAATGTACTTTTTAAATTATGTTCTTGATCGTATTTGTAGATGGGGTCATATTATTTAATGATAATTTTGTTTAAATATTTCCTTGTCACTCATATATAACTTTTATTATATGATTATACAGTAAAGATTCAACACCCACTATGTTAGATTGAGTTTAAAATTTAATGTGGCCGGGGTCCCTTTAAGGATCCCAGCTTAAAACGCGTCATTAGTGACGTTACCAGACCCGCTCCATCTAACTGGGCCGAGTAACATGCTGGGCGGGCTTAATAGGCCCCATTAAGGTAAGTTCATTCTGTACAGCGGGATGGAGCCAGCAGCAGGGTCGAGACCCGCCATGGACACTGGCTGCACCGAACCCGCCAAGGTAAAGAAAATTCCGGCCAATGAATGGAGGGTGTGGTGAATCATGAGAGCAGCTGCTTTTAAAGGACTGCTGCTCCATTTTCTCATTACTGTATGCTTTGGCTGCTTTAAATCACAGTTATGGAAGGTTAGCAAGGGAACATGGGCAGAACTGTCCCTTCAGCATGGCAGCAAGTCATTGATTGGATCAATACTGTCTGACCAGATGAAGAGGAAAATCTCAAGCCTGAGGAAGACTGTCAAGGCAAGACTGTCCACAGTTTGACACCTCAAGTTATGCCCATAGTATGGATACCACAAATGCCCCAAACCTGCTGCAGCATCAATAATGGAGCATAGGAAGCACGAACACAACCAATCACATCATTTAGCTTGCACTTCTATATTTATAGTTCTTCAGTATGAACTCTGTGCCTGGTACTTAAAAATGCTTCTAACATCACCTATAATTGTTGTGACACCAAGTTAAAATGCCATTTGAAACTACTTGTATGCTGTTTAGTGTTTCAATCATGTAAGGCGGGATGTTGGTTGGGCAGTGGGGTGCTATATTATGTTCTTCTAAATGCTGAAAGCAAATTTTCTGGCTGTTTTTAAAGGAGAAGACTGCATATAGCCACAGGGAGATTAGTCGGACTAGTGATGGGTCTGCCAACCTGTGAATTCTGTTCCCAAGAGGACGTAGCCCTCATATGATGAGAGTAAGTGCACTAAAGGGTGTGAGCCAGGATGATCTTAGTGGCTATAGAACAAGGCCAGTTGGTAATTGGGTTCTGCCCTATCTTCTGCCCCACCCCCACCCCCACCCCCCGAGTCCTTACCTGCCCAGATAATTCAAACATTTTTCCCTTATTTGCAATGAATTTTGGGGCCTTCATCACCTGATAAAAGTGTTGTTTGCTCTTGAGCTATTGCTTCTTTTCCACAGGGAAAGTGATGGAAGTGTTTTGCCTGGTAAGAAAGGCTTTCATTATTTGTTTTGTGCATCGGTGGACTGAAGATTGACTGTTGTGGCAAATATCACCAGTGGTGGCTTGGAAGACTCCTGTAGCAAAAACTTTTAATGCTATGGTAACGTTTACAGACATGGGCAGGGCTGTCCCTGTAGTAGACCTTGTCTGGAAGTCACATTCGAGGAAATTGAATAACTCTATGACAGCCTCCCTTCTGAATGTAGAGCATAAAGGCAGATATCTTGAAATGTCCCCAAGTAGGTGTGCCCAGGTCTGAAGACTCAGCTCCTGGTAAAAGGCCAAGTCGGATCCAAATACCTGAGATGTGATTCCACCTGCATTTCTTCCATCTGTCTGAACTGCCCTTCCTCCTCTAAATAAATATTCCAAAATTCTCAACGAATATACATTCCATTGAGAAATAAAAGCTCCACGGGAAAAATGATCCATCTGTGGCTAACTGAAGAAGTTAAGGATAGTATTAGATTAAAAGAAGAGGCTTATAATGTTGTGAAGAATAATAGTAAGCCTGAGGATTGGGAGAGCTTTAGAAACCAGCAAAAGATGACCAAAAAATTGATAAAACAGGAGAAAATAGAATATGAGAGTAAACTAGCAAGAAATATAAAAACAGCTTGTAAGAGCGTCTACAAGTATGTAAAAAGGAAGAGAGTAGCGAAAGTAAGTTTGGTCCCTTAGAGGCTGAGACAGGTGAAATTATAATGGGGAATAAGGAAATGCAGAGACTTTAAACAAATATTTTGTATCTGTCTTCACAGTAGAAGACACAAAAAGCATACAAAAAATAGTGGGGAACCAAGAGAATAATAAGAGTGAGGAACTTAAAGTAATTAATATCAGTAGAGAAAAAGTACTTGAGAAACTAATGGGACTAAATGCCGTCAAATTCCCTGGACCTGATGGCCTACATCCTAGCATTCTAAAAGAGGTGGCTGTAGAGATAGTGGATTGGTTGTGATCTTCCAAAATTTACTAGATTCTAGAATGGTCCCAGTGGATTGGAAGGTATCAAATGTAACCCCGCAATTCAAGAAAGGAGGGAGAGAGAAAACAGGGAACTACAGGCCAGTTAGCTTGACATCAGTCATCGGGAAAATGCTGGAATCCATTATTAAGGAAGTGGTAACAGAGCACTTAGAAAATCATAACATAATTAGGCAGAGTCAACATGGTTTTATGAAAGGGAAATCGTGTTTGACAAATTTATTAGAGTTTTTTGAGGATGTAACTAGCAGGGTAGAAAAAGGGGAAGCAGTGGATGTAGTATATTTGGATTTCCAAAAGGAATTCGATAAGGTTCCACATAAAAGGTTGC
Organism: Squalus acanthias; assembly: GCA_030390025.1. NCBI lineage: Eukaryota > Metazoa > Chordata > Chondrichthyes > Squaliformes > Squalidae > Squalus > Squalus acanthias. The sequence goes on from CM059426.1 coordinate 50,854,552, forward strand.
TATGCAAGATTAGGGTTCAGTGGGTTGGGAGTAATATATTAGCATGGATAGAGGATTGGTTAATGGACAGTAAACAGAGAGAGTAGGGATAAACAAGTAGGGTGCCGCAAGGATCAGTGCTTGGGCCTCAGCTATTTACAATCTATATTAATGATTTAGTTGAAGGGACCGAGTGCAATGTATCCAAGTTTGCTGATGATACTAAGCTAGGTGGGACAGTAAGCTGTGAGGAGGACACAAAGAGCCTGCAAAAGGATATAGACAGATTAAGTGAGTGGGCAATAAGATGGCAGATGGAGTATAATGTGGGGAAATGTGAGGTTATTGACTCTGGTAGGGAGAATAGAAGAACAAAATATTTTTAAAGTGGTGAGAAACTATTAAATGTTGGTGTTCAGAGAGATTTAGGTGTCCTCGTACAGGAAACACAGAGGGGAGAAATACACTATCGCCCCATTTGGGGCTCTAATTTTTAAAAGTTTGAAAAGTTAACGCCAGGCGCTAACAATTTCAAACTTTTGAAAAATTCGCCGGTTCCGCTCCAAGAAGGAAGTGGATGCTAAATCAAGCACTCCACTTCATTCTTGGAGCACAATCAGCAGCAGGCGGGGTGGAGACTTCAGCAGCACTGCATACTGGGCCGTGCAGCGCTGCCGCGTTCAAAGGCTCCTTCCATCCATTAAAGGGAAGGGCCATCGCTGCAGACTCTGCAATAGAAAAATTACCTACCTGGACCACCAAGGCAGCCACGATCCCACGCGATCAACCCGGCACTCAAGCAAAAACTGGAACAAGAAAGGTAAGTTTTTTTTTTACTTACCTCGGCCACCTCGCCTTTAATCATCGCCCCTGAAGTGGCCGGCCGCCCAATGCAAGCCTCCTGCAGCTGTCGGTGTTTTCAACCGGTGCTGCTGCAGGGGGCGGAAGTCAATTTCGGGTCCGGGGCACTCCGGGGCGATGCACATGGCAATGATGTCAGGATCTCTGGGTGAAGGAGATCGAGGCGCAACGCCATAGCACCATCGCAAAACTCCCACCGAATATGGCGGGAGTCGATGTCAGCGCCGCGCCCGATCGCAAAGCCATTTGTGCCCCATTAGCACCCCCCGGGAGGTGCAAAGCACACAATTTCGCCCCTGGAAAGTTAGCATGCAGGTACAGCAAGCAATTAGGAAAGCAAATGGTATTTTGACCTTTATTGCAAGGGGGTTGGAGTACAAGAGTAAGGAAGTCTTACTACAATTGTACAGGGCTTTGGTGAGACCACACCTGGAGCACTGTGCACAGTTTTGGTCTCCTTATCTGAGAAAGGACATACATGCCTTAGAGGAGGTGCAACAAAGGTTCACAAATTGATCCCTGGGATGAGAGGGCTGTCCTATGAGGAGAGATTGAGTAGATTGGGCCTATACTCTCTGGAGTTTAAAAGAATGAGAGGTAATCTCATTGAAACATATACGATTCTGAGGGAGATTGACAGGGTAGATGCTGAGAGGTTGTTTCCCCTGGCTGGAGAATCTAGAACTAGGGGACATAGTCTCAGGATAAGAGATCGCCATTTAAGATTGAGATGAGGAGGAATTTCTTCACTCAGAGGGTTGTGAATCTTTAGAATTCTCTACCCCAAAGAGCTGTGGATGCTGAGTCATTGAGTATATTCAAGACTGAGATAGATAGATTTTTGGACTCATGGGGAATCAAAGGATATGGGGATCGGGCAGGAAAGTGGAGTTGAAGTCGAAGATCAACCATGATCTTATTGAATGGCGGAGCAGGTTTGAAGGGCCGTATGGCCTACTCCTGCTCCTAATTCTTATGTTCTTATGTTCCTATGTAATCCATCACTGCTGTTGGAATACATAGTGTAATTCCCATGCTGATCACTGTGGTTGCTGCCTAAGAAGCTATTGCTCACTGCAGCAGTGCTGTGGAAAAAGGCAGGTGCAAAAGGATTCTTACGTGGCAAAAAACTCAGCAGCAAGCACTAACAGCAATGTATGCACCAAAGATAATGCAGAGTTTTAAATATGAAACAAAACTGTCAATCACACTTTAATTATAATGGGATAAAAATGTGTGCATTTGTGCCTCCTGTTACAGCCAGATTTGGGGGAAAAATGATAGCTGCCGTACCTCTGCCGGATGCCATCTTTGGCTGAGTGGCAGCGCTGCCGATAGCTGCGCTCGAGAAAATTACATAGATTTTGCAGATTGTGACGTCAGTGAGTGTGCAACACTCACTTGACACCCGATCTGCCATTTTCAACTTTGCCACTCCACTTACCAGCATTCCTTAAGTGCGACCAGCTGGCAAGCATTGACAAGCAGGAAGGAGGCTCCAGTAGCGTTATGTAAACGGATCATCAACAACAACTTGCACCTGACATGTTTGTTCAGTTTGACTGGCTTTGAGCAACTTTTTGCAACTCCAGCAGCTTTATTAACTTCTTTCAAGGTTCTAAGGTAACAGGGAGTGTTGTTGCCAGTGGAGAACACCTTCATTCTTATTTAAAGGCTTCTGCTCACAACACTTGCTCACAGTCGTGGGGGCTCTACTGGCAGTCCCCCTCATGCGCGAGTATCTTCGGGATAGAGAGCGGAGACAGCAAAAAAACAAGAAGATGCGCACAGAGGGAGGAGGAGGAGGGCCAGGAGAGCTCTCAACAGGAGGCCTTACCCACCTAGCATCTTCAGATAGCAATTCTCGTATATCTACTTAAGCCAGGAGAAGTGTATTAGGAGGCTTCGCTTCACCAAGGAGGTGGTCACAGAACTCTGCCACCTCCTGCAACCAGACCTCCAGCCTGAGAGCAGGGTGACCACGGCTCTCCCAGTGGCATCAAGGTCAGTGTGGCCTCAATTTCTTTGCCAGTGGATTCTTCCAGTCTGAAGCAGGAGTCATAGCTAACATCTCCCAGTTTGCCATCCATCGCTGCATCCGGGAGGTCACAAAGGCTCTCTACACCGAAAGGGATTATGTTTTCTTCCCTCTGAGCAGAGAGAAGCAGGACGAGTGTGCATGTAGCTTTGCCAGGATAGCGAGCTTCCCCATGGTGCAGGGCGCCATCGGCTGCACCCACATGGCTTTGCGGGAGCCACATAACAATCCTGTGATATTCCGTAACCACAAAGGCTACCATTTACTTAATGTGCAGATGTTGTGTGACCACGCCCAGTGATTCCTGTTGGTCAATGCCCGCTGTCCTGGCAGCAGTCATGATGCCTTCATCCTGTGCCAGCACTCATCCAGCCACCACATCAAACTCGAGGGTGACTGCTTGGAGACAAGGGCTATCCGCTCTGCACCTAGCTCATGACGTCCCTCCGCAACCCCACCACTCATGCCCAGCACACGCATAATGAGAGCCATGCTTCCACCAGGAGCATCATCAAACAGACCATCAGGCAACTGAAGCAACGGTTCCGCTACCTTGACCGCTCGGGACGAGCCCTCCAGTACTCGGCGGAGTATGTGTCCCATTTCGTGGTGGTCTGCTGCATGCTTCACAACTTGGCCATCATGAGGGCCCAGCCCTTGCCACCAGGGATTGTGGGACCACTACAGGAGGAGGACGAGGGATGGCGCCTCAGCATTTCTAGGAATCTGTTGGAGCACAGATTGCTGGGCTGCTGCGACACCCGACAAGTCCCGGTCGACAGTGGTAAACCCAACCCCGATGGCAGCAGTCTGAGCTTGGATGGCAGCAAGCTGAGACTGCATGAGAGTGGTCTGCGCTTCCGCTGCTGCACTAAGACATTGGGCTGCTTCCACCTGTGCTGCAGTGGCAGCTGTGACATCGCCCATTACACGCAGCATCATGTCTGGGTCAACATGGTCTCTTCACGATGTCTCCATCATTTCTAGCCTGGAAATCCTGGGCTCCAAGCTCTGTGCAAAGCATTGTGCAGTGTTACATACATAGATACATAGAAGATAGGAGCAGGAGTAGGCCATCCGGCCCTTCGAGCCTGCTCCGCCATTTAATGAGATCATGGCTGATCCTCCAATTCAGTATCCCGTCCCCGCCTTCTCTCCGTAACCCTTAACCCCTTTTGCCTGTAGAAATATATCTAATTCCCTCTTAAATATATTTAATGAGCTGGCGTACACTGTCCTCTGTGGCAATGAGTTCCACAGGTTCACCACCCTCTGAGTGAAGAAATTCCCCCTCATTTCTGTCCTAAATGGTTTAGCCCTTATCCTTAAATTATGTCCTCTAGTTCTGTTCTCACCCGCCAAGGGAAACATTCCTTCTGCATCTAGTCTGTCTAGACCTGTCAGAATTTTATACACTTCTATGAGGTCCCCTCTCAATCTTCTAAACTCCAGTGTGTACATCCCTAAACTACATAGTCTCTCCTCATAGGTCAATCCCGCCATTCCTGGTATCAGCCTGGTGAATCGCCGCTGCACCCCCTCCATGGCAAGAACATCTTTCCTCAGATGAGGCGACCAAAACTGTACACAGTACTCGAGGTGTGGTCTCACCAGTGCCCTGTACAGCTGCAGCAAGGTATCCCTGTTCCTGTATTCCAACCCTTTTGCTATGAAGGCCAGCATACCGTTTGCCTTCTTGACCGCCTGTTGCACCTGCATGCTCGCCTTCAGTGACTGGTGTACAAGAACACCCAGGTCTCTCTGTACTTCCCCTCTCCCAATTTATTGCCATTTAAATAATAATTTGCCCTCCCGTTCCTGCACCCAAGGTGGATAACTTCGCACTTGTCCACATTATAGTGCATCTGCCATTTATCCGCCCAATCACCCAGTCTGTCCAAATCGCTCTGGAGCTTCCTGGTCTCCTCCTCTGAGCCCACCCCCCCTCCTAGTTTAGTGTCGTCTGCAAATTTGGAAATGCTGCATCCGACTCCCTGATCCAGGTCATTAATGTAAATTGTGAACAGCTGGGGACCCAGGACAGATCCCTGTGGTACCCCACTTGTTACTGCCTGCCATTCAGAAAATGAGCTGTTTATTCCAACTCTCTGTTTTCTATCTGACAGCCAGTTCTCTATCCACGTCAATACTTTCCCCTTTATCCCATGAGCTTTAATTTTCCCTGCTAATCTTTTATGTGGGACCTTATCGAAGGCCTTTTGGAAGTCCAGGTACACCACATCTACTGGCTCTCCCCCATCTATTTTACCAGTTACTCCCTCAAAAAATTCCAATAGATTAGTCAAGCACGATTTACCCTTTGTAAATCCATGTTGACTCTGTCCTATCCTGTCCCCATTTGCTAAGTGCTCCGCTATTTCATCCTTAATGATGGACTCCAGCATTTTGCCCACAACTGATGTAAGGCTTACAGGTCTGTAATTACCTGCTTTTTCCCTACCCCCCTTTTTGAATAGTGGGGTAACGTTAGCTACCCTCCAATCCATGGGCACTGTTCCCGAGTCTAATGAATTCTGAAAAATCATACTTAGTGCATCCGCTATCTCTAGGGCCACCTCCTTCAGCACCCTAGGATGCATGTTATCAGCCCCTGGGGATTTGTCCGCCTTCAATCCCTTTAGCTTCCTTAACACCATATCCTTAGAGATATTGATTTGCGTCAGTTCCTCCTTTGCAAATGTCCCTATTTTTCCCGATATCCCAGGAAGGTTTTTTGTGTCTTCCTTCGTAAAGACTAACCCAAAGTATGCATTTAGTTGGTCTGCCATTTCCTTATTTCCCGTTATATATTCCCCCGTATCTGACTGCAATGGGCCAACTTTGGTTTTCACCAGTCTTTTCCTCTTGATATACTTATAAAAGCTTTTGGAGTTAGTTTTTATATTTTCCGCCAGCTTGCTTTCGTAAGCTATTTTGCCCCTCTTGATTAAGCCCTTTGTCCTCCTTTGCTCTATCTTAAACTGTTCCCAATCTTCCGCTCTGGCGCTTTTTTTGGCTATTTTATACGCCCTATCTTTGGATTTTATGCTGTCTCTAATTTCCCCTGTTATCCACGGTTGAGTCACCTTTTTAGATTTCCTTTTATGCCAGATTGGTATAAACAATTTTTGCAATTTTGTCATTCTATCTTTAAATGCTTGCCATTGTTTATCTACCTCCAGTCCTCCCAGGAACGTTGTCCAATCAGACCTACTCAGTTCCCGTCTAATGGCATCATAATTCCCCTTGTTTAAATTCAGGACCTTAGTATCTGAGTCAATTTCTTCGCTCTCCATTTCGAGTGAGAAATTGATCATGTTATGATCGCTCTGACCCAAGGGTCCCCGTACAACAAGATTACTAATTAGTCCCTTCTCATTGCACAGTACCCAGTCCAATATAGCCTGTTCCCGAGTTGGTTCCTCGACATATTGATCCAGATAACCATCCCTTAAACACTCAAGGAATTCCTCCTCCTCATTATTTTTACTGATTAGGCTATTCCAATCTATATGTAAGTTAAAGTCACCTATGATGACAGCTGTGCTCTTATTGCACGCTTCTCTAATTTCCCTCGTGATGCCCTCCCCAACCTCTATTTTACTATTTGGAGGCCTATATACCACTCCTATTAATGTTTTTCGCCCCTCGCTATTTCTTAGCTCCACCCATATAGATTCTGTATTAACTGAGTTAATATCCTTCCTTTCAATTGCATTTATCCCTTCTTTTACCAGCAATGCTACCCCTCCTCCCTTTCTTTTTTGTCGATCCTTCCTAAATACTGAATACCCCTGTATGTTAAGCTCCCAGCCCTGCTCACCCTGCAACCATGTTTCAGTAATCCCAATTAGATCATAATTATTAACCTCTATTTCCACAGCTAATTCATCTACCTTGTTCCTGATGCTTCTCGCATTAAGGTATAAAACCCTCAGGCTTTTTTTATGCTCACATTTTTTATGAATTAGTTTGGCCCTTTGTTTTTTGTTCCTCACCCTTTTACCATTTATTTCTGTCTGCCTTTCACTTTCCTCTATTTTGGAGGTGGACTCCTCCATGCTCCTTGGCGTTGCCAAGAGGCTCTCTGGCAGACTTGTTATTGCAACTTGCAATTCCGTGTGCATGCCCATCACCCTTCTTCTGAAGGCTGCCCCATCGAGGTCATCTGAGTCTTGTGCAGCAGAACTTGCAAGCAAACTCACCCTCTGGGGAGCTGTGTCCAAGCTGCCCTTTTCCCCTGGCTTTGCTGCAGCCCTGTGCAGATTCCGCTTCTACACTACCCTCTAAATGGCGAGCAGAGCCGGGCGGGGTGGGGGGGCGGGGGGGGGCGGGCGTTTCGGGAGAGAAGCAAGATATGCATGCATATAGCATCAGCAGCTTGTAAGTGAGAAGAGATTGTGGGTTGAGGAGGAAGTGGGATGTGAGAAGAAGGATTAGGAATGACCATACCGTTGTTGTCCCCAAGGGCTTCAACCTTGCCAGTTGCCACGGCCTCCATGACTTGCTGCCCAATGAGTTCCAGCACTCATTCCTCCAGCTGGCTGAGGTCCTGCATGGCAGCTTGCCCCCCACCCCCCTCCTGTCTGCCGCTGCTCCCGGCGATTATGTGCCACCTTGGCCTGCAAAAGAAAGGCAAGTGTGTGAGTGAGTGCGGTGCAATGTGTTTGGGTGATATGCCTGCCAGACTTGAATAGCTGTCAGTGTGTGCAAGGTGTGAGATCTGGGTGTGAGTGTTTAAGCAGTAGTAAGGTTGTGTGGGCGAGGGCTTCCTGCCAGTCTGCAGGAAGAGGACAGCCCGCCTCTTCTCCACGGCCACCACCAGTGCCTCCAGAGCCATGTCTGAGAATCTTTGGGCTCTCTCCCTGTGCTGAGGCTCAGCTATCTGTTTCCACCACCGTCTGTTTCCAGGTGGAGTTCGAACTGGATTGACAGTGAGGTTGCTGTAGCATCAATGCACATCCCCTTTAAGTACTGAATAAAGCCTGTGCCAAACATGACTGGGAATTAAACTGGATCCGATATTGGCCCACTTGTTGAGTGGTAAGCCAATGAGCAGCGGTTTTAATGCTGAGATTAAGACTATAATCATGTTAATGAGGACTGAGCACGAATTTTGCATGCTACCTAGACCATTTTGACCCGGTGAAGCTTAATATTGTTGGGCCATGACACCGCCCATTTTCTGGCCATATCCAATTTTTAGCCCAACACTTCTAAAAACATATAAGCATATTAAAATGACAGACAAGAAATTACCTACTGGTGCATCTGGCCATTCCCACACAGTTGTGATGTTTCATGCACTCCCCACCATCCAGAAGCCAGAGGCAAATAAACAAATTAAAAAGCCAAACCAATTAGGGAAACAAAACTGGAAAATTCTTCTCTGGCCCTCTTAGGCAATCAAAACAATTCCAGGAGATCACATTGGCTCTGATTTACATTACAGGATACCTACCCCTTCCATGAGGTGATCTCCACCACAGCCGGAAACAGGTCCAGCTCTTGCTTGAAGCAATTCAGCATTCACCACATGAGCCAGCAACCTGTTCCACAGGTCCACTATTCTCTGAGAAAAGAACCGCCTGACATCCAAGCTAGTTCTGCCCTTGTAAACATGACTCCTATTCAGTAGAAACAGTTGGTCCACATAAACACAATTTAGTCTCTTCATTATTTTAGAAACCTCAACAAATCATCTCTAAGTCTACTCTTCTCTAAAGTATAGTGACCCAGCGGAGGGGCGTCATGAGCCTACCTATGTAACTATGATGGTTTAAACTGGGAATTAATTTTGTCGCCTTTCTCTGCACCCTTTCCAAAGCCTCAGTATCCCCCACCATATGAAGAGACCAAAACTGGGCACGGTATTCTAAATGAGGCCTAACCAAGGTCTTGTGCAAGGACGAAATTGCATGCTTTATTTTACATTGAATTTCCAGTGAATATACACTGGAACTCTGTTCACTTTAGCTATAGCTTCATGGCATTAGTCATAGACCTTTAAATATTGATGCACTAAAACACCCAGATCTCTTTCTTTTACCACTGTCTTCAAATCTTTTCCCTGTAGGATGTATGTATGTTTAGCTTTTATACAGCCCACATGCATGACCCAGACAGGTTGTTGAAATTACTTCTTTAGTCTCTGTTGAGGCTTAATTGGCGATAGATTTCCTGATCTATGTGGGACTTCTGCCCCTTTAAAGGCCCGGCCACCTCATCTGGCAAACTCGCTGCAGCACTGCCAAGATTTTACAGCCAGGCACTGACGTGCTCACTCTTGACAGTAGGAATCCTGCCATGCATCTTTGATGACGCCTGACCCAGGGGCATGGGTCGGGTTTGAGGCAGAGTCAGAGGGGCAGGTGGAAGTCCCATTCCATTGGAACTTTTCTCTGAAGAAGAGAATCCAGCTCAATAGATCACCATCTACAAGGCACAAGTAAGGAGAGTGATGGAATTCTCTCCACTTGCCTGGATGAGTGCAGCTCCAACAACACTCAAGAAGCTCGACACCATCCAGGACAAAGCAACCCGCTTGATTGGCACCCCATCCACCACCTTAAACATTCACTCCCTCCACCACCGGCGTACCGTGGTTGCAGTGTGTACCCTCTACAAGATGCACTGCAGCAACTCACCAAGGCTTCTTTGGCAGCACCTTCCAAACCCGCGACCTCTTCCACCTAGAAGGACAAGGGCAGCAGGCGCATGGGAACACCACCACCTCCAAGATCCCCTCCAAGTCACACACCATCCTGACTTAGAAGTGTATCGCCGATCCTTCATCGTTGCTGGGTCAAAATCCTGGAACTCCCTATCTAACAGCACTGTGGGAGTACCTTCACCACATGGACTGTAGCGGTTCAAGAAGGCGGCTCACCACCACCTTCTCAAGGGCAATTAGGGATGGGCAATAAATGCTGGCTTTGCCAGCGATGCCCACATCCCATAAACGAATTTAAAAAAAGAAAAAAAGAGAAAAATATGATCTCAACCAAAATGGTTAAATAACAAGGTAAGAACTAACCTAACAACCCAGCAGAAATATCTTGTGATAGAAGGAAACAAAGAATGGTAATTATTGCAAGATATGCAAAGCTTCTTTGAGCTTAACTGAAATAAGAGTTAGAAGAAGTAAAGGAACAATAGAAAAGTGGATTGCAGAAACAGCAAGCGGGATTCCTTTTTTAAAAAACAACTTATCAATCTCCTGTGGGGTCACACATTAGACCAAGTGTGGGCTACAGGTGAAGCAGAGTTAGAGGGCATGAGATAATTCAACCAGGGCACCCAGATATAATTCAGTTCCCATTTTAATGTCAATATATTATTTATATGTAATACTTTGATGTTGAAGGACAACAGCAGTAGGTGTCTTGGACATCACTGCTGAGTCAAGAACCTGGAACTCGCTACCTAACAGCACTGTGGGAACACTTTTACTACAAGGACTGCAAAAATGTAAGAAGGCGGCCCACCACCACCTTCTCAGTGCAACTAGGGATGGGCAGTAAATGCCGGCCTTGCCAGCAACATCCACATCCCAAGAATGATTAAAAACATGCTTGGTCTCCTGTGGCATTGCACACAGAATGTTATATAATTTGCTGAAACACACAAAAAATAATTTCCAAATCAGAATTAAACAATGTGGTTTTCTATCAAACCATCGCAGACTTATGACACTTGATCCAATGAAAAACAATGGAATAAAACTTCACTTATAGCAATTGCTGCATTGTTAGGGTTCCATGGCATGCATCCTGGGAAGGCTTGTACCAAAGCACTTCCTGTTTGTTAATCAGGGAAAATTCAAAAATTGTTATCTAATCAATGGAAAACAATCTTGCAGTCACTCATAACATTAATTACTGTCAGTTGCTCTTTTGAATAAAAATAGCAGTGCTTCATATCTTAAACTATCCTGTTATGGAATAGAAGTTGTTTTCTCCATGAACTTTAGGAAGGATGTCGAGGCCTTGGAGAGAGTACAGAGGAGATTTACTAGAATGATACCAGGGCTGAGGGACTTCAGTTACATGAAGAGATTAGGGAGCTGGGAGTGTTCTGCTTACAGCAGAGACGGTTAAGGGAGGATTTAATAGCGGTGTTGAAAATTACGAAGGGTTTTGATAGAGTAAATAAGGAGAAATACCCGTTTGGATTAGAGCAATTACTGTCGCTCATTGGAACAATATCTGACCCAAGGTTAGATTACAGCTTTGCTGTCACTCCCAGGTATTCACTGTTTCCGTTTTAGAACACAATGCTTTGGGTGGTATATAATGATGTGAGAATGTCTTACAAATACTGTATGAAGATGTCTAACTTCATGTAACTCCGAATATTGTTTTTTTGACTTGACCTATAACTAGAATCAAGCCTTATTGGTGCAAAAATAAGGAAATTACACAGCATCATACAGGTTTTATAACAGGCAAAACAGAATAGAAATACACTAATCTGGGCAAGCCCTATTACACCACCATCTACAGGCATCACAGGTAATTACAAACATAGCAACACACTTAACATTGAAAATTCCATAGGAACTATTCACTTAGTGAAAAGATGAGAGTACATGCTGATTTTAATAGTATATACATCGATTTATACTTAAATATTAAAACATAAGGCAAATTGGGAAGCAGATAAGTTGAGATGGTTGAAATATTAGAGTTTTATCTATAGTACAGGCTGAGAAACAGCAAGGCCACACTTGGAGTAGTGGCAGAGAATACGAAGAGGAGATTTATTAGAGGTTTTTAACACAATGAAAGTTTCAGATAGAGGGACGAGGGGGAAACTATTTCCCCTGGTTGGGGAGCCACAAGCGAATGGTCATCACTTTAAAATTGGCACCAAGAGAACGAGGAGAGAGGTTCGGAGAATTTTTTTTATGCAGAGTGTTGTTGGACCATGGATGCATTACCACAGGGAGTGTTTATGGCAGAGACTATTGTATCTTTCATGAGAAAAGAGGGTAAATACTTGACGCAGAGGAAGATACAGGGTTATGTAGAGAGTGGGACAATGGGATTAGTTTAGGATTGCTCTGTAACTCCAGCAAGAGACCTGAAGAACCCACCAGAAAATAGCAGGGACCTGATTGCCCCAGGTTTCTGAAGTTTTTGGGGCTGTTTTGTAAGAGGCAGAAATTCTGCCCGCCACTTACAAGGAAAATGATGTCAAGAGGTGGAACCAGGGCTGGCAACTGCTTATGCCAGGAGTTTCCCCTCAGTGGCTCATTCGGGACTCGGTGTAGTAGTAGAATCAAGGAAAACCCAAAGATGTTTTATAAATACATAAAGAGCAAGGGAATAACTAAAGAAAGAGTAGGGCCTATTAGAGACCAAAAAGGTAACCTATGTGTGGAGGCGGAAGACGTGGGTATGGTTCTTAATGAATAGTTTCCGTCTGTCTTCACAGAAGAGAGGGGCGATGCAGACGTTGTAGTTAAGGAGGAGGAGTGTGAAATATTAGATGGGATAACCACAGAGAGAGGAAGTATTAAGAGGTTTAGCATCTTTGAATAAATCACCAGGCCCCGATGAAATGAATCCCAAGCTGTTAAAAGAGGCAAGGGATCCTCTCTGGCTACAGGCTGGGTGCCAGATGACTGGAGGACTGTTAATATTGTGCCATTGTTTAAAAAGGGAGAAAGGGATAGACCGAGTAATTTAGGCCAGTTAACCTAACCTCGGTGGTGGGAAAATTATTGGAAAAAATTCTGAGGACAGTATAAATCATCATTTAGAAACTCACAGTTTAATCAAGGACAGTCAGCATGGATTTGTTAAGGGAAGGTCGTGTCTGACTAACTTGATTGATTTTTTTTGAGGAGGTAACAAGGAGGGTCGATGAAGGTAGTGCATTTCATGTAATCTATATGGATTTTAGCAAGGCCTTTGACAAGGTCTCACATGGCAGATTGGTCATAAAAGTAAAAGCCCATGGGATCCAAGGGAAAGTAGCAATTTGGATCCAAAATTGGCTCGGAGACAGGAAGCAGAGGGTAATGGTCGACGGGTGTTTTTGTGACTGGAAGGCTGTTTCCAGTGGGGTTCCGCAGGGCTCAGTACTAGGTCCCTTACTTTTTGTGGTATATATCAATGATTTAGACTTCAATGTAGGGGCATGATTAAGAAGTTTGCAGCTGATACAAAAATTGGCTGTGTGATTGATAGTGAGGAAGAAAGCTATAGACTGCAGGAAGATATCAATGGACTAGTCAGGTGGGCAGAAAAGTGGCAAATGGAATTCAATCCGGAGAAATGTGAGGTAATGCATTTGGGGAGGGCTAACAAGGCAAGGGAATACACAATAAATGGTAGGATACTGAGCAATGTAGAGGAACAGAGGGACCTTGTAGTGCATGTCCACAGATCCCTGATGGTAGCAGGACAGGTAGATAAGGTGGTTAAGAAGGCATACGGGATACTTTCCTTTATTAGTCGAGGCATAGAATATAAGAGCAGGGAGGTTATGCTTGAACTGTATAAAACTTTAGTTAGGTCACAGCTAGAATACTGCGTGCAGTTCTGGTCACCACATTACAGGAAAGATGTGATTGCACTAGAGAGGGTACAAAGGAGATTTACGAGGATGTTGCCAGGACTGGAGAATTTTAGCTATGAGGAAAGATTGGATAGGCTGGGGTTGTTTTCTTTGGAACAGAGGAGACTGAGGGGAGACCTAATTAAGGTGTATAAAATTATGAGGGGCTGACATAGAGTGGATAGGAAGGGCCTATTTCCCTTAGCAGAGTGGTCAATAGCCAGGGGGCATAGATTTAAAGTAATTGGTAGAAGGATTAGAGGGGAGTTGAGGAGAATGTTTTTCACCCAGTGGGTGGTGGGGTCTGGAATGCACTGCCTGAAAGAGGTGGAAACCCTCATCACATTTAAAAAATACTTGGATATGCACTTGAAGTGCTGCGACCTGCAAGGCTATGGACCAAGAACTGGAAAGTGGGATTAGGCAGGATAGCCCTTTCTCGACTGGCGCAGACATGATGGACCGAATGGCCTCCTTCTGTGCCATAAATTTCTATGATTCTATGATTATACAGGCTGGTACATCCACTGAGATGAGGCATAGCAGCCTCCAGATGGCCACAAGTGGGCCGCATCAAACAGGATGGCGGGGGGAGTGGGGGTGGGGGGGTGCAGGCCCGTCCTGGCAGCACGCTGCACTCCCAAAGAATGGGCAGGTTTTTAGTTTCAAATTTGTTGATTAGCCCCCTTTCATAGAGGGTTGAGGAGGACATGTTTGGATTCTCAGTTTGAGGGAACCTGGGCAACCCTCCAATGGCGAACAGGCATGGATTATTCAACAGCACGGGGTAGGTGGGCTCCAGAGATGCCTTTACAATGGCACAGGTGCCAATTTACCCCATATAAATTAGGTGCCCTCCTACTAACCACAAAAAACTCTGGCAGCGATTCTGGTGTACCCGCTGGGATTGAGGCCCATTGATTTTTGGGGCCTCTATGTTTAGATATTCCTGGTATCTAGTGTTGCTAGGGTGATAATGATAGAAAACATGACACATGTTATCACTTTGTCATTATCACATCATTTTAACATGTCCATACAGAAGTGGGTGAACAACAATTGATGGGATGGAATATTGGAATAAGGTCTCCAAACCTTTTTCTGCAGCAGCATGCCCCAATGCCACCAGGAAACGGACAGAATGGCAGAGGAAAATACTTGCTTAATGTCTAGATTCTGCTTGCTTTAGTTTAGATTCTGTATCAAAACAAGCTAGCCATTTTCTGTAAGTGCTTCTGGTATTTAACTCAATGGGTCCAATAATGTGACCTATGCACTATGTGCACCTGTGCACAAATGAGTTAACCTTGCCAGATAATGGGAGGTCAGCTCATTTGCGTAGTTTTCTGGCACCCTGGGTGCGTCACTGATGATGCACCTGGAACAGTTGGATTGGAATGTCGGGATCCAACAACCATTGAAAGGTTGCTGTCTGTCTGTTGCGCACTGGGCAATTTTCCAGTGTGGCAGAAGGGGTACTGGGCATGAGGCAGGAGGCACCAGGCAAAGGACCGTGGTACCAGGTTACAGACGTGCCAGGGGCTTTTTTGTTTTTTCCTAATGGTGGCCTCTCCTTTAGCGATTGTTCGAAAGAAGCATTATGTAGCTGCTCAGACAATCCAGTTACTTGTGGGGTGGCCACCTAATTTTAATGAAATTCAGGGTCCTAGTGAGCCTTGTGCACATCTTGTGTGCTGGCTTCAGCCCCTTTTGTGCTCAACTTCTACACTGAGATGCGTTGGGCATCGCAGGCATGTAGTAGGCCTCAGGCTTCCGTGTCTGAAAATACAGGAAGTAGACATCGCCATTGTATTAGTGGCCCATAATGTACCATGACAGAAAGAAAGAATTCAAAAATCACACCTTCCTCCCCAATTGTGAAGTATGCTGGCTTCATATACCAACTGCAGCTGAGAGAACTGTAATGAGTTGGCCTTACCCTAGGCTTTCTCCCATACCTCTTGAGATGGACAGTAGGAGCTCTCCTTCCCTGTGAGTTCAGGACAATGTGGTACAGAACAAAAACTCACAGTACAGGAAATCTCAGAGAGAGTTTTATATCCCACTATTGCATTGCACCATGCATTGATGCTCCACCTCATCGTGGCACCAACCCCCTCCAACAACACGTTGTGGATTGATTAATATTAAAAAACTTATGTGATTAATGTAGCTGCTGGTGAGGACTAAAATTGATTAAAAAGGGAAGGGAACTAAGGTAGATCTATACTCATTGTACATAGAATAATGACCTTCTGCCAACTAGGAAACATTGGAGCAGATCAGAAAATTGAAGTTTTGAACAAGGGACAAGAGCTAGAGTCTCTACAAAAGTTGTTACATGGTGGGGCATTCCTGAACCTATAATCAGAAATAATCCTACCTACATTGGGCATAGGTTTGAGACATGGAAACTATAATCAGAAACAATCCTACTTACATTGGGTGTAGGTTTAAGACATGGAAACTCTAATCAGAAATAATCCTACCGACATTGGGTGTGAGCTTGAGGCATGGACTGTGTCCAGTTTGGTGAAGATAGCAGTTGACAATCTTCCCACATTTCACTTGGCACCAAAACGACTCACTGAGATGCACCCAAAATGTAAATAACATGAAGCACAAGATAAGCCCAAAGTGTGCCGAAGAATCCAGCAGAAATAATTTTAGGCAGAAATGGTGATTGTTGGAGGAGAAAGAGGTAATGAGGTATAGATGCAGAATATTTGATGTGCAGTTCCTCACCCACCTTAATTATATTTATATAACTGAAACCCTCTAAGCACTAAGGGTCCCACATCAATATGTTTGTAAGCTTGTAATCCAGGTACCTGTATTAACTCTAAAAACTGAGCTAACCCCCAGACTGCCACAGAATCATGGAAATGATTATAAATATAAAAGAAGAACAATTTAATGTTTCTATTTAAAATCTTAAAAGAAAATAAAGGATTGACTTCACTCATCGTCTTCCTTGTATGAGATTTCTGGGAGTCAGCTCAGTTACTGTTGAAGGAACTTGGATAAACTTAATATTAAACCAATTTATTTGTATAACAAGCTTACAGACATTGTAATAAGGAACCCTTGGGGAAGATGCCAGTTAATAAAGGATTTCAATAACATAAGCATTGGAATTGTAAGTATCCCTAGAAATTCAAGTATAATTTCGATTGACAGATTGGCACGGTTTTAACATACTGGCCTTAAAGGAGATTGCTTTTGGTTATAAAGGCAGTCAGCAGAAATATGTAAGCTCATTTTCCATTTGTCTTAAAAACAATCGCTTGTTATAATTATGAGTTTAGATGCCATGCATTTCTTGGCAGTATAATAATGCTTCATTTAAAGGATGGTTAACCACTGTAACAGGCAACATTGTGCTACTGCCAAGAAATCTTGCTTTGCCGCTAAATGCATTATAATGTACTGTAAATCAAATAATTAACTATTGAAGTACTGAATC
The DNA here is from genome assembly GCA_030390025.1 of Squalus acanthias. Classification (NCBI taxonomy): domain Eukaryota; kingdom Metazoa; phylum Chordata; class Chondrichthyes; order Squaliformes; family Squalidae; genus Squalus; species Squalus acanthias. The sequence goes on from CM059426.1 coordinate 50,871,462, forward strand.
CTCCTGTTAATATTGAATGTATGCACAAAACTTCTACCATATAACAAAACTGCCATTCTGTGCATTGTGAATTTAAATGCTGAATGTTGTAGACTGGAACTAAGGAAGCATACCGAACTACAGAATGCTTCCAGATACAATCAAAAATCAAAAAGTTAGCCTTGATTTTAGCCTGACCCTCAATGGATTTCAATGGAGAGTAAAATCAGAAGGGGTGTAAAACAGGCATCTGACCCGAACCCGCCCTATTCCCAACTGGTGGGTTCGGTGAAAATTACCCCTTTTGTATCACTTAAATTGTGCACAGTGACTATAATTCAAGAGCTCACACTGTGCAGATTTATTGATGATGAATTAACTGTTTAGAACTATGCTCTGTACTGTTGATATCAAATATATTTGTGTCGTCAGTGTTGTGACCAGATTGCCCGGTACAGTACTTTCTTTTGATCTATAATGGAATATGGGAGTCTCATGTCAAGCCATACATGAAATACGAGTACCATTAGTAACTTCTACTGAAGTGCAAGCTTGTTAAATAAACTAGAAAAAAAGAAAGAATTGCATTTATAGAGAGCCTTTCACAATCTCAGAATGTGCCAAAGCGCTTTACAGCCAATGAAGTACTTTTGAAGTGTAGTCACTGTTGTAATGTAGGAAAAATAAAAATTCAAAGGGGCACAGCATTTAACATTAAAAGGAAGTCTATAAAAAAAGTATGAACATTTTATAGATAGTTTCTAAATTATTTTACAAGATTCAGGAGCATTTTTAAGGGAATTTTGCAAAATATATGCACATTCTTTCCTTGTCTGAAGCTCTGTCATGTTGGCTGCCAGGATAAGATTTTTTGCAGCAAAAGCAACGTGATTGATTCATCTTGGTATTTACTTAGATGTTAGGAATATATTTTGGCAGACAAATTGATTATGCAGTGATTAGATTAGCCATCATGTGCCAAATCCAAAACTAAAGGGGAACCAGATAAGGGCAGGGCAGACGATAGGATCATGGTTTGAGTTCTGGGCCATGATTTTCCTGTCCAACATGAAATGGTGGGGCAGGTTTTGCACCCACCCCAACTGACCCACCACTGTCCGCAGTAAAGTTTTGAGGGCCAGTCTCAGTTAAGTTTTTTTGGTGGGCTCCTAGCATCATTCCTGCCTGCTTTTGGGAGGTCGTAACTGGCATGGTGGATGAGGGCAGGGTGGGCGGGGTGGGGGGGGGGTGCACGGGGGTGGGGGTAGGGGTGCAGAAATAGCTGTTGCTGCAGGAGTTGGACAACTTCAGCAGCTCACAGAATCAGGCAGCCTGGAAGAGTGGAAACATTTTGGATCCCCCAGTAACAGTTGCAAAATTTGCCATTGTGGATCGATCACCCCAAATTCAACTCTACTCATTGATGTTCTACGGGTAATGCCTCCTCTAACAGAAATGGATGCCTGGGTGGTAATTTTGACTTTGGATGATAGTGTAAAACCGATGATATTGGATCAGACGCCCATTATAGATCTCTCCGGATTTCCATTTCCATTGAAGTCATGCTGATGATTGGAAGGAAGCTGATTGTCATGTTTTGGGATTTTTGACCACTTTTCCATAGGAAGGATTTTGAAAAAAAGTTATTTTTAATGTTGAGTCTTTAAAAGTATGGCATACTCAGGCAAGTTAAACAAAGTTTGGGATGATTGATAGAAAAGATACTAATGAATTAGCATTGATGTTGCTTCCCCATAAACTATAAATAATAAGCAATTAATTAGATAGCCTTGGTGATTGAAAGATACCTCAGGCCCTTTGTACTGGAAATTCTTTGTCCCCTTTTTGGGTATGATCAGGGGGAGATAAGACGGTGACAGGGACACAGTCTGACAAAGAGAGTTTTATTGAATCAGGAAGGCTGCAAATGCAGTCAGGTTTGTTAAAAAGAAATTTGTGAGGCCTTTCACTGAGGCAAAGAGGTTAGAAATGATGGAGGATGGTTAAAACCATCTTGTTTAAATCAAGTAAGAAGTGGGACAATTGCACAAGTCTTCAGTATTGCAGCCAGCATGTTGTCACAGCCCAAAGCCTTTGCTGTTTCCAATGCACTCAGCCACTTCTGAATGTCACGTAGAGTGGACCGAATTGGCTGGACACTGGCATCTACGATGGAACATAAAAAGGAAATTGAGTAGGATTATCCAGCCAGCACTTTTGGCTGGACTCATTCTAAAATACTTCAGCCTTGTCTCTTCAACTCATGTGCTAGACTCCATTATAGTTGGGGATAAGGATGTTCATGGAACCTCCTCCTGTTAGCTCCCTGATTATCCACCACCATTCTCAGCTGGAATCTGGACTACAGAACTTTGCCTTGATCTGTTGGTTGTGAGACTGGTTAGCTCTGTCTAAATCTGCTGTTTTTGCTGTTTAGTTCACAGGTGACTCTGTATTGAACCTTCACTAAATTGGCACCTCATCTAAATTATGCCTGATGCTGCTCCGCCCTCATGCACTCCCTATTGAACCAGGGTTGATCTTCCAGCTTGCTGTTGATGGAGCAGTGAGAGATGTGCTAGGCCATGAGGTTACAAATTGTGGTGGTATACAATTTTGCTGTTGCTGATGGCCGGCAGCACCTCATGGATGTCCAGTTCTGTCCTTAGCCTGCCCCACTTAGCATGGCAGTAGTGCACAGCTACACAATGAAGAGTGTCCTCATTGTTGAGATGCGACATTTGTTTTAAGTGGGTTAACACCTCCTACAACATAACAGAAAGAGGTAAGTCAGAGGAACGCGTGAAGTATTTGCTGCCAATATCAGAAACAATCATTCCAAGGTTATTATTTCTCAATAAAATCTATTCTTTGCAATAATGGCAGACAGCTAAGTCTGCTTTGTCTATTGCAGACAATAAATCTCTCTTGGTGATGATGAAGTGATTTTTATTACACCAGCGTGCAGACAATGTAGCACCATTCCTTGTTCTAATCTTTGTGTGAGACCTTTTCATTTAGAATTGACTGTTAACATGTATTTGCTACCCTTTATTTACAGGGATTGTGCAGAGCCAGCCAAACACAGAGTCTGTCTTGTTTGGGCTCTGGCATTGCATTTATACAGCCTAGCAACCTAACAGCAGTGCTGAAGGACTTGTCATTATGTCCTCAAGACTCTTATATGGACATGTCACACAAACCCCATCTCTTTGTACTTATCTTGAGAATTTATAATAGAACAAACAGAAATGTTTACAGAACAAGCTGTAAAAAAATCAATTTCTGCTAAACCGAAAGAGATGAAATTTGACTGTTGCATTGCACTATTCTGGAAATCTGAAGTAATCCCGGGATAGTTTTTAATTTGCCAGAAATATGCATGAAGTAGTAAGCAAAAAAGGAGATTAAATGAATGATAACCAACAGCTATGTTATTTTTTGTGAGTTTTTTGTAGAAAATGGCTAACCAATGGCCAAAAGAACAAATAGCTCGAGTATAGTTTATATTCTGATTATGCAGTAAGCTTCATTGGTACAATAAAGACTTATCACTTGATATTGTTTAGCTACACCTTATTTATACCTTGCAATATATTAAAAGTACATTATTTCCTTGTATTATTCAGTCAAATGAGAGTTCATATACTGTGACTATGATTTGAATCATGTGATACAACATCACTATCACATGGTACGGTCATAAATGCCCACACAAGCCTGCTTGTAGGGCTGGGCTCATTGCCGCGAAGGTTTCCTTTGGCAAGGTTTTTGAACATATATGGAGGTTGTTTCTTGTGTTTTGGAATTACAAGACATTTAAGTAAAGATATTGGCCTAAAAATTCGGTTGCTTTGCGCCTCCCGTTAGCGCCTTAAGAGGGCGCTAATGGGGCGCAAAGCAACTAGCGCCTGGGCGTGGTGCCACCAACGCCTCCTGCAAAATTCAGCGGGAGGCTAGTGGCGGTGGTAACCGTTAGCGCCCCGCGGTGCTGCGCCGCCGGCGATTACATCATCGCCATGCGCAGTGTACTGCTCGTGCCCCGGCCATGATCTTCGGTCGCGCCCCCTGACTTACCGCCGGACGCTATGTCCGACAGGGTCAGGGGGGCCTACCTGCGGCTGGGGCGGCTCAAGTTAAAGGGGAGGTGCCGGGTGACCATTTTTGCTGCTGGCCGTCTGCCAGCACCTGCCCCCTCTGCCATCCCCGGCCTCCTCTGCAGCCCCCCCCCCCCACCCCCCGGCCTCCTCTGCAGCACCCCCCCCCCCGCGGAGTGTCGGCTGCACTCCATGAGCCCGGCACTTCCCTTGAGTGCCAGGCTCTTTTGCCGGCACTCCGATCCCTGGTGGCCCAGCTGGGCCCCAGGTCCCCTCCCCTTTAATAAGGGGAGGAAGGCCTGCAGTACTGCAGCGTGACATGACGCAGTATGTGGCGCTGCGACACGTAGCGCCGCGATATTCACTTGCAGCATCCTAAGAGGGAGGCGGGGCGCTTCCAGTAGCACCCCACCTCCCTCTTGGGGCGCTACCGGTGAATTTCGGCTGCGGGGGCGCTAATTTTTTCAGGGCGCTAAAGGTAGCGCAACGGCAAAGTTAGCGTCCCAAAGGGGGCGCGACTCAATTTTTCCCCCATTCTGCCCAATAACTCTCACCGACTGAGTTGATCTTTATGCAACCAATTCTTCTGTCTTGTGGTTAGCCTTGTCTTATTTTACTTTTGCTTGTTGCTGTATTTCTCTGCCTGACTGCTGCATTGCAGTACACAACAGTCAAAAGTAGTCTTGGAGATCTTGGTTGGGTTGTATTGTTGGACTGCCGCTGATCTATCTAATCATTGGACCCACTACTTCAGAATGCCAAAGGCATCTTCTGCTCTGTCCTGCTGAAAATATGGGTCACACTGTATCTCTCCTCATCTCTTGTCCTTGGGCGATGCAGTGGTATCATAATCCATGGCTGTAGTTTATATCCTTAGTCCCACAGCAGCAATTCCTGAAATCTTTATCAACATTTTAATAAAACTGGCATTGTTGACTGAGATAAGATAAAGAAATCATAAGAGCTGCCAGACTAATGTGCATGTGTGATTCTATACCGATGGTTGTAGACCTGCTGCACATGCATGGAACGATAGCCCTTTCTTTGGGGTTGGAGGCACATACGGCCATTGGCCACGAGGGCAGTTAATGACACCGTGCACCTCTGGAAATCTGCTTTATGGTAGAAGTGGAGGCTCCTGCTGCTGGCTGATTTCCAGAGGGAAACTGATGAAATCAGCAGCACTGAAAAAATAATGTGTGATGCAACCATGCACTAAAGGCTGAGAGATGCGACAAAGGTCCCACATGTTCTTCTGGCAAAAGCCCACTGCATAAAACGCTAATGTAGCTGTAATGATGACACCACTGACAGAGGGATCCATGCGCTGGAACTGGTTTGCCGTCTGGCTGTAGGAGTGTGGCGTTGTTTTGCTATGGTATCTTTCAGGAATCTTGGTCTGAGCATAACCGGTATCTTCCATACAACATACACGAGCCTGGCCCTGTACATACGAGAGGTGGCATAAAAATGGACCCAATGGACTGTAAGTTGAAAACACACCTGTCTGGCATGCTTCCTTTAATCTTTGTTATTCTCCAGAACATGCAAATAGAAATGTATACCCATAGGAATACCCAGAGTTGCATGCAAATGAGCTCATTAACAGTATCAGGTGTACAAGCAGGCATAATTTCTGAGTGGAGGGGGTTGACTTATGAAGAATGGTTGAGCAGGTTGGGCCTATACTCATTGGAATTTAGAAGAATAAGAGATGATCTTATTGAAACATATAAGATACTTAGGGGGCACTACAAGGTAGATGCAGGGAGGATGTTTCCCCTCGTGGGGAAATCTAGAACTCGGGGGCATAGTTTCAGAATAAAGGGTCGCCCTTTTAGAACTGAGATGAGGAGGAATTTTGTGGAATTCTCTGCGCCAGAGAGCTGTGGAGGCTGGGTCATTAAATACATTTAAGGTGGAGATAGACAGATTTTTACAAGATAAGGGAATGAAGGGTTATGGTGAGCGGGCAGGGAAGTGGCTTTGAGCCCAAGATCAGCCATGATCTTATTGAATGGCGGAGCAGGCTCAAGAGGCCAAGTGGCCTATTCCTGCTCCTATTTCTTATGTTCTTATCTTATGTTCTTATAAATAAGAGATGCAGTACAGCTTTAAAACGCTGTCATGAAGGCTACAAGAGTTTGCCTAACTCGGTTTGTCCAAAAAGACCAAAATAGCACAGAAGTAGTAAGTTTCTAAAAGATAAACAGCAGTGCACCATTGAGAATAATTGCCCAAGTGAAAGAAACACATATAATGCACAGGGTAGGCCTCAGGCCTTTGATAATATAGGGATGCGATTGCATTATCAGCCCGTTAATTACTACTGACGTAAGAAAACTACAAGGCACTTGGTCTAAGCGTTAAACAAAGCTTTAATCAACTGTTTTTCAACATGGAGATCTAGTTGTGTCTTTCACTAGTTCCTGTTGAGGAATGTCCTGAGCAAGCTGAGCCCATGCCCGAGTATTTATACTCTCCCTGGACAGCGCCACCAGCAGGCCGCCCAGTATTACTTCATACACGAATGACAAGATTCATGTCAACTACTACCATCTCATATTCTGGGTTTTCTGTTACAGTTGGGCTATTTTAATTTCATTTGTCACTCAATACAACTCCCCTCAATGTTTCTTGCAAAGGCAATTCACAAACCAAACATCAAGTAGAATTTTGAAGGAATATTTCAAACTGGGTCTCGGGCCTCTTCAGCATACTTTGGCGATCTGCAGATGCCTGTCACACCCCCAGAGGCAGGCCAATAAGACCATAAAAAAGCAAACCAAACTCTAGGGTTTATTTCCAGAGGGATAGTATTGAAAAGTAGGGAAGTTATGCAAACTTGTATCGAACCTTGGTTAGACCACACTTGGAGTACTGCGTACAGTTCTGATCGCCATATTATAAAAAGGATATAGGGACACTGGAGAAGGTGCAAAATAGATTTATAAGGATGATACCAGAAATGTGAGGCTATAACTATCAGGAAAGGATGAACAGGCTGGATCACTTTTCTCTTGAAAAGAGAAGGCTGAGGGATGACCTAATAGAGGTCTTTAAAATTATGAAAAGTTTTGATAGAGTAGATACAGAGAGAGTGTTTCCACTTGTGAGGAAGAGCATAACTAGAGGCCATCAATATAAGATAGTCACCAAGAAATCAAATAGGGAATTCAGAAGAAACTTCTTTACCCAGAGTGGTGAGAATGTGGAACTCACTACCACAGGGAATACTTGAGGCAAATAGTATAGATGCATTTAAGGGGAAGCTAGATACGCATATGAGGGAGAAGGAAATAGAAGGTTATGCTGATAGGATTAAGAACATAAGAACGTAAGAAATAAGAGCAGGAGTAAGCCATATGGCCCCTTGAGCCTGCTCCGCCATTCCATAAGATCATGGCTGATCATCGACCTCAACTCCATTTTCCCGCCCGATCTCCATATTGCTTGATTCCCCTAGAGTCCAAAAATCTATCTATCTCAGCCTTGAATATACTCAGCATCCTAGATGAGAAAGGATGAGGAGGCTCAAGTGGAGCATAAACTTCATCATGGACTGGTTGGGCAGAATGGCCTGTTTCAAGCTGTATATTCCATGTAATTCTATGTAAAATTAATTCACATTGGCCTAAATATTTGTTTAGGCACATTTTCAAACTTGAAATGGTCAGCACATTAGGAACACGCACCAGAAGCCAGAGGCCCAAGGCTAGCCCGAAACTGGGCCTCGTATCTCATCATACTTCAGCAAGCTGCAGGTGCCTGTTACACCTTCAGAGGCAGCTTGCCGGTGTATTGGCCACCAATTTGGTCCAGCAGTCTTGCCGGAAGCGGCACTTAGGTAAGTCTTGGGAATGGGAAGGGAGGAGAACAGGAAGGGGCTAGTACAACCTAGCAGTGGCCCTCAGTAGTGATGTGGAACCTGGAGAAGCATTCCTGATACTCCCAACTCCACAGGAATGTCAGTATACATAAATAAACCCTTTTTGTTGGCGATTGCTGGTTAGGCTGCAGCAAACGCAATGCTCCACTCAGCAATGACCAATTTAGTGGAAGATCCTGAAACAGCGGTTAGGACGCTCAATAACATATGTAACAAGCCATATGCCTGTTTCAGGCATCCACCAGGGACATCAGAATATTGCCCAACCCAATATAGGATTGGACGTCTGTCACGTATCCTTGGGACACAGGACATAGTCTCATGAAATTTGACATGTCACCCCCTCCCCCTCTCCTTTTTAATGCCAAAAAACTGGGCAAAAAGGGGTGCAATTTCATATCCTTTATCTCATGGTGCTCTTGCCTCAAACTGCTAAAACATTAAATATTAGGGTAAAATATTAAATATTTTAGAAAAAGTCAGCCTGAGAACCACTGATATATTATGGCCTAGAAATTCATAGTTAAGGCCCATTTAGAGGGAAAAAAGGCGACCGCCACACTTCCACCTGCTGCCGACGAGTCCTGCGGCGGCCGCCAATTTTGGCTGGGCGGCAGCGCTGCCGATGTCCGTGCTCACTAGCAATATGGAGATTATGCAGATTGTAACATCAGTGAGTGTGCAGTACTGTCATTTTAGAATAGAATGGTTACAGCTTAGAAGGAGGCCATTCGGCCCGTCGAGCCCGTGCCGGCTCTCTGCAAGAGCACTTCAGCTAGTCCCATTCCCCCGCCCTTTCCCCATAGCCCTGCAAATTCTTTTCCTTCAGGTACTTATCCAACTCCCTTTTGAAAGCCACAATTGAATCTGCCTCCACCACACCTTCAGGCAGTGCATTCCAGATCATGACCACTCGCTGAATAAAAAAGTTTTTCCTCATTTCGCCTTTGGTTCTTATGCCAATCAACATAAATCTGTGCCCTCTGGTTCTCGACCCTTCCGCCAATGGGAACAGTTTTTCTCTATCTACTCTGTCTAGACCACTCATAATTTTGAACACCTCTATCAAATCTCTTCTCAACCTTCTCTGCTCTAAGAATAACAACCCCAGCTTCTCCAGTCTATCCACGTAATTGAAGTCCCTCATCCTGGAACCATTCTTGTAAATCTTTTCTGCACCCTCTCTAAGGCCGTCACATCCTTCCTAAAGTGCGGTGCCCAGAATTGGACACAATACTCCAGTTGCGGCCGAACCAGTATTTTATAAAGCTTCATCATAATTTCCTTGCTTTTATAGTCTATGCCTCTATTTATAAAGACCAGGATCCCGTGTGCTTTTTTTTATTTGTTCATGGGATTTGGGCATCGCTAGCAAGGCCAGCATTTATTCCCCATCCCTAATTGCCCTTGAGAAGGTGGTGGTGAGCTGCCTTCTTGAACCGATGCAGTCCATGTGGTGAAGGTACTCCCACAGTGCTGTTAGGGGGGGAGTTCCAGGATTTTGACCCAGCGACGATGAAGGAGCGATGATATACTTCCAAGTCAGGATGGTGTGTGACTTGAAGGGGAAACTGGAGGTGGTGGTGCTCCCATGCGCCTGCTGCTCTTGTCCTTCTAGGTGGTAGAGGTCGCGGGTTTGAGAGGTACTGCCAAAGAAGCCTTGGCGAGTTGCTGCAGTGCATCTTGTAGATGGTACACACTGCAGCCATGGTGCGCCGGTGGTGGAGAGAGGGCGCTAATGGGGCACAAAGCCGCTAACGCCCGGGCGCAGCGATGTTTGCGCCGCTCAGGAACTTAACTTGACATTGTGCGGCGGCGCTAAAACTTACCGCTGCGACCACCTGCGCGCGCAGATTGTGACGTCATTCCATGGTGCAACGCCCTTGTGGCGCCCCGGCGCGGAAATTGAGTGGCGCCCCCTGCCTTACCGCCTGGCGATTCCAACGACCAGAAGACTGGAACGCTATCAATCGCTGTGGGGCTGGGGGGGGCGCTATTTAAAGGGGGCCTCTTCCTGTCTTTTATTGTTGGTGGCATTTTTGAACTACGCATTCTGAGAGAGAGAGGGAGAGACTTCTGGAGAGATTCAACGTTGTGTGAAGGAGTTTTGGGTACTGAGCAGCACTTTGCAGGTTCATTTTGATTTGCCATTCCTTGTATCGATTTAGCAGAGACTGTGGGAGCTGCACTCTGAGCTCTTTGCCTGGTACTCTCCATTGTTCTTTCCAGCACATTTGATGTGCAAGTCTCTCCAGGCCGAGATTCAAGGCTGCAATGAACAGGATGTTGAATGTTTAAGGTGGTAGATGGGGTGCCAATCAAACGGGCTGCTTTGTCTTGAATGGTGTCGAGCTTCTTGAGTGTTGTTGGAGCTGCACTCATCCAGGTAAGTAGATTGTATTCCATCAATCTCCTTACTTGTGCCTTGTAGATGGTGGAAAGGCTTTCGTGAGTCAGGAGGTGAGACACTCGCCGCAGAATACCTAGCCTCTGACCTGCTCTTGTTGCCACAGTATTTATGTGGTTGGTCCAGTTAAATTTCTGGTCAATGGTGACTCCCAGGATGTTGATGATGAGGGATTCGGTGATGGTAATGCCATTGAATGTCAAGGGGCGGTGGTTAGACTCGGAGATGGTCATTGCCTGGCACTTGTGTGCTGCAAATGTTACCATTTTTAACCACTTTCACAACCTGCCCCGCTGTCTTCAGCGATTTGTGCACATATACCCCCAGGTCTCTCTGTTCCTGCACCCCCTTTAGAATTGTCCCCTTTAGTTTATATTTCCTCTCCTCATTCTTCCTACCAAAATATATCACTTCGCAATTTTCAGCGTTAAATTTCATCTGCCACGTGTCCGCCATTCCACCACCTATCTATGTCCTCTTGAAGTCTATCACTATCCTCCTCATCTTCAAATTTTGAAATTGTGCCCTGTACACCCAAGTCCAAGTCATTAATATATATCAAGAAAAGCAGTGGTCCTAGTACTGATTCTTGGGGAACACCACTGTATACCTTCTTTCAATCTGAAAAACAACCGTTCACCACTACTCTCTGTTTCCTGTCACTTAGCCAGTTTCATATCCTTACTGCCACTGTCCATTTTATTCCATGGGCTTGAACTTTGCTGGCAAGCCTATTATGTGGCACTTTATCAAACGCCTTTTGGAAGTCCATGTACACCACATCAACCGCATTGCCCTCATCAACCCTCTCTGTTACCTCATCAAAAAATTCAATCAAGTTAGTTAAACATGATTTGCCTTTAATAAATCCGTGCTGGCTTTCCTTAGTTAATCCACACTTGTCCACGTGACTGTTAATTTTGTCCCGGATTATCATTTCTAAAAGCTTCCCCACCACCGAGGTTAAACTGACTGGCCTGTAGTTGCAGGGTTTATCCTTACACCCTTTTTTGAACAATTTGCAATTCTCCAGTCCTCTGGAAACACCCCCCTATCTAAGGAGGATTGGAAGATTATGGCCATTACCTCCGCAATTTCCACCTTTGCTTCCCTCAGCATCCTAGGATGCATCCCATCCGGTCCTGGTGACTTATCTACTTTAAGTACTGTCAGCCTTTCTAGCACCTCCTCTTTATCAATTTTTAACCCACCCAGTATCTCAACTACCTTCTGTTCCACTATGACTTTGGCAGCATCTTCTTCCTTGGTAAAGACAGATGCAAAGCACTCATTTAGTACTTCAACCATGCCCTCTGCCTCCATGCGTAGTTCTCCATTTTGGTCCCTAATCGGCCCCACCCCTCCTCTTAAGAACATAAGAACATAAGAAATAGGAGCAGGAGTAGGCCCCACGAGCCTGCTCTGTCATTCAATAAGATCATGGCTGATCTTCTATCTCAACTCCACTTTCCTGCACTATCCCCATATCCCTTGATTCCCTTAATATCAAAAATCTATCGATCTCTGTCTTGAATATACTCAATGACTGAGTCTTCACAGCCCTCTGAGGTAGAGAATTCCAAAGATTCATCACCCTCTGAGTGAAGAAGTTTCTCCTCATCTCAGTCCTAAACAGCTGACCCCTTATTCTGAGACTGTAACCCCTGTTTCTAGACTCCCGAGCCAGGGGAAACATCCTCCCTGCATCTACCATGTCAAGCCCTGTAAGAATTGTGCATGTTTCAATGAGATCACCTCTCATTCTTCTAAACTCCAGAGAATATAGGCCTAGTCTACTCAATCTCTCCTCATAGGACAATACCCCCATCCCAGGAATCAGTCTGGTGAACCTTTGTTGCACCCCCTCTATGGCAAGTATATCCTTCCTTATGTAAGGAGACCAAAACTGTACACAATATTCCAGATGTGGTCTCACCAGCCACTATAATTGCAGTAAGACGTCTTTACTCTTATACTCAAATCCTCTTGTAATAAAGGCTAACATACCATTTGCTTTCCTACTTGCTTGCATGTTAACTTTCAGTGATTCATGTAATGGACATCCAGATCCCTCTGAATACCAACATTTCCCAATCTCTCACCATTTCAAAAATATTCTGCTTTTCTATTTTTCCTACCAAAGTGGATAACTTCATATTTCTCCACATTATATTCCATTTGCCATGTTCTTGCCCACTCACTTAGCCTGTCTATATCCCCTTGAAGCCTCTTTGATTCTTTGTGGTCGGGGAAGGAGACTCCCAAGCTGGGTATTGTTTCAGCCTTGGCCTGGGATCCACCAGGAGGTGAGTACAGTGAATGAAAGGAGGAATACTGGCTTCCCCACAAGAAGTGGGGACCATCTGGGGGTCCAGGCCTCGGTCTTTGCCTAGACCCCAGAAAAAACTTTGAAGATTCTGTCAACAGATTGTCCCCCTTACAAAACAGGCCACTGGATCTTTGAAACTTTGTCCTTGCACCAGGGCTGTCATAGTTGCCCTTAATGGTTGGCCTGTATTGGATGAGGGGAGTCAGTGATGGAGGTTTGTGGAAGTCAAATCCAGGCACTTCAGCCATGATTGAGAGCCTACTGATTTTCAGGGTCTCTATCTATGGGAAAGCAGCCAATGCTTCTGTTCAAAAATGAATTAACTCAACGTTGCTTTAGGGACTGTTTGAAATGTTAACATATGTAGTTAGCAGATAGTCAAATAGTCAATTCTAGTCTCTCTGAATGTTGATTTCACTTCAACCACCTAGACAAAGTTACAGGTTCAATTACTATTAGGTGTCAAAAACAAACATACTATTAGGTGAGCAGAATATTTCCGTTCACACCATATTTACTTAAGCATTAAAATGGTTACCACTGTAATGACCTGTCTATGCATAAGGATCCATTTGTTCATCAAAAAGGCCCACATTTACATCAAAGAAAGGACCCGAATATAATTCGTAGGCAGTCTCATGGTCCCTAGTTCCTGCCTTGGCTGTGCCATTAAAATGAGGGAGCTGGGATGGGCTCCGTTAGTGTCATTTCCCACGTAACTTCCATTCGAAGCTATTATTCAGAAACTGCTGGAAAGGATGTTTGAAAAGGACGACAAGGAATTTAGGGGGTGAAATTTGCCTCCTTTGTGTCCGCCGTTAGCGCCTCTGGGGGGCGCTAATGGGGCGCAAAGGGGTTATTGCCCAGTGTGGGGCGATAATAGCGCGTCCCGAGAAATTCGGCGGGGTGCTGCTGAGGTGCTAGCCGAGAGCGCCGCAACCTGCTGGTAGCGCCCTGGGCCACTGCGCAGCCGGCGATGATGTCATTGCCGAGCGACGTGACCCCTTAGCGCCCCACCGCGGCCCCTTACCGCCCTGCGGAAGACATTCGGCTGCGTCCCGCAAGGCTGCCGCGGGCGATGTCAGTGACAGCCTCGCAGGTCGCAAACTGGGCCGCACACCGTTGACGTAGCGGTAATTAAAGGGGAGGACCTCTGCGCCCCGCGCTGACACTTTTTCTTTTGGCCGACATCCAGGTCGGCCCCTCTTGGTGGCCCTTGGCGTGGCCCGTGGCCACCATCGCGCCATCCGGCACCGTGTTTCGGTGCCAGGCTGCGGCCACGGCACCACGCCGCCCTAGTAGGCTAGCGGAAGCCGTCAAACGGACTGCAGAACTCGCAGCATCCCTCCCCTGAGTAGGAATAAACGAGTCATTTTCAGTTTGGCAGGCTGTAACTAGTGGGGTACTGCAAGGATCAGTGCTTTGCGCCCAAGACACCACCCCAAGAGGAAGTGGAGCACCCAAGATAGCACTCTGCTTCCTCATTGGGGCGGTAAGCCCAATTTAGCGGCCGGGGCAGTACTCCCGCGCCAGGCGCTAAATGTCTGGCGCTAATTCGGTTACCATCCCCAAACGGGGTGTAACCGAATTTCTCCCCCTCAAACTTCTTGTTTTGAAACAGCTTGAGGGTGAAGTTGGAGCTCATTGTACCTGTTTGCCAGTGGGCCAATCTCCCACGCCTGAACAGCCTCAGAAACACGTCCGATGACATATTGGTTGGGGGCTCTCGAGGTGTCCCTGGTGGCCACCTAAAACAGAGAGTTAAGCCCCTTGAATATGCTAATAAGGTGCCTAACGCATGTTTTAGGACAAAACTGAAAACTGGTTTACCCTGAACATAGCAGGAGTCGAGCCGGCTGTGTTCAGGATTACCTGGTCTACATACGGTCTGAAAAGGACCGCTGGAGGCCGCCACCATAAAAGTAAGTTTTAAAAATACTTTCCTAACTGTGAGGCCAGTAGGAGCAGAAGTAGTCAAACCACTGGTGAGCTGCCTCTGTGGTCATGACTAGTCGGTACCACACTAATGAGGCCCCTCTCCTGGTGATCCCTGGGCCACCATTAGAGGCCGGAGACAGAGAAATCAGCTGGATCCCCAGTTTTCCCCACTCTCCCCTGTCATTTAAATGTGACAAGGATGAGTGGCTGAGATCCCTCCGGTGGGAAAGGAAGGGAAATGTACCACAGTGCTGGCATGGGTGAGGATGTGGTGGTAAGTCTTCCACCTGGATTTTCCTACATTCTTCACCACTATACCACTCAATTTTAGGTGGCATAGCAGAGGAAAATCCAGTCTATGATCTGCTTATAGAAACTGCCTTTAGCTGTGATAAGAAAGCAAATTTGTTGGGGGGAAAGATCATACTATGGGGGAAAAATTCAGTTGGTTGCGCCTCCCGTTAGCGCCTTAAGAGGGCGCTAATGGGGCGCAAAGCAACTAGCGCCCGGGCGCAGTGATGTTTGCGCCGCTCGCGAAATTAAGTAGACATTTTGTGGCGGCGCTAAACACTATCGCCACGATCTCCTGCGCCAGCAGATCGTGATGTCAGTCGACTGCGCAACGCCCCGGTAGCGCCCCGGACCGGATATTGAGTGGCGCCCACTGCCTTACCGCCTGCCGCTAGCAACGACAGGTTGAGGGGAGCGTTTTGCAGTCAGGAAGGGACTGGGGGAGCGCTATTTAAAGGCGACCGCTTCCTGCCTTTTATTGTTGGTGGCATTTTTGAACCACGCATTCTGAGAGAGAGAGAGAGAGACTTCTGGAGAGATTCAACGCTGTGTGAAGGAGTTTTGGATACTGAGCAGCACTTTGCAGGTTCATTTTGATTTGCCCTTCCTTGTATTGATTTAGAAGAGACTGTGGAGGCTGCACTCTGAGCTCTTTCCCTGGGCCTCTCCATTGTTCTTTCCAGCAGATTTGATGTACAGGTCTCTCCAGGCCGAGATTCAAGGCTGCAATGAGCAAGATGTGGATGGAAAGCAAGATCAACCCTCCCCTTTAAGAACTGGCCGGCGCAATTGTGTGTGTGTTCCATTGCTGACTGACATCACATGAGCTTCGCCAGCGCTCTGAGGTAGCGCCTCGCTCCTCGGCCTTTGCGCCTTAAGACAGGTGTGAAGCGCCTGATTTAGCGCTCCAATCACCTCCAGGGGCGATAAAAGTCAAGTTTGCAGTCGGAGGCGATAATTAGCGTCAGGCGCTAATCTTTCTGCCCGGCCGATAATTGCGTCCCAAATGGGGCGATACTGAATTTCTCCCCATATATCTTTGAGGACATAATGTACAGGGTGGATAAAGGGGAACCAGTGGACATAGTGTATTTAGACTTCCAGAAGGCATTCGACAAGGTGCCACATAAAAGATTATTGCTCAAGATAAAAAATCACTGGAGTGGGGGTAATATTCTGGCATGGGTGGAGGATTGGTTATCTAACAGGAAGCAGAGAGTTGGGATAAATGGTTCATTCTCGGACTGGCAACCAGTAGCCAGTGGTGTTCCGCAGGGGTCGGTGCTGGGTCCCCAACTCTTTACAATCTATATTAACGATTTGGAGGAGGGGACCGAGTGTAACATATCAAAGTTTGCAGATGATACAAAGATGGGAGGGAAAGTAGAAAGTGAGGAGGACATAAAAAACCTACAAGGGGATATAGACAGGCTGGGTGAGTGGGCGGAGATTTGGCAGATGCAATACAATATTGGAAAATGTGAGGTTATGCACTTTGGCAGGAAAAATCAGCGAGCAAGTTATTATCTTAATGGCGAGAAACTGGAAAGTACTGCAGTACAAAGGGATCTGGGGGTCCTAGTGCAAGAAAATCAAAAAGTTAGTATGCAGGTGCAGCAGGTGATCAAGAAGGCCATCGGAATGTTGGCTTTTATTGCTAGGGGGATAGATTATAAAAACAGGGAGGTATTGCTGCAGTTATATAAGGTATTGGTGAGACCGCACCTGGAATACTGCATACAGTTTTGGTGTCCATACTTAAGAAAAGACATACTTGCTCTCGAGGCAGTACAAAGAAGGTTCACTCGGTTAATCCTGGGGATGAGGGGGTGCACATATGAGGAGAGGTTGAGTAGATTGGGACTCTACTCATTGGAGTTCAGAAGAATGAGAGGCGATCTTATTGAAACATATAAGATTGTGAAGGGGCTTGATCGGGTGGATGCGGTAAGGATGTTCCCAAGGATGGGTGAAACTAGAACTAGGGGACATAATCTTAGAATAAGGGGCTCCTCTTTCAAAACTGAGATGAGGAGAAACTTCTTCACCCAGAGGGTAGTAGGTCTGTGGAATTTGCTGCCCCAGGAAGCTGTGGAAGCCAAATCATTAAATAAATTTAAAACAGAAATAGATAGTTTCCTAGAGGTAATGGGAATTAGGGGTTACGGTGAGCGGGCAGGAAATTGGACATGAGGCTGAGTTCAGATCGGTCAGGGCCCTGTGGGTGGCGGAGCGGGCCCAGGGGCTGAGTGGCCGGGTCCTGCTCCTACTTCTTGTGTTCTTTAGATTTGAGGTTAGGATCAGATCAGCCATGATCTTATTGAATGGCGAAGCAGGCTCGAGGGGCCGATTGGCCTACTCCTGCTCCTATTTCTTATGTTCTTATGTTCTTATATCTATATCTCTACATTCTTCAGAGCCCCTGTGTGATTTGTTATTGACCCTATGTGTACTACCACCACAAACTCACTATTGCTCTCTACAATATCCGGCAATGAGCACCACTCTACTTCCAGGTAAACTATCATCATCCAATAAACTAGCCACCTTTTTGAGTGCCAATTCTCGATGATGACAATTTTTCTTTGCCTTGCGAACTTTTTGTCCTAACTATCTTCTCTGGTTTCTTGTCTACCTCTTCCTCAATAATGTGTTATCCTTCTGCATTTTTAACCAGTGCTCAATACGTGTACATTATTCTAACTTCCTCAATTTTTAAGTTATATGGACTTAGTCACTACCAATGTAAATGTGTAAATACCAATCTTCATATTAATAGAAATTCAGTGCTTTGCAAACAAATAATTGATTCCAACTAAATTTAGTTGACAAATATTGTTGCAATAATGCTCGACTATATATTAAGTAATTTTTTTTTAGATGCAGTCTATTAGTCAGTAAATTTATTTCACGTTTCTTTATTTTTTATTTATTGATTACAGTTGTGTCCTTGTACTAAAATTAATTTGATAACAGTGATGCATGAACATTAACTAGGATTTTTCTTAAAACTACCACAGGTTTTCCTTAAACGATCGTAGGCGATCTTAGAACATAAGAACATAAGAAATAAGAGCAGGAGTAGGCCATACGGCCCCTCGAGCCTGCTCTGCCATTCAATAAGATCATGGCTGATCATCGACCTTAACTCCACTTTCCCGCCCGACCTCCATATCCCTTGATTCCCCTAGAGTCCAAAAATCTATCTATCTCAGCCTTGAATATACTCAAAGACTCAGCATGCACAGCCCTCTGGGGCAGAGAATTCCAAAGATTCACAACCCTCTGAGTGAAGAAATTCCTCCTCATCTCAGTCTTAAATGGCCTACCTTATCCTGAGACTATGCCCCCTAGATCTAGACTCTCCAGCCAGGGGAAACAACCTCTCAGCATCTACCCTGTCAATCCCCTTCAGAATCCATTTTTTTTGTCAATGCTTGTGCTTTCAATTTGCTTCTGTTTTCATATATGGCCATCTTTTGATGCCTATTTACTGCAATATAGGTATACACACAAAAACTTAATTACATGAATGGGAAAAAATATTCCTAGTGTGACCCCTACTCCTTAGTGCCCAGTTGTAAAGCAGACAAGAGGCACCTTCGTGCGAAAAACCAAAACTCATTGACCTCTGCATGCTTAACCTACTGGCTTTCTGCTGTGATAGCCTCATGACTGTCATGCCCCAGACATCTCCCGTGTATTCTCTTATTGGTTAATTCATTACCATATAGGAGGGAGGGGATGAACTGTTTATCTGGTTCACAGCTTCCTTTTCACTTTAGTATCTTTAATTAATGTAGCTCCCAAAGTCAATTAATTCATTACCTCTCTAATCTAGCACACCATCACTCACTTATTCTGGTTTCTAATGTAACCTCCAACATGAGGGTTCACAAAAATCTTATCGGAGCAGCCAATACTTTTGATATTCAAGAATTAGACTTCAGTATGGAAAAGATTCAGGCTGTAAGTTACATTTATTTCTGTAAATATCCCACGTTTATAAAAACCCATCAAACATCTTCAATGTATGGTGTTCCAGCGGCCTGTGTAGAAAGAACTGAAGGATGATCATCAACTTAATTGGGTCTGTAATCCTCCAAATGTTTTATTTTAGACCATGTTTTAACCCATCTCTATTTTTAAATAACTTGACCATCAAGAAATGTCTGTCCCTATGTACTCAAGCCGTGCTGCTGACAGGATTCTGGTAATTTCATGATTTATTGGATCCCTGTGAGTTACACGTCATTAAATCATCCTCCATATGACTGACATTCCTTATAATGCAAACATCTTGCGGTGTCAAGGAATAATTGTATGAGAAATGCTTTTATTGTAAAATTTGGTGGAATGCCTGAACCAAATAAATTTTGGTTTAGATTCATGCTCTGAATGATTGCCCATTGATGAAGATGGAACAAATATCCTGCTGCCTTATTTCTATCTTTATTCATCATTCTCTTTACTCCCATGATGCCTGTCCCTGCGTAGTCTCATCCACTGGTTTAAGTAATTGTGTGCACCTTGAGAAAGGTTTCTCATTTTTCCCCTCAAATCCCAATTGATCTGCCTGTGAACTCACCGCTTTAGTGCAACCCAGACATTTCCCTGAACTGTGTATGGAGTGCAATTTAGCATCTGGTGAGTTAAACCTTTGGCATCGGCCCCAATTTATTAAAAAAAAGGTACTGATTTCTACCAATACCTCCATGTCTGCCTTGACCCTGTGGGCTCTCAAAAAGTTGCAATCTTGGAATCTATTTGTATAATTTGCTTCAAAAGTAAATCTTTTTCACACTATTTAATTTCCTGAGCTTATTGTTTGATGTGTTGCAATGTGGAGAATCATATTTAAGATGAGAAATAAGAACACATGTTTTGGTGCTCATCAGGTCTTCATTGTTAACAGATTACTAAAGAGGAGGTTGAAAATCCTCCATTGTAGTTATTTCAGTTTGGAAAATTAAGAAGTTATGGTCACAAGAAAAGTTAATTTGGCCCAACAAGTTCATCTTGTTTTGCTTGATCTCATTCTCACCTTCCAGCAACCCATGTGGTTTATCGCAGATGTCATATTTTATTTTTCAATCAATGTCATATTTTTCTTCCTATCATTTTAACCTTTTTTTTCTTCAGAAACATGTCCAATTGTCTCCTGCACTCACTTATACACAAGAAAGTGCAAAAAACTGGTATGAAAGTGCAACAGACTATATTACCAGAATCCTACTCAGAGGGCATTAAGAATCAACCACCTCGGGCTGAATTTTGCCAGCGCTCAGAATGCGGGTTTGGAGGCGGGTCTGCTGTCAAAATCACAAAGATTGAGAGCGGGTCGGTATCCCGCTGTAAACCCGCTTCCTTGTCAGTTTCCCAAGTGTCGGGTCTGTCATCCCTGAACAGACCCGACACCAAGCGGCGGGTCAGCCAATTTAGATTAGTTTGTAGAAAGCTTATTAAAAGGTAGTTAAGAACCATTTTCCCATGTACTTACCATTTTACCAGGTTTTCAATTAGGTTCCCGGAGAGCGGCTATCACGTCAGGTAAGTATGTTGGGTTCTCAATGACCGTGGATTGCTGTGAATAGGTAACAGCTGCAAATGTGGTATAAAACCTACATCTGTTCGCTTCCCAATCTTAGAAGCTGGAGCATTAATGATTTGGAACCCACTTTTGAGCTTTATGCACTTTTGAAGTGTTTGGAGTAATCTCTCTATCCACTGTCACCTCCTTGGAACAACCAATCTCAACATTGACAAATTACTTCTGTCATCTCAACCTCACCTGCCATCTATTCCGTCAGCATCGGTGCCCTTGAAAAAATCTCACCTTGGTCCTCAGAATCCCAACATGGTCAGCCCCAACACCAGCATCACCGGGTACACCAGCAGCACCAACATCCACACCAACCTTCTCCGCAATCAACTGATGCTGCACAGGACACAGGGCATTATCACCCATGCACATTGCTGCCCGGGACACCAGCGATGGTCTCACCATGTCCAGATTTACTTCACTTAACACGGTACACCCTGGCTGCCACATGATGCACCAGGTTGGCATCACCCCACACCAGCACCATAAAGCATCCCTACAATGTCCAAGCCATTCCTTTCACACTCATCACCATTGGGATGGTACCGTTATGTCTCACCATTCACTGCAATTCATTAAGACACTTTCAAAGGTACACACAAATCTGTCCAAGAAGGCAAAGTAGTGACAATAAGGATTTCAATGCTTTACAACACATTAACAGAAAGTTTACACGAACATTGGCTAAAACACCCAAGTGCCTACCCTTGTGTAATAAAAACAGAAAATGCTGGAAACACTCAGCAGGTCAGGCAGCATCTGTGGAGCGAGAAACAGAGTTAACGTTTCAGGTCGATGACCTTTCGTCAGAACTGGAAAAAGCTGGAGATGGAATAGGTTTTTAAGCAAGTGCAGGGGCAGGGAAAGGGAGGGGGGAGGAAAGAACAAAAGGGAAGGTCTTTGATAGGATGGAAGGCAGGAGAGATTAAGAGACAAAAGGAATGATGGTGCAAGACAAAAGGAGATGGTAATGGGACAAGTTAAGGAACAAAAGATGGCTCGAGATGAAGTGTAAATGGCACTGGCAGAAAGAAAGACAGCTGCCATGTGAGAGAGAGAAAAAAAATGGAAAAAAAGACAGGGGCAGAGGTTATGGTCTGAAATTGTTGAACTTGATGTTGAGTCCAGAAGGCTGTAAAGTGCCTAATCGAAAGATGAGGTGCTGTTCCTCGAGCTTACGTTGAGCTTCATTGGAACAGTGTAGGAGGCTGAGGACGGTGAGGTCTGAGTGGGTGTGGAGCGGAAAATTAAAGTGACAGGCAACCGGAAGCTCGGGGTCACCCTTACGGACTGAACGGAGGTGTTCCACAAAGCGGTCACCCAATCTGCGTTTGGTCTCCCCAATGTAGAGGAGACCGTAACGTGAGCAGTGAATACAGTATACTAAATTGCAAGAAGTACAAGTAAATCGCTGTTTCACCTGGAAGGAGTGTTTGGGGCCCTGGACAGTGGGAAGGGAGGAGGTAAAAGGGCAGGTGTTGCATCTCCTGCGCTTGCACAGGAAGGTGCCGGGCGAAGGGGAAGGAGTGTTGGGGGTGATTGAGGAGTGGACCAGGGTGTCACGGAGGGAGCGGTCCCTTCGGAATGCTGAAAGGGGAGGTGAGGGGAAGATGTGTTTGGTGGTGGGATCACGCTGGAGGTGGCGAAAATGGCGAAGGATGATCTGTTGAATGTGGAGGCTGGTGGGGTGAAAGGTGAGGACCAGGGGAACCCTATTGTGGTTCCGGGAGGGAGGGGAAGGGGTGAGAGCAGAAGTGCAGGAAATAGAACGGACACGGTCGAGGGCCATGTCAACCACAGTAGAGGGGAATCCTTGGTTGAGAAAAAAGGAAGACATGTCGGAAGCACTAGTATGGAAGGTGGCATCGTCAGAGCAGATGCGGCGGAGACAGAGAAACTGGGAGAATGGAATAGAGTCCTTACAGGAAGCGGGGTGGGAGGAAGTGTAGTCCAGGTAGCTGTGGGAGTCAGTGGGTTTGTAGTGAATGTTTGTCATTAGCCTATCCCCAGAGATGGAGATGGAGAAGTCGAGAAAGGGAAGGGAAGAGTCGGAGATGGACCATGTGAAGGTGAGGGAAGGGTGGAAATTGGAAGCAAAGTGAATGAAATTTTCTAGTTCAGGGCGAGAGCAGGAAACCGCACCGATACAGTCATCAATGTACCGGAAAAAGAGTTGAGGGAGAGGACCTGAGAACGACTGGAACAAAGAATGCTCCACATATCCCACGAAAGGCAGGCATAGCTAGGACCCATGCGGGTTCCCATAGCAACACCTTTAATTTGGAGGAAGTGAGTGGAGTCAAAGGAGAAGTTGTTCAATGTAAGAACAGGGTCAGCCAGGTGGAGGAGAGTGGTGGTGGATGGGGACTGGTTGGGCCTCTGTTCTGTAAGGGATTCTGACCCTGCGTGTCTCGCAGCCTGTGAGATTCACGCGGCTCTGTGCAGCCTGTATGTCAGTGCGGGTTTAGGCCTTGTTGCCTGTTCTGGTCTCCAGCCAGTCTGGGAGCACTAGACACACTTGTGAGTGGTTCGAATCACTCGCCCTTACGGTTCTAGACACTGGACTTAGATGCGAGAGCAGTAATGGAGATGAAACTCATGTAGACTCGGTTGAATGGTACGAAATGGAAAATCTTTATTGCATGAGATTTAAGATTACGAAATACATGTCATAAGCACAGATTAATGACAGTACAATCTTACAAGCAGTTATATAGCTGATCCTAGGGAAACGAGGAACGAACGACACACCGTAAATAGGGGCACACATTACAAGTATCCTTAATACTTAAACCCTCCCCTATCAATATCTGTCCTATGCTAGATTCGTAGGATTTCGAGACTCATGCTCACCACTCGTGATAACTCGGAGAAATTCCGAATAGCTGATCGGATGTTTTTCACCGCAGCACCCACGTGTCGGTCAGGAGATCTCCTGGTCCCACTTGTTTACTTGCTTCTGCTCCGGCTAGCAGGCTGGACCGTCTGCTGTGATGAAGATCTGTGTTGGTTGGTTTAACAGGTACTTTCCGAATACAGCCCAGTCAATATCATCTTTGACGATCCGTTCTTGCAAGTTCAAAGAAGTCTTCCTGGCAAGGAAAACTTGGCAGTTCGACCTACAGGCACGGTCGGGATTTACTGACCGTGGCGATGAGTATGGTCTTCCTCTCTTCTCATCTCATCTCATCTCATCTCATCTCGGGCCTTTGGTTCCGATGCCAGTTACCAACATAGGTCTTCGTTACGCGACACGAGGTAGATCCGAACGGATCAGAAAGTTCAACAGTCTTTTTCAAAGAGGCACCAGACAAGCAGGAACAAGACTACGAGTCAAAAACACAGGAGTAGCCACGAGGTTACGAGTCGATCGGATAAGAGAATAAGAGAAAGATGGACGGTTGGAGCTTGTAATTATAGTACAAAATCTTCCGTTTCCCGCCCAACCTTAATGTCCTTTCTTTTGTTTGAGTTTGGCGCTCAAATGTCTTGTATGGGTGATCTCCGTTCTTAATGGGTTTCGGGGCTACTCGTAACTGTCTGAGTACCTGTTAATATCTCTCCCATTGTTAAATCGGTCGGTGTTCTCCCTGGAGGGGTTTTGGGGCTTCCAAGTGTTTTGTATAACTACCTGCTAACGGCTCTCTCATCGTAGAGTCGTTGGGATTTTACATATTAATGTCTTTTGGATGGGCCCTTGATTACTCGGTACAATAGCTTTCATTCGTACCTGGGAGACCGATTTCAGTATTTATGTGTATACTGCAAACCCATAATGTCTCGTGTATTATCTTCACTGTGCTGAATCTTAATCGATCTTGCACAAATGTTTATTGGAACGCCATCTTGTCTGCCTGTCGAAAAGTCTAGAATGTTCTGTCACGAGGTGCGGCGGCCATTTTACAGGCTGCTTGTGTCCACTTTGAGAAACCTGACAGCATTCTGCTGAAATAAAAGCTGTTTGAACGAGACTCTGTGTTTTCTCCTTATTAATAAAATCGCGATATATTGCGAATTCTACAGTTCAAGGAAGAAACGGAGCGCCCTCAGGCCATTTCTGGTGGGGGATGGAGGTGTAGAGGGATTGCATGTCCATAGTGAAAAAGGAGACGGTTGGGGCCAGGAAACTGGAAACTGTTAAAGTGGCGGAGGGCGTCAGAAGAGTCGCGGATGTAGGTGGGAAGAGACTGGACAAGGGGAGAAAAAATAGAGTCGAGATAGGAAGAGATAAGTTCCGTGGGGCAAGAACAGGCTGAAACGATGGGTCTACCAGGGCAGTCCTGTTTGTGGATCTTGGGAAGGAGGTAGAAGCGGGCTGTGGGGTTGGGGAACAATGAGGTTGGCGGCCGTGGAGGAAAGATCTCCAGAGGAGATGAGGTCAGTGACGGTCTTGGAAACGGTGGCTTGATGTTCGGTAGTGGGGTCATGGTCCAGGCGGAGGTAGGAGGAGGTGTCGGAGAGTTGGCATTCAGCCTCCGCTAGGTAGAGGTCGGTTCGCCAAACAACAACAGCACCACCCTTGTCAGCAGGTTTAATGACAATGTTGGGGTTGGATCTGCGAGAATGGAGCGCTGCAAGTTCAGAGGGAGGTAGGTTGGAGTGAGTGAGGGGAGCAGAGAAATTGAGACCCTTGTGTGTTGTTAGTTGATATGATTGGACTAGGATGAGGGTGAGTGTGAGGGGTGGCTAGTGAGATGGGGGAAGTGATAATATTGATAGAGAGGGATGGGTGGAGGTGCAAGGTAAGTTGGTGTGAGCAAAGATGTGTAGGAGTAGGGTAGGGAAGGCAGAGTTATGGGGAAGTGATGAGTGGCACAGCAGGATGAGGCTGAGTGTGGCTTTGCAGTAACGTTTCGTGATCTACTGAGATCATTGAAAGGTTTGTGCCACAGCAGCCAGGTCCTCCTGACAACATCCCTACTTGTGCCCTCCTGTGCAATGTGCAACCAGGCTGCGTTGGTGTCTGGGGAGGTCTCTACCATTGGAAGGGAAGAGAACATCCCTGCGTGCTGTGACTCCCTCCATAAGCATATGGAGGGATTCATGGGAGAGCCTGGGTGCAGTTGTGCACCTTTGTGCAGTGCTTGTCAGTGTTTGCAGCACCTCAATGCTGCACAACACTGACAGCACAACTGTCTAAATGAATGTGAAAATGGCCCCTTTAAGGAAACCGGCCGATGACATGTCATCAGATGATGTCATCAGACCCGCTTCCTTTTAATTGGCGGGGAAGCTCGCAGGACGGGCTTAACAAGCCCAATCAGGACAAAATCACTTGGAAGAGGCGAGATGAAGACGGGTGTGGAGTTTGAGGCCGCTGTCTACTCTGGCCTCACCAGACTCGACACGGCTGGCAAAATTGCGGCCCTAGTGTGGGACTTCAGTGACACAAAATGCAGACTTTGGTACGGGGTAATCAGGCTCGCGGAAGAACAGTAGTTAACCAGTTGTCAATCTGGCATTTTTCATCGTAATTTTTCTGATATTAGCCCATAAATTACAAGATTTATTAGTATTCAATTTCAGAACTTGCTATGATAGAGTTGCCATGTTGGATTTGCACCTAAATAAGGAAATGGCAGAGTTGCTAAATAATTACTTTGTATCGGAGTTCGCAGTAGAGGAAGAGGTTAAAGTACCAGAGATACGAGGACATCTGAAAATAAATCAAATAGAGGAACTTACTAGATTTAATATACTTTAAAATATGGCAAAAATAATAAGATTGAAGATTAACAAATCTCCAGGACCTGATGGTTTTCACCCCATGCTAGTATAAGAGGTAGGTGACAAAATTGCAGATGCTCCAGTCATGATCTTCCGAAACTTTCGATTCAGGAAATGTCCGCTTGGATTGGAAAATTGCCAATGTCATTTTATTATTTAAGAAAGGTGGGAGAGAGAGAAACCAGGAAATAATAGACCCATTCGTTTAATATCTGTTATGGGGAAGTTACTAGAAGCTGTTATTAGGGCAAAGTGATTGAGCATTTGGATAAATATAAACTGTCACCCTGAGAGAGGAAAGCAGGTTCTTGCTCCACAGACCCACTGCCACTCCCCCAGGGCGGCACCTCAGCATTTCTAACAGTCTGTTGGTGGACAGATTGCTGGACTGCTGTGACACCCTGCAAGTCCTTTTCCACATTGGTAAACGCAGCCACGATGGCAGCAGTCTGAGCTTGCGTGGCAGCAAGCGGAGCCTGTGTGAGAGCCGTCTGAGGTTGCATTACAGATGTCTGAGTTTCCACTGCAGCACTCAGACGTTGGGTGGCTGCTGCTTGTGCTACAATGGAAGCTAAGACATCAGCCATCACACTGCATCATCGTTGGGTCCACAAGTGCGCTAATGGAGTTGGCCATCACATCCATGCTGGAAATCATGGGCTCTGAGCTCTGCGCAAAGTCCTGTGTAAGATTGGTGCCAGACTCCTCTATGCACCTTGACGTTGCACTCGGGCTTTCTGGCAAGCCTGCCAATGCACCAAGCATTTCATTGTGCATACCCATCAGCGTTCTTCTGTAGGCCGCCCCATCGAAGTCCTCATCTGAGTCCTGTGCAGCAGAACTCGCGTGCGACCTCGCCCTCCGGGGAGCTGGCACCTGCACTACCCTTTTCCCCTGCCCTGGCTGCAGCCCACTGGTGCCCAGTGACTCACCATTTGCAAATCCCGCCTCTAAGCTACTCTCTAAAGTCAGCGCGGTGCCAGTATCAGAGCTGGTGGCTGCCAGTGTCAGATTAAGTACGGTGTTTCTTCTTCATCAGCACTCTCCTCTCCCTCTTCTTCTTGCATCACTGGCTAGGCAGGTTGGATTTCTTGGGTCTCTGAAATGAGAAAGGCACAAGGGTAGGGTTGTGGTGAGGGGAGTGGGGGGGAAAGCAAGTGGTGCATGCTTACACCATGTGCAACTTGTAAATCAGAAGAGATTGTGGGATGAGGGGGAAGTGGGATGCAAGAAGGCGGCTTAGGTATGAGGATACCGTCATCTAGGATTGCTTCAGCCCCGTCGCTAGTCAGGGGCTCAGCAATTGCCCTCCCAAGAATGGCCAGCACCGTCTCCTCCGTGGGGGTGAGATTATGCAGGTGCACCTGTGCCCCTTCGGGTACCCCCTGCTGGCTCCAATTGTGAGCAACCTTCTTCTGCAAGAGAGAGGGAAGTTTATCAGTGAGTGTGGTGCAATGTGATTGGGTGATGTGTGTCAGTGAGTGTGGTGCAATGTGATTGGGTGATGTGCCTGTCATGGTTGAATAGCTGACAGTGTGTGCAAGCTGTGAGATGTGGGTGTGAGGCTTGCAGCGGTGGTAAATGTGTGAGAGTGAGGTAAAGCTATGAATGTGAGGTATGTGATGTTTGGTAGAGATTGTTGGTAGGTGAGTGATGGGGGTGTTGTGCATTGAGCAGTGTGTGAGGCTAGTGGTGCAGATGTTGGGATATAGCATTTGAAGATGAATTCACTGACCTTGACCACTCGTGTGAGGACTTTAAACTTCTTCCTGCACTGAAGGCAGGTCCTCAGGGCTACACTGCTGGCATTGATGGCTATGGCTATGGCTATCTGCTCCCATTGCCATTGGCGATTTTGCCTGAGGGCCTCCTGAATCCCTTGGAAACAGGACCTTTCTCCTCCTATCCACCTCCTGCACCAAGGTCTCCAGTGCTGCATCTGAGAACCTTTATGCACGCTCTTTCCCTGTTGTGCCATCATTAGTTGTTGTTACTGTGCATCCAGCCAGTAGAATGCATCTCTCCTTTAAGAGGTGCAGACTGCCTTTAAGTAGTACAGGCTAGCTTTAATTGGTGCTAGCCTCACACAAACTTTTGCCCCCTGCTGGGCGTTCAGCCACTCAGCCGTGTGTTCAGCTGAACACCACAATCATGGAAATGAGCAGGCAGCACGAAGTTCACATGCTGCCTGCATTCCTCTGAACGAGCGTGAGTTGATCGCGCATCGTGATCCCCGTACGCGTTTTCGGGGGTTACCGAATTTCGAGGCCATAGAGTTGTAAACAATAAGCTATGCAAAAATAAAGCACCTCATGACATCAGCTGGCAAAATCAATTCCTAGTGTCATTCAGTAGTTTATTTTTGCTTAGAACTGTGTTCCATACGACTTGCTTTATATTTATAAATACAAATGATTTATGACACAATAAGGTAACCAATCTGTTAGACAGTGTTCACCAAATAATAACAATGAATAAAATAGATTTATAAGAGAGGAAGGCAGACAACCATCTCTTGGCACTTGTCCTAACATTAATCAGGATTTACTTTATTTAATAAATCAAATAAATATGACTTATTTCTGTGTATTCAGATTAATAAAAGATATTAGAAGAAAAAAATAATGTCTACAAAAGACCATCAGAATTATTCCAGAAGTTTAATTAATGCACTTAACTAGCTGCCAATGGCTCACCAAGGTTATTCAGTGAGTAGCTGAGCCGTACAGACCTGGGAAGACCCCAGGATCAATCAGCAACCTCTGCTGCGTTAAATTATCTCAGCCAAGGAAAAATAGCAACACTATAATTGGCCCTGAGCATTCCTAGGTTAGAGAAAAGAAAATTGGCCGGGGTTCCTGTTCCTGATTGCTATTCAGTGGCACTTGTATGAATTCTGGATGAGGGCCGGATATGGCTTGGCTGAGGCCCCCACAATAACCTACTGCCACTCAATGCTGGTCGCAAATGAATAATGGCTACTTGTGCAAGATATCAGAGGGCAATCATCTCCCCACGAGAATCATGCTTCCACAAGAAGTCAAAACCTTCAGGAGAGAAGCGAGGGCAGGAAGGAATATTGGCTAAAAGAAAAAGGGTAACCTAACTAAATGGAATAATAAAATCAGAATGGCGAATCATCTCTGGAACAAGTATTTTAAACCATATTCTTTTGGGGAATCACTCATCTTGTTAAGGATATTTAGGCTGGCCATTGCACGGAACTGCTAGAACAAGATTCAGGAACTTTGGCTCTGAAATCCCACAGCCATCTGGCAGTCTCTTGCCATCAATTGGTGGGAATGACCACAAATTCAGCCAGCCCCCAGATCCACCGGTAGTTTCGTCTATGACTTGTGGCTTAGGGCCTCCTCTCACCCCAGTTTCGCAATGTACCTGGCCAAAGAAGGCCCACTTGTGGGTCCAGGCCAGGGTCAGTGTCTAGACTCTCAAGATGAGGAGGCCACAATTACTGGGGGGATCATAGAATCATCGAAATTTTCGGCACAGAAGGAGGCCATTCGGCCCATCGTGTCTGCGCCGGGATGAAGTGGCATATTTGGTCAGAGCACCCAGGTTTACCTTCCGGTTTTGGTAGTGGGAGGAGGGGGAAGGCCCAGCAAACCCATGTCCTAGGCAGGCCAACAATCACTGGCATTTATGGGGTCTTCGATGGGGAGGGCACCGCAGCTGTGCCACCAAACTGCCAAAGGCTGCTCCTGTACCCTTCTCCTGCAGTGATCATGAATTTCAACAACAATAACATCAACAACTTGCATTTATATTGCGCCCTGGGAGTCCAGACCCAGGGCTGGAGCCCCAGGTGAGCACTGCTTCTGCCCCTCCTGACTAGGTACACCTGCTGAGACCAGGTGTATGTGCGCCAATCATACACAAGCTTCCGACTGAGGGCCTAAGAGTGGGAACTCCCAACTTAGAGAGTCCTCGCTCCTGATTCCACACATTCCTTGCTGCCCCCACAAGGCCATACAGGAAACTGAAGTCTGGGACCTGCCATATCTGGGTCCTGGCTGAGTTTGCAACCGTTCCAGTCCACTCCTGACAAATTTACAGCAGGAGCATGCCAGAACAGCTGCAGAGCTACAGGGCCAGTAACTTCTTTGAAGTCTGAGTTTGTAAAGTTCTACCGAGATAATCTGTTCCACATTTTTGATGCATGATCTTTAAACGATTAATGAGATTTATGTGCAAGAACAGTGGAATTCTATTATTTGAACCAATGTCACCTTTTGGAATGGAAACAGAACAGGTAAACATCAGACCCTCGTTAAAGAGAAAGGACGTTTGAAGAAAGTACAAAAGTAAAAAGCTTTGAGTAATTAATTAATGAATACATGACAAGGAATGTATGATGAATAAAAAGTTTCAGAGTTTGGGAGAGATGAAACAGAAGCGTGAGCCTTTTGAGATTTTACGGCTGACTGGTCTTTCACCTGCTGAAGGAGCCTCCGAGCCCCTGGCACAGACCTGCCAATTAATTACTGGAGTAGCAGCAGGAAAGGAGAAACATGATACTTCAGGGAAGAAAATGTAAATGAAAGTGGCTCACTTGGTGAAAGATGTTGAAAAGGAATTAAACATTAAAAGCTGTGCATTTGGGATTTCAAAGAACTGAATAACAATATAAATCTGTACAAATAAATTGAAACTCACTGGAGGCAAATCACTGCAGTGTAAATAATAAATGCCCGATCTCACCAGACTGCTCTTGATTTCACAAGGGCTAGCTAATCAGCTACTTTTTATTCAAGATCTTTTCATGAGTTATCTAAAAAATAGTTTAATTTCAATAGTATCTAGAGATTTTGCATGAGAGCTTTCAACATTGCAAATGTTAGTTTTCGCTTAATTTATTCACGCCAAATTCCTCTCTCATGGTTCAACAGAAGCATTAAAGCATTTACTTTAAATTTGCATATATGGATAAAGTAGAATAATTTAAATTTAAAACTGCATTAATAATCCTATTATTTTTATTAAGGAGCAAATTGTCTTCTTTAGAGCTCCCAGCACAGCGCTTCCACACCAGGAGTATTCATCAGGCATTCAAGCAGACTTTCTGATTTACAGGTTCATAATTTTCCATCCACTCAAATAAATTTGAATATAAATAAGTATAAACAGAGGCCCCGAGACTGCTCGGCCATTCCAGCAGATTGCAGCTGTAATTTCAGCAGTAGTCCGCCAGAACGGCTGCAAACTCCTCCGGGACCCAGATACTTCAGATCCCAGAATTATGAGGGCGCTACCTGTGGATTTCTTTGGAGGTGGAGCCTCCGCCCACCCCAATGTGGAGAGGACAAAAACAAATTCAGAAGTTCTCACTCCTTGTCCCACAGTCAGGACCCAACGTCACATCAGCATACCATAATGAAACTAGCAGAAATTGGGCCCACCTAGATGTCCAGGCTGGGATCAGGTTCTGGTCTCCAATCCCGCTTTCCCGCCACCATGCTGGCCCATTAACGTCTGCAATTCCACGGGGTCAGTGGTGTAGTTCAGTGGGGGCGCAATCACAGAGTAACTGTCAGGATCATGCCCTTGTGGATTTTCAGGGACAAAATGTTTCAATTAGTATTAGTAAAAAAATAGTGCTGGAGAAATTAATGGGACTGAAAGCTGATAAATCCCCAGGGCCTGATAATCTGCATCCCAGAGTACTAAAAGAGGTAGCCATGGAAATAGTGGATGCATTGGTTGTCATCTTCCAAAATTCTATAGATTATGGAACAGTTCCTGCAGATTGGAGGGTGGCAAATGTAACCCCACTATTTAAAAAAGGAGGAAGAGAGAAACAGGGAACTACAGACCGGTCAGCCTAATATCAGTAGTAGGGAAAATGCCACAGTCTATTATAAAGGATGTGATAACAGGACACTTAGAAAATTTCAACGTGATTAGGCAAAGTCAACATGGATTTATGAAAGGGAAATTGTGTTTGACAAACCTACTGAAGTTTTTTGAGGATGTAACTGGTAGAATAGATAAGAGAGAACCAGTGGATGTGGTGCATTTGGATTTTCAGAAGGCCTTTGATAAAGTCCCACATAAGAGGTTAGTGTGCAAAATTAAAGCACATGGGATTGGGGGTAATATACTGGCATGGATTGAAAATTGGTTAACAGACAGGAAACAGAGAGTAGGAATAAATGGGTCTTTTTCGGGGTGGCAGGCGGTGACTAGTGGGGTACCGCAGGGATCAGTGCTTGGGCCCCAGCTATTCACAATATATATCAATGATTTGGATGAGGGAACCAAATGTAATATTTCCAAGTTTGCTGACGACACAAAACTAGATGGCATTGTGAGTTGTGAGGAGGATGCAAAGAGGCTTCAAGGTGATTTAGACAGGTTGAGTGAGTGGGCAAATACATGGCAGATGCAGTATAACGTGGATAAATGTGAAGTTATCCACTTTGGTAGGAAAAACAGAAAGGTAGAGTATTATTTAAATGGTGCTAGATTGGGAAATGCTGATGTACAAAGGGACCTGGATATCCTTGTACACCAGTCACTGAAAGCAAACATGCAGGTGCAGCAAGCAGTTAGGAAGGCAAATGGTATGTTGGCCTTCATTGCAAGAGGATTTGAGTACAGGAGCAAGGATGTCTTACTACAGTTGTACAGGGCCTTGGTGAGACCATACTTGGAGTACTGTGTGCAGTTTTGGTCTCCTTACCATATACTTGCCATAGAGGGAATGCAGCGAAGGTTCACCAGACTGATTCCTGGGATGGCAGGACTGTTGTATGAGGAGAGATTAGGTCGACTAGGCCTGTATTCACTAGAGTTTAGAAGAATGAGAGGGGATCTCATTGAAAGGTATACAATTCTGACAGGGCTAGACAGACTGGATGCAGGGAGGATGTTTCCCCTGGTTGGGGGGTCTAGAACGAGGGGTCACAGTCTCAGGATACGGGGTAGGACATTTAATACTGAGATGAGGAGAAATTTCTTCACTCAGAGGGTGGTGAACCTATGGAATTCTCTACCACAGAAAGCTGTGGAGGCCAAGTCACTGAATATATTTAAGAAGGAGATAGATAGATTTCTAGACACAAAAGGCATCAAGGGGTATGGGGAGAGAGCGGGAATATGGTATTGAGATAGAGGATCAGCCATGATCATATTGAATGGCGGAGCAGGCTCGAAGGGCCGAATGGCCTACTCCTGCTCCTATTTTTCTATGTTTCTATGTTCCTATTACAGATCATAACATAATCAGTGTAAAATAAAATAAAATAATTTTCTTGCTAAGGAAAAGAAAATAGCTTTCTGGTATTCTCTTTTCTCATTCAACTTTCTTTTGTTCATCTTCTGTTCTAGTTCACTCTTCATTAGGTACTTTTTTTAACTATTTCTTTTTGGCCTTCTTTAATACCTTGTTTTGTCCTCTGTCCTGGTTCAGTGAAATCTTTGTAAATATTTCACTTAGCCCATCCCTAGTAATAAATAAATGCAGATTTGAAGCAATATGTTGGATATCATTCATAGTTTTAATAAAAGATGAGATCAAATGGACTAAAAGAGATTCTTCATCTGACCTATGTTGTGAACTTGGGAAATCATTACCTCAAATTTTCATGACAGGTTGTTTTCATCTTATTTTTACCCTTAATTCTGATCTTCTTTATCCTCTCAATCGAACCTCTGCAGTTCACTCTTCCTCCTCCTTCTTCGCTTTGTAGCTCTTAATCGCTGTCTTATCACAATATAAATTTGGGTGAAAGAAAGTCATTCATCCCATCTTAATTCATGTATCCAAACTGACCCTAAAGTTCCCTGGTTGTAGAAAATGTTTCTAAAATGATTCCAGGGTTTTCCCCACTAATCTATCTGGAACTCCATCCCAAGTGTTGATCACTTTCTGTGAGAAGAAGCATTTCTTGATGTCAGTCCAATGTTTGCCATTTACTATTGGGACTCTTCTCTGCATTGCCGCCAATGCTTGATTGTCTCCCTTGTGTCTTGGTGACTAGAACTGAGCATACTAATCATGGCATAGTCTGGCAAGAACACTGTACAATTTAATCATGGCTTAGAAGCATAGAAGCATAGAAGATAGGAGCAGGAGTAGGCCATTCGGCCCCTCAAGCCTGCTCCGCCATTTAATGAGATCATGGCTGATCATCCAAATTCAGTACCCTGTCCCTGCTTTTTCCCCATATCCCTTGATCCCTTTAGCCTTAAGAAATATATCTATCTCCTTCTTGAATATATTTAATGAATTGGCCTCAACTGCCTTCTGTGGTAGAGAATTCCACAGGTTCACCACTCTCTGGGTGAAGAAATTCCTCCTTATCTCAGTCCTAAATGGCTTACCCCTTATCCTTAGACTGTGACCTCTGGTTCTGGACTCCCCCGCCATCGGGAACATCCTTCCTGCATCTAGTCTGTCTAGTCCTGTTAGAATTTTATAAGTTTCAATGAGATCCTCTCATTCTTCGAAACTCTAGCGAATATAAGCCTAATCGACCCAATCTCTCTTCATACATCATTCCTGCCATCCCAGGTATCAGTCTGATAAATCTTCGCTGCACTCCCTCCATGGCAAGAACATCCTTCCTCAGATAAGGCGACCAAAACTACACACAATACTCAAGGTGTGGTCTCACCAAGGCCCTGTACAACTGCAGCAAGACATCCTTGCCCCTGTACTCGAATCCTCTCGCTATGAATGCCAACATACCATTGGCCTTCTTAACCGCCTGCTGCACCTGCATGCTTACCTTCAGCAACTGGTGCACAAGGACTCCCAGATCTCAACAGAAAACACTGGAAAAACTCAGCAGGCCAGGCAGCATCCGTGGAGAGAGAAAGAGAGTTAACGTTTCAGGTCGATGACCTTTCGTCAGAACTGTGAAGAGCCGGAAATCAAATAGATTTAAGGCCAGAGTAAAGCTGGGAAAAGATCTCGTTACACTTCCCCTTTTCCCAATCTATCGCCGTTCAGATAATAATCTGTCTTCCTGTTTTTGCCACCAAAGTGGATAACCTCGCATTTATCCACATTATACTGCATCTTCTATGCATCTGCCTAATCACCCAACCTGTCCAAATCATACTGAAGTTTCTCTGCATCCTCCTCACAGCACACACGCCCACCCAGCTTTGTATCGTCTGCAAACTTCCTCTGATTATAGACCTCTAAACTCAGACGCACATCTCACGTTTTTCAGGCTACTAATCTGCCAATATGCTGCGCAGGAAGCACGTGCATATTTCTGACCGGAAGTGTGCCGCCCACCTTACTGGTGAAGTTAGATGTGCTGGTGGCAGGAGTGCACGCTGGCAAAATTGTAAGTACAGAATAATACATTTAAATTATTGTTCTGCACGTCTTACAGGACCTGTTTTTGCTTTTTGATCGCCCTGGTGCTTCACTCGCCACGTGCTGAACTCTCACAGCACAATGTGGAGCTAACCGGCTGGAAGGCCCCCAAACTTAGCTAAAAAGGAAAAGAGTAGCAAAAGTAAGCGTTGGTCCCTTAGAGGCTGAGACAGGAGAAATTATAATGGGGAATAAGGAAATGGCGGAGGCTTTAAACAAATATTTTGTATCTGTCTTCACAGTAGAAGACACAAATAGCATACCAAAAATAGTGGGGAACCAAGGGACTAATGAGAGTGAGGAACTTAAAGTAATTAATATCAGTAGAGAAAAAGTACTTGAGAAAGTAATGGGACTAAAAGTCGACAAATCCCCTGGACCTGATGGCCTACATCCTAGGGTTCTAAAAGAGATGGCTGTAGAGATAGTGGATGCACTGCTTGTGATCTTCCAAAATTCCCTAGATTCTGGAACAGTCCCAGCGGATTGGAAAGTAGCAAATGTAACCCTGCTATTCAAGAAAGGAGGGAGAGAGAAAGCAGGGAACTACAGGCCAGTTAGCCTGACATCAGTCATCGGGAAAATGCTGGAAACCATTATTAAGGAAGTGGTAACAGGGCACTTAGAAAAACATAATAATATGGTTAGGCAGAGTCAAAATGGTTTATGAAAGGGAAATCATATTTAACAAATTTATTGGAGTTTTTTGAGGATGTAACTAGCAGGGTAGATAAAGGGGAACCGATGGATGTAGTATATTTGGATTTCCAAAAGGCATTCGATAAGGTGTGACATAAAAGGTTGCTACGCAAGATAAGGGCTCATGGGGTTGGGTGTAATATATTAGCATAGATAGAGGATTGGTTAACGGACAGAAAACAGAGAGTAGGGATAAACGGGTCATTTTCCAGTTGGCAGGCTGTAACTAGTGGGGTGCCGCAAGAATCAGTGCTTGGGCCTCAGCTATTTACAATCTATATCAATGACTTAGATGGAGGGACTGAGTGCAATGTATCCAAGTTTGATGATGATACAAAGCTAGGTGGGAAAGTAAGTTGTGAGGAGGATGCAAAGGGATATAGACAGGTTAAGTGAGTGGGCAATAAGGTGGCAATGGAGCATAATGTGGGGAAATGTGAGGTTATTCACTTTGGTAGGAAGAATAGAAAAACAGAATATTTTTTAAATGGTGAAAAACTATGAAATGTTGGTGTTCAGAGAGATTTAGGTGTCCTCATACAGGAAACACAGATAGTTAGCTTGCAGGTACAGCAAGCAATTAGGAACGCAAATGGCATGTTGGCCTTTATTGCAAGGGGGTTGGAGTACAGGAGTAAGGAAGTCTTGCTGCAATTGTACAGGGCTTTGGTGAGACCACACCTGGAGTACTGTGCACAGTTTTGGTCTCCTTATCTGAGGAAGGATATACTTGCCTTAGAGGCGGTGCAACGAATGTTCACAAATTGATTTCTGGGATGAGAGGGTTGTCCTATGAGGGGAGATTGAACAGATGGGGCCTATACTCTCTGGAGTTTAGAAGAATGAGAGGTGATCTCATTGAAACATATAAGATTCTGAGGGGGATTGACAAGGTAGATGCTGAGGGGTTGTTTCCCCTGGCTGGAGAGTCTAGAACTAGGGGACATAGTCTCAGGATAAGGGGTTGGACATTTAAGACTGAGATTAGGAGGAATTTCTTCACTCAGAGGGTTGTGAATATTTGGAATTCTCTACCACAAAGGGCTGTGGATGCTGAATCATTGAGTATATTCAAAGCTGAGATAGATAGCTTTTTGGACTCTAGGGGAATCAAGGGATATGGAAATCGGCTGGGAATTGAGTTGAGGTTGAAGATCAGCCATGATCTTATTGAATGGCGGAGCAGGCTCGAGGGGCTGTATGGCCTACTCCTGCTCCTAATATTTATATTCTTATGTTCTTATGAATGTGGAGCCAGAAGGAGCAGGAGGAACAGTCTTCCCAGTTAACACATGGACTGTAGGGGATCAAGAAGAATTCCCACCACCACCTTCTCAGGGCAACTCAAGATGGGCAATAAATGCTGGCTTTCCCAGCAAAGCAAACCTCCTGACAATGAATAAAGAAAAAAGCACCAGGACCGCATTATGATTCCTTCTGAAAATGTTTATAGATTCATAGAATGATACAGCACAGAAGGAGGCCATTCAGCCCAACCTGCCTGTTCCAGCTATTCCATCCTATCACAGTCCTACCCTTTTGTTATTTTCTCCCTTCCCCACCCCTCACTTTCCCTGCCTCTATATTTGCTTAAAAAGTGTTACATCTCGAACTTTTTATAGTTCTGATGAAAGGTCATGGAACTGAAATGTTAACTCTGTTTCTCTCTCCACAGATCTGCCTCACCTGCTGAGTATTTCCAGCATTTTCCATTTTTATCTATCCAGTCGTAGCCAGAGAATTACCTGTAATGGCTTCTCTTCCCACTCTTGCACTGTTGACTCTTGAGTCCCCCAACAATCTATCCTTGGCCCCTTCCTATTTCTCATCTAAATGCTGCCCCTCGGCAATATCATCTAAAAACACAATGTCAGGTTCCACATGTATGCTGACGACACTCAGCTCTACCTCACCACCACCTCTCTCAACCCCTCCACTGTCTCTGATTTGTCAGACTGCTTGTCCGACCGGATGAGCAGATATTTCCTCCAACTAAGTATTAGGAAGACCGAAGCTATTGTCTTTGGTCCCCGCCACAAACTCTGTTCCCTAGCCACCGACTCCATCCTTCTCCCTGGCCATTGTCTGAGGCTGAACCAGACCATTTGCAACCTTGGTGTCGTATTTTACATCGAGCTGAGCTGCCGACCACATATGTGCTTTATCACCAAGACCGCCTACTTCCACCTCCATAACCTTGCTCATCTACGCCCCTGCTTTAGCTCATCTGCAGCTGAAACCCTCATCCCTGCCTTTGTTACTTCTAGACTTGACTATTCCAATGCTCTCCTGGTCAGCCTCCCATCTTCCACCCTACATAAACTGATGTTCACCTTTAAGGGATATTTACTAGTCCTAGCCCCTTTAGGGCTACCCCGGATCAGGCGTATTCCCCAGACGTTCACTTTCAACTAAAGTTTGAGGTAGCCGAATCCTAAAGACGCTTAATTGGGTCTAAAGGTCCAGACTATCTCTCCCTAAAGGAAAGGAACAACCTTAAGATGTTACCATCCTCCAGATAGCACTTTTAATAAGTTTAGCTAGACTGTAACATTCCGGATATTATGAGGGTCTGGAAAACTCCCTCAGAATTCTGCAACTCCTCACCAAAGAGCGTACAGAGATTGAGTTTGCGAGTTTGATACAGAAGTATTAAATGAGACAATTCTAAAAATATATAGATGTATTAAAGAACCGACATGTAATTACAGTAGGTGATTCAATCGCAACATTAACAGTTCCAAAAACAGAAATCTTACAATTCTATTATCAGAGATCCTTATTCTCAAATCTTAACTTCGTTACATTTTTACATTTCTTAGTCTTATTCCAGGATATCCACCAACATCAAATACAGTGTAGTACCTTGATCCCCGAGATACAAAAAGTTGTAGACTTACAGAGCTTGCCTCTGAAGCCAAGAATTGCTTTGCCCCTTTACAGCGAGACTATCATCCCAGTTGAAAGTTCAATATTTATATCCTTTTTCAGTGGTATGTCCTTCGAAGTTTTCTGCTGATGTAAGCTAATCATCTCTAGTCATTTTTCAGCTGACCCCTGCTATTCTTACAGTCAGTTCAGCTGGTAGCATTAAGAATCGTGTCTCTACCTTTAGGTGTTCGAAGCTTATCATAAAAACGGTGTGACAGCAGATTTGATGTCATTCTTACCAAGGTCTTCTGTTTGTGTCTTTTTACGACGTGTAAATTAAAACCACCTCAACTGGGTGCACCATTGTCTTCTTAGTTACCTCAGCTGTTTGCAACACAGAATCGTGTCTCCTGTGTTTCATTTGATGTCATTTTTACGAAGGCATATGTTTCTTAATTTTCTGTGTTTCTTTCCGAGGTGTAATTTAAGACACCTTAACAGGGTGTACCATTATGTTCTTTCCAAGGCTTCAGACTATCAGGAACCTCCAACCTCCTGTTTCAATAAGGTTATTGATTCAGTGTCAACAACTTATCTTATCTCAATAGCCTGTATGCTGTTTACAGCTTCTCCATTGTTAGGTTTTTAGATTTTCAAGCCCAGTTTGTCATGTTACAAAGGCCAGAATTCTTTCATAGAATG
The DNA here is from genome assembly GCA_030390025.1 of Squalus acanthias. Taxonomy (NCBI): domain Eukaryota; kingdom Metazoa; phylum Chordata; class Chondrichthyes; order Squaliformes; family Squalidae; genus Squalus; species Squalus acanthias. The sequence continues at coordinate 50,911,345 of CM059426.1, forward strand.
GTGTATTTTTCTGAATATGGCTTATTCCTTCACAACCTAAAACTCTGCTGCCCGTATCCTAACTCGCACCAAGTCCCGTTCACCCATCACTCCTGTGCTCGCTGACTTACATTGGCTCCTGGTCCGGCAATGACTCAATTTTAAAATTCTCATCCTTGTTTTCAAATCCTTCCATGGCCTTGCCCCTCCGTATCTCTGTAACCTCCTCCACCCTTACAAGCTTACGAGATCTCTGTGCTCCTCCACTTCTGGCCTCTTGAGCATTCCCGATTTTAATTGCTTCACAGTTGGCAGCCGTGCCTTCAGCTACCTAGGCCCTAAACTCTGGAATTCCCTCACTAAGCCTCTCCACCTCTCTACCTCTCTCTCCTCCTGTAAGATGTTCCTTAAAACCTATCTCTTTGACTAAGCTTTTGGTCACCTGTCCTGATATCTCCTTATGTGGCTCGGTGTCGAATTTTGTTTGATAACACGCTTGTGAAGCACCTTGGGATGTTACATTAAAGGCGCTATATAAATACAAGTTGTTGTTGTTATTGTTGTTGAAAGTCCATATACACAACATCAACTGTACTACCTTCATCAACCCTCTCGTTCGTACATCAAAGGTCTCAATCAAATTAGTCAAACACGATTTGCCTTTACAAATCTGTGCTGGCTGTCATTTATTAACCCATAGTTTTCCAAGTGACAATGAATTTGTTTTGAGCTATTAGGCTGGATTTTAATGCGCAGACATGCTGGGAGTGAGGAGCTCGATAGTGCGTGGGAAACGCAGAGATATGTGCAGCGCGTCTGTCAGTGGCTTTTTAATGCAGCCACTTCATTAACATTTGATTTCCGGGTTTCCCATCCAATTAGCGTCAGCTACCTTGATAGTACTCAGTCATGTCTTTTATCTCCCACAGGGTCTTCACACATCCATCAAGAGGTGGTCGAGGTCGCGCACGACGATGACAACTCCTCGGAGGAGCACACTCCCTCTGAGGGTGCACCATCACAGGACTTATGCAGATCGTACACCAGCTCAGATACTCGCACTTTGGTGGCAGTAGTTAGAGAGATAGTTGGGTTTTCACATGATGACTCGTACTTCACAAGTGAGCAAGAGCTGATGGTGGAAACAGGGACAACAGTGGAGAGTCCGCACAGGAGGGCGTAGGACTCTCCAAGCTCTACTTAGCTGCATGCAGATGCTGTACCCCGGGGGTTGTCAATGAAGAGGATACTTATTGAGCAGCAGCAGAGAATGTGCGATGTGCTGACAAGCATTCCAAGTGCACTGTGCATGATTGCAGAGATTGGAGGAGTCCACCTCGAGCATGAGTGAGTGGCATGATGTTGTAGGCCATTGCACAGATATTTTCTTCAATGGATAGAGTGACCAGCTGCATGGAACATCAAACGTGGCGATGGAACGAGTGCATGCAGGTTTTCAACAATGCCTTGCATACTTTGGATGTCACCTGAGTGAGGAATGATACCCTAGCCTTGGCCTTTCAGTGCCCCACTGAACTGCAGTGAAGTATTCTCCAGCACAGTGATAGCAGGGAAGTGTGGCTGGGCCAAGAATGGGATGAAGGCAAAAGTGGACATGGAAGTGGGGTCTCCACTCAAAGAGCTTCCACTTCTCACCTGTTGCGCCCCCACCTCCCCTCTCAGTCAGTACCCCACATGCTGCCTCGTGTCCCGATGGCCGAGTCTGCCCCTGCACAGGTGCAGGTGGTGCAGTCTTTGGCGAGGCCCTCACGGGCACCAAAACCCAGAGGACGTCGGCCAAGAGCAACTCAACAATCAAAGCAGGGATCTGAGCAGCCTGCCTTTACTTCTGCTGAAGCCACAGGGGTTGCACAACATAGAAGCATTAGAAAAAGGAAGAGCAAAGATTTGTAGTTGCACAAGGGTATGCACCTGAGTGTGTTATATTGTTAATATTCTGTTGTGCATTTGAAGCACGTAAATATTATTCTTTTGCACCACTTTCCCGTCTTGCCCATTCTTGGTTGCTGGATAGCAAGTGGCCTTTTAAGTTGTTTGATGATGAATGGGAAGACATGAAATGATGGTGACCAATGGGAGCTGCAAAATGAATGCTTGGTTGTTTGCAGGACTGCTTTGTGTTAGTGGCATTGGAGGGGAATTGCAAAAGTGGCTTTTACATGTGGTTGTTAGATGGATGCACTGGTGGAACCTAAGTAAACCTCACAATAATCAGGGCATCGCGGGTATCCCAGGAAGCAATGTACGCCACTGGTGGTGCATTGCCCACATTACCTTCTGCCTCCTTGTCTTCCTCCTCCTCCTCGGAATCCGAAGAAGAAGCTCTGAGCTCTGCACCTTGGTCCTCCTGCAGGTCCAAATCTTGCTGCTGGGCAATGTTGTGCAGAGCACAGCACACCACAAGCATTCTGGACACCCTGGCTGGTGCGCACTGGAGGGCATCTCCAGATCTGTCCAGGCACCTGAAGCGCATCTTCAGCATGCCAATAGCTTTTTTGATGATACATATGGTGCTCATATGGCATTCATTGTAGTGCTCTGGGGCCTCATTTTTCAGGTTTCTGAGAGTCGTCATCAGCCACGTTTTAAGTGGATATCCCTTGTCTCTGAGCAGCCAGCCGGTAATTCTACTTCCAGGTGAGAAGACGTCTGGGAGGGTGGACTGCCGCAGGATGAAAGCATCATGGCAGCTGCCTGGGAATCTTGCACACACCTGCATAAAGATCTTTTTTACGGTTGCACACCAGCTGCACATTGATGGAGTGGAAGCCCTTGCGGTTGCCGAACACTCCTGGGTGATCTATGATAGTTTTCTGGATCAGTATGTTGAGGAACCAACTAGGGAACAGGCTATTTTAAATCTAGTATTGTACAACAAGAAAGGGTTAATTAATAACCTTGTAGTAAAGGGGCCTTTAGGGAAGAGTGACCACAATATGATAACATTTTATATTGAGGTTGAAAGTGATTTAGTTAAATCTGAAATGAGGGTCTTAAATCTAAACAAAGCAAACTATGTAGGTATGAGGGGCAAGTTGGCTAAGGTAGATTGGGAAACTACATTAAAAGGTATGATGGTAGACAAGCAATGGCTAGCATTTAAAGAATTGATACATCATTTATAACAAATATACATTCCTTTAAGGCACAAAAACCCCACAGGAAAAGTGGTCCAACCGTGGTTAACAAGAGAAGTTAAAGATAGTATTAGATCAAAGGAAGAGGCTTATAATGTTGCCAAAAAGAGTAGTAAGCCTGAGGATTGGGAGGATTTTAGAATTCAACAAAGGAGGACCAAGAAATTGATAAAGAAAGCGAAAATTAGAATATGAGATTAAACTAGTGAGAGACATAAAAACAGACTGTAAAAGCTGCTATAGGTATGTAAAAAAGAAAAGATTAGCAAAAGTAAATGTGGGTCCCTTATAGGCTGAGAAAGGAGAAATTATAATGGGGAATAAGGAAATGGAATAGAAATTAAACAAATACTTTGGGCTCGATTTTGCCAGGCCCGAGGAGGTGGGATTGGAGGCATGTGAAGTGTTAAAATTGCAAAAACTGGCGGGCGGGCCCGATCCCGCCTCCATCCCGCCTCCGAACAATTTTCCCACATGCGAATTTTCTGACCCCGTCTCCATCCCGCCTCCAAGAGGCGGGATAGACCCTTAAGGCCCTTAACAACCAGTTAAGTGCCTCTATAATCCCATTTTGAGAGGCCTTTCTGATTTTAACAGTTTTCCCACGTGCTGCACGCCTCCTCTGAAACACGCCAGTGAATCCTGGCGGCAGCACAAGTGGAATACTTACTAACAGCTGCAGCTCCACCATTAAAAAGGAGTTTTCAGCAATCTTCATTTGCAGGTGGCAGAACTTTTTACAGGCCTACTCATTGTTGTGGAAGTTTGAAGCCTGACACCCATCTCCAGTGTGACCTTCTGGGAAACCCCTCTCCCCACCTGGAATGAGCGCTTCCTCAACTGAGGTATATACCAGAAGAATGGGAACCATTTATTTCCTTTCCTCCTGGACATCAGATTCGGACGAAGAAAAGCCATGGCAGCAGCAGAACCCTGAACAACAGCAGCACCAACTGCAGGAGCAACAACAGGAGCTCCAAGCTGCTGCTCATCCACCTGAAGCTGTACAGGCCAGAAGGCACCAGCGCATGGAAGCCCGTCGGCGCAGGCGATACCCCCCAAACAGGGTCTACAGAGAGAGGATCAGCTACCTCAACATGACTGAGCAGCAGTGCCAAAGGAGGCTCAGACTTTCGCGAGAGGTAGTGAGTGACATCTGTGCAATGCTGCAGCAAGACCTGGAGCCCAGAGGAGCAGGTGGACACCCCTTACCAGTGGCTATCAAAGTCACCACCGCACTCAACTTTTTTGATTCCGGCTCATTCCAGGGAACAGCAGCAGACATCAGCGGCATCTCCCAGGTGGCTGCACACACTTGCATCATGCAGGTAACCGATGCCCTCTTTGCCATCGCGCACAATCACATCCATTTCTCCAAGGATCAAGCCAGTGTAACTGCACGTGCGGTTGGATTTGACAATCTGGCAGGCTTTCCAAGGGTGCAGGGCATCATTGACTACACACATGTGGCCCTTAAGGCACCCCATCGCAATCCAGGTATTTTTGTCAACCGCAAGGGCTTCCACTCCCTCAACGTACAGCTGGTGTGTGACCACAAGAAGGAAATTTTGAATGTTTGTGCCAAGTATCCTGGCAGTTGCCATGACTCCTTCATCCTGCGCCAGTCTAGTGTACCTCCGCTCTTCAGTCCGCCAGACCAACTTAACGGATGGCTACTTGGAGACAAGGGCTATCCCCTGAAGACGTGGCTAATGATGCCGTTGAGGAGCCCATCCAACGAAGCTGAGGAGTGCTACAACTCGAGCCACATTTCCACCAGATCCATAATCGAGCAAACCATCGGCTTGCTGAAGATGCGCTTCAGATGCCTGGATAGATCAGGTGGAGCCCTGCAGTACTCAGCAGCCAGGGTCTCCAGAATCATCGTGGTTTGCTGTGCACTTCACAACATGGCACAGCATCGTGGCTTGCAGATGCCTGAGGAACAAGTGGCTCATTACATAGCCTCCTCAGATGAGGCGGAGGAGGAGGAGAGCGACAACGACCAGCTTGCAGAGGCGCATCAACCAGCGCCAGCAGCATGCGAGCACATTGCTGGCCAGGATGCAAGGCACGCACTCATCTTGGCCAGATTTGCTTAGCCTAGCCAATCAAGCACTTTTGCCTCGCAGCTTCTTACCAGAGCATCGACAATGGACAAGAACCTGCAGATTCCTACCACTCTGACCACCATACTGACAATTGCAAGTCATCCTAAGCCCTCAATGTGGAAGTCCCATTAGCGGTATGACACACACCACAACTGCAACAGTTGACATCAGAATTTTTAATGACAATAACCAACTGATGGCTTTCAACATTAAACATAATATTTCATCCAAGTGACTACCCTTGTGACTACTTGTACATTATCTTCCTCTTATGCATGCTCCTACGTGGTGCTTCCCCTGTGGCTTCAGCAGATGTGGAGGCCCCTTGCTCACTTTCTTGCTGCTCCTGTCGCGACACCTTTGGTGGGCGTCCTCTGGGGTTGCGAACCTGTGAGGGCTCGCCAACAGTCTACTGCTCCTGCGGCTGTGCAGGGGTTGAGACGCCGATCTCAGTTGGATGGGGATCTCTGGTGGGGCTCTGACCGAGGACTTTGCAGTGGCATTTCGTGTGAGCGCTTGGAGAGGAGCCCCCATTTCTTTGTTGTCTGCCACCAACATCCCTCTCATGGGTCAGCCCCACTTCAGAGCTAGCAAGTGGCTTGACAGCACCTTGCTGCAATTCAGGGGGGCCATGAGGACCCATTTCTGTACTGGAAGTCCTACTCCCGAGGACTTGCCTGAAGGTCTGGTTTGTTTGCTCAAGAGCTGACCATCACTCCTCAAGAGATGTCAGTCTATTCTGAACAAATACCATGTTTTCAATACCCTGGCGACTAAGCTCCTCCATGGACGTAGCCATCCTCTCCTCTACCGTAGCCATCCTCTCCTCTACGGTAGTCAGCCTTACCATGGAGGTAGCCATCCTTTCCACGGAGGTTGCCATCCTTTCCGTGGTGATGCATTCATGCGCCAACGTCTCCACAAAGGCTCTGCTCATGTTAGCGATGTACTCCTCCATTCACTCCACACTCGCAGCGACCCTGGAGACAAAACCTGCCAGAGACTCCTGCAACTCTTCCTGGAGTTCCAGCACCGCTCTTCTTCTGGATGGACCTGGAGGCACTGGGGCGATATGCAGCTGAGCCAAGCTGGCAGAGTTCTGCGCCCTCCGACTAGGACTCTCCACTGCTGTCCCTGTCTCCACCATCTGCTGATGCTCACTTGTGAGCTGTGATACACCAGGTGACAACACTACACTATCTCGCGAAGGTATCACCGAGGTGTGAGTGTCTGCGCTGGTGCTGGGTGCGCTGAATTCTGCTGACGCTGCGCCCTCAGAGGTTGCAGCTTCCAGTTCATCACAGACGATCTTGACATAATTGGCGGCCCAGGCAAATAAGCCATCAGTCACTTGTCTTATGCATTTGTGCACCGCTGACTGCAAGATCCTGCAAATGCCTCCAGCAGAGCCCTGGAAGGATCCAAAGGCTTTGGATGTTAAAGGAAGGCCTCTGAGAACCACTTGCTCACTGTCCTGGCGACTCTAGTTGCAGTCCCCCTTGGGCTGCAACATCACATGGATAAGAAGCAGAGGCAGCAAAGGGGATAAGCTGCTCTCAGAGTGAAGAGGAAAAAGCAGAAGAGAGGAAGTGGAAGGAAGGAGACAACCCAGACAGCCCCTTTCTGGTGGGATATCCAGATGGAACCAAACGCCTGGGGTACTAGTGACCACAACCCCAATTCCCCTTTCAACATTTGTCCCACACCTTACCTTCCCTCTGTTATTGACCATGACAGCGTCCTCTTGGCCACAATGCTGAAATAAAAGCCACCACAAAACAAACTTTTCAATTCAACATTATCTATATATGCATCCAATAGTACATCAAAAAATCAACTAGTCACTCTTGTGCATTCCTTAATGAGTGTCTTGCATCTGCCTTTGCCTCTCCTAGTGATGTTACGCAGTGCTACCCCTGTGGGTGCAGCACGGCTGGTGGAAGACTGCTGAATTTCAGTGGGGGACACTGCAGTTGGCCTTGCAGGACGACCTCGAGGAGCTGGCTGCTGGGAGTGTGAAATCGAGTGACGATGTTTCTTCTTCTTCTTCTTCTTCTTCTCTCTCCTCTCCCTCTTCTTGGCCAACCAGTGGCTGGGCAGGCTGCATTTCTTGGGTGTCTGAAATCAGGAAGGCACAAGGGTAGGATTGTGGTGAGGGGAAGGCGGGAAAGTAAGAGTCGCATGCTTACACCATGTATGGCTTGTAAATAAGAAGAGATTGTGGGATGAGGGGGAAGTGGGATGTGAGAAGGAGCATAACGTATGAGGATATCAACATCTTGTATTGTTTCAGCCCTGCCGCTGGCAAAGGGCTCAGCCATACCCCTACCAAGAATGTCTAGCACTGTCTCCTCCAAGGGGGTTACGTGAAGCTAGGAATGGGAGGTGTGCCTCGTGTTTGGTACAGAGTATTAGTAGGTGAGTAATGGGGGTTTGAGCAGTGTGTGAGGCTAGTGGTGCAGTTGGTAGGAGACGTTTTTTGAAGATGCATTCACTGACCTCGACCACTCGTCAGAGGTCAGGAAACTTCTTTGGGCACTGGACCAAGTCCTGGGGTGAAATTGCTGGCAGTGATGGCCTCAGTGATCTGGTGTCACATCCTTCTTGCTAGAGAGGCTCCTGGCCCCATGTGGGTGGAGGACCTTTCTTCCAGTATATACCCCCTCACAAAGCTTGAGTGCTACATCCGTAATCCTGGGTGCCCTTTCCCTGGCTTGTTGAGCCATTTGTGTTAGTGCTGAAGCACTTTTACCATTTTTTATGCGCAGAAGGCAGTTCAGCTTTAAGAGCTGCAGACTGCCTAGTTTGGAATGATTTTTATTTTTTTCAGAAGGCAGTTCACCTTTAAGGGCTAGAGACTGCCTTCAAAACTAACAGCCTTGCTTTAAGGAAATGCAGCATCACACCAGCGACACTGCATTTCCTTAAAAATGCAGCCTACGTTTTATAAACGGGCGCAAGCAAATCTCGCCCTGTGGTGCCCTCGCCCGTTGTTGGACCTTATCGAATTTCCTGGCCTATATGTTAATAAAAGAAGTTTGGGTCCATTTTATGTTACCTGCTCATCTATTCTCATACACTCTCTTTGGCCATCTTATTTCCTTTTTTCAGTTCTCCCCTGTACTTTCTGTATTCAGTTTGGCTTCTTATGAAAATGTTTAATTACAAAATGATAATATCCCCATGTCCCAGCTTCCCTCTGTGTGCTAATTTCAGAATCTGCTTTGTCTGACATCAGACCTGAGAGAAAATCACTTAGAACAGTTTAACATTTTCTAAAACCAGCAGAGAGTAGATAGGTTAAAGATTGAAATTACTGCAAAGGGCTATTTTTGTGTTGTTATTCTACAGGTACTGGTCTGAAAGCCCTGCCTGCTGAGAATAATATAAAACTAACAGAACCAAATTACTCTGCTCTGTGCCAGGAAAAACATAGCTTCACACATCATCTGAAAACCAGTTAAATTTTAATGTTAGCAGAGAGAAGACTATTCCATTAATTCTCTTACACCATTAGAAAGCCTATTCAATCTGCCATTGCATTACTCACAGGTAATCCTGGGACCTGGAGAATGTTTTTTGACTACTTGAGTAAAATTAAGAGAAAGTAACAAAAGGAAATCGCTCCTCCAAAGTTGGATGCTGAGAGGTCAGAGGGTCGCTAACTCTTCACCAGTTCCCTCCTCCTCTCCCACCTACTCTTCCCTTCTTACCATTTCTTCCTGTCTATTTCTCTCAAAGAGGCTTTGTTTGTTTTCAAAGTTCAGCTTGTGTGTTTTTTTTTAAATCAAATTAGAATGTGGAAAGGAACTGTCTGTCACCAACTTCTCCATTTGTATCTTTGGCCGAGATTTTCCTTACCTCGGCGGGTCTGGTGCGGCCGGGGTCGGTGGCAGGTCACAGCCCCGCTGCTGGCTCCATTCCACTATGAAAAATGATTTTCCATTGATAGGGCTTGTTAAGCCCACCTAGCGCATTTCCCGGTCAATTAGAGGAAGCGGGTCTGGTGTCATCATTCATGATGTGACATCAGATGGTTTCCTTAAAGGGATCATGGCCAACTTTATTTTGACATTTGTGCTGTCAGTGTTCTACAGCATTGAAGTGCTGCAAACACTGACAATCACTGCACAGAGGCAGAGGGCTGCATCCAGGTTCTCCCATGACTCCCTCCATGTGCTTATGGAGGGAGTCAGATCACGCAGGGAGATCCTCTTCCCTTCCGATGGGCGGAAGAGACCTCCCCAGGAGAACAAAACAGCCTGGTTGCACATTGCACAGGAGGGCACAAGCAGGGATGTGGTCAGGAGTACCTGGGTGCAGTAGCGCAAACCTTTCAAAGCTCTCATTAGATCACAAAACGTTAGTACAAAGCCACACTCAACCTCATCCTGCTGTGCCTCTCATCACATCCCCATCACTCTGCCTTCAGTGTCAGCTGTGGCTCAGTGGGTAGCACACTCGCATCTGAGTCAGAAGGTTGTGGGTTCACGTCCCACTCCAGGGACTTGAGCTCATAAAGCTAGGCTGACACTCCACTGCAGTGCTGAGGGATTGCTGCACTGTCGGAAGTGCTGTCTTTTGGATGAGACGTTAAACCGAGGCCCCGTCTGCTCTCTCAGGTGGACGTAAAAGATCCCATGGCACTATTTCGAAGAAGAGCAGGGGAGTTATCCCTGGTGTCCTGGCCAATATTTATCCCTCAACCAACATAACAAAAACAGATTATTTGGTCATTATCAAATTGCTGTTTGTGGGACCTTGCTGTGTGCAAATTGGCTGCCGTGTTTCCTACATTACAACAGTGACTCCACTTCAAAAGTACTTCATTGGCTGTAAAGCGCTTTGAGACGTCCGGTGGACGTGAAAGGCAGTATATAAATGCAAGTTTTTCTTTTTACCCTACTCCTGCACATCCTTACTCACAACAACTTCCCTTGCACCTCCACCCATCCCTCTCTATTTACATTATCACATCCCCATCTCACTAGCCACACCAAACACTCACCCTCATCCAAGTGCAATCATACCAACTAACAACACACAAGAGTAGCCACTTGGGTGTTTTAGCCAATGTTCATGTAAAGTTTCTGTTAATGTGGTGTCAAACATTGAAATCTTTATTTCCAACACTTTGCTTTCTTGGACAGAGTTGTATGCACTTTTGGAAGTGGCTTAGTGAGTTGCAATGAATGGTGAGACCTAACGGTACCCCTGCAATGGTGGTGAGTGTGAAAGGAATAGTTTGGGCATTGTAGGGATGCTTTATGGTGTTGGTGTGGGGTGATGCCAATCTGGCGCATCATGTGGCAGCCAGGGTGTACAGCGTCAAGTGAAGTAAATCTGGCCATGGTGAGGCATCCCTGGTGTCCCGGGCAGCAATGTGGTTGGGTGCTGATGCCCTGTGTCCTGTGCAGCACCAGCTGATTGTGGAGAAGGTTGGTGTTGTTGTTGATGCTGCTGGTGTGCCTGGTGCTGCTGGTGTTGGGGCTGATCATGGTCAGATTCTGAGGATCAAGGTGAGACCGTATAAAGGGCACCCATGTTGATGGAATAGATGGCAGGTGAAGTAAAGATGGCAGAAGCATTTTGTCAATGGGGAGAGAGTTCTTCCTATGAGGTAAGAGTGGATAGAGAGTGGAAAGTGGAAAGCTTGCAGACTCTGTGCTGGAAATGGACTGAGAAACAGCTTGGGGCTGAGGAAAGTGATTATCTGTCAGGTGAGAGCTTTTACTGTACATTTGAAGCTGTCAAGTAATCAGCTGGATCAATAGCCACTGAACTCCCACCTCAGGTTGACAGGCATGGTCCTTGAACAGTGTGGTTCCCGTGGCCAAGAAGTTAAAGTCAAGAGGTAAGTTAAAAACGCCTGTTAATGATCTGCCAAATAGATGCTAATGAGTTTAATTGGGTCGCCCACTGCTGCCTGTCGGGTCTGCTCAGCGCTGACAGACCCGACATTGGGAAAGGCATGTTGCGGCGGGTTGACAGTGGGGTCCCAACCCACTGTCAAAAAGAATCACTTTCCCACCCGACCTGCCATCAATCCCGCACGCTGACACCCCGGAAAATTCTGGCCTTTGTCCCTGTTTCTGTCTCTCTCTCACTCCTTCAGTCTCATAGCTGCTAGAAATTAGAGCCTCTGTCTCACAGCTTTATACAATAATTAACATTGACCTTTTCTGTCAACAAAACATGGATGGAGATAAATTAGTTGTCTTCAAAATTCAGTTGGTGCTTTTTAAAAAAAAATTGAAGTAACATTAAATGAAGAAAGACACACTGGGGTTAATTTGACTTTGTGCGACAGTGTAAATGGGTGATATGAATCAGCAGTCCGTTTTACATCTCGACCAATTTTTATTTCCATTGACACACAGAGTTGGAACTGAGCGTATAAATCAGACGAAGACGGCAATTGTGATTTTGAATATTTCTCAGATTGCATAGCCCTCCAAAATCTAGCTGAGCTATTTTTAAAACAGTCCGGGCTGCAGACTCCTTAAAGGAAAGACTTCAGCCCAACACCAACATTTTAGAGCTGGTCGACGTTCAAGCACTAATATTGAGAAACAACACTTACATATCACAGGCTGGCAGGCCTTGATTTTCTATCTGTTTAAATTAATGGACAGAAAATCAGGGACGATGAGCACGGCTCTTAACTGGGATTGTCTGATTGGGGAATCAGCAATTTTAAAAACACTTGTGGCTATCAAGCCTAAAACTCCACAGTTTATAATCAGTAGCAAGCTGACACTATTTGAGCTGAAATCATTTTTGACCCGCAACTTTAATCCACCCCTTTGCTGCTCCTCTCTCAACACAGCTGCCCACTCACCTTACGGCCTGCTGCACCCTCTTACATCACTCTTCAGGAAATCCTAGTCCTGCTTCTGTTCTAGAGACCCTGCTACTGAGGTTTTATTTACTGTGCCCACTCCAGAGGTCCCGGAACTGCTCTCAAAACTAATTCCAATCCTTCTCTTGTGTCCCACTCCCTTACTCTTAAAAAGCACTTTCTAGTTTGCAACCACAGCATAGGTGATTTCAGCCATCCAATAAGAGAATCACACCGAACAAAATCCTACCCAAAGGTTAAAGAGCTGTACTGGAGGTACTGAAGAGCTTCATGAGGTTTGCGAGCTGTATGCTGACCGTCACTTTCCCAGCTGGACCAGCAGCAGGAGGGTCTCTGTTAAAAAGTTTCCTGATTTCTGCTAATTATATCTCAGGAGTACCCCTTAGCACACTTGGGCCTCCCTATGACTTGCTAACCTGAGCCCAAATTCTCTCAGCTAAGCTAATTAGGATGTATCCTTACATGTAGAGTGTGAACTCCTTTTGGGCAAACAGAAACTCCACTTATATGGATTTCTCTAGAGATTCTTCAGGTTGGTTATGCATTGCACAAGGTCGTCAGGCACATAAAGCAATATAACTTTGTTATAGCAGGAGATGGGTTTATGTCTGACATCAGACTGATCAAAAGAAAAAGTGTGGTTGGAAATCAAATCAGCGCGCTGACTCCCAATTTGTATTGTTGATGTAGACTCCCCGTGCAGCTGAATGATATTGGGTCAAAAAATCATGATAATGAAACAGTTTGGGTGGAGATAAGGAATAATAAGGGGAAAAAAACACTAGTGGGCGTAGTCTATAGGCCTCCGAACAGTTGCAACTCTGTTGGACGGAGTATCAATCAGGAAATAGTTGAGGCATGTAATAAGGAAACATCTATAATTATGGGGGATTTTAACTATCATATTAATTGGACAAATCAAATGGGGCAGGGCTGCCTTGAGGATGAGTTCATTGAGTGTATTAGGGATGGGTTTCTTGAGCAGTATGTAACTGAACCGACCAGGGGGCAAGCAACCTTAGATCTGGTCCTGTGTAACGAGACAGGATTAATTAAAAATGTCCTAGTAAAGGATCCCCTTGGAATGAGTGACCATAACATGGTTGAATTCCATATTCAATTAGAGGGTGAGAAGGTTGGATCTCAAACAAGCGTGCTAAGCTTGAATAAAGGAGACTATGAAGGTATGCGAGTGGAATTGAGTAGAGTGGATTGGGAAAATAGATTAAAGGGTAAGACGACACATGATCAGTGGTGTACATTCAAGGAGTTATTTTACAACTTCCAAAAAAAATATATTCCACTGAAAAGAAAAGGGTGTAAAAGAAAGGACAGTCATCCGTGGCTAAGTAAAGAAATTAAGGATAGTATTCGACACAAACAAGGGCATATAAGGTAGCGAAATCTAGTGGAAGGACAGAGGATTGGGAAAAATTTAAAAGGCAGCAAAAAATAACAAAAAGATTGATTAAGAAAGGGAAGATAGATTATGAAAGTAAATTAGCAAAAAATATAAAAACAGATAGTAAGAGTTTTTATAGTTATATAAAAAGAAAAAGGGTGGCTAAAGTAAATGTTGGTCCCTTAGAGGATGAGACCGGGAAATTAATGGTGGGAAATATGGAGATGGCAAAAACACTGAATGAATATTTTGTATCAGTCTTTACAGTAGAGGACACTAAGAATATCCCAACACTGGACAAACAGGGGGCTATAGGGGGAGAGGAGCTAAACACGATCAAAATCACTAAGGAAGTGGTACTCGGTAAAATAATGGGACTCAAGGCGGATAAATCACCTGGACCTGATGGCTTACATCCTAGAGTCTTAAAGGAAGTGGCGGTAGGGATTGTAGATGCATTGGTAATAATTTTTCAAAACTCCCTGGATTCCGCTAAGGTCCCGGCAGACTGGAAAACTGCTAATGTAACACCCTTATTTAAAAAGGGCAGTAGACAGAAGGCTGGTAACTATAGACCGGTTAGCCTAACATCTGTGGTAGGTAAAATTTTGGAGTCCATTATTAAGGAAACAGTAACAGGACATTTGGATAATCATAATTTAATAGGACAAAGTCAGCATGGTTTTACGAAGGGGAAGTCATGTTTGACAAATTTGCTGGAGTTCTTTGAGGAAGTAACATATAGAGTGGATAAAGGGGAACCAGTGGACGTAGTGTATTTAGACTTCCAAAAGGCATTTGACAAGGTGCCACACAAAAGATTATTGCTTAAGGTAAAAAATCACGGGATTGGGGGTAATATTCTGGCATGGATAGAGGATTGGCTATCTAACAGAAAGCAAAGAGTTGGGATAAATGGTTCATTCTCAGACTGGCAATCAGTAACTTGTGGTGTTCCACAGGGGTCAGTGCTGGGTCCCCAACTCTTTACAATCTATATTAACGATTTGGAGGAAGGGACCAAGTGTAACATATCAAAATTTGCAGATGATACAAAGATGGGAGGGAAAGTAGTGAGTGAGGAGGACATAAAAAACCTGCAAGGGGACATAGACAGGCTAAGTAAGTGGGCAGAGATTTGGCAGATGGAATACAACACTGGAAAGTGTGAGGTGATGCACTTTGGCAGGAAAAATCCTAGAGCAATTTATTATCTTAATGGCAAGAAACTGGAGAGTACTGAAGTGCAAAGAGATCTGGGGGTCCTGGTGCACGAAACTCAAAAGGTTAGTATGCAGGTGCAGCAAGTGATTAAGAAGGCAAATGGAATGTTGGCTTTCATTGCTAGGGGGATAGAATATAAAAATAGGGAGGTATTGCTTCAGTTGTACAAGGTATTGGTGAGACCGCACCTGGAATACTGCATACAGTTTTGGTGTCCTTACTTAAGGAAAGACATCCTTGCTCTCGAGGCAGTGCAAAAAAGGTTCACTCGGTTAATCCCGGGGATGAGGGGGTGGTCATATGAGGAGAGGTTGGGTAGATTGGGACTCTACTCATTGGAGTTCAGAAGAATGAGAGGCGATCTTATTGAAACATATAAGATTGTGAAGGGGTTGGATCGGGTGGATGCGGGGAGGATGTTCCCGATGACGGGTGAGACTAGAACTAGGGGACATAGTCTTAGAATAAGGGGCTGCACTTTCAAAACTGAGATGAGGAGGAACTACTTCACTCAGAGGGTGGTAGGTCCATGGAATATGCTGCCACAAAAAGCTGTAGAAGCTACATCATTAAATAAATTTAAAACAGAAATAGACAGTTTCCTAGAAGTAAAGGGCATTAAGGGTTACGGGGAGCGGGCAGGAATTTGGACATGAGTCTAGGTTCGGATCGGTCATGGCCCTGTGGGTAGTGGAGCGGGCCCAGGGACCGTGTAGCCTGATTCTGCTCCTATTTTGTGTGTGCAATTCTGTTAGATGCAGGAGATGGTTCTGTGATAGATAGTAGATTGGCGGTTAGGATCAGATCAGCCATGATCTTATTGAATGGCGGAGCAGGCTCGAGGGGCCGATTGGCCTACTCCTGCTCCTATTTCTTATGTTCTTATGTTCTTAAACTACTTTACGCTGATGTAAAAGAGGGAATGTAGTGGCAAGGTAACAAAACTGTTCCACTCACCATCCCAACCTAACAACTGGTTTTGTTTTGTGTCTCAAATAAATTTAATTTTTCTTTACACTACAATCAGCCTCAGAACAATTTTCAGGAAGATATTATTAAGTCCAACAAATAATATTTATTATCATTATTACTGCATAAACATCTCCACAGCCAATATTTGTATTTTGCTGGGGAATACAAGTTCAAATGTTTTCCCAGTAGGAATCTTTCGCTGTTGCTGTATCTTATATTAGCCAAGATAACAACAGATGATCTTATTTCAAGATAGGCTGATAGCCCGAATAGAAAACAACATCCTTAGAAAGACTGGTGGGGAGGAGACTGGTGTTGTGATCTTTTACCTCTGGGCACGACTTGAATCCAGTCCAAACTGAAAGGATAATACTCTGCTTCTGCCAGTTACAATGGACCTACATGAAATAAATGAGGGTAATCTTAACCTTACTCCCCAGTCTCATTCAGAAAGATTGTAAGAATGGTTGGTGTGGGAGATGGAAACATTCACACTGGTGCTGGAGGAGGCACGCTCTTCTGAGCTTGGCGTCAACAGCATTGGGAACTTCTAACTGCATATAACCTATGGAACATTTAACCTGAGAATACTCAATGCTAGCAAGGGTTTCATTCCCTAGTTCCCGAGTTCTGATGAAAGGTCATCAATCTGAGATGTTAACTCTGTTTCTCTCTCCACAGATACTGCCTGACCTGCTGCGGGTTTCCAGCATTTATTGTTTTTATTTCAGATTTCCAACATCTGCAATATTTTAGTTTTGTTTTATATTCTATGGATGATTGACAGCTTCATTTGATTGTGAAAGTTTTTTTTGCTGTCCTTTGTCCCAGTTTAAACATCAAAAGGGGTAGTTTAGAAGAGGGGAGATCCCAGATTCTTAGTTCTTCTGTTCTACAGTACTGCAGCCAGTGTAGAGACCAGCGTGTGAAGATCCACTGTGGGAAGACTAAACCTCATGTGCAAGTTTGGTGGTATAGACGATGGTTAGCAAAGAATCATATTTTATATTAATTTTGAATTGAGCAGGTGTATGTTAAAAGTTCTGCATGCTAGTGAAATCTACTGTGTTGAGTTTTGCGTTCAATAAAGCTGATTTTTGGTCAGATGGTCCAGCAGAGCGTTATCTTCTTCCAATATTCAAAGCCTAGAAGTTTTTGTCAATCCCGGCAAGCAAAGTAAGGTAACAAGACTCTTCTGTTTGACCCCCTATACAATGTAATGTTGCTGGATACTGTGCATATGAGTTTATACTTGCAGGGAGCTAGGGCTTGTCTGCACCAGTGGTCCTTGCTGCTGAACAAGAGAGAAATATCAATTGAATTGCTAAAATCATAACACTTGGAACTGGGGAATATTTGCCCAAATTGCCTATAACCATTTGTCATGACAGTGGACATCTTGTTGGGAAGTCATGCCATGTTCAAAATGGGAACGGAAATATAAAAAGCAATTTTTAAAAGTCCTTTACACTTACCCAGTGCATTTTTTGGATTGTCTCTGACAGAGTTTGATGTTTTTCTTGTGAGAGCGCAGACAGCCCCTGCTGTTTGCTTCCTTTTCCTCTTAACGGGCTTTTCAGTATTTTCAATAAACCCACAACATTCCAGAGAAAACAAACATTTATTGCGAAAGACTCCTCGTAATATTTTCTGAGCCTCTTCTCAGAGTCAGTATTTATTCTTCGTACAACCACATCTCCAGTGGCACGGTTTCCAGTGAGTCAGGGGTTTCGTAAGAATATCGGTGCCGTGCAAAGCAGTTTTACCAAGAACACTGACTTGTCAGTTTGGCAGGACCTTGAAGCACTGAGAAGCTTTTACATAAACATAGAAACATAGAAACATAGAATCTAGGAGCAGGAGTAGGCCATTCGGCCCGTCGAGCCTGCTCCACCATTCAATACGATCATGGCTGATCATCCAAATCCAGTACCCTGTCCCTGCTTTAATCCCCACAGTACACATATCCCACCCTATCCCCGTAACCCCACGTATTTAATTCCCCCTAATGTTCTGAAACATCAAAACTAGTTCAGAAGAGAGAGATTGAAATAGGGAGCAGTAGCTGAAAAAGAAGTGCATTCTCAATAAACAATTTCTTTGCTTTGTCTTCCAGTCATCAATGAAAAAATATTTTTTAAAAAGACATTTTAATTTGCTAAAACAGTTAATACCATATATTTGTGCAAAATAAAAAAATGCTAATCTTTAAATTCAGTCATTGCTTGGCCACCACAAGGAAAGGTCATTGGGAGTAAACCTACCAGATAAAAGGAAGGGTTCAACTAAGTTGAGAATGCAGATACCTCTATCTATAACGAGTGGTGGGCAGAAGTTGGTGGAGACAAGGGTGGGGTCAGGGATTGTGGGGGCCAAAGTTTGCAGGTTTGCAGGTTCTAATGTGGGGGCGGGAGGGAGGGCATGCGAAGCCCAAAGTGGTAGGCTGGAGGTCAGCCATGATATCCTCAGGAAAAACGAGGATTTGGATAGTCCCTGGCCAAATATTGGGTGGCTGGTGGGAAGGGGAGGCCTGCAAATGGATAAGAGGGTCCTGAGTATCCCGCTTAACAGGTGCAAAACAGAAAAATTGGGTTCGAAGCACCAGATAAACAAACAAATATCAGGAAAAATTGGGTAAACTGCTGGTGAGGGGAAGCATGCAAATGGGCAAAAAGGGTGAAACGCCTAAAAATCAGGTTTCAAACATGTAATAAATGGAAAAAAAAAACACCCAAACATTAGGAGTGATAATAGCTACTCAGTTGGGAGAGAGAATTCAGAAACGGACTCCACTGCCTTGTGTTGCAACTATATCGTGACAGGCAATTGTTGACATGCAAAATTGTAATTTTACTTGTCTGCACTTTGCAAATTTTGGCTGGCATAAAAGCATTACTCAAAAATTGTGACAATCGGAAAGAAAGCTTCAGAACAAGAAATGAAAACCATGTGGAAGACTTTCAATAACATAAAGATTGGTATTTGTTTATAAATGATTAAAATCTGCAACAAAACATTTGTCCACCACTTAGTCCTTAAACAAAAGCAAAATACTGCAGATGCTGGAAATCTGAAACAAAAACAGAAAATGCTGGAAATACTCAGCAGGTCAGCCAGCATCTGTGGAGAGAGAAACAGAGTTAACGTTTCAGGTTGATGACCTTTCGTCAGAACTGGAAAAAGTTAGAGATGTAACAGATTTTAAGCAAGTGCAGGGGTAGGGAAAGACTTAGGGGGAAAAATTTGTCCGCTTAGCGCCGCCCATTAGTGCCAGTAGATGGTGCTAATGCGATGTTGAGACCAGTACCGACAGGGCGAGGTGAATCCAGTGCTGCCCGCCAATTCGGGACCCCCCATAGCGCTGCCGGTAACAGCTATCGCCGCGGACCTCAACGCCAGGGACATCGTGACGTCAGTGAGTGTGCAGCCCCGTTGTGTGAATAATTTTTTTCTGTATTTGCTGTTTTCAGGGAATTTACTAGATTTGGACTATAGAACCAATTTTCAGATCAGCAGGTTGGGTCCCATTGGTTCAGATCATATTGGGACTGGAAATCTGCAGCACTTTCAGCACATTCCAGACAGAAGGGATGCAAAGTTAGGCCAGGACATGGCATAACTGGGTTCCAGCCTTATATCAGCGATTCCAGGATAGCCTTTTTTTATTCACTGTTGGGATGTAGGCTGGGGCACATTTATTGCCCATCCCTAATTGCCCTGAGAAGGTGGTGGTGAGCTTCTCCTTGAACTGCTGCAGTCCTTGTGCTGATGGTGCTCCCACAATGGTGTAGGGAAGGGAATTCCAAGATTTTGACCCAGTTACGATGAAGGAACAGTGATATATGTCCAAGTCAGCATTGTATGTGACTTGGGGTAAATGGTGTTCCCATGACATAGACTGCTCTCGTCCTTCTCATTGGTAGAGTCCCTTAGTGGCTGGAGGCATTGTCAAAGCAATCTTAGTGAGTTGCTGCAGTGCATCCTATAGATCGTGCATACTGCAGCCATAGTGTGCCAATGGTGGAGGGGGTAGATAGCAAGTGATCTGCTCTGCCTTGGATGGTGCCGAGCTTCTTGAGTGTTTTTGTGGCTCCATTCACTGAAGCGAGTTGTGATTACTCCATCACATTCCTGACTTGTGCATTACAGTTGGTGGAGAGGCTTTACGAGGTCAGGAAGTGACCAACTTGTCACAGAGCACCCAGCCTCTGCCCTGCTCATGTAGCCACGATGCTGAAATGGCTGGCCCAGTTAAGCTTTCTTGGTCAATGGTGACCACCAAGATATTGATGGTGAGGGAGATGGTTGGACTTTCGCTTGTGCAAGATGGTCATTACCTGCCACTTATGTGGTGCAAATGTTACCTGCCACTTGTTAGCCCAAGTGCGCATATTGTTCAGATCCTACTGTAGACTGCCATGGGCTGCTTCATTAGTTGTGAAATGAGCTGAACACTGTGGACTCATCAGTGAACAACCCCGCTCTTGACTGATGATGGAGGGAAGGTCACTGATGAAGCTGCTGAAGATGGTTAGGTGCGAAGACGCTACCCTGAAGATCTCCTGCAGTGATGTCCTGGGTTTGTGATGATTAGACAACCACAACCGTAAGAAAAATTCAATTTTCATCTCTAATCACTCCTATACTTTCTTTAATTATTCTTTTACTTCTTACATGTTTATAAAATTCTTTACTATGTTCCCCATATTACCCGCTCACCTTTCTTCATTCCTCCCCTTCCAAACTTTTTTTGTTTCATATTTGGCTTGATTTTCTTCTGTATTATTAGCTCTAGATTTGTCATGTGTCTTTTTTAAGTCTCATTTTAATTATAATTTTTCTAATCATCCAAGGAAGTTCAGCTTTTGCTGCTTCACCTTTAGGTCTAATCTGTACCCTAAATCACCTCCCATTTAAATATTTCCACTCTTGGTGCACTGTCTTAATCAGCCAATTTTCTTTACAGTTTCCTTTTAATCGCATTGAAATTAGCTTTTCTTCCAGTCAAGTTCCTTTAGCTTTTACTGTTCCCTCTCCTTTTCAATTTTATATCCAATCTAATTATATTATGGTCACTGTTTCCTAGGTATTTATATATGGAACATATCCACAAGTGTCATTTCTCTCAATCTCTGATCTTATTTGCTATACTGGGCCGTTGGATGTGGCTGCCTGTTCGTCGGGTTCGGTGAGATTTTTGGAATGGACCTCCTGCCCAAGCAAGAGGAATATTATGGTTGCTGTTCCCTAGATGTTCCCCTAACCTTACATTCCTCACTTGCTCCACTTTATAGCCTAGAACTGGATCGAGCACTGCCTCTTTCCTTGTTGGACTAAAACATACTGATCCAAAAGCAGTCCTCGGAACATTGTAGAAGTCTCTCCCCTTCTTTGCCACTTACCTTACACTTACCCCAATCTATGAAACACTTGTTACTCTTCCAGCAAGGACAATGGTCCCAGCCTTGTCATGGTAAAGCTTGTCCCTCCTACCCCAATACTGGTCCCAATGTCCTAGGATGCTGAGCCCTTCCCTCCTATACCATCTCTCCGGCCATGTTTTTAGCTTTTTTATTTTATGATTCCTACACTGACTAGACATGACACAGAACGCAATCCTGAGATTATTACCCCGGAGATCCTGCTTTTTAATCTATCTCCTAATTGCTGAAACTCCCTTTGCTGAAATTCCATTTCCTCCTATTTCATTAGTTCCAACGTGAACCACGGTGCCTTGCTGTACCCCCTTCTCTCCCCAAACTCCTTTGCTGAGAGGCCTGCAGCAGTGCTAATGATCATTGGCTTCAGCGCCTTCTGGCTGCTGTTCAGAAACAGAAGTCAGAAAGCCTTCAGTTCAAAGATCTCTCTGGACCTGCAAAAGATCAGGTTCTATTTACCTTTATAGCCTTCCATGGACTTGCAGCCTGCCCCCTCTAAGATCCTCTAAGGGCACAAGGTCTAATGCCTGCTTATTCTGGGTGCCCTTTCTAATAGGCATCCACCTGGTATACCTGCAACAAAATGAGGTGGAAGATCCTTTTAGGGCCTTTCACCTCACTTGCATAGTTAACTCACGCTTCACCTGCACCAGGCAAGTATTCATCCCCTGACATCCCACCCTCGTGATCACTGGGAAATCCATGTGCAACCAAAGTGGGGGTGGGGGAGACCTGGCATTGCTGCCCTCCTCCCTTTATTTAGAAATCTCGGCCTTGGTTCAGTGATAACACTCTTGCCTCAGTGTAGGAAGGCTGTGGGTTCAAGCCCATAATCTACACTGATAGATTACTATAGTTTTGCATGGTTTTAGGTGCCGTCTTTTAAATGCAATGTTAAACCGAGGTCCTATTCCATGGCACCATGAGCAAAGGAATTCTCTCAGCGTCCTTGCCAACATTTACCCAACAACACCAAAACGGATTTTCTGATCATTTTTCTCAATGCTGTTTATAGGACCTAGGTGTGTGACAATTGACTACTAGATTTACCTACAAAACAACAGTGACTGCACTGCAAGAGTCATTCATTCAATGTAAAGCATTTGGGGACATCCTGAGGGCATGAAAAATGCTATTTTAAACAGTTTCTTACCAGTTCTGAGCACTAAAAGGTTAAAATGAAGTAAATTAAAGTCAAAATACAACAAATAAGTAAAAAAATTCAGTACATGCCTCAATCACTCCCACTGAGGCTAAACTCAACTCTACATTCAGTTGGTCTCTCCTTGCTCAAGTTTGAAGTGCACATACATTGGCACCCAACTGCATCCCAAATTGTATCTGAGTAAATAAACAGGCATCATGGGCTTAGGCTTTGTTGGAAGCTTACTTGGTTGGCAAACCTTTCAGATACAAGTGTAACAATAATTCCAGATTTCAATAGCAACTACAAATTTTGCCCTACAGTAATATGGACAACCATGTTATTCTCTGAAAGAGCTGTAAGGTTGTCTGAGTGCTTCGCCTGTGGACTCAGTAAAGTGTGACAGGTTGAGGGGAAACTATTTATGGCATGCATATTTTGCCGACTTACTTTGTCTAGAGAAATGTCTGGTAGTCTTACCTTGGCAGTTTTTCTGAGGCTGGCAAACATTTTCCTTATTTGCTGCCAGTTCCTCTGTATGTTAGAGACTGCACTCACTCTCTCAGTTGCTTCCTTCCATGCAGTGCAGATGGCTCAGAAAGACTCAAACTAAGTAAGCCTCTTTTCCCCCATTTGCCACAGCAGCACTTCAAATGCTGCATTTGTTAATTTGTTTGCCTACATTCTTCTTCATGATACTCAAGGAAATGCTACAATTTCCGCCCAAAGATTTCTTCCTGCTCAATAACAATACATTTCCCTTTTAAATAGCAGTTGCCACTGCACAGGAAATCCCATAGCTGCATTAAGCAAGTTCTTAGCACCAGGCTTAATGCAGGTGGAAGCTCGCGATAAATCTCTAACGAGGTTGACCCAGAAGATCATGCAATGTTAGGAGACCAGAAATTTTACTCTAGTATTCCCAACTACCATACTTAAATCCAAAGTGTACTAACTGGAAAGCTGTTTCCAGTGGGGTTCCGCAGGGCTCAGTACTAGGTCCCATGCTTTTTGTGGTATACATCAATGATTTAGAAGTTTGCAGATGATACAAAAATTGGCCGTGTGGTTGATAGTGAGGAAGAAAGCTGCAGACCGCAGGAAGATATCAATGGACTGGTCAGGTGGGCAGAAAAGTGGCAAATGGAATTTAATCGGAGAAGTGTGAGGTAATGCATTTGGGGAGGGCTAACAAGGCAAGGGAATACACAATAAATGGTTGGATACTGAGAAGTGTAGAGGAACAGAGGGACCTCGGAGTGCATGTCCACAGATCCCTGATGGTAGCAGGACAGGTAAATAAGGTGGTTAAGAAGGCATATGAGATACTTTCCTTTATTAGCCAAGGCATAGAATACAAGAGCAGAGAGGTTATGCTAGAACTGTATAAAACACTAGTTAGGCCACAGCTAGAGTACTGTGCACAGTTCTGGTCACCACATTACAGGAAAGATGAGATTGCACAAGAGAGGGTACAGAGGAGATTTATGAGTCTGTTGCCAGTATTGGAGAATTTTAGCTATGAGGAAAGATTGGATAGGCTGGGGTTGTTTTCTTTGGAACAGAGGAGGCTGAGGGGAGACTTGATTGAGGTGTATAAAATTATATAAAGTGGATAGCAAGGACCTACTTCCCCTTACAGAGAGGTCAATAACCAGGGGGCATATATTTAATTAATTGGTAGAAGGATTAGAGGAGAGTTGAGGAGAATATCTTTCACTCAGTGGGTGATGGGGGTCTGGAACACACTGTCTGAAAGGGTGGTAGAGGCAGAAACCCTCATCACATTTAAAAAGCACTTGGATATGCACTTGAAGTGCCGTAACCTACAAGGATACGGACCAAGCGCTGGAAAGTGGGATTAGGCTGGATAGCTCTTTTGTGGCCGGCACGGACACGATGGGTTGAATGGCCTCCTTCTGCGCCGTCAATTTCTATGATTCTATAATTCTAACTTCACATCTTGTGTTTTTATTCCACTGATTCGCATAGTCTATCTATGGCCTCTCCAAAAAATGCCTGGAACATTTTAGGGTGAATGTTTTGTGTGACCAAAAGAAGCAAGCTGCCTGCTTGCACTCAATGAGCACTGGGCAGATTGCCAAGTGAAAGTTCAAAATTGCCCCTTCTTTTTTTAATGGTGTTGGTTGAGGGATAAATGTTGGCCAGTGTACCAGGAAAACTCCCCTGCTCTTCATCAAATAGTGCCATGGGATCTTTTATGACTGCCTTAATTTAATGTCTCATCTGAAAGATGACACCTCTGACTCTGCAGCACACCCTCAGTACTGCACTGAAGTGTCAAGTTGCTGGAGTGGAGTGAAGCTTGAACCCATGACTTTCTGATGCAACAGCAACAACAATTTGAAGTTAAATAATGTCTTTAACATATTAAAAAGTCCCAAGGCGCTTCACAGGAGCATTATCAAACAAAATTTGACTCGGAGCCACATAAGGAGATATTAGGGCAGATGACCAAAAGCTTGCTCAAAGAGGTTGGTTTTAAGGAGGACAGAGAGGTAGAGAGATAGAGAGGCTAAGGGAGGGAATTATAGAGCTTAGATCCTCAGAAGCTGAAGGTACGTCCGCCAAAGTTGGAGCAATTAAAATTGGGGATGCGCAAGAGGCCAGAACTGGAAGAGCGCAGATATCTCGGAGGGTTGTAGGGCTGGAGGAGGTTACAGAAATAGGGAGGGGTGAGGCCATGGAGGAATTTAAAAACAAGGATGCAAATTTTAAAATCGAGGCGTTGCTCAACCAGGAGCCAATGTAGGTCTGATGAAAGGTCATCGACCTGAAACGTTAACTCTCTTTCTCTCTCCACGGATGCTGCCTGGCCTGCTGAGTTTTTCCAGCGTTTTCTGTTGTTATTTCAGATTTCCAGCATCCGCAGTATTTTGCTATCGTGCCAATGTAGGTCATTGAGTACAGGGGTGATGGGACTTGATATGAGTTAGTATATGGACAGTAGAGTTTTGGATGAGCTTAATTTAATGGAGAGTGGAAGATGGGAGTCCAACCAGGAGTGCATTGGAATAGTCAAGTCTAGAGGTAACAAAGGCATGGATGAGGGTTTCAGCAGCAGATGAGTTGAGGCAGGGACGGAGTCAGGCGATGTTACGGAGGTGGAAGTAGGCAGTTTTAGTGATGGCGCAGATATGTGGTCAGAAGTTCATCTCTGGGTGAAATACGACATCAAGTTTGCGAACAGTCTGGTTCAGCCTCAGACCGTTGCCAGGGAGAGGGATGTAGGAAATTTCTACTCATCCATTACTGGATGTTGGACAAGCAGTCTGACAATTTAGAGACAGTGGAGGGATTGAGAGAGGTGGTGGTGAGGTAGAGCTGGGTGTCTTCAGCATACATGTGGAACCAGATTTTGATGCAGAGGCAAGAGTACAACCACTGAGCCAATGATGACACCTAGTAGTAGGCACACAGGTCATAAAGACTTGCATTTACTATAGCACCTTTCAGAACATCCCAAAGTGCTTTACAACCAATGAAGTACTTTCAAAGTGTAGTCACTGCTGTAATGTAGGAAATGCAGCAGCCAATTTGCACACAGCAAGGCCCCACAAACAGCAATGTGATGATGATCAGATTATGTTTTTTGTGATGTTGACTGAGGGATAAATATTGGCCAGGGCACTGAGGACAACTTCACTGCTCTTCTTTAAATTTGTGCCACAGGATCTTTTACATCCACCTAAGAGAGCAGAT
Source organism: Squalus acanthias (assembly GCA_030390025.1). Taxonomy (NCBI): domain Eukaryota; kingdom Metazoa; phylum Chordata; class Chondrichthyes; order Squaliformes; family Squalidae; genus Squalus; species Squalus acanthias. The sequence continues at coordinate 50,937,358 of CM059426.1, forward strand.
GGTGCTTCAGTTTTACGTTTCATCCGAAAGATGGCACCTCCAACAGTGCAGCACTCCCTCAGTACTGGAGTGCCAGCCTAGACTTTTGTACTACAACTCTCTGGGGTGGGACCTGAACCCACAATCCTTCTGACTCAAAGGCAAGAGTGCTACCCACTGAGCCACAACTGTCACATGGGTTCAGTTAAAATTTTAGCTGAATGAAAGTTGTTGCTTGTGCAGACATTGGGGAAACTCGATAAGTACATGAGAGAGAAAGGAATCGAAAGATTTGTTGATAGGGTGAGATGAAGTAAGGTAGAAGAAGGCTCGTTTAGAGCATAAACACCGGCATAGACCTATTGGGCCAAATGGCCTATTTCTGTGCTGTAAATTCTATGTAATTGTTCTTTGCAAGGTTTGAAAGTGGCTTTGATCAGGTTGCATGAATTAGACAGACAGCGTTGGAAACTCCAAGCCAAAGGTGCCTGTCTATTATTAAGTTTCTTTGAGCTATTTATGAATTCCCAAACTTTTCCCCTGCACAGTGCTTGTCAGCATTGTGAGGGGTTGTAGGTGGCGGGAATAGGATTACCAGTACAGATAAATTATGAGTCCTTCTTCCCAAAATGTGTTTATAGTTAGTTTAAACAATCGTTTCTTCTAATGATTTAAATTTCCTTAATTGCTTGATCAATTGCAAGTTACAGTAGAAAGTGGTTACACTGGTAATCAAGAAAAGGGCAATTGGGAATTTAGAATTCCCTTGGTGGCTTTTTAAGATAGTGTTTCCATATCTCTAATCTAGAAATAAGAGCCAGGAATTCAGAAGTCCTTTGAGATTTCTTCTTGGCTATGAATCCTTGGTTGTAATTGAGAAAGAAAGAATAAAAAATGTAAACTTTTTTTAATCTTTTCATTATCGAATGCTGGAGTAAAACATACCAACTCACCCCATTGCTCAATTATTTTTAACTGTTAGGCAGGATGGTTAAACCAGATTCGAAAATGAATTCCGTTAGATCTGCTTTCTTGAAAATGTAACAGGTTAAATATTCTGGTTCCGGCGCGCAGCTGCCCAGACCAGTTGTTTACACTTGCACTGTGCGCATTGTGGCTGATGAGCTGAACTTGTGTGATTTTGCTAAGTCAGCTCATTTATTACCCCATTCTTAACTTCTAACCTTCTTTTCTGCAGATCCTCCACAGTAGCAGGGGCCACAGGAGGAGGAAGATGATGATGATGAGAAAGAGACAACTACATCCTATGATGATGATGATGGTGAGGAGGACCACAATGAAGAGAATGATAAAGGAGATGAAGTCGAACTCATACCCACCCATGAGCCCTGCAGAGACCTCCTGCACTGTGTCCTCTTTCCCAACCTCCTCGATCTTACCTCCTGTGTCATTTGCTTCTTCACTCCCACACAGCAGCTCAGATACTTTCAGCTGGTGGGAATTAGGGCCTGTTAGTGAGGAAGTAACACGCAGAGCACAAGTGAGCTGGAGAGTGGGTGAGGATGTGGCACCTTCCCAGTGGAGGCTGAGGAGAAGGTTGCTCATGGATTTGGAATCATGGGAGCCAGAACTCATGGGTACTCAACAGACTAAAAGAATATTCAAGGAACATCACACCTATGTGAAGTTGCTGAGGTCATTCTCTGAGGATGTGTGGCAAGTGACAGGTGTGACTCTGGAATCTACAACTCTCATTTGCGGCAACATTTCAGAAGCTTTCTCTTTGTTGCAGACATCAAGGGAGCATGTAGGGGCTTCATTGAAATCTGCAGCAGACCCCCACTTAAGAAGCAGCCAGGGACCAGTCGGTGCCTCCACCTCCACAGCTCTGGTGGCAACAGGGGAGAGAATTGACAGCATCTTGCATACTGCTTTCTTTCAGAATCTTAAAGCTAAGAGCTATCATTAGTTCAGCCATCCTACTGATTAGTGGGGACATAGATCCAAGCCCATTGGAATGGCAATGGCTGGAGTTGACCAGTCTGATTCTATCATCTCTCAGGACAACAGCATATTGCAGGTCTCTGGCCTTTTCCCTCAGAGCACCACACCTATGGAATGTGGGAGGCGACACTAGGCTGCTCAGAAACAAGCTTAAGATGCAACTCCCTCCCAGGAACAAGCTGCCATGAGAGGAGAGCCACCTCAGTCCCATGATTCGTTCGTAGAACAGAATAGAAGCCAACCACTTCTCACAATACTGGCCCTCAGGTTGCACTTAGGAGAAGCACTCGACTAAATGAAAGGAAGGCACATTCAGCCACCAGGGAAACATGGGGCTAAAAATTGAATAGCGCCCCATTAGGAAGTTGAGTGGTTGCGCCCCAAGAGGGAAGTGGGGCACTACTGGAAGCGCCCCACATCTCTCTTGGGGCGCTGCGAGTCAATATCGCGGCGCTATGTGCCGCAGCGCCATGCACTGCGGCACATCACGCCGCGGTATTGCTGGCCTTCCTCTCCTTCTTAAAGGGGAAGGGCCTTGCGCAGCACGACCCGGGGCCCAGCTGGGCCCCCGGGGATCGGGAGTGCCGGCAAAAGAGCCCGGCACTCAAGAGAAGTGCCGGGCTCTTGGAGCGCAGCCGGCACTCCGCGGGGAGGGCCGTTCAGGAGGCCGGGGACGGGAGCGCAGGCAGGTGCTGGCAGGCGGCCAGCAACAAAAATGGCCGCCCCGCACCTCGCCTTTAAATTGCGCCTCCCTGGCCGCAGGTAGACCCCCCCTGACCCCGTCGAACATAGCGCTAATGGGAGGCGCAAAGCAACCCAATTTTTCCCCCATGATGTTCGGAAAGAGTAGGTTAGCTTGTGTTCACTTAAGAATTTAATTATGAATTCAACTGATAATTATTGGCATGGTCAGGTAGGGCCAAAGAGGGATGATGTGTTGTCATATTCTAGGCTGGATATTGGATTGAAGGATTGGTCATTTATTTGAAGATGGGGGATAAGGTCACAGGAACAAAAATTAAATGCATGATCGGTTAATCTATTATGGTGGTGAGGAGCGATGAACGTTTGCCAAGACACCGGGAGAACTTTCTGCTCTACTTCAGAAAAGTGCTGTGCTATGTTTTACATCCACTGGATTAGGCGGATGAAGCCTCGGTTTAAAATCTCATCCTAAAGACAGCGGGGTGAAATTACTCTTCGGTGGTAGTGTAAAACGGGCGATAGTGAATCGGCATCTCATTTGACACCTATTGCCCTATTGAAGTCACTGGTAATGAAAATGGTATGCAGTGTAAAATAGGTTGCCGATTTGTTATTATCTATTTTACGTTACCGCCAAAGACCAATGTCTAATAATGCAGCACCCCTCAGTACTGTACTGAACTAACAGTTTATATTGATATGCTTAATTCCTGGACTGAGGCTTTTAACCCACAACCTTCTGACTCAGCGGCACGAGCCAAGCTGATACACTCACCTATCTGTAGCCTGATCCCGGATACCATGAAACATGTGGTAGAATGGCAGATATACTGGAATCACTTTTACATCTATCACACCAGCTAACCTAAAGGGAGGTTAAGATACTTATACCCTAATTATCTCAACATAAAATTTTAACTCAATATCTATTTTTCAAAAATGTTATCTTCATAAGAAATTAAATTACATTAAGTTTATATTTTTAATTGCAAACACACTAATTGCATACAGCTCATTTCTGATATATGTCATTTATCTCTCAATAGACAAGGTATCTATTTAATACAAATCAGAAAGCTAGACTTTCTCATTTATTTATATTGGCCTAACATGATTCTGTATCTCAAATCATTTAATTGCCTGTAATTGTGGGCATTTTTAAAGACAACTTTTATTTTTGGCTTTACACTACCGGTTTCTTTTACTCCAAAACTATCATCAAAAACACTGAGTTGTTCATCTGTTTTTATGTTTTTATAGCCCTCTAATGTTCTTTAAATATTGTAATTTTTTGTTCCTGTTACACTACTCTGAAAGGTTTACTGACACTGTATCCACTGTGCGTTGAAATATTGTTTTGATACTCAGTCCTCATAGCAGTTGCTAAGGATACAGTGGCATTTCATGAAAGGTGGTTTAATCCACTGTCATTTCAACAAATTTGGTGACATTAGCTGAATTAGGGACACTAATCAAACAGGCAGTATTTGGTTTCTCAGATGAGTTTAAAGATCCTAAAGACAAGCAACCTATGCCTGCTGTCACATGCCTGTTGTCAGGAAATAATGATGCTGCATCAGTTGTGGAGCTTCAAGTATAGGGAAATTGGGTTCAGTCTTGATCGAAAGGAGAAGATTTTGAAGTGACTTAATTGAAGTTTTCAAAATTATGAAGGGCAATAACAAAGTTAATCAGGACAAATTGTTCACACAAAAGAATCAATCTTTGTCTTCATCGCATGGGTGGTAACCTGGTGGAGCGAATCGCTCGTCTGTTATAGAACTCACCCGAATTTTGTCCCATTGAAATTGTGTGGTGATGATAAAAATTTGCCCCAAAGGGTTTAACAATGAGGGGGATGCAAAGGCGAATTTTACAAATACCTACTGCCGGGAGAGTCTTGGCTGTCTAGAGCACATATCGGGACTACATGAGTGCACTCACCATGATTTTCCCCCCATTGTAATTAGTGGATGGAAAATCATGGGAAGCAGGTGTACAATTTCCCAATGAAGTGCTGCCGGTGGGTGGAGCACCCTGCCACTAGCACAGTTTTGTAAAATCATCCCTATATTTAAAAAAATTGGATTAACTAGGAAACAATCAGACCAAAGGATAATAGACAGGGAAGACGATTGAGGCAGATAGTGTTTTATTTTCTGGAGTAAAATGGGATCAAGGGATATGGTGGGACAGAGGGACGGCAGGACTGAGATCATCCAAAAAAGAGCTTAATGAGCCAATCGGCTTTTTTGTCTTCGGGGGAGGGAGGATTTTTACTCTGCAGTAAGGAAACAGTTATTGGTGGTTTAGGAAAGGAATAGGTGAATTACTTCAGCAGCTGTCAAGGGGGCTTGTGGTTGTTTTCCCTTGAGTGTCTCCAGATGAACCGTGTCACAAAAAGGGAGTTTGGCACTGCCTCCATCATTAACTGTACAAGATTAACAACATTCAGCAACAAATTCTGAAGCAAAACCTTTTTTTTATTCAAAAGGCCTATAATAAAGTCCTGTCTTGACAATACCAGCCTGTCCCTTTATGAGAGATAGCACCTAAATGGCAGCTCTGGACGCAATAGCACCAGGTTTTTCTTGAGGGCAGTCTTCCCCTGATTTTAATTGAGAAATAATTTATTTTATAAATACATTCTAAAAACCTGTAGCACCCCCTCCCTGAATCATCACTGTCTGTAGAGCTATCTGACACTCATTAGATTGTAATTTACATTGCTGCACATTCTTCAGGCACAGTTACGGGAAGCCACTAGAAAAGCCATACAGTAAATTCAGGGGTAGTGCTATTCAGGCTTAGAATGGGGCGAAAGAATAGTGTCAATTTTTCTTATGCATAGCACTATTTGGGTGCTAAACCCAGGAAAATCTATCCTACCTACTCTAATCCCATTCCCCTGTTTTTTCCTTATATCCTTTGTATTCTTTCTTTTCAACTGAACGATGTTAAAGTCTATCTCAATAACTTTTGGAGAAGCATTCCACATTTTAATATAATGCAGAATTCTCTGCCACAAATCATTATCGAAGCAGAGTCCTTTTTAAATCAAAATCAGATTGTTGTTTAAAAAACGAGGAATATTAACAGGTACAGAGATCGAGCAGGAGAGTGGGATTATACTAAGTGGCACATGTGGAGAGAAACACCATTGCAGACTTGAAGAGCCAAATGATCTGAAACATTCTAGAGTCGATAATAGCATTCTGTGTGAAAATGTTTCTAATTTCTCCCTAAATTCTTCTTGTGATAGTCCTCAGTCTACAGTCCCTCATTACCAACTACTGGAATCAATCTGTCACCATTTGCCCTCTCTAAACCTTTCATAATTTTGAAAATCTCTCTTAAGTTTCCTATTAACCTTTTCTGAGTGAAAAGAAACACCGATCTTGCTTCATAATGATAACCTCTCATTCCTGGTATAATTCCAGTGAATCTTCACTGTGCCCTTTCCACGGCTCTACTACCCTTCCTATAATGGGGTACCCAGAATGATAGGCTATAGCCCAAATGTGGCCTAATCAATTTATTTTACCAACTGAACATCATATTTATATATTTATATTCAATGTCCCTATCTATAAAAACAAGGATCCTGTTTCCTCAAGCATGCCTTAGGATATGGGAAACCTGTCACTTAATCATGGATACTGCAATACAATTTTTCCAGTGTTTCTGCACTCCCGCCATTTAGAGCAACATCTACGAGACATCTCTTATTGTTACAGTTGTCTACAGTTTCAATCTGTTGTTAGGTTACTAATGCACCAAAAAAAAACCTTACTTCTTCATTATCGCATGCTGGATTTTGCTAGTCTACAGCACACTGTGAGAATTCAGTTGTTGATTAGTAGGAGGTATTTTAATGACTGTTAGTTTTGGCATTCCTCTTTACAATTTCAATGAAAGGAATTTTAACTGAATTTGTTACTGTGGTGTACATTATCAGTACTGTTGCAGAAAATACATTACAGTCATCTGTACAGTAAAAAATGTGAGGAGTAAACGTTTGGCAAATAGAAAACACAGCCACGAAAGATACAGTTGCAGCAATGGTATGAGTGTTTGTGGTTTTACATTAAAGTGTTTGGAATTTATGCTGTATGATTAGAATACCATGTGCACAAACCCACTGATCAAAGTGTAGTTCATATCAGAAAAGCTTGCTTTAAGGGAATTTAGCAGTAAGACATAACACTTGGATTGATAAAATATGAATTATGATGTATTGAGCATTCCAGTTTCTATAAAGCTTTGCAATGCTAACAAATAAAGACAACTTGTATTATATTTGATGAATAATCTGTTGAATAAAAGCTGATGCTTCTCACACATACATACATTGAACTTCACTACCAGAACCTAAATTGCACTTGATTTTATTTTTTGAAGATATAAAAAAATGCACAATTTTGACAGAACACAGCTTACATCTAGAATTTACTATCTATTTTAAAATAATCTGGCCAGATCTAATTCTTGCTATATAATGACCTCTGGTGGACGAAATTAGAAATTCTGGAAATATAAAAAGTAGGGGGGGGAAACATTCGGTATCGACCATTTTGGGGCGCTAACATCGCCTGGGCGCTAAATTAAGCACTCCACTTCCTTCTTAGGGCGCTAACGTCGGAGAGCAGAGCAGAGACTTCAGCAGCGCTCCACACTGGGCCGTGCAGCGCTGCCACATTCAAAGGCTCCTTCCCTCCCTTAAAGGGAAGGGCCATCGCTGCAGGCTCTGCAATTTAAAAAGTACCTACATGGACCACCAAAGCAGCCGCGATCCCGTGCGATCAGCCCGGCACTCAAGCAGAGTGCTGGGCTGATCGATCGCGGGCAGGAACCCGCAAAAAAAACTCGAACAGGAAAGATAAGTTTTTTTTCCACTTACCTCGGCCACCTCGCCTTTAATCATCGCCCCCGAAGTGGCCGGCCGCCTGATGCACGCCTCCTGCAGCTGTCGGTGTTTTCGACCGGTGCTGCTGCAGGGGGCGGAAGTCAATTTCGGGTCTGAGGTGCTACCGGAGCGATGTGCACGGCGATGACGTCACGATCTTCAGGCGAAGGAGATCGGGGCGCAACGCCGTAGCGCTGCCGCAAAACTCCTGCCAAATATAGTGGGAGTCGATATCAGCGCCACGCCTGGTCGTAAAGCCATTTGCGCCACGATAGTGCCCCCCGGGGGTGCTAACAGGAGGCGCAAAAGCACCCAATTTCACCGCTAAGTTCTTTATAAAGGACATGATAACTTACAGTGGTTTATTAACTAATAAATGATGTACAAGTTTCACTATTGCAGTGAAAAGAATGATTGCTGACAGTAGGACAGCTGTGAAAGAGGGAGGAGAAAAGACCACAATCTGATGACGTTGAGAGTAACATTTCTTGGAACATTTTACTTTTAGATGAAAGTGAGATACCTGAAGGTGCAGAAAGGTTGTAGGGGGTAGATTTCCTCACTGCTTCTCCCGTAAGTTCGGCAGAAATTCTGTTTACACATGTTAGAGGAGTTTTTGCTGAACTACTGCTGAAGTCACGGCACTGGAGCGGGAGCCACCCATAGTACAAAGTTCTGGATGAGAAAAATGTTGCCAGAGGAACTCAGGGACACATAGGCCCAAATCTTGCTGGAAAAAGTTCACAACGCAAGGGAGTTAAAATTTTCACCCACTCCCATGATTGTGCAAGCCCATATGGTGGGGAGCCTTGGATGGTTCAAAAGACCCTGTAAATTGCCAACAGTTTGAGTTTGAAAAGCCAGTAGTTACTGGTAACTACGTTTCTGTGTCATATAAAATGTAGCCCACAGTGCACCATTTTAGTGTTCAGCATTGCAAAAGTAGGAACATTGCCTGTGTTAGCAGAGGAGCAGGAAGTACTGCAGGGAAGTAGAATAAAATGGAAGGTAATCCTCTCAAAATACCAATTATGGTCTTGAATATTATCCTTCTTTACCATAATTTTTCAATTTAAAACTAGTTTCTTCTTTCCCGAAGGATTACATTACATAAAATCTAGTATTATACTGTAATTGATAAAACACATAAATGTCACGTCTTGAAAAACCACCCCAGTGAAGAATTTGCACAGAAATACTTACAGAACTCATGCAGGATTTTTTAGTGTTTCACATTCATAACGTGCACATACAGTTTTATAGTTTCTTTTTAAAGTATCACTCACCGCATAAAGCTATACTATGGGAACTAGTGAAATGGTAAGTGGGGATTTGAGAGAGCAGTGAACAACTACAAAGCACTGCACGGTAACAAGACTCATAAATCAGGCAGTAGAGAAGTAAAAGGTCCAGGAAATAGGCCGGGACCTGCCCCCCACCCCACACCCCCAACACCCATGGCAGAGAAACCTTGTACGGGGAGGTGGGGCTCCCAGGTCAAAAGCTTCCTTAACCAGGGCCACTGAGTGAGAAGGGACATATTTAGCATCTCCTGTTGTATGGTCATCAACTTTCTTTGGCAGCCCGAGCCCTCAAAGTCAACATCTGAGTCCCCTGCAGCAGGACTAGGATGCAATCACAGCCTCTGGTGAGTTGGATCCTATCCCCTGCCCTAGCTTCTCCACATTTGTGCCCAGTGATCCACCGCATGAAGACCTTTCTTGAAGCCTGCCCTCTAAAGTACATGATGCCAGTCTCTGAGCTGGTACTCGCTAGGGTTACATTGAGTGATGCTGCATCTTCAGGGAGGCTGCTCTCCTCTTCCTCAAGTGCCACAGAGGCCTCAACATTTTCTGCACCTGAAATGAAAGAGAGAGACAAGGGTGAGCTTTTAGTGCCAAGGGTAAGCAGAGAGAGAGAGATGAGTGGCAGCTGAGGGCCTCGCTGCTGCCACTTGGACTGAACCAGAACAGCGCTGATGACCTGGCAGCGCAGTTTATTGCTCCAAGATCGCTTTCCCTTAAACATAGATGTCTTTTCACTGAGCTTTGCCGATTTATTTAGTTAATGCTCATGCTTTCGGATATACTGGCTGGCTAGTTTCCTGTTAAATGGAATTATATTTTTGAAAGCCACTTAATGTTTGCATCGATTCACTGATCTCTGGTCCTTTAAGAACATCAATCGCTAATCTTAACAGAGGATATCGAACAAATACATGTTTCTTTCGGAGCTCATATTGATAAGTACATTCAATTCCACATCAATGGGATGCTGCACCAGTGAATATTTTATTGAGGGAATAGATGTGAAATTGGTCTATTTAAAGAGTTCAGGCAGCTATTGTACACCATGCAGCTGCAGCTGCTCTCAATTTAAAACAGGGATATCTGAGAAATGAATTATTAAATAATTACTTCCCACTGATCTTGCATTGGCTTTTTAATTTATTTCCCATCCAAAACACAGCATGCATGCTTTGAAATGAATTTGCCCACCAACATCTGAAAAAAATTACAATTTAGATGCCTTCGATTAGTTCCGGCGCCTGTAGCCACACATACTGCCCATATTAAACCCAGTAATTATAGCTCCACGACTTCACAAAACAAAATAAATAACCTCACTAACAGAGTTGAGGTAACTTTGTGAAGCCGAACTCACAGGTCGAATACGCGCTTTTATATTCAGGGCTATGGGGAAAGAGCAGGGAAGTGGGACTAATTGGACGGCTCTTTCAAAGAGCCGGCAATTGCACGGTGGGTCGAATGGCCTCCTTCTGTGCTGTAAGATTCTATAAACCAGAATAAAAAGTGGGTAAATAATATAATACTGTTCAAGTGATTGAAATCGGAATTGACAGCAAGTATTTGCCAATGGCCATTGGCTGCGCTGCTTCCGAATCGCCACTATCCTCTCTGTGGCATATTCGAATGGGTTTTTCAGCAAATTCACCACTGAAGGATGGGGGGCGCACAACAGTCTTCTGACGTTCAGGGTCAAATGCGCCAGTCCAGGAAATTCTGGGCCCATAATAAAAGAACAGTTACATTGGATTTTTTTTACAGCTATTTCATTTTTAAAGAGTAGCCAATGGGGAAAGTACCACTAAAAGGGTTGTGGATTAACAGTAACCTGTCTGCCTCATTTGTGAGTATTTATTTGGAGAACAGAATATGAGGCAGGTTTTGTTGCTTCTGTTCAACAATGATTATAATGAGAGGAGTTCAGGCATTTAGGGGTTCAGGAATGTTTGTTGTTTTGACTTTGTCTTATCCTTGGTCTGATGATTTCAGCTTACAGAGCCAACGAGCTAGCTAAGTTAAAAAAATAAATATAAACATGTATTGGTAGCTATGTAATCTAGGACCACTTTCTGTATAGTACATCATAGCACAGAAATATTTAAAGTCATGCAGTGTTACTGGCTTTTCGAATGTGGAATTTCAGCACACTAAGAGAATCCGTTGTACAATGAGTTTTTCCAAGATGATTTTATATACCATTGAACAGCTCCAATTCTTGGAGACATTATTGCTAAATTCACTTGGAGACTCTAAAATGTATTGCTATTCTACAACATGGTTGAAATTTTTAATTAACAGTCTGGGTAAACTACCCCATTTGTGAATGCCCTGAGTGATTCTCCCTTTAGACAGTTTTACCTCACAAACACCACCATCTGTCTCCCTGTCAGCCTTCTACTCTTCCTTCCCTCAAGACATTCCCACGATCAGCAGTGTTGTTAAGTGTGTCTGCTACAAGTGTAGGGTCTACCATAGATACCTTTTTTGTGTTACAATAGCGTAACCCACTGGAAAATGGACAGTAAGCTGAGGAAAATCCATGCTAGAGAGACTGGAGCACTTTAAACTGGCATGCAACATTAACAAAGCAACCACTTGGGAAAATAGCACCATCTGCTGATTAAAGTGTGCATGGCTTTAACTAGTAATACAGTATTGGATTTTTCAAAGTGAAATAAATGACCATAAAGATAAAGTTCATCAAATAATATTAATACAGTCCTTAATTGCAGAATATGTCAAAAAATTCTAATCTATAATTCATATTTAAGCTTACAAAGTCTACAGATAGTTATAATTATGCTTTACAGATGTGCCTACAACCCTTTGAGTACTCTGGGCTTTTCCAATTCTGTCTTCTTGTGCATATCCCACGATTGGTGGCCGTGTCTCCAGCCAACTGGGCTCTAAGCTGTGGAATTCCCTCCTGAAGCCTCTACCCCTCCCTCTCCTCCTTTAAGACCCATGACCTCAAGTCAATAGAAATAAAAATCGGGAGAAATATAAAACGGGCTGCTGATTTGCAATTATCCATTTTACTCTATTGCAACAAAGTGAAAATCTCCCTCAAAGACACAATATCCAGTTCAGATTGCAAGTAGGATGTCATTTTCACATCCTCTGGGATAGTCGGCAGTGGGAGTCAATTCTGGTATGTTTGAAGTGTGGAATTAACTTACAGGAATGACTGACACCATGGGCTGGATTTTGCCAATGGGGAGCTGTTGGAGGCGGGACTCCCACTTGTCGGATTTCAGTCCCACCTCCATCAACTTCTGACCAACCCACGCTATTTTCCCTTGATTGACCTTGTTAAGCCTGCCCAGCAGATTTAGCAGGCCAATTAAGGGAAAGCCGGTTGCAGAGAACGTCAAATTTTTGACAGATGAATTGTCATCGTTTGACAGCTCTGTGAAGCTGTCAAACACTGACATTCTCTGTAGTTTGATGAGTTCTTGATAAGGGACAATCCTCTTATCTGCCTGTTAACTATCTGTTAACAGGCAGTTAAGTGGCTGTAATCCCTTCCCGCCTCCAAGGAGACGGAACCCAGCGCGGGACGGCTACCTGCCTCCTGGCAAGATGGCACGGAGGCGGGTTGGGCACCCACCCCCAAATTCTGCCATTTTCCCAGCAGTCCCGCCTCCAAACCTGCCTCCCCAGGGCTGGCAAAATACAGCCCCATTAACCGGAGAAGGTATCTAAGGCAAAACCCTAAACTTATAACAGTTACACTTGGTCTCGCTGGTACCATCCTTCCACCCTTCATTCTCTTTCATTTTTTTTATTCGTTCATGGAATATGGGCATCGCTGGCAAGGCCAGCATTTATTGCCCATCCTTAGTTGCCCTTGAGAAGGTGGTGGTGAGCCTCCTTGTTGAACCACTGCAGTCCGTGTGGTGAAGGTACTCCCACAGTTCTGTTAGGGGGAGAGTTCCAGGATTTTTACCCAGCGATGATGAAGGAACAGCGATATACTTCCAAGTCAGGATGGTGTGTAACTTGGAGGGGAACTTGGAGGTGGTGGTGTTCCCATGCACTAGCTGCCCTTGTCATAGAGTCATGGGGCTCGATTTTGCCAAGCATGAGGAGGCGGGTTTGGAGGCGTGCGAGGTGGTAAAATCGCAAAAAATGGCGGGCGGGCCTGATCCAGCCTCCATCCTGCCTCCAAGCAATTTTCCCAAATGCTTGTTTTCTGACCCCCTTTCCATCCCACCCCCAAGAGGCGGGATAGGCCCTTAAGGCTCTTAACAACCACTTAATTGCCTCTATTATCCCATTTTGAGAGGGCTTTCCAATTTTTAGACATTTCTCCCATCCTACACGCCTCCTCTGGAAATACGGCAGGTAATCCTGGCGGCCTCACAATTGGATTGCTTACTAACAGCTGCAGCTCCACCATTACAAAGGAGTTTTCACCGATGATCATTTGCAGGTGGCAGAACTTTGTTGTCTCAGGTCTGGGCAAACTTTTAGCAAGCATACTCACTGTTGTGGAAGTTTGGAGACTGACACCCATCTCCAGTGTGACCTCCTGGGAAACCCCTCTCCCCACCTTGACTGAGCGCTTCCTCAACTGAGGCATATACCAGAAGCATGGCGACCATTTAATTCGTTCCTCCTGAACATCAGATTCGGACGAAGACCAGCCGCGGCAGCAGCAGAACCATGAACAACAGCAGCACCAACAGCAGCAGCAACAACAGGAGCGCCAAGCTGCTAGTCACCCACCTGAAGCTGCACAGGCCAGAAGGTGCCAGCGCGCGACAACATTGCTGCCCGGGATGCAAGGGACGCACTCATCTTGGCCAGATTTGGTGAGCCTGCACAATCAAACACTTTTGTCTCGCACCTTCTTACCAGAGCATCCACAATGGACAAGGACCTGCGGATTCCTATCACTCTGACCACTATAATGACAATTGCAAGGAGCCCTTAGCCCTCAATGTGAAAGTCCCATTTGCGAAATGACACAGGCCACAACTTCAATAGTTTGCCATCAAATCTGTTTATAATACAATGACAATGATGGCTGGTCCAAATACAAAACATCACAGCACCCAAGTGACTACCCTTGTGACTACTTGTGCTTTATCTTCCTCTTACGCGTGCTCCTACGTGGTGTTTCCCCTGTGGCTTCAGCAGATGTGGAGGTCCCTTGCTCACTTTCTTGCTGCTCCTGTCTCGACACCTTTGGCGGGCGTCCTCTGGGGTTGCGAACCTGTGAGGGCTCGGCAACAGTCTGCTGCTCTTGCGGCTGTGCAGGGGCTGAAACGTCCATCTCAGTTGGGTGACGACTCTGGTGGGGCTCTGACCAAGGGCTCTGCACTGGCATGGTCGTGTGAGCGCTTGGAGAGGAGCCCCCACTTCCTTGTTCTCTGCCACCAACATCCCTCTCATGGGTCAGCCCCACTTCAGAGCTAGCAAGTGGCTCGACAGCACCTTGCTGCACTTCAGGGGGGCCATGAAGACCCGTTTCTGCACTGGAAGGCCTACTCCAGAGGACTTCCATGAAGGTCTGGTTTGTATGCTCAATAGCTGACCATCGCTCCTCAAGAGATGTCATTCTATTCTGAACAATTACCATGTTTTCCATACCCTGGCGACTAAGCTCCTCCATGGCCGTAGTCAACCTCTCCTCTCCCATAGCCATCCTCTCCTCTACGGTAGCCAGTCTTTCCACGGAGGTTGCCATCCTTTCCGCGGTGATGCGTTCATGCGCCAATGCCTCCACAAAGGCTCTGCTCATGTTCGCGATGGACTCCTCCATTCGCTCCACACTCGCAGCGACCCTGGAGACAAAACCTGCCAGAGACTCCTGCACCTGTTCCTGGAGTTCCAGCACCGCTCTTCTTCTGGATGGACCCGGAGGCACAGGGTCGACATGCAGCTGAGCTGAGCTGGCAGAGTCCTGCGCCCTCCAACGAGGACTCTCCACTGCTGACCCTGTCTCCACCATCTGCTGATGCTCACTTGTGAGCTGTGATACACCAGGTGCCAACACTACTCTAACTCGCAAAGGTCCCATCGAGGTGTGAGTGTCTGCACTGGTGCTGGGTGCGCAGAATTTTGCTGACGCTGTGCCCTCAGAGGTTGCAGCTTCCTCTGAGGAGTCTGGAGGCTCAGGCTCTTCCTCCTGGACAGTGGGGACGGGGGCTTTTGATGCTCCTGTGGGGGAGTAAAGGAAAGAGTTAGAGATGTGAGGTCAAGGTTACATGCACATTGAATAGTGCAGATGATCATAAGTCAATCTGTTAGAGCATCAGATTCATTATCGGTGACTCATGCAATGTCAATGAGAGAGATGCCAAACTATTCTGTCACCAGCTTGCTGTGATGCGCCCGTCCGTCCTCCTCGATCCCGGCGATTTCCAGGGCCCCCTTCTCCCAGGCGGTGAGCTGGGCTACTGAGGGTGGCCCTCCTCCTGTCATGGCTCTTTCCCTCTTACTGTGGGCTCTCTTTTCCTGCAATGAGGGACACAAGTGGAGTTTGAGTGAGAATGAAGGAGTGAGTGTAGAGAATCCATAGCATAGATGCTTAGAAGGAGACAAAAGACCCTCCCTGTGTGTTGTAAGTTGTTGTTTTCATTGCATCACAGTGATAGGGAGTGTGAGGGCTGCATGGTCGAATAGTTAAGTGAATGTGACCATAGAGAGAGAGGGAATGGGTAAGGGTGCAGGGATGTAAGTGTCAAGTGGGATGTGGAGGAAGAGTTTGGCAAAGCAGAGTGCTGGTGAGGAGAGGCGATGGGGATCAGATTGAGGGTGATGGGAAAGTCATACTCACTTTTCCTGTGCGGAGAAGGTCATGAAACCTCTTCCTGCATTGCAGCCAGGTTCTGCGGCTCATTGAAATGGAGTTCACCTCCTCGGCCACTTGCAGCCACACAGCTTTTGACTGCTGGGGTGGCTTTTTTCTCCCTGAGGAAGGGAACAGCACCTTCTTATTACATCTGGCTCCACGCACCAGAGCTTGGAGGGAGGGCTCATCAAACCGAGGTGCACACTTTTGCTTGATCGTGGACATTGTCGGGAAATCAACTCCTTCATACAATTTGCGAAGCGTTTGCAGTCTCCAGAAGAAGCAAGGCTGCTTGCAGGCCTTAAATCCAGCAGCATTGATGATGTCATCGGCGGCGACTTTCTGTATGAAAAGACTAAATGGGCCAGGGGTTCCCACACGCAGGAAATCAATTGCCCAATTAGGGGAAAATCCCAATTTTTCAACACTTCACTTAGGAGTCGAGGTCCTGACACGATTTCCAACTGACACGCCCCAGCCCGCCCACACTGGCAAAATCCAGCCCATAGAGTCATAACGGCACAGAAGGAGGCCATTCGGCCCATCGAGTCCATGCCAGCTCTCAGTAGAGCAATCCAGTCAGTCTCATTCCCCTGCTCTATCCCCATAGCCCT